>JAIVEN010000012.1:15002500-16252500 GCA_026686845.1 Adenanthera pavonina | reverse complement strand
CTCCCAAGCTTACACTGGCACATACTGTTTCATACTGACTATTATAATAGTCCTTGTCTAAACCCATATTGACCATCCTTCAATTTACAAAACTCATCAATACATCAAATTTCAAATATACTTCCTACCTTAGAGTTTAACTCCATCTCCTTCTAGACCCCTATCCACCATAAAATAGACAAGAGTCTCTTTCTCAATTTAGGTTTAGCCTAAAGGACTTTGGTAACCTTTTAACCACATCACATATTCTTTCAACATTACTTGATCTTCTTATTCATTTAAAAATCATCCAACTACTTCCTTTCCAAACTACAAACAAGATACTCCAGATGATAGTCACCATCGCATAACTATCTTTCTTGATAACTCTAAAATCATCATCATCGTTATTGCCAAGGCCTTCATTATCCTACACCATCTTGGTTCCAAGATGCATATTCTTTACTCCAAATACAAACTCTTGTTAATTAATTCATTCTCCACCATCGTTGTATTCAACTTGGTATCCAAACCAATGGATTGGATTCTTTCATGATTCTTCCATTACTTCAAGATACCTCAACATTCAACCTTCAAAATTCAATCATCATCCAATCATCATTTCCATACTCAACTTTTATAATTCCTACCACTTACATTACTCAACAACTAACCCTTATCTCTTATGATTAGGGTTACTCTACTTACTTTGCTAATTTCTTCCTGGAATTCCAGATGGAAAAAGCATGGATTGCTAAACTTCTCTTATCCTCATTAGTTTCCCACATTTGTTGAGACAAAAAATATGTTTTCATATGCTAGTCCTCAAGGGAAGTATACATCACCACCGATAACTACTCCTTGATTTGATAACTATTCCTAGATTTCCAGGTGAGCTCCTGAAGCCTTAGCACTCAATAAGACTTGCCTCTTCCACTGTTCAGCCTCCTTTTCCAACTTAAGCACTACAAATTACACCTTTTATTTAGAGATGTAATCTATAGTACTGAGGATAGTTTCTAATTGATCCACCCATTCTTTAGCTATCACATGATTCATTTTACTTTCAAAAGCTGGTGGATTTAACTTTCGAAAGTCTTTCAATTGAAAGAAGATACCTCTTCTTCCAATCCCTAGGGCCTTCTCTGGCTCCATCACATATGCATCCATTCCATTATTCATATCTATGTATACTCCATCTTTTTCATTCATATTACCTTGTCTTTGCTAACTTAACTATTCTAGCATTCAACTTCACATACATATTGGGTTCCTTATTCACATCACTATACCTTTGCCAGGTCAACTGCTTCTGCATTCTATTTAATGTTTCTCCCTAATTGCTAACTCAGTCTTTCAATACATCCATTTTCTCATGCATTTCTCTTGTGAGCTCATTATTACTTTGCTTACCTTCTGTGACACATCTTTCTCATACACTCAAGTAGTCTCATATTTAGTTATATGACTCTAGACTAGTATTACATCGAGAATATACAAGTTTATGTAATCCTAAATGTGCCAAGTATTACCACAAGTAGAAATAATGACCTGAACTATTGCTCTAATACCAAAATATTACACCTTATCAAAACAAACCTTAATTCTTGACCAATTTCTTTAACTACTAACTGAATACAACCCAAATTCACTTCCAAAAATATTAGAGTAGCAGAAAAACACCTGAAAGTCACCACAATAGGATGAGGTTGCAGCCTACTATAGTACCACCATGGCCTCAGTCAGGCAGTAAAGCTTGTTGCCACAACCCCAGCATCAGAATCCATATCAGAAAATTGCTGATTTGCTGGGCCAACTTCTAACTTCATGCTCCGATCTACAATTAACCTGATTCTAACTCTTATAGGTCATTCTCATCATTATCTAACCATGGGCACCAATTTTACTCGAACCTAACTTCATTTGGAGATTCTGGATGCACAACACCTTTTTGGCCACTTTTTGACTAAAACTCACAACCTATCACCTTCAATTGCCACCAATGGTAATTCAACACTCAAAGACATTTCATACAGGTCTTATTCAGCTCAACCAACTTGCTCATAGAGATTTTACCTCAAAGAAACTACTCCTCTGAGATTTGAATCCCTTGAGCCCCATAACCATGCAATGCGCTATATGCCCCAAACTCACATACCAGGCCTAAAACCAATTTGGGCTCTCTTATATGACCATTCTAACACCCAGACACCTGGTTTATGCCTATACTACCAATCTTATCAAAAACATCATTACACAATCATCACATACTCAACTTCATCACATTACTTGCACATACATAGCACATACATCTTTGTATTCCCAGGAATCTCATCTAGGCAACCAGACTATAACAACCTACTTGGTACATAAACTAGATTGCAACTCCGTGATCTTCTCCGAACTAGCACCAGAGTCTTCACTTAAAAGGTTAGTCATGGAAGAGGCTGTGAGATAGTGTCTCAATAATTGGGGACAACCACACGCATATATATACATAACTCATACAATCTCATGACAACAATATGAAATGGAATGCATGTCTCCCTTACACACAATTAGAACCACGAGCTGATATCATAATAAGACATTTTGTATAGGTGATTCCCTTCCAACAGTCAGTGAAGACTGATTCTGAGACATCACCAAGCTCACCTCCTACTAGTGCACACAACCAAAGGTAACACTAGTGTTTGGATTGTGGTTCTCCATGCCCTATAACACCTCAAATTAGTGGTGATTTAGAGAAGGTGCAATCCATTACCACTTGGCTCCTCTAGCTATAGGGGAGGATTTAGCGATAGGGATCCCATCCTTATCTTCCCTTATCATATATTACATAATCATATCATCATATATCATATAATCATCACCACCTAATCCACCATATACCTCACAAAGTCACATGGTGATGCTCATGTCATATCATCATATATTTCTCATCATTATGTATCATAATGTCATGCATGCATCATGTAATGCCAAATTATCATCATCATCTCTAATCATCATAATCATCACAATCATCATACCCTATGTATCTAGCCATGTGCATACCACGATATAAGGACAAACCATACACACACACATATCCATATTGTGGTATGAACACAAACATGCATATATACATATATATATATATATATGAATATAATATACATATACAATACAAATAATACAAACAGTTAGTTACCTCAAGTTATCAATACCACACACACGTTGTTCCACAAGCTTCTCAAGTTGTTCAACACACTTGAACCTATTTCGACCAACCAAACAACCTTCACATTATGATAATATCTCAATTAACATACAATCCAAATACACATATTCCATAATTCAACTACTTAGGCCTAACCCAAGGTTTGAACAACACATTCACACTTCAAAAACCTCATAGGGACCATTCAAATACTACTCAACCATATGTATCTCATATTCCATACACCCTCTAACAATTTCAACTTAGGGTTAAGCTTAAATCATGCATACTCCCTTTAGAACTCATACCCAAGCATCATAAACACCAAAGTATACTCCCTTAGTCCTATTTCATCAATTTTAATCGGTGGATTCTTCCCCAAAATCAAAACCTAACCTACTCCCAACAATTTCCAACCCAAAACCAAAGAAGAGAAAAGAGGAGAGGGAGCAAGAACAACTTACCAATCATTTAGCAAGCTTCCAGAGGCTGAAAACTATCTCCCTCAGTCGAATCTTCAAACCCTAGCATCGCTCCTTTGATCTCTCCTTTGTTTCTTTCCTTTTTGTTTGTCCAAAATCATCCTGATTTAAACTGATTTCTCAACTTCCACAGCAGTGCCATGCTTTCAGCTAGAAAAATATCTCAATCTATAGCTTCTCATTGTGGCATAGAGCTCATTTTTTCTCCACTTTGAGCTTTCTTTCGTCCTATTTTCCTCCAGTTCTGCACACATCATCAAGTTTACTTTATGTTAGCTTGGGACTAAGTTCAAGGTAATGTCATAAGGATTGTTACAAATATGCCATAATATTATCACATTTTCTATAAAAACATCACATAAACTTTAATTCATCACATAAGCACATTGAGACAAAATAAATTATACAAAAATTTCAACAGAGTTTCATTTTGAAAAATGGATATCCTTGTTCTCAAACCCATCATACAACTCAGCCAACATCATAGAAATATCACAAAACAACTTTATACTTATGTGACAAAGCATCAAACACATTGATAGCAGGTATGACAACACATTGCAAGTGAGGGAAATTAACTACCTTTATGTGTTCTCTTGATTTACACACTTGGCCCACCACTTTTTAAGCTTTCCACAACTTTCTTAAACTTAACCATATCAACACTTAACTACCTTAGCCATTGATTTCCATACTTACATAATACTATATACCTTAAGCCCTAACTTTTTCACCTAGCTTTCGTTTGAATTTTTCTTGAATCCAACACTTGTATTTAACTAATTTGGACTGAAGGAATCCATTTTTGGGATCAAAAGAATGAAATTCTAACTCTAGGAATAATCCCTTTATGACTGAAATTCATAGAAAATAGGAGGAAATTTATATACTTCATGATACATCAAGTTACCTACATATTCATGCTTTAAGTGAACATTCTATCATCAAATTACTCTATGTTTTATGGTTGAACAACTCATTTCCTTGCCAAATCCATATTTGGGTGAAACCTTAAGAGAGTGGAGTGAAAAATCTATTTCATGGATCATGCTTCCAATACCCTAAATAGCAAGCTTAAGGTAGATTAGCAACTTACCACAAGTTGAACTTTCAATTTCCCTTGAATTTCTTCTTTTTCTTTCTCTCCTTTCTCTCTTCTTTCTTTGTGTTTTACCTCCCTCTATTTGCTGTTCTAACTAGTGTAGAAAGGTGAAGAAAAGTAGGTGATTAAGTGGCTTAATGATGTAACAAATCATGGTTAATCACTTAACTAACTTTAGTTACTTTTTGTGCTAAAATATGAACTTCTTCGAGAAGTTTTCTCCAAACATCTATGCTGCCCAAACTGCCCATTTTCCACACCAATGAGGGTGTTTCAAGCTTCCAAGATTGCTCAATTTTTCCTGGTCCAAATTATCCTGAACCGAGTAATTTTTAATTGTATCAATGAAACTGCTTTTTATAGTAAATTAGCATTTTTAGGCTACAAGACCATTTTAAATTTATTTTTATAACTTTTTAATTATCTTGTCCCAAATGATATCAATATGAGGCCCATATCTTGTTACAATTACCTTTTAATCATTAGTAGGGCCCACAATTTACTTTATCAATATTAAATTACTTTTAGACTGCTCGGCACTGATTATCTCTTTATCCTTGAATATTAACCCTTAGTACCATATACCATTAGACTTTTCTCATTGAGGGCTTCGGTCTGACAATATTTTTACATATTTACAAAATTATCCCTGACCTGGGATTAAATTATAATTTCTGAAACTTTTGGGTCATTAGATGTACTTTTTCCTAAGGGATTTTCTATTTCTTCTTCTCGTGATTTTTATATATTTTGGGAATAGATGTCATTGTTATAATTCTTTAGTGGCAAAAATATAATTTTTCATTTTTTTGTCTAACTGGGAAAAATGACTTGACTCTATTTCACACAAAATGGTGTCTATCCGTTTTCGCGAATTCCTTATACATTTCATATTATCATTAATTTCTTACTCTTTCATTAACTAGTATCCAATGACATTTTGGAATATCACACATGTTCTCCCTCATACAAAGCTAGAACCACGAGCTGTCGTCATCATAAGATATTTCAAATAGATGATTCCCTTCTAACAGTAGGTAAAGACTAATTCTAGGACATCACCAAACTTCCACTAGTGTACTGGCCAAAGGTAAAAATAATACTTGAACCATGGCTCTCCTTCCCCTGGACCACCGCAAACTGGTAGCAATTTAACAAAGATGGTAATTTAGAAGAGGATTTAGTGACAAGGATATTTCATCATATCATCTTATCCACCGCCACTGGCTCTCCCATGGAAAGGATTTAGTGGTAGGGATATTTTTCACATCCTTATCATATATTATATCATCATCATCTCAACATCAATGTCTCACTATGCAATCACATGATGATAATGTCAATGTCATG
This sequence comes from Adenanthera pavonina, assembly GCA_026686845.1. Taxonomy (NCBI): domain Eukaryota; kingdom Viridiplantae; phylum Streptophyta; class Magnoliopsida; order Fabales; family Fabaceae; genus Adenanthera; species Adenanthera pavonina. The sequence continues at coordinate 16,246,385 of JAIVEN010000012.1, read as the reverse complement.
CCAACATGCCTCTAAACATATATGTATATATATACATCATCACGAGCATCATATGGACATGCTAGTATGCAATAGTATGGGAATGCTATAACATTATAAATACAAATCATACACAAACATCCTATCTCAACTAGTTATGTGCATACCACAATATATAGAAAAACTATACACGCATACATAACCAATATCATGGTATGAAAAGGAACATATATATATCAATATATATTCATTATAAATCAAAACACCCGGTTACCTTAAATTGTCAATACCACACATGTGAATTCCACAGGCTTCTCGAGTTGTCCAACACAACTTGTATTCCACTGATCAACCAAACAACCTCTACAATACCAAAATATCTCAATTAGTATAATATAGAATTTGACAAAAATCCATAACTCAACTAGTTACAGTTAACTCATCATACTATTAGCACAATCATGTTCTAATAAACCCTAAACAACTATCCAACCCTTATTCTATCATATACGATTTGGATTTTCTGCTCTCTCAAACAATTCTAGCTGAGGGTTCCACTCAAATCTATCATAATCTAACCATAACTCATACCCAAGCATCATAAACATTAAATCACATTTCATTGATCCTATTTCATCCATTTTAATTGGTGGATCTTGGCTAAAACCAAAAACCCGAACATATACCCAAAAATCTAACTGAAAACTGAAGAAAAATAGGGAGGGAGGAGCAAGGACCAAGATAAAAGCTCTCAAAGGTTGAAAATCAATCTTAAGGGTTGGAAATCTTAAGCCCTAGCATTGCTTCTCAGGTTCTCCCTCTATTTCTTTCTCTGCTCATTGTTTGAAATGATTCTGATTTAAGTAAATCTGGAGTCTGGCACTAGGTGGTGGATAAGTGCACTGTGACATGAGCCCCTTGTTATCTAAAAAATTGTACAACATTTGAGCTCATCTGCCATGGTAACGCTGTGTCTCATCGTGGCATAAAGCTTCACTGATTCATTTTTGGCTTTTCGTCTGTCCTAGTCCTTCTAGTCTAATACATATAATCAATTATACTCTATTAGCTAGAGACTAAGTTTGGGATAATGTAATGAGTGTTGTTACAACCTGAATGACCTTCATTATTTCTTGTTTTTTCCCTTCCACCGAATTGTTAAGTATGCTGGCTTCCCAAGAGGGGGGTGAATTGGGAAGATTGAAATTTTTCTGCAAAACGTCAAGATGGTAAAGAAAATAAAGTTGATAGTAAAACATAGTATAAATAAATGATCAGTAAAAGCAGTAATGGAGAAGGAAAGACACAGATGTTTATCCTGGTTCGATCTTTCAACTTGACCTACGTCTAGTCCTCAAGTCACCACTTGAGATTTTCACTATTCTGCAAGAATTCAGTGGGCTTCTTGCAAATACCTCAGTATAAAGTTGATGCTCTATTTTAGAGCTTACACTTTCTTTCTATGCACTCTAGCTAAGTGCTTCCCTAATCCCTTGTGATTTCCCCTCACAGGAAAAGCTTTCTTCCAGATGAAGATAAGATTATGTACAACAAATAAACTCTCTTAATCAGAGTGAATATGAAAGTTGGAGTACAAAGTTTGAAGTATGTGAGAGTAGAATACTTTGAATAGATGATTTGGCAGAGTTTCAATATATACAAAGTAATTTCGTTACCCATATCTTCAAATGAAGTTCTATTTATAGATTTCTGCATCAACTATACGTTAGAGACAAGATCTAGCCGATAGAGACGTTACCCAATAGTTACTCTGAGAAACTATCTGTTCACCAACCGCATTTAATGCTTCTGACACTCAAAGTTTGAATTTCAATTAGTCAACAGATGAATTTCGCAAAAACTAAAAGTTACAGCCTTTACCGTTGAACTCTCGAACTTCATCTGTCACGAAGCAAAATTTGAATTTTCATCTTTAGAAAATGATCCTATGTTGAAACATATGAATTTTCATGTTTCAACATAGGATCATTTTGGAACCCCAAAATTCGTCTATCAATAGTCATTCTGCTAAGTGTAAACAGTAATTTCAACTTGCTATAGTGCCTTCAAAATTCAAATTTTGGAACCCCAAAATTCGTCTATCAGTAGCTGGTTTAATGAGGCATAATAGTTCATCTTATTCGAAATTCAAATTTTCAAAGGGCAAAGTTCATCTGTCAGAGAGACCTCTTTTCATACTTACTTCAAAGTTCGAATTTATGAATACTGTCATTTATATGTCAACATATCATTATAACAGACTCACAAGCTTTGTTTCTGAAATTCAAATTTTCATGTTCAAAGTTCGTCTGTCAGAGAGAAATTTTGAAGTCATATCTAAACTTGGTTTTAGATGAACTTTGACATATTCTCAAACGAATTTTTCAATTTTCATAAGTTGTATTTTATCTGAAATTCAAATTTTCAAAAGTCAAAGTTCATCAATCAAAGAAAGCTCTTTTCAAACATGTATCAAAATTCAAATTTCTCAATTCAAAATTCATCTGTCAGAGAAGCCTCTTTTCAGACTTGTTCATTTTCAATATAAAATTCAAATTTCCAAAGTCAAAGTTCGAATTTTCAAAACAGCAGATCAGTATAAACCTTTCAAACTTCGTCTGTTGGTGGGTGTTTTTCAAATATTCCATGAATTACCATAGAATCAAGGTTTTTAAACATCTTTTTACTAAATCAAAGTCTTTGACTCAAATTAAAACATTACTAAACATTCTACATCTATTCTTGCACTAATTTTTCTAGAATTCCTTCACTTGAAACCTTTTGTTCACCTCTGATATCTTTATTCCAAGCTCTTAAAGGTTGGTTTGGAATTATCAAAACACTTGATTCAACATTCTCCCCCTTTTTGATGATGACAAAACTACTCACAAACTGGATTAGTACTTAGGTTTGCTTTAACAAGCTCCCCCTCAACATATGCATTATAATCCAAAAGATATCATGTATAGTATATCAAGTAAAGAGATTTATTAATCCAACAGTTCATTGTAGCCAAGGAATTCTTTCATTTCATGAAATGTCAAGATTTTACAATAAACAGCAACATTACAAAAACACAATGTAAAAACAACAGAAACACAATACAACACTACAAGAAGAACCAAGCATAAGTTCTAATCACTTTTTCTTCGACTTGGACTTCTCGCTATAGGATTTTTCAGAAGGTTCTGCAGCATACTTTCCAGTTTGCTCACTCTTCTCCCCTTTTTTAGCATCATTAGGAAGGTGAACAAAATTAGCAGGAGGAGAGATTTGAGACACTGGAATAGCTTGAAGAGGCAGAGAGACAAATGATATTTCTGCATTGAGCTTTGGCAAGGACCCAGAAACTTCAAAACTTGTGTCTTCATCTTCATCATCAGAAATCTCAAGTAGTTCAAAAATTTCTTGCCTTGTAACTGTCAATTGTGCCCTTCTTTCCTCCGAGAAACCATAATATGTAATAGATGAAGGAGTAGGAGGAGGAAACATTTCTTCAAGCCTTATTCTCTGAGCTTGCAAGAGAGCATTGTGTGTAATGGTTTCTAAATGAACAAAAGGAACAATGCTCCTTTCTTTATTTAGGGCAGCCTGCATGAATGGTGAAGAGGAGATGGCTGCCACTAATCTTTCTACTTGCTCAGATTCTTACTGGGATAGGATTGACTCTTGAGCATCTGCTGGAATGGGGTCATGAGAGTTTGAATCTTGAGGGCCTTCTTCTTTCATACCATAGTCCAAGGGAGGACCAGGACTTGCCTCATTGCTGGAGGCCTATGGTTTGCTTTATGTACCAGCAAGCTTAGTGTCTTGTACACCATCATCAGGCATAGAAGAGGTTAGCACAAAGGGTCTTGGAGGCATAAGAGTTGGAGACATAGTAGGGTCAGAGAATCCTAGCTGAGGTGGAACTGATGTGGCAGGAATGGCATTCTGAATGTCATCATATGCATCAGCAACCACTTTCATGTTCTTGGCCAACTGATGGATCTGATCTTTTAGATAAGCAAACTTGGCATTTTGCTCTTCCCTGATGCTTAGTATGAGTGTAGACAAACTATCATACAACTCATTGATCTTGGTTGGCTTGGCATGAGAGGAGGGAGTAGATGGAATATGAACAGGTAGAGATGGAGATGGGACAGGCTGAGAAGGCTGAGGTATAGATCTTAGAGGAGTCTTAGAGGTACCTTCTTGATGTAGAGAGACATCTTCATCAAATAAGAGATCTTCAGATTTTCCAGCTCCTTTTCTAACCCATCTTCCATCTTTCTCCTCTATCCCCATCCTTTGCAGCTCTTCTTCCTTAAAGATCTTAGTAGGCTTTCCTTTCCCTTTCTTAAGATGCTGAATTCTAGCATATTGAAGGATCCTAGAGATGATTGCTACATAAGGAAGTGTAGAGTCTTTCCTTTGATCCCTAGCTTTGATCATGTGTTGGAGAATGATATGTCCCATGTTAATAAGCTTCCCACGCATGATTGCTGCCATTACATGTGCCTCTGCCCTTGTGATTAGATTAAAGCTACCTCCTTTGTTGAAGATAATCCTAGACACTATGTAGTGTAGGATTCTTACTTGAGCAATAAGGTCCATGGGCTTCAGCAAGTTTATTGATGGCCTATTCTCCTTTCTTCTGAACAATGTGTTCATGATTATGCTCTCTTTGTAGTTCAGAAAGGGGTCACCTTCTTTATCAGCAGTCTCTGCCTTATCCATATATCCTAAGACAGTGATGTCAATCTTAAGGCCATCTTGCCCTGGAATTTCTAATACTTCATTAAAAGTTTCATCTATGAGCCATATGGTCCTTGATCTCAAATTGACCTTCCACTTCTTCTTCTTGCTGTTATGTTTCAGGGAGGCATACCATGTCTTAACTACTTCATCATCATACCTCTCAAGTATCTCTAACAGATTCTTATATCTCAGCATCCATAGTCCAGCATCAAAATTGTTAGAGAATAAGAAATCTTCCATGTTCACACAATAAGACTTGATTACCTTTTTACTCACAAACTTGGTCGTGTATTCCTCCTGAATCTAAGGAATGCTCCATAATGGCATTGTTGTGAGTTAATATTCTCTAGATTCAATACTGTAGGAGGAAATGGAAGCAGCAGCAGTAGCAGCAGGAACAGGAACCGAAGGCTCTATTTTCTTCGGTGAAGAAGGCCCAACCTCTTTTGATTCAGCCTTTGGAGTCATTTGGAGGGAGTGGCTTTGCTTGATTCGCCTTTTCTTTTCACTTTCTCACTTTCCTTTGAAGCATATTAGGATTTCATGGTTCTCTTTGGCCAAGAGTCTCCCTTTCTAACTTCTGGATTTTTCACTCGAGCTATTTCCGTGAATGAATGATTCAGAATGAAGCTGAGAATGTGTTTATAGGATGTAAAAAGGAGTTTAAATGGTGGGAAATGAAGATTTATGGTCAGAATTGAAGAGCATTGAAGAGAAAATTTGAATAGATTCAAAGAAGAGATGAATAAGATTATGTCTATTCAGAGGAAAACTGTTAGTTTTAACGTATGTAACCACCTGACAGACAAATTTTAAGGGGTCAAAATTTGAACTTCAAACAGTTATAAGTTAAACCATTCAGCAAGGCTTACTGACAGACGAATTTTCTTCTGAAAGTTCTCCTGGCAGAGGCTTGGTCCATGCAGCACAAGATGAATAAACAAACTTTGTTTCAACAAAGTTTGAATTTTGAAGAATAGGCATCAAGCAATAATCAATACAACAAGCAACAGACAAATTATGCTTATGGAAATTTGTCTTTCAAAGATTCAATATCGTGAGCATGTTTCAATAGATGAATTTTGAATCAGAAATTCAAATTTCTACATTTTGTAAAGGTTTTCCAATATGTGTATGTTAAGAAATAGAAATTTGTATAATCATCATGTTGGACAAAGATAACATTGAAACTTTTATTTTGAAAATTCAAATTTTTATAGACCAACTGATGAACTTCGAGGGACCACCAAGAACAATTACAATGTAAACCAAGTTGAAGTTCATCTTATGGGCATCAGAATTCGAATGTCAAACATGCTGAGTTGTTTTAAAATGCAATTTATCAAGGAAATTCATCTAACACACAACTAAAATGCAAATTTTAACTTTAAAAACTTACAGAATGGGTCCATAACTCATATTTCTTGCTGTCTCTTTCACCTTTTGGCTGTTCCATTCTGATTTGCTCCATTTTTCATATCTATTATCATTTAAACTCATGAGGAGCATTTGTAGCTTACATTAAACTTACTCCGATGCTAAAGTTAGAATTAAATCAATGTCAGAAATTCTAAAATAGATTGATATAGAAATTTACTCACAATTCATTGACATTTACTATACCCAATTCTCTCCTGATTTTACAATGCCTATCTTCTGAAAAAGGCTTTGTCAAGATGTTAGCAACTTGATCTTCTATAGGGATGTACTATAATCTGATCTCTCCTTTTAGAACATGATCTCTTATGAAGTAGTGCCTAACTTCAATATGCTTGATCCTTGAATGCATGACTGGATTCTTTGTGATGTTAATGGTACTTTGGTTCTCACATATTATAGGTATTTCTTTCATCTCAATCTCAAGATCTTCAAGCTGCTATTTCATCTAGATGACATTGGCACAACAGCTTCCAGCTACAATATATTCAGCTTCTACCTTGGATAACGCCATACTATTTTACTTCCTGTTAAACCATGAAACCAAGGATCCTCCAAGAAACTGACATGTTCCACTTGTGCTTTTTTTGTCAGTTTTGGATCTTGCAAAGTTAACATTAATGTATCCTTTCAAATCTTCTCCATTGCCCTTAGGATACCAAAGACCCATCTCTGATGTTCTAATTAGATATATGAAAATACATTTCACAGTAGCTGCATGGGTTTCTTTAGGGCATGATTGGAATCTTGCACACATACAGACACTAAACATGATATCAGGTCTGCTGGCAGTCAGGTATAGCAGAGATCCAATCATTCTTCTATACTAGGTTATGTCAAACATTTTTCCCCCTTCATCCATATATAGTTTGGTTACAGTAGCCATAGGTGTTCCCATTGACTTGGCTTTCTCCATCTCAAACTTTTTTAGCAATTCTTTCAGATAATTGGATTGATTGAGAAAGATACCATCATCACATTGCTTAATTTGTAGTCCAAGGAAGAACTTGAGCTCACCCATCATTGATATTTCGAATTCTCCCTGCATTAGCTTAAAAAAATTCTTGCAAGGAGAGTCATTAGTACCACCGAATATAATATCAATAAAATAAATTTGAATAATAAGTTAATTTTTATTTTCTTTCTTAGTGAATAAAGTTATATCTACTTTTCCTCTGTTGAACTCCTTTTCAATTAGAAAATTACTTAACCTTTCATACCATGCTCTAGGGGCTTGTTTTAAACTGTAAAGGGCTTTCTTCAGTTTATAAACATGGTTTAGTTTTGTAAGTCCTTAAAGCCTGGAGGTTGGTCTACATAGACTTCCTCCATTATATATCCATTAAGAAAAGCACTCTTCACATTTATTTGATATAACATAATATTTTTGATGTATGCATATGCTAACAAAATTCTAATTGCTTCTATTCTAGCCACTGGAGCAAAGGTTTCTTCAAAATCAATTCCTTTTTCTTGATTATATCCTTTGGCAACCAGTCTAGCTTTATTTCTGATTATTAATCCAGATTCATCAAGCTTATTTCTAAAAACCCATTTAGTGCCAATGACAGGATGATTTTTAGGTCCGGGCACTAAATCTCAAACTTAATTTCTTTCAAACTGATTCAACTCATCTTGTATAGCTAAAATCTAGTATTCATCAGTTAAGGCTTCTTCAGTACATTTAGGTTCAATTTGAGAAATAAAAACAGTTTATCATTTGATCCCTTAACTATTTTCTAGTTTTAACTTTCTCTTGAATATCCCCTATCACTTGATCAACAGGATGATTCCTTTGATATCTCCAAACTCTAGGGATTTCTTGAGATATTTCTTCATTATATTCATCCTTAAAGTCTTTCTCCTGAATATCTTCCTCTATGTTAATAGATTTAGATATTTTTGGAGGTTCAATTTTATCTTCATTAGAATGATCTAAGTTTTTTAAGTTTGAAATAAGATCATCCTCATTAGTGACATATTTGGAAACGGTTTCATTTTCAATAAATACTTCATGCACAGATTCTTCTAATAATTTAGACTTCTTATTAAAAACTCAATATGCCTTACTTCTACCAGAATAGTCTAGAAATATACCTTCATCATATTTGGCATCAAACATACCCAGATTCTCTTTTCCATTGTTATGGATGAAGCACTTGCAGCCGAACACATGTAGATGTGAGAGATTTGGCTTTCTTCCTTTGTACAACTCATAAGGAGTCTTCCCAAGGATTGGTCTGATGTAGGCTCTATTTATGATGTAGCTTGCTGTGTTTACTGCATCAGCCTAGAATACTTGATAGAGTTCTTTTTTATTCAGCATTGCTTCTCTCCAATTATTCTGTTTTTCATTTCCACTACTCCATTTTGTTGAGGAGTTCTCGGAGCTAAGAAGTTGTGATCAATTCCATGCTCATCACAATACTCCAGGAAGTATGAATTCTCAAACTCTCCTCCATGATCTGACCTGATAGACACAATAGAAATACCTTTCCCATTTTATACTTTCTTAACTAAGGTTACAAATGCATCAAATGTATCACTCTCAGAAGAAAGAAACAGTGTCCAAGTAAATCTAGAGTAATCATCCACAATTACAAGCACATACAGATTTTCACTAATGCTTTTTACCCTAGATGGACCAATCAGATCTATATGTAATAGTTCTAGTAGTTTAGTTGTGGTGACTATATTTTTAGATTTAAAAGAAGATTTGATTTGTTTTTCTCTTAGGCATGCATCATATTCTTTGTCTTTTTCAAAAGTAATTTTTGGTAGGCCAATGACTAACTCATTTTTAACCAGTTTTGATAGTTGATTCATGTTAACATGAGCTAATCTTCTATGCCACAACCAACTATCATTATTCTGACTAATCAAACATGCAAAATCTAAGGGAGGAAGTTCATCAAGATCAATAGTATAGCAGTTACCATCCCTTTGAGCTTTGAGGATTATTTTGTGATCACTTTTTCTGATGACTAAGTAGAACTTTGAGTCAAACAGTACCCAGTTTCCTTCATCACATGTCTGACTCACACTTAGCAGATTAAGGTAGAACCCAATTGCAAATAGCACTTCTTCAATGGATGTTTTAGGATTCTTCGCCACAATGCCAATGCCAACTATTTTACCATATTGATCACCTCCAATGGTCACCTTTCCTCCTTTCTTGTCTCTAAGAATGATGAACTTCTTCTTGTCACCGGTCATGTGTTGAGCAACCACTATCCATATACCATTTAGTGCTCTTTCTAGCTTTAACACAAACCTGTAAAACAAAGTTCATATTTTCTTTTTAGGTACCCAAATTTGCTTGGGTCCTTTTCTTTCAGTAGTATTTTCCCTCGATACAGATGTACCTTTGGGAACCCATTTAACCTTCCTGTCCAGTTCATTTTTCTTTAAAGCACATGAACTGAAAAATATGTCCCTTCTTATTATAGAAGTGACAGGTGGTAAAAGGACTGCTGGATTGAGAAGTAGGAAGAAAACAATGTAGATAATATTTTTGTTTTGCATGCCTTGGTTGATTATATGATTCAATGTGACGTCAAATATGATCTTTCTTTCCATTGCCACTAGCATGCACAAAATGTCTCATGTGCACATTCTGATTTTTCTTCCTAATCTTTTATTTTACAATACAAGGATCATAGCCAAGTCCAGCCTTTCCCTGTGATATTCTTTGACTTCCCATTAAAGCAAACAACATGTCTTTTCCTTTAGTGAATCTAGACATGCTTTTTACCAGATAGTCATTAGTTTGTTTTAACTCAATGCATGATTTATAGCAAGCAGATTCAGTATGCAAAGAAACAGTTTCAGAGATGTTGCATTGAGATTCTACTTTGTTAATCTTTTTCTTAGCTTGCTTAAGTTCTTTGATAGTCTTAACAAACTCATCATGCAATTCATGAAATGCAACCAGTAATTCAGAATAGGAAGGTTCAGATTCATGTACCTCATGCTCTTGATCACTATTGGATGGAGTTTTAGCTTCTTCAGATGTAAGAGCCATCAGACAGATGTTGGCAATCTTATCTTCACCTTCTTCTTCCTCATCTAAGTTATTGCCTCAGATTGATGAGATATAAGTTTTTTTCTTCTTGCCTTTGTCTACAGCTTTCTTTTCTTTTTCCTGGTTCTTAAGGAATTGTGGACAATCCCATTTGATATGTCCTTACTTCATGCACTCGTAGCAGGTTACAAGTTCTTTTCTTTCTCTATTACTATCTCCAGCTAATCCTTTCTTGAAGAATTTCTTGCTTCTTTTCTTGTTGTAAAATCTTCCAAATTTTCTAACCATCATAGCCAGAGTTTTTTCATCTAGCTCATCTCCATCATTAGACTCTTTTTCTTTCTCCTCAGCAGCTTTCAAAGTAATACCTTTCTTCTTTCTATCTTGTCCTACCTCCTTGAGAGTGTTCAATTTTCCTTCATACTCCTCGAGGCTACCAAAAAGGGCTGCGATAGAGGCCATTGATTCTCCTTTGGCTTCCTCTATTGCTGTTACTTTGGGTTGCCATTCTAGAGGGAGAGCTTTGAGGATCTTTCTGACCTTTCTTGTTTGAGTGTACTCTTTGCCTAGACTCTTCAGTTAATTCACAATAAAGGTGAATCTCTTCTGTAGCTCTTTTACGCTTTCTCCTTCTACCATCCTGAAGCTTTCATATTCACCTATGCATGTATTCAATTTGTTTTCTCTTACTCCAGTTATTCTTTCATGAGCAATTTACAAGGTGTCCCACATTTCCTTGGCAGTGAAGCATTATGAGACCCTGTAGAATTCATCTTGATTCAAAGCACTGACCAGGCAGTGTTTTGCCTTGAAGTTCAGTAAGACTCTTCTTTTATCTTCCGCGTTCCATTCAACTTCTGGCTTCTCTCTGTACTTCCCATCTTCCTGCAATACCATTAGGACAAAATCTCTTTTTTGGATGACAGACCAGATGTCCAGATCAATGGACTGGAGATAGATTTGCATCCTCATCTTCCAGTAACCATAGTGTTCTCCACTGAAGCCAGGTGGTCTATTTGTGTTGTTTCCCTCTGGTAGTATGCTTTCTCCAAAACCAGCCATTGTAATTCCCGAACTGTAAAATCCTTTGATTGGGAATCCGGGCTCTGATACCACGAATTAAGCTAGCTATTATAATTAAAGGATGCTAACAACTGATGTCTTCTACAGGTAAATCTTGTTTTGTATTTCTTCATTTTTTTTTATCTAGGATGTTTCATTGATTTATATTTTGGCTCATAGGTTTTAGTTCAAGCAATTTCTTAGTGAAATGATTATTTACAAATGAGTACTCAAAGTATGCTTTCAATTAATTAATTAAGTGTATATGGAAACAATTTTTGATAAAAGCAGTCGGCGGTTGCTAATCATGTTAGGCCTTGGAAGAATATGAGTTTCAATTGAAAGGGGGTTTGAATATTGAAAGAAGATGAGTAAAATGTGCTAGTTCCACCAAATCCCACCTTAATTTTTTGCTTAGTAATTTTGGTCTAATAGTTTGATGCAAACCACCATATATATACGTTGGTGCGTTTACTCTTAATTAGGCTTCATCTTCATTCATTCATTCATTCATTCATTCATAGTTGATGGAATATATCACTTAGCCCAAGGAAATAATGAGAATTATTTTGTGATGAAAGCATCCATGATTCATGAACTTGTTATGCCCAATGCCCACCCAAAAGTTCTTTAGACTTGATTTTTTTTATACTGACTCATTAATTGATATTTACTACCTCATATGTAGTTAACATTCCAAGCTTATATCTATAAATTAAAAGCCCATTAGACATAAAATTTTTCAAGACAGGCTTCATGACATATAAAAAATTACTATAGCTTGTGCTACTATGATCTAATTAATTTAACGAATATCTAGAACCTTATGGTCTATTTTTTTCCATTAGATCTAGGTTAGTTGAATGCCATGGTAATGCAATGTGTGTAGAATATTTATTTCCAATATTTGAAAAATAATCTTGGAAGAAAACAATGTTATAAATTGTACATATTCCTATAATAGTGAAATTTTTACTGGTTATGAGTAGGTCTTGGTGCAAGCATTAGAGGCATGATTGCTATGCGTTGTTTTGGTTCATTGGCTATCAAGTGGTCACTCTCTTTTGTATCTATACAATTTCATTTGATGTTGACTAACATTGTTTTGTTCTAGCTTTTGATTAGCTTCAGAGTTTCTATTAGTCTTTAGTCATTAATATGTGTATTTGTATACCATTATAATTTAGCCTATGTACAATTTGCATAGACACCTTGCCTTGTCCTTTCTACTCATATACATGCCAACACAAAATGCACCTTTGTAAAGTGAATTAATATAAGCCAATCTTTATCACCATATATATATATGAGCCAAATATACAAAAATGGTTAGATACATTTTTGTTACATCATATTCTCTTCGGAACCCCAAGCATTATAATTCTAACTCCTGCTTTCATTTTTAATGACTTGTAATTGTACCATGTCAAGTGCAAGGTATCAAGTGGCATCAACAGGTAATCTTTATTTCAAATTTCAAGAATTTAGGAATAAGTTTTGCTGGTTGTCATAAGGGTTAGGTTGAGTACTCTATTTCATTACTTTAGCCCTCTTGTTCTCATGCAATTTGTAAGGTCTGATTATCTTGAAGGACGACGCGTTGCTAACCTTGGAGAGAAAAGGCAACTTCTTGATGTAAGGGATGGGTTTTTCAGAAATTAATTGCTACCCACGGGAAAGGCCTAGATTGTCACTCCTTTGCTACTCAAGTAATTTCTAATCAAACCATACAAGACTTCCAAATGGCTTATTTTATCATCACTTATGGTCTGAACAATTTATAGCTTTAATTATGCTTGTCAATTTACATTTTTAGATTCAAGGCAAATAAAATGTCCTAGGATAGTCCCTTATAAAGCCAACAATAGGACTAACTTTAAAATTTCAGAAAATATAACTATGCTCAGTATTCTATCTCCTGTACTAGGAAATCAGTCATTAGTAATATATGCGGTTACAGTGACTTGGTAGCCTATCAAACTTAAAGTTAAGTTCTTTAAGTTGACATGATAGTACGAGTATTATTTCATTGCTGTACAACTTTGTGTCTATTACTACTTCTTGTAAATATCCTTCATCTTGTTGGATAAATCAATAATGACCAAGTCCAGATACTTTAGTTAGTCATAAGTTTTCTATTTTAGTTATTTTTATTAGCTGGTCATGGGTAATATATGTTGCAAATTAATGGATTTTTCTGTGCAATGAATGATGTAATCAATGTTCAAAATTAAGGGAATAAAGCATTACAAGCACTAATTTTGACATAAGCTTTCCTTCAATTATCTCAGATCCCATTTTTCTTAACTTCTCACCCCAGGGAAATGTGGATGGAAGAAGAAAGAATTAAGGCTGAGAAAAGATGAGTAATTTGTCCTATTCCTCATATTATTATTCAACAGAACTTTTCTTGTGGTTGTGCACATCAAAGCTTTCCATTAGTTTGGAGTAGGAGGTATGGAATGCTATGCTATTAAGTTATACATAGAAACCTTGCATCAAGGGTTGACATAATGAGTTTCATTTAGCAGATTGCTAAACATAAAGTCTTTTGAATAGTTTTCCTTTTAATTGTCCTGCCTTCTTCAATATGTCCACTTCCTATTTTCCTTTTATTTTGGTCTCATTTTTAGGCAACTTATCTTATTTTCCTCTAAAATTGTTATCATAGTTTTTTTTTCATACTTTATCTTCATAGATGCTACATACATGTTATCTATGTTCATTGTTTTATAGGTAAAAGAAGAGGCACAACAACTTCCTCTAATTTTTGAAACTATTAGAGCTTTTAAGGTGAAGCATAAAGGTAGTAAAGGAAAACAAATTTTTGGAAGGTGAGTTTTGATTAGTGCGATTATAAGTAGCCAATTTATGCCCTCAAACCCTAATTTTCTCTGTGTCTAATTTGTAATCTTTTTTTAATTTTCTTAGTGTTACAACTTGAGATCTTGTTGATATAATCAAGGAACAACTTCAACGATATAACAGTCTTTCTGATACATAGAAATCTTTCTAAATAATTTTGCAGAAATTATCTGGAAATTTTCTAAAAAGAAATCTTTGAAATGATTTTACGTAGAGAGCATATGATTGGTTATAAATTTCTAAGCAATTCATTGTCCATATGCTACATGATCATCCTAGTTCTTGGGATCTGTAGTTGATGATTCTATATTCACTACTTCATCTTCCTTGATCTTGTAGTTAATGATACTTAAGCATATTTTTCTTTGACAATATGAATTATATCTCATGTTTTATTGTTTTTTTGGTTCATTCCTATTTCATTTTCTGTCATTACTTCCTTTTTCTTTTTTGTCTCCTCAATCCAGACATACTCTAAATGTCATATCTTTTCTAGGACAATTCTTTTAAAATTAAGAGTTTATTGTGAATAATGAAATGACTTCTAATACAACCTTGTTTTTAATGTAGTTGCTGTGTGACCATGTGTTGGATTAGAGGCAATGGTGTGCTTCCTTTCTTTCTCATTAATGCTTTTATTGTACTTGGGTTTCTAAGATATCTATTTTGTGATGTAATTATGATCCTTAGTTGAGTGATTACAATGTTAAGGTGTTGAAATTTTTTTCCTTGCTGTGATCTACACTTGGAGTTCCTCTTTCATATGTGCTCTTGTACAAGCCCTCTATCATACCGTGAGGTAAACTCCACTATAGTATTGCTTCTGGTACTTTACAATTATTTATATTTAGCAAAACTGTCAAGGGACCAGGAATATTATAATGGAAACCTCCTTATCATTCTTACGAAGTGTTTGCACAAATGCCTAGAATGTGGATTAAAAAAAAGAAAAAAAAAGAAGTGTAAAGGAAAAAGAAAAAAGAAAACTACTGTGCTTTTTTTAAAAAAAATGAGGCATTTGGAAGCGCTTGTTGATAAAAGAGCTTCATAATTGTTATATATTTTTTTCAAAGATAAATAGCTTCGGGACTGCCCATGGCCAACAAGCAGTTCCAAAGCCCATAATAAATAAGTGATTTAAAATTGTTGCTTATACTTTATGGTTACAGCTAAAAAATGTTACCTATTAAAAGTTTTGACAACATTTGTCGACTGTAGTTTATGTTGACAACATTTCAAAAATGTTGTCATAGCTTGACTTTAAAACTATTGCCTATTCCCATAGTATAGGCAACATTTTTTGTGGTTGTTGCCATAGAGTTTGAAAAATTGTTGCCTAAAGGAATAGCTAACACTAGCATAGGCAACACTCGAGTAACACTTGGAAACTGTTACTTATAAGTTTAGGCAATAATTTTCCTAACTTAGGCAACATTTTTTAACCATTTCTGTAAAGCAAAAATGTTATAGTGTCACCTTGCCAATTTCACAGAGTTATATTCATTTGATGCATCAAGAAACAAATTGATTTTGAAAAAGGGACCCAGCTGGAAACCTTCATTTCAAAAGTTAAAATCGTCATACATGGCTTCATGTCATTTAGGTCCCTACTTCCCATTATGGATTCAATCACTCAAGTGTCTTGAGTGGTTGCACATACCCTACAACAACATCTCTAATTCTCTTCTTGCATGGGTTTGGGATTCATTTCCCAAAGCTTATATTTTTAATTTCTCTTACAATGAAATCCATGGAGCTTTCTAATACAATGAAGAATCCCATCAATGTCTCTTACATTTTTCTAAGCTCAAACAATTTAAGCAGTCATCTTCCTTACATATCACCTAATATGCTTCACTTAGACCTCTTAAATAATTGGTTTTCTAGGTCCATAATCTCTTTCTTGTGTCAAAGAAAAGAAAAACAAATAGGGTTAGATTATCTTAATTTGGCATCAAAGAATTTGTCAAGTGAAATACTAGATTGTTGGAAGATAAGGCCAAATCTAGTGTCTGTCAAGATGGATAGCAACAATTTCAATGGGAACTTGCCCCTATCCTTGGGATCCTTACCATGGCTAGGTTTCTTACAACTTCACAATAACACACTATTAAGAGATTTTCCCCTTTGTTTGAAGAATAGTACTAGATCAGTTTACTTGGATCTCAATGGCAATCAATTATCTAGAACCATTTCATTGTGGGTTGGACATGATTTCTTGAATTTGAAGGTTCTTCTCCTCAGAACAAACAAATTCATCTATGAGATTCCCAGCCAAATATGTTTTTTGAATTCTCTACAAATCTTGGATCTTGCACAGAACTAGATGCCAGAACATATACTAAAATGTGTCAACAACTTGACTGTTATTCAAGTATTTAACCATATCTTAGAATCATATATCATGAGCAAGGGAAATCAATGTGGATTAGAAGTATTCCTTGCGTTGAAAGGAAAAGATGAAGAATATGATTTTCCAGGCCTTATCAGAAGCATTGACCTTTTTGACAACTAATTAACAAGTGAGATACCAAGCTAAATCACAAGTCTCATAGGGCTATATTTCTTGAACTTGTCCAATGTAACAACCCCTATTACATTATCCTGAACTTAGCCTCTAGGTAATGAAGTATAATTGATGATGTGTGTAGGATAGGAGGAACAAGGACTGTAGAAAGGATCCAAGTGGGACAAAAGCTAGAATTCGAAATAGATAAGGGCCACGCCATGGTGAAAAAAAAGGCTACTATGGTGAACTATAAAAAACTATGAAAAATTTTTTGGACAAAAGAGCTTCGCACCCCAGCATACTTACCTCCTGCTATAGTGCCAAACCTCAAATTTTTATAAATCAGAAACATTTCAGATGGTCAAAGCAAAGAAAAATAGAGGAGAGAAAAGGGAGCTGCATTAGGGCTTTAGATTTTTGGCCCTTGGAGGTGATTTCTAGACTCTAGAAGCTTGATAAATTGTTGGTAAGTGATCTTTGCTCCTATTTCTCCATTTTTCTACGGTTTTTAAGTTGGATTTTCAAGTATATAGGTTGGGTTTTTGGTTTTGGCCAAATGCTACAGATTAAAATGGATGAAATGAGATTAATGAGTGTTATTTAGTGCTAGGAATTCTCAGGTATGAGTTTTAAATGGATAATGATGAGTTTGAGTTGAACCCTAGGATGATTTTGGTTGAAGGAGTATGAAATCCGAAATGAATGGGATTGGTTAGAGTTTGAATGATCATTAGGAGCTCAATGATGTATGAAAATGCGGTTGGAACCTTGGGTTAAGCATAATTGGTTGAATTATGAATTTTAGATAATTATATTATATGTTGATAGTAGACGTTATGACATTGTAGTGATTGTTTGATTGATTGGAGGTGTACAAGTCATGGTTGGGCAATCCAAGAAGCTTGTGGAATCGTGTGTGTGGTATTGACAACCTAAGGTAACTAGGTATTTGTAATTTATGTGAACATATGTTGAGTTATATATATATGCATGTTCCTTTTCATACCATAATATTGGTTGTGTATGTGTATGATTTTTTACATATTGTGGTTTGTACACGGCTAGTTGTGATAGGATGTTTGTGTATGATGTGTATTTATGATGTTGTAGCATCCCCATTCCATTGCAAGATAGCATATCCATATGATGATTGTGATGATATATATATACATGCATGTTTAGAGGCATGTTGACATGACATTGACATTATCACCATGTCATTGTATAGTGAGAGATTGATGTTGAGGTGATGATGAGATGGGATATGATAATGATATGATAAAGATCCTTGCTATTAAATCCTCTCCTTGAGAAAGCTAGGTGGCAGTGGATAAGATGATATGATGAAGCGTCCCTTTCACTGAATCCTCTGCCATGGCTAGGAGAGGCAGGTAGCAATGGATTTGAAGATGCACCTTCCTTAAATTACCACCAATTCACAGAGGTCCAAAGGAAGGAAAGTCACAGTCGAAGCACAAATACAACCTTTTGCCAGGTTATATTACTGTAAGGTGAGCTTCGTGATATCCCGAAATCCATCTTCACCGACTGTTGGAAGGGAATCATCTATTTGAAATGACTTGTTATGATGATAGCTCATTGGTTATAGCCGTGTATAATGAAGAACATGCATACCATTCATTTGCATTTCATTGTGCATAATTGCGTGGATATATATATGTTGCTTGTGGTTGTTCCCAGTTACTGAGACTTTGTCTCACACCCCATCCCATGACTAACATTGTAGGTAAAAGTTCTGCACTGGTCCGAAGAAGATAAAGGAGTAGTACTATCTCAAATGTAGGAATATTCAAGTCACAGTAATATGCGTGTATTATCTATGTATGCATTATGCCAAGTAGGATAGTATGTTTGTATTGGTATAAAGATCATGGTGATTGTAATGATGTTAGTGATTATGAATTTTCTATGATGCCATGGATGATATGTAATGGTTATATAATGAAGATGGTGATGATATTGGTCACATATGGTTGGAGTATGTGCCCATGGGATGGATTGGCCATGTATGTGAGCCCAGAGTGGATTTAGGCCTTATTTATGTGTTTTAGGCCATATAACCCATTAAGTGAAATTGGGGTTCAAGGGGGTAAAATCCTAGAGAAGCAGTTCCTTTGAAATGAAATCTCTTTGAACAAGTTGGTTGGGTCTATTAGGACCTATGTCAATGCTTTATAATATTCAAATTGCTTTTGATGTCAATTGGAAGAAGTTTGTAGTGAGTTTTCCTTTAAAAGTGGTCAAAAAGGTATTAGCTATCCAAAATCTTGATATGGAGATGGATTCAAGTGAAACCAGTGCCTATGGATAGATTGGGATAAGATTGACTTGTAGGAGTTAGAATTAGATCAATCGAAGGTTGGAGCATAAAGTTATGCCCGTTCGAACTTTACCTCAAAAAAGTTAAAATTGTTGATATGGTATCAGTATGGGGCGCCACGGCACCAAGCGATTCTATTTGATTAAGGCTATGAAGCCATTGTAGCTACTACGACACCACCTCTTTCTGTTTCTCCTAGGCCACAGGTGCACTGAAGCTTACCATGACTCTACCCTGTTCTAGTCCCACTTGAAGTTTTCCGCTATTTTGATGAATTGGGAGTTAAAGTTAGGGTGTTCTGGTCTAGTTTGGTAAGTTTTTTAAGTAATTGATCAAGATTGGAGGTATGTTAGTGTAGGGTGTTATATCCAACAACCATTTGCATGGTAAAATTCCTCAAGGTATTGGCAATATGGGATCATTGTAATCAATGGATTTCTCAAACAATATACCTTGTGGTCAAATCCCATCAAGCATTTCCAATTTGAATTTCCTAAACAAGTTGAACTTGTCTTACATCAACTTGATGGGGAAAATTCCAACGAGTACCCAATTGCAAAATTTTAAAGCATCTAGTTTTATAGGCAATGATCTATGTGGTCCTCTACTACCCAACAAATGCATTGATCAGTACAATTCCCCAAACCATGGCCATAATGACAAAGAAACTCATGGAAATGAAATCAATTGGTTTTATGTGAGCATGTCCTTGGGATTTGTTTCAGGATTTTGGGTAGTCATATATTGATCCTTTGCTCTATAATAGGTCTTAGAGGTATACCTACTTTCGGTTCCTTGATTGCATGTGGTATAAACTTCAGTCTTGTTGGTCTTGAAAAAAATGGTTGCATTTGAATAATCATTTTGTATGTCATTGCTTCTACTTATCCTTTTGGGCTTTTGAATAATGAGGCATATTGAATCATCCCTGATCATTTGCTAATGTACTCAATCATGTTATAGAAGTTATACTATTGTTTATCAAGGGTTTCTCATGGCATACTGAGATATATATATATATATAAGCATATACGTTAATATTGCATGTGGACATCATTTTTTATATATAATTTTTTTAATTTTATTTTTTTATTCAAGAAAAAGTAGAACACAATAGAAGATAATTTTCTAATGTTAAATTTTTTAAAAATTATTAAAAATAAAAAATTAAAATATATATATATATATAATTTAAACCATTCGAACTAATAGTGAGCTATAAATTTACTATGGCAACAAAAATATCATTGAACTCTTGCTAAAATAGAGACTAAAGATCGAAGTACCTGAATATTTATTTACACATAAGAAGTAAACAACTAATCTACCATTTGATAGCCACAGCTTCATAGAAATTAATGGCTCCAAATGATTCCAAGAATTGAAGAGATGAATTTAGTTGTCTTATTCTTTCACAGTGTTCAATTATTAGGCCCCATATAGTGGATTGATCCTTAATATATTAGTCCAATGACTAGAGTAAATTGTGACTATTGATTTACATCAAGCCAATTTAAAGGAAAAATAGAGTAAAACTAAATTAAAGAAATAAAAATGACAAAATATGAGCATTTCATATATACAATGTGAAGGAAAAAGAAGTATAGAATCAAAGGCATGGAGTGTAACAACCCTCATTACACTATCATGAACTTAGTCTTGAGCTAATAAGAGGTTGCCTTATATTTTATACAAGGCCAGAGGAACTAGAACTAGAGAAATGACCCAAATAAGTATTCTTACATTTTAGTCCCTTAATAGTGGATCCCGGGAAGAAAAGAGAAAGAAGTTTGGGAAAAGTTACACCTAATGACCCAAAATTTTTAAAAATGATAAATTTGCCCTAGGTTAAGGATATTTTTGAACGTATGGAAAATTATAGTCAAAATGAAGCTTTTAATGAGATGAACCTAATAGAATATAGTATGAAATTTATTAAGATCAAAATAATATTTATTAGGTAATCAGGGTTTAATATTAATATTTTATCTAATAAAAGTTATTTCCTACTGCAAAAAAGAACAATACCAAGTCAAGGACAGTGAATGGACCTTACCCAAATATATTTTGGATCAAGATAATTATTTTAATTTAAAAGTAATTTTTGGATAATCCTGTACCAATTTAATGACAATTTCGGCCAAAATATTTAATCGGTAAAGGGTATATTGACCCATAAAATTGTTAAAGTAATTTTTTTTTCCAAAAATGAGGATGAATTACATCTTATCAGCAGCTTGGGACATAGGAGGAATTTTCTTAAAATCTTTATTAAAAGTTAACCAAGTTTAGTTAAAATTGACCATGATTTATTTTGCCATTTGATATTTTTCCTCTTAGGGCTCGATTAATCATCCTTCTTCACATAATACACATCTGAAATAGAGAGTTAGAGGGGGAGAGAGCACAAAACAGAAATTGAGAAGAGGAAGAGCAAGAACCAAGGCCAAGATCTCAAGTGTTCAAGGTAAAGTTCTATGACTACTAGCTTATGCACTTTGGTGTTTAAGAGTATTTTCATGGAGTATTTTCCTTTTTTCAGTCACTCGAAGGTTTAGCCATGGTGACTCAAGAGAGAAAAAGTTTGACCTATGATGATATTAATCCATGGAAAAGCTTAGACATGGCCTAGAGAGTAAGGATGTACAAGTTGTTTTAAAATCCAAGAAGCAAAACTTTTCTCATATTTTCTTGTAGTTTTTGGCTAAATTAGGTTTCATATAGGAATGTAATTTCAAGCTTTTGACCCCAAAAATGAATTTCTTGGGTCAAAAATAGGTAGGAATGAATGTGTTGTACAAGAAAAAGCCAATGGATAGCAAAGTGAAAATTTAAGGTTCAAAAGAAAACTTTGTTATTGAGTTCATGTAATTAGTAACTCATGACATTATTTTGTGATGTAATAAGGTTCTGAAAGGCCAAACAAAGTGTCCACAAAATTTGGAGATCATTGAAAGCAAAAAGGTAGTTAATTTCCCTATTATGCCTAATGTTATTATGCTTTATTTTCATACTTTTATAACTATGCCATATATTTGTTTAGATGTTTATTGATGATTGTGCATTGATTGGATGGTTGTTTGAAGGGTTTTGTAATCCATGGATGTCCATTTTACAAAGCGTTATCATAGCAAAAGTTTTATGAAATGTTATGGCATAAATTGTTTGTATGATTTCAATGATGATCCATGAATTGATGATGATAATATGTGTGCATAATTGAGCCTAACTACTGATATTTTTAGAATCTCATCTCTTTCAAATGATTATCATGACTAGGTCTAAGCTATGGCAAGAAGTGGTCAAGAGTGCAAA
Source organism: Adenanthera pavonina (assembly GCA_026686845.1). Lineage (NCBI taxonomy): Eukaryota > Viridiplantae > Streptophyta > Magnoliopsida > Fabales > Fabaceae > Adenanthera > Adenanthera pavonina. The sequence goes on along the minus strand of JAIVEN010000012.1, from coordinate 16,224,113 downwards.
GGAGAAACAAGAATGATGATGAAGCATGATATTACTCTCAAGTTATGATCTTGTAGTTTGAAATGATATGTAAAGTTATGAATATGCTACTAAATCTGTATCTCCATTCTATTGTGATCAATAGAGAATTATGAAATGTTATACATGGATTTAGTACAATGAATAATGATGTATTATGTTTATGAAACTTACTTTGTTAAGTTATGATTGGAAATGCTCAATTAGAACACTCTAAGAATTGTGAAGATACTGTTCATATGAACAGGTATACTACATGAGTTTAGGCATGTTCAAAAATTAGATGGAATAAGTTTTCCATAAAGTCAAAGAACACCTAAATTAGATAATTGTACAATTTATGGTGAATTTTCAAAATTAGGATCCAGAACAAGGCAAGACTGGAAACTGGTAGTCTTGGATATAGGTACTAGAAAATTCAAAAGATACATAGCCCTAAAAATTCATTGATTATATCCATGGAAAGTTCTATGACTCAGCTTTCAGATGTCACTAGTTTGAGTGCAATTGGATCTACATAACAAGAGTTATGCATATTTTTCTAGAACTATTCCAGATGAAGTTAAGTTCTGACCCTTGATAGTTTAAGTTAATACCATCCCCAGTACAAATTAAATAAATATACAAGAAAAATATGAAAGAAATTGGATACAAGGGATTTCAAATAACATAAAGAATGCATGATTTGGCTTAGGATATCATGAGATGTGAGTTTTTAAAAATAAGGCCAAAACCTAGGAAGTTTCAAAATGACCAAAGGTATAATAAAAGTTTGAGAAATAAACTATATGAATTGGTCTAGAAAATGCTCTATTTAATATTTTTCCCATGTATAAAATATTGTTATCTATTTTTAGACACTTGAATCACTTTGATATGATTTTTATGAAATTAATTATTAATTTTCAAAGTTCATCGGGCAAAATGGAAAATGCACAATAAATAGTACCCAAAATAAAGAAAAAACTGTTTTGACATTTTTATGCAATCAAGTCTCCAATCATGCAATAATAGACATGATTGGAGTCTCATACATGGAAAATAAACTTAAGTTTAAGTTGTTATAAGAAAGGTTTGAGTATGAGTTTTGGTCAGATTGTAATAAGTTTAAGTAGCACCCTAGATTAGAAGTTATAGAGGGAGAGTGAAATCTGAGATGTATGAGAATGATTATAATGTGAATATTTAATTTGAGTTCACTTGTGTATAATTATGCCGTGGGAACTATGGGTTAAGCCTGAATGGCTAAATCATGGATTTTGGTTGCTATGAGTATTATGTTAATTAAAGGTATTATGAAGTTGTAGTTGTTGATTGGCTAATTGGAGGCATATGGTTCATGATAGGGGCTCTGGAGTCTTGCCTAAGCCCCTGTGTGTGTGGTGTCAGTAATTTAAGGTGACTGGGTGTTTATAATATATGTGTTATATGTTGATATATATATATATATGCATGTCTCCATTCATACCATGATATCGTTATATGTATGTGTATGGTTTTCTATATATCATGATATGCACATAGCAAAATTAGGTATTGGTATATGATGATGATGATGATGATGATGATGATGATAATGAGTGTGATATTATATATATGCATACGCGATTATGGCATCCATAAACAACTGCATACTAACACGACCATGATGAGGATTGTCATGATGATTATATATATGTGTTTCGAGGCATGTTAGCATGGTATGTACTTCACTGCCCCATGAGTATAATGAGATATGGTGTATTGGAAGGTGGTGATAAGATGAGATATGATAATATGCGATATCATGATGTGAGAAAAGATCCCTGCCACTAAATTCTCTCCTATAAATAGGAGAGCCAGGTGGCAGTGGACTATGATATGATATGATGATGATGTGATTTAGTGACAAATTGAACATCCCTGCCACTAAATCCTTTCCTATGGCTAGGAGAGCCAGGTGGCAATGGATTGCTTCTTCCCTAAATTACTACCAATTTACAGTGGTCCAGGGAAAGGAAAGCCATGGTCCAATCACTAGGGTGACCTTTGGTTAGGTGCACTAGTGTGAGGTAAGCCTAGTGATATCCTGGAATCAATCTTCACTGACTGTTGGAAGAGAATCACCTATTAAAATGTCTTGTGATGATGTCAGCTCGTGGTTTTAGCCTAGTTTGATAGAGACATACATTGCATGACAATTGACATTGCACAACATCATTTGTGTATATGTGTGATATTGATGATATGTGTGTGTGTGTGTGTGTTTATCCCAGTTATTAAGAGATTATCTTACACCCCCTTCCATAACTAACATTTCAAGTGAAGACTTTGGTGCTAGTCCGGAGAAGACCATGGAGTTGTTGGCCTCACTACATTTGGGATTTTCAAGTATAATTGGTAGTTTTAATTTAGTTCATGTAATTCTGTGCCAAGTAGGTTGTATGACTTGATGTCTATATGAGTGTCATGGGAGTGTTGTATGTATGTTATGTGATGATAGGGTGATAGTGATGATGACGTATGGATGATATAGATGATTACGTGATGATATTGATATTGAGGGATGATATGAGTTAAGTGTGGATTTGTGCTAAGCATGGTCATATAGGTGTGAGGATGATATGGTATAGGTCACTATTGTTGGAGCAGGTGTCTGTGTGTCAGAATGATTGTATGTGAGATCAAAAAGGGGATTTTGGGCCTAATATGTGTGTTATGGTTATGTAGCCCATTATGTGAAGTTGGGTTTTAAGGGAATCGAATCTCAGAATGGTTTCTCTAAGATGAAATCTTCTTGAATAAGTTGGTTGAACCAAATAGGACCTGTATAAATGATCCTTGAGTGCCAAATTGCCCTTGAGGACAAATAAAGGTGGTAAGTTATGAGTTCTGGCCAAAAAGTGGCCAAAATGGTATTATGCATCCAAAATCTCCATATCAAATTAGATTCAAGTGAAATTGGTGTCTATAGTTAGATTGAGATGAGAGTGACTTGTAGGAGTTGAAATCAAGTCAGTCGAAAGTCGGAGTACGAAGTTATACACAACAGAAGTTCACTCTAAAAATCAGCAAATTACTAATATCATATTAGAAGGGTGCGCCGTGGTGCCAACAACCAGGCCATGATGTAACACCTTAACTATAGACTACATTATCCATGTATTGGATCTTATCATGCTCTATTGATCATATTCAAAAGCTTGAATCACATGATAGATTAAGATATGAAATTTTCTTTTCACTTGTTACTATTCATTTAGTAAACCCTTTTTCCTACACAAACTTTAAAAATTCATAACTCATTATATAAAATTAGTATCAAAGTGATTCAAGCTTTAAAAATACCTTGAAATATCATCTACATGAGAAAAATATTGATACAGTATTTTAATCGTGCCAATTAGTACAGTTCATTGCACAAATTTTACTGTTCAAATGGTCATTTTTACTTCTCCAGGATTTTGGCCTTATATTTAAAAATTCATATCTCATTTTATACTAAGCCAAATCATATATACTATATTCCATTGGAAAGCTATATATGTCTACTTATAATCATATTTTTCTTATACATTTATTTAACCTTTACAGGGCATAATCCCAACTTAAATTAATAAGGGTCAGAACCTTACTTTTACTGAAGAGTTCTAGGAAAACATGCATAACTCTCATTGTATAGCTCCAATTACTCTCAAAATAGTGGCATATTAAACATAAAACATAGAAGTTTTCATAATATAAAGCACTGAATTTTTGGAGTTTAGTACGATTTTATGCTACTTTTCAAATAAGCAATACCAATGAAACAAATATGTTGTTTTCCAACTATGTCCATATTTTAACCCTAACTTTAAAAATTCATGAAAATTCACAAAATGATCCAAATCAAAGATGTTTGTCTTTTTGGAAATCCCTGTCTATCTAGTTTTCCCAAATATATAACACATAGATGTTATTTTACATGTCAAATATACAGTAACCAGATCACTAATAGAAGCGCATATTAGCCAAAATTGGTCGTAACTATGCAAGAAGTGTATACATGCAATATATACATCACTCACACTTGTCCATTCTTGATCATTCCATATTCATAACATCATAAGAGTCTCAAAAGTACATAATGGCAGCTAAACACAACCTTACAAAGGCACATATGATTTTACACAAATGCCATAGTGATACATTAAAATGTATACAAATTGCTTAATAGGCATACTTCTTTATTCTCTTCACTTCTCTTGCCTTTCCTTGAACTCCTCCATTGTTATAGCTTGAACCTAACATTTAGGATGCTTGTGGGGGTGATAAGATTGGGGTAATCTCAGTAGCAAGTTAAATTCATGCATCATGTTATTCATTTGACATAAGAAAAATCACATTTGATCATATTAAATCACATAAATCAACAAATTACCACATAGGTCATAAAAATTTTGGCAGTATAATGACTTAAAAAATGGACATTCTGGGAAATAAAACCCCTCATATTGCAGCCAAAACTAGTCAAGAAAACACAATTAGCAATATGGCAACCAATTTGCATCAAAGCAAAGCAATGAAATAGCATAAGCAAGAATATGTAAACTTGGCTACCTTTGGTGTTTGTACTTGGCTTTCCTCTTTACACCAAAGCTTCTTCTAGCTTTCCCAAGTTTCCTCAAGTCCCTAGGCATTAATAAACAATGGCCCAAGCCACTGATTTCATAGCATGAGGCATAGAATTCATATAAAACCCTATAAACCCTCAAATGCTCAACTTGTCTATCTTAGGCTTATTCTTAAAGCATATACTTGTTCCTGAGGTTTTTGGCCATGCAGAATCCATTTTTGGCATCAAAACAATGAAATTTCCACTCCAAGAACAACTTTTGGTCTAGCTAGAATCTGAACCCAAGGTGGAAGAGAAGGGTTTTCACAAACTTGCTCTAAAACCCACCTAGTTTGCTTCCTCTTGCAAAATTCATACTTAATCACCATTTTATGGTTTAAAAACATCATTCCTTTCCCATAACATGCCTTGCATGAAATTTATAGAGGTTAGGGAAGGAAGAAACTCCATGAAAACCAATGTATACGAGCGTGAAACTATGATAAATAACTTAAGAATTGCAAGTAAGCATCTTACTAATTTTCTTGAATTTCCCTCTATTTTTCTTCTATTTTTCCTTTCTCCTTCAAGTGGCTGCCTTCCTCTTGCTATGTTGGCATAGTTCTCCCTCTCTTTTCCTTGTAAATTTAGTTCAAGGGGTGTGGGTATATTTTTTGCAAACTAGTTAAGCATTAATCAAGGTTACTTTTTGTTAATCACTTTGATTAACATTAACCAAAATTAACCTTCAAGTTTGCTTAACAATTAAGGCTTCATTTTCAGCACATGGGCAGCTAGGGTGGCACCATTTTAGTGGATTGTTATCTCCAAGATACTACATAATTTTCCCAGTACAGTAATACCCTATGTTAGCTACTTTATACCTGGACCGGTAAAGTTACCTTTTACAGTATAAAATCACTTTATGAGTACATGATCAAAGTAAACTTGTATCTGAAATTACTTTATTATCATGTCTCTAAAAAACTCCTTTTACAATGTCCAATAGTTTTTCTTTTTACTTTTTTTGTTTTTGCAAATTAAAAAGTTGTTTTCTCGATAAAAAGTCATCACAACTTTCAACCCTGATTATTTCTTTATTCTTAAATATTAATCCTTAGTGTCATATACCATTGGGCTTGTCTCACCGAGACCTTTGTTGTGACAATAATTTTACATATTTACAAAATTATCCCTAATTTAATAATTTTTAAAATTTTTGGATTATTAGGTATAATTTTCCTCAACAACTTTATTTCTTTACCCCAACTCCAGGTGAAAAATTTATACTTGAGACATAAATATAATTTTCATAATTTTTAGGAGTACAATTATAATTTCTTATTTTTCAGTCTAACCAAGAAAAATGATGTAACACCTCCTTTATAGGCTCATTTCCCACGTAATTAACCATTCTAAAGTCTATTTATATCATAGTAGGATCTTGAATTACAATAAATGTCATAACAAAATTTTTCCAACTTTGGCACTATTCATTTAATCTAATTCATTTATTCCAATTAAACTTTAGAAATTCATAACTAAATCAATAAAAATCGTATGCATGTGATTCAAGTCTCTATGCATAGCTTAAAACATTTTTTACACGGGAAAAATATCAATTAGAGCAATTACTTGGCCAATTTATACAGTAAATTTCGTGAATTTCTACCATTCATATGGTCAATTTCAGAAATTTCAGTTTGTTGGGCTAATTTTGAAAATTCACTATAAATCTTACACTCATCCTATTTGAGTGATCTTTGGACCACATGAAAGCTCTTTCTGTCTAGTTTTTAAACATAGATAACATTCATACTTTATACATCAATAAGCACATACTGTAGCACATTCATTTGGTAGTGGTTAGAATGACCATTTGTATCCTTATACTTACAATACAAAAATTGTAAGATATTTACATGACCATAATTCATCTTCATATCATGCCGCACCTTAGCTAGAACTTAAAGGAATATTAAAACCTTAAAGAAACTTATTTATCATCACATTTACCAATGTATACAACAGATCAAAACTCATGGCCGATGCTTTAATTATCACATTAATGGCCAAAGTCTTTCTCCTTTCCCTTCTCTTCCTTGGTGGATTTGCCATTGTTGCTACCTATTCATGGTTATTATTTGGGAGGGTGAGATTCATAGAATCTCAGTATTTAACACCCAACATGCCATCACATCATCACATTAAATATAAAAATGTCAAGATAACACATTTTGCATATCTTAACACACTTTGAATGCATTATCACATTTGTGTTACATGAATTCATAAAAATTTTGGCAGAGTTTCGTTTTGATAAATGGACATCCCGGGGTCTCAATGCCCCTCCAACAACTCAGCCAATACACATAAATCATCTCAAAACATCATTGCAATCATATGACAAGGCATAAAACACATTGAAACAAACATGATAACATAATGCTAGTATGGGAAATTAACTACCTTATGATGCTCCCTTGCTTTCCAAACTTGGTCCACCACTTTTTGAGCTTTCCACAACCTTCTTGAACCTATCCACATCATCATTGAACCAATTTAGCCATTGGTTTTTCGGAATTACACAATACTTTATACACTAAAACCCAAATTTTTCACTTTGTTTTCCTTTGCTTTTTCTTTGTACAACATACTTATTCCTAAGGTTTTGGATCATGGGGAATCCATTTTTGAGGTCAAAATCATGAAATTCCAACTCTAAATACCTCCCCTGTTCTGGCCGAAATTATCTCATAGTGATTAAAAAAAATTTCCTTCAAATCACTTCAAACCATCCATGGATTCATGCTTCTAGTGTCTAGTCTATGCTTTCCCTTAAGTTTCATGGTCCAAAACTCATTCCTATGCTAAAACCCAATTTGGCTGAAACCCTAAGGTGTAAAGGAAGAAAACTAAACCATAAATCATGCTTTAAAAACTATGGATAGTAAGCTTAAGGTAGTAACATAAAAGCTTACCGATTTGTTTTTCAATTTTGCTTTGACTCCTCTTCCTTTTCTTCCTCTTTTTTCCCTTCCTTTCTTGTGTTTTCTTCCTTTGTTTTAGCTACTGGTTCAGCGTGAAAATGAATAAGAAAGAAGGCAATTAAATGAAGTAATTGGGTAGTTACTAATATGGCTAATCATGGTTAATTAGCAAAAGCAACCATGATTACTTTTTGGTCTCCTTCTTCAAGAAGTTTTCCTTCAAAAATCATTAAATAATTTAGACAATTGGCTGCAGCAAATCACGCATGAGAGAGAGAAAAATGTGTCAAAAAAAATTGTCCAATTTTCCTGATCCAGATATACCTCAATCCGGATATTTTTTAATCGTACCGATAAAATCATCTTTACAGTAATTTAGCATTTTTGGGATACATGACTATTCTAATTTTATTTTTATATTTCTATAATTATTCTGTCTCACATGGTATCTGTGTATGACCCATATCTAGACCCAATTTCTTTTTAACTATCGGTAGGGCCCACAGTTTATTTTATCAGTTTACTATTACTTTTGGATACTCGGCACTGATTATTTCTTTATTCTTGAACATTAACCCTCAGTACCATATACCATTGGACTTCTCTCATCGAGAGCTTCGTTTTGACAGTAATTTTACATATTTACAAAATTACCCTTGACCTGAGTTTAAAGTATAATTTCTAAAATTTTTGGGTCATTAAGTGTAATTTTTCCCAAGACTTTTTATTTCTTCCTCCACGTACATTTTAATGTTTTGTAATTTTGACGTGCTTTTCATAATTTTTTGATGGTAAAAATATAATTTTTTTATTTTTTTATTTAATCAAGAAAAATAATCTTTTTATCCTTTTTTACACAAAATGGTGTCTGTCTATTTTTACAAAATTCTTATATATTTTTATATATTTTAGTTTTCTTGAAATATTATAAATGATATGTGTGCCCTATTTTATATAAAATGGTGTCGGGTTATTTTCATAAATTTCTTATGTATTTTATAGTTATTTATCTTCTTAGAGATGCTACACATGGCGCCAAATGATTTTACCTCTCTAAGACCATGACTACAATGTAACTCACACAGTCCCAACCCTATTTTGGCATGTTGTTTGAATTTTCTGAGCATTTAAGGCTATAATGAGTTGTTTTGGAGTATTTGAAAGTAGATTGTTACACCAAGCATTTTGAAAGTTGGTTCAAATGTTTTCTCTCATTATTCAAAAAAATTACGTAGTCAAGTAATTTTTTTTAAGTAAAACAATTAAAATATTCCCATGTTGTTTAACTAAATGTTGTTAAATACCTGAGTTTTATTTGGATTGTCATATTGGTTTGATATTTCTACATACATGAATTAAATCCACTTTTTTCATTTAAACTATAAAATTTATTGATAAAAATAAAAAACTTGTACCTAACAAAGGGGATTATTAGTCCATTATACTAAATTTGTTGTATTTATGATTATATTTAGAATTTGTAAGATAAAAATATTTTATTCTATTGAAGAAAAATATAAATACCCTTTGAATGTTTATTAGAGGAAAACAAGTTGACGCATAGTTGAACTTGTAGAGTTTACACCAACATTAAAAAAAATTTTGAGTATGAGTTTTTGTAATATATTTGTGTTAAATATTGGATGGTCGAATTTCACTACTCTAGGTAAGTTTAGGATAAAAGATGTTCTAAGCAAATAATAATAATAATAATAGTAGTAGTAGTAATATCAAACTCACGTATAATTGAAGCAAAACATTTTCGACAGTTAAGATGAAAATTGAAGCAGACTGACTCAGTTAAAGAAGTTCCAAGGTATGTGACTCTGTGTATAGCGTTGTTTTCTTAATTTACGTTTATGTTAACTAATTAACGAGTTTCGGAGGATGAAAAGTGGGAACTAATGTGTGGCATATTTACCAATATCAAATAATAGTGATTTACAGATCTTGAACTTGAGAAAAAAAGAGAAAAGGGTAAGAATAACAGCTGGCTAGATAGAAAAACAAATGAGAACGAGACCATATGTTAGGCCCGAAACATGATCCATTTATCATTCTCCTCAACAACTATAATATTTAAAAACTGTTTTGAACCTATCAGGAAAACCATTTCATGTTCAAAGTTTAAAGCATTAAAAATGAAGGGTAAAATCATTATGACTACGTACTCGCACTATCTAAACATTAACTAAGTTTGGCTCAAAATGTAAAACACACAATTAAACAAACAAGTCATTACTCATAATTCAAGTCACAAAATCCCAATTAAACGGCAAGTCTTAAGAATGGTTCAGTCTAGTGTCCAAACTTCAAAATAAAGAACAAGAAAATCTTCCCCAAAAAAAAATTAAAATAATTTGTGTCATTGAACATCAACCCAATCAAAGATTTATTCATCTATCTCATGGAGAACATCATCAACTTATTTTTCATGAAGACTTGTATACAATAAAACTCCAAACTAATTTTCACAAGCAAACATTCATTATTAAAAAAAAAATCACAAGCAAACAACCTAATTACTTCATCCCTACTTAAGAATAGAAATCCGCAACCATAATCAACTACAGAATCCATACTAAATACGGTCAAGAACAACAAAATCAAGGCATCAACTCTGGTAAGTTCATTAAGAACGATAGTTTACCTGTGACTAGAAGAGAAGCGACTCCAATGGTAGCAACTCCAATGGAGCTTGGTGAAGTATCAGTTAAGAGAGATAAAAATGGTCTAGAATAAACTGGCCTCCAACAACACCGTCGCACCGGCGTTCAAAGAGAGGCTAGCGACAGCAATTACTTGCTGCATCTCAGATTCACCGGCTCAGTGAGTGAGTGAAAAGAGGGGCATTTCGAAATGGACGCTCCAGATAGGTCATACTTTGGGCCGTTTAACATTCGAAGAGTGTTTGGCAAAGGAAATAAGCAAACTCCTTTTAGGTTGGAAATTGGGCTGATGAGTTTACTCTTTTGAAGTACTTGTTTTAAGATCTGTTGTGTTTGGTTCAAATTAAAACTTGCATTTAAATTGCTAGCATAAGCAATTTATTTTATTTTGTTCAAAAATAGACACTCAATTTGAAATTATACATATTTTTTGTGTGATGCATGGAATAAAAAAAATGTTTTATGTAATAGTATATCTTAATACTAATTTATAAAGGAATTTAATTTAATAATTTGATAGTGGAACCCTCACCACTATCAAATGGGTGTTGTTATTAGTTGTAATGGTCTATTAATGGGGATTAATTGTTGTAATTGGCCATCAGATGTTGAATCTTCTTCTAATGTAACTGTATAGCCAAATATTAATTCTTCGAGGTTAGCCTCACAACGTCACGTGCCTCTAATTATGTTGAATTTGAAGCTTACAAGAGATCGTAAGTTTTGGATTTGGATATAGAATAATAACATGATTAAATTTCTCTTACGCTATATGATAAATTACTTAAATAATTTGGAGGGGAAAATAATAAAGAATTATTGACCATTTGTTTTGAATTGTTGTATAGCTTCAAGTTGTTGACAGTCACTTCCTTACATTAACAATGCCCATAAGATATTTAAACCTATAAGCCTCTACACCAAAAACATTTAAAACCTTCAATGCATTTTTGGTAATAGTTTCTCAGCTTGTGTGACACCTCCCATTGCATCTAGGAACCCAAAGTAAGGATCCAATAATGATGGATCCAAAACAACCCATTTTCTCATCTTAGAGGCCCATATTTAAACACCCCACATTATATTGCGGACCCAGTCCACCTGGCATTAGTTTTTGTTACAAATGATAATTAAATTAAGTGAAAAAAAATCAATTTTTTCTTTAAATAAGATTTGGGTTCGCTCTTGTGAATAAAAATATTATATTGCAAAAGTTGATTAGCTCCTGATTGAAATCTGTAAATAATATCCTCAAGTTAACAAAATCAATACAACAACAACAGCATTAGCCTTATCCCACTATGTAGGATCGGCTACATGCATCATACGACGTCAATGAGCTCTATCAAACACCATCTCCTCAGATAAATCACTTCGCAAAAGGTCATTCCTTATAACTTCCCTTAGTGTCCTTTTTGGTCTTCCTCTACGCCTTTTGATCAAGCTCCAAGCCATTTGATCAACTCTTTTCACTAGCTCTTCTTGTCATCTTCTTTATACATGCCCAAACCATCTCAAATGATTTTCTACTATTTTCTCCTCGATAGGTGCAATCCCAACTTTCCTTCTTATACAGTCATTTCGTATCTTATCCCTTTTTGTATGAACACACATATATCTCAACATCCTTATCTCTGCTACTCCCATCTTATGCTCTTATTGTTTTTTCAAAGCCCAACATTCACTACCATATAGCATTGTTGGCCTTATAGCGGTTCTGTAAAATTTTCCTTTAAGCTTAGTAGGTACCTTACGGTCACAAATAACTCCTGTTGCTTTCCTCCACTTTAACCACCTAGCTTGTATCCTATGCATGAACTCCACCTATGTAGTGTCATAGTCGGCCCCAAGCCTGGGTAAAGGAGGAGGGTTGTGTTAGGCCCTCGACAACCAATGTAAAAATCTATTGAATCTTATGACATGGATCAAAGACGTATATGTGCTAAGACTAGGTCGTTGCCCAAAAGTAACGTGCTGTATGGCTCGAATGCAGCGTCAAACGAGCTAGAGCCGCTACATCGGCGCCCGGGTGTAGTGTTAAATGAGCAAGGGTTCCCACTTCATGCTGGACAGATGTGGGTAAAGAAGTTAGCCCAGAAAAGCAAGATTATATTTGGTTCTTGGAATATTAGTACGTTAACAGGTAAATCTATGGAGGTGGTGGATGCTATAATTTGAAGGAGAATTAACATCTTATGTCTTCAAGAAACTAAATCGATGGGAGAAAAGGCTAAGAAGTTAGACACTTCTGGTTATAAACTTTGGTATGTAAGGAAGGTTAGAGCAAAGAATGGAGTTGGTATTATTGTGAATAAAGATTGGAAAAAGAATGTAGTAGGAGTCAGAAGGATTGGAGATAAGATCTTATCCTTAAAATTGATTATTGGACATGATACACTTAATGTTATTAGTGCTTATACACCTCAAGTAAGGTCGGACGAACATATTAAAGGAAAGTTTTGGGAAGATTTGGAGGGCTTGGTTCAAGATATCCCACAAGAAGAAAAGATCCTTATTGAGATAGACCTTAATGGTCATGTAGGAAAAGAGACAAGGCAATATATGGGAGCTCACAGTGGTTATAGTTTTGGAGAAGTAAATGAGGAAGGACATTCCATTATTGATTTTTCAATGGCTTACAGCCTCACGATTTGTAAACACCTGTTTCAAGAAGCAGGAGGAGTATTTAATTACATATAAGAAAGGAGTCTAAAGGTTGCAAATTGACTTCTTTTTGGTAAGGAACTCAGATAGAACAACTTGTAAAGACTGCAAAGTAATCCCTAGTGAAAGTTTAACTTCACAACACAGGGTCTTGATCCTTGATGTGCTAGTTAAAAATCGTAAACTGAAAATTCGAAAAGCTTTAAATCATCCTAGGATTAAGTGGTGGCAACTAAAAGGTAAGAAACAAGTGACCTTTACGAGGAAAGTTATGGAGGAAGGTAATTGAGACTTGCAAGGAAGTACTAATATCTTGTGGGATGAGATGGCTAAAAGGATCAGGGATGCCGCTAAAGCAGTATTGGGTGAATCCAAAGGTCAAATATAAGAATAAAGAATATTAGTGGTGGAATGAGAGTGTGCAGGAGAAGGTCAAATATAAGAAAGAGTGTTTCAAAGCCCTGCATTTATACAATAATGATGAAAATTGGAATTGTTATTGGTTGGCTAAAAAGAAGACTAGGAAAGCAGTGAGTGAGGCTAGATCTAAAGCTTTTGAGGAATTCTAACAGGATTTAGGAACGAAGAATGGTGAACGTAAGATTTACAAAATTTCCAAGAGAAGGGAAAAAAAGTCAAGAGATTTGGATCAAGTAAGATGCATTAAGGATGAAGAAGGAAAAATTTTAGTTGCAGATGATGATATCAAAGAAAGATGGGAGAGCTATTTTTATAAGCTTTTTAATAATGGATTAGATATGACTATTGATACTGAAGGATTAACAACTCATGAAGATGATCTCAATTTAAATTTCTATCATAGGATTTGAGTTGGAGAGGTAAAAGAAGATCTTAAGAGAATAGATAATGGTAAAATCATTGGTCCTGATGGTATTCCTATCAAAGTTTGGAAGTGCTTAGGAGAGAAGGGGGTTTGGTGGCTCACTAAGTTATTTAACAAGATTTTAAGGGCCAAGAAAATGCCAGAGAAATGGAGAAAGAGCACTCTAGTGCCCATACACAAGAACAAGGGGGATATTCAGAATTATGCTAATTATCGAGGGATAAAACTCATGAGTCACACTATAAAACTTTGGAAAAGAGTGATTGAGCATGAACTCAAAAAAGAGTCTCTTATTTCGGAAAACTAATTTGGATTTATGTCAGGACGGTCTACAACAGAAGCTATCTATTTATTAAGGGGTTTGATTGAAAGATACCGAAGTAAAGAGAGAGACTTGCATATGGTTTTCATTGATTTGGAAAAAGCCTATGATAGAGTACCAAGAGATGTATTGTGGAAAACAATGGAGAAGAAAGATATCCATGTGGCTTATATTCGAGCCATAAAAGATATGTATGAGGGGGCAACAACAGGTATGAGAACCCTTGGAGGTGTGACAAAGGACTTCCCTATTACAATATACTTACATCAAGGATCTTCTTTGAGTCCATACCTATTTGATCTGGTTTTAGATGTTCTTACAGAACATATACATAAAGAAATCCTAAAGTATATACTCTTCGCGGATGATGTAGTTTTAATTGAGGACTCTAGAGAAGAAGTTAACTCTAAACTTGAATTATGGAGACATACTTTGGAATCAAAAAGTTTCCGTCTGAGTAGAAGCAAGACGGAATATATGCATTGCAAATTTAATAAGAGGCCAATTAGAAATGATTTAGAGATAAAAATTTGAGAACAAATCATCCCTGACGTGTCAAAGTTTAGATATTTGAGGGTCAATTTTACAGAATAAAAGTTAACAAAATCAATATTAATATAAAATATAAAAGATATAGTAGGCTGCACTATTTATGAAACCCAGGAACATATTATAATAGACAACGGAATCTAGATTCATGTTCATGCTACATCTAGCCAACATATTTGTGCATTAATGTTTTCTCTAATTGTATAGTTCAGTAAGACATTGGCCAAAAAAAGATAGTTAGACAGTCCTATCTCTGCAATTTCAATCTCTGCCAAAAAAATATCTCTATATTGTTAGGAAAGATATTTAGTTAGACCAAAAAAAAATTCAGAGAGACATTTCAATCTCTACCAAACAATTCTCATATTCTCGATAATCGACAGAGTTCTAAACCCAATTTTATAGCCCAACATTTTCAATGGAGCTTGGGTAATAACCCAATTTTTTAGAGAAACCAACAATCCAGTATCTTTTATCAATTTCATAATAGTCAATGGTTTTACAGTTTAGGAGTTAACACTTTGACATTACAAAATTATAAGGATATTGATGCAAATTAATTATAAAGATTAGATTATTGTTTTTTCCTTATAACTGACATAGCATCATTATTTGATTTCTTTTACCCTTTTATTGTTCTGTTCTGCAACCAATCTAACAAAAAAAATGATCCTCAAACAAAATAACCTCAGGTCAGAGATCACCCGCAACAC
Organism: Adenanthera pavonina; assembly: GCA_026686845.1. Classification (NCBI taxonomy): domain Eukaryota; kingdom Viridiplantae; phylum Streptophyta; class Magnoliopsida; order Fabales; family Fabaceae; genus Adenanthera; species Adenanthera pavonina. The sequence goes on along the minus strand of JAIVEN010000012.1, from coordinate 16,208,771 downwards.
AAAAAAGTTGGTTTTTCATGTAACCCTTAAATAACAAAACAAGTGTCATGCTACGTTTAGGAACAAATGTATACAAAATCAGTAACAGCAGTATATCTGATCATGATGGCACAACACAACCATCTTGGCTTGGGATAGACTTCATTGGTAACAATCTCATCAATGAAATTGAATTTACCACTCAAAAGCTTGGTTACATTCGGCAACTTCTAAATATTATATAAGCAATAATTAACCATAGTTGGCAAACTAGTGTTCATTTTTTTTCTTTTGAGAAATCGTTACAAATCAATTTGGCAAAGAGGGAGGAACTTTTGCTGGAGGCTTGGTTCGGCAACTTCTAAGAAGTATTGAAAATTAATTTTTGATTTTTAATAAATAATAAATTGGATATTTTGCATATACATATTTAAGAAGTATTGATGCATATCGGTATTAGGAAATTATCTGATATATATAGATATCTTAAACAATTACAAGTATCGATGCATCATGAGTGATCTGTCTTGAATAGGTAAATTTTGATAATAGAATGATGTTGTATGAAAATTTAATTTTGGAGGTGAAGATAATAAAAGAATCTATTATATATATAAAAAGAGGTGGGATTGGAGAAAATCTAGAGTGCCACATTAGCGGGGAATTTTGAAGAGCCACATCAAGTAAGGACTTTTGAAAAGGAAATGCAATGCTGGATTAATTATGTGGAAGCCAATGTGTATAATGTTGGATGTGTGACTTTTTTGGAAATTTATGTGTTAATATCTAGTCCTTTAATTCTATTCAAAGCTGACAATTATCTCCTTTTTGGAAAGCAATTTCCCATGTAAATAGGCATATTGTGATTTATTTTAAATTATTATATTTGTTTGCCATTATTGCACTATCTTAATACTGAATGGTTGATGTATTTAGTAAAATTTTTGTTGTTTAAATCTAACATTTATATTAGATATAAAATAACTAAAATATCTATATCACTAAGATAAACATTAAAATATTTTCATATAACAAAATATTCCTAATTTGGGTCAAAAATTTTGGTTAAAAAAACTATTCCCAAATTTGTATAATTAAATATTTACATAGCTATCACTAACTACATTCAAATCATATGTCAATGCATCATTTATGATTTTTATAATGACCTTAATTATGTTGTTTTGGACTTGTTACGAAGGTAATGGGAACGATATCATTTGAATTGCACAGGATCAAAGAAAGGATCAGAAATAAGCAAGTTGGAAGAAGGTGATACAACCTCCTCATGCCGTGGTGGAAGTGGCTGGATTGGACTTGGGTCAACACAAAATGGGCCCGCACCATGATGGACTTACTTCTCATCGTGGCATTAGTCAAGAAACCCAATATATTAAGAAGGTGTTAAGGTTCGATGAAATAATGTTGTAGGAAGATTTTTCTAGTGCTTTGCTAGGCTTTGGCTAACTTGAAGCTAGAGAACATGATTTTAGGCATTAGAGAGCTCAAATCTTGAAGATACGGTGTTATTCAACCTCTCTTCTTCTCATTCTCAAGTTTTAGATGGTGTTTTTCCATTAGGTTTACTTGTGGTTCCTATTTGATGGAGTTTTTACAAATTAAATTGCATTTAAATGCTTTAATGATTTGTTGTTAGGTGTTTTCAAGCTTTAGGTGATGAATTTTCAGTGGTTAAGTGGTGTTTTCTCCAAACCATAGCCTCTTACTTTGTGTTCTTCTTGATGTCTGAATTTGAATGGGTTCAAATCTGGTTACATGAGTTGTTTTAGGCATTTTGGTGTATAGGTTTGATTGTGGATGCCTTGACTTTGCCAGTTTTGTGTTGGTTTATCAAGTTATGTTCACTGGGGTTTAATGATCTGTGTTGATGTCAGGTGTTTGACAATGTGTAGGTTGAAAACTTGCTTATTTGAGGTTTCTGATCTTTTGTTGAGTCTTTAGGTGACATTGGAATTGTTGTTAAGCCACTATCTTACAATATGAGATGCTGGATGCTATTGGTATTGAATGAATTGGTTGATTGAGATGCTTTCTAATGACATTTTTGTGTGGTTTGGATTATATACTACTTGATACAATGTGATGACTTGATCATACATCCTTTTTGTGTGTTGTAGTTGTCCTCCAATGGCTTACCAAGGTATCATGTGTGTAGTTGAGAAGTTTGAGGAAATCAGATGTAAATTTAACTTTATAATTCCTTAAAAGATATGTTTAATCATGTTCATATTATGATATGCATGATTACATGGCTAGTAAGTTTTCTAACTTCACTCCAAATGATAATGAAAATGATATTGGCTAAAGTACTTATGAATATATATATATGGCTTTATGAACATGATGGATATTGCTATATTGATGTTCTCGGTTGATCATATTATGATATGGCTTTATAAATATATACATATATATATGGCTGCATCTTGAGTGTTCTTGGGATTTGAATTTTAGAAACAAAGGGGATTAGTGTCGCAGCTGGGCTTACAGTGCCATGACATCCATATCAATATTTTGCTGATTTTTCGGGTGAATTTCTCAAGTGCATATCTTTATGCTACAATCTTTAATTGACCTAATTATAACTCCTATAGGTCATTATCATCTTAATCAAGCTAGAGAAACTAGTTTCATTCAAATCCATCTCTGCATAGAGAATTTGAACACTCAACACTGTTTTTGCCACCTTTTCATCAAAACTCATAACCAACCACTTTCAATTGCCACCAAAGGTAATTTGGCACTTAAGGACCATTCACACAGGTCCTATTTGGCTCAACCAAGTTATCAAAGAAGATTTCATCCCAAAGAAACCACTTCTCCAAGATTTGACCCCTTTGAATCCCAATTCCACAAAATAGGCTACATGCCCAAAACACACATGCTAAGCCTAAAATCTCCTTTGGCTCACACATACAACCATTCTGACTTACAAACACACACTCCAATAATATTGACCCATATTGCGGTCCAAGTCATCATACTACATACCAATAATATTCCCAGGAATACTCATATAGGCAACCAATTAACAACAGCCTACTTGGCACAATATCACATAAACTAAATGACGTATAACTACCTATTATGTTTGGATTTTTCCATGTGAAGAGAATTATGATTCCTTAATCTTCTCTAGACTAGTACTAGAATCTTCACCTGAAAGGTTAGTTATGGGAGGGGGTGTAAGACAAAGTCTTAGTAACCAGGAATAATCACAGGCAACCTATATAATAATTCATATAATGATGCACAAGTTGCAATAAATGCAAAATGACATGGTATGCATGCCTCGCTTGTATGCGGCTAAAATTATGGGCTAGGGTCATAACAAGACATTTCAAATAGGTAATTCCCTTTTAACAGCTAGTGAAGACTAATTTTTGGACATCACCAAACTCACCTCATACTAGTCCACCCAGCCAAAGGTTACACTAATGCTGGGACCATGGTTCTCCTTCCCCTGGACCAGTCTGAATTGGTGCTGACTTAAGGAATGTGCAATCCACTGCCGCCTAGCTCTCCAGGCTATAGGAGAGGAACAACAGGGATCCCTTCCTTATTTCACCATATCATATATATATCATCATATCTCACCTTCACCACCTAATCCACCATTCTCACAATGTTCATATGATAATGATGTTTGTGTCTTGCTAACATTCCTCTAAACATGTATGTTATCATCATAATCATTGTCATGGTCATTCTAGCATGCAATGGTATTGGAATGCTACAAAATCATACATACACATCATACTTGTCATATATAAATAGCCAGGTATATACCACAATATATAGAAAACCATACATATATACAAGCAATATCATGGTATGATCAGGAATATGCATATATACATATGCCAACATTTAACACATATAATACAAACACCCGGTTACCTCAAGTTGTTAATATCACACACACACAAATCCCACAAGCTTTTTAGATTGCCGACCAGGACTTGCACTCCTCTGATCAGCCAAACAATCACTATAATGTCATAATATTCCCAATTAACATAATACTCATAACAACCAAAATCCACAATTTAAACATTTAAACTTAACCCAAGGTTCCAACAACATTATTATACTTTAATGAGCTCTAACTAATCATCCATATCATAATCATCCTCATACCTCTTGAATTCCTAACTTCGTCAACTAAAAACAACCTAAGGTTAGGTATAAATCACACCTACTCCCACTAAAACTCACACCTGAAGCTTCATAGCACTAAATAACATATCATTAATTCCATTACATCCATTTTAATCGGTAGACTTAGGCCAAAAAGGGAAACCTAAACATATACCCAAAAATCCACCTCAAAAATTGAAGAAAAATGGAAAAGAAGGAGTATGAATCACCTACCAACAATTAATCAAGCTCCTAGAGGCCCAAAAGTTCTCCCAAAAGCCAGTAGAAGCAAACCCTAATAGATCCTTCTTCCCCCTCTTTGATTTTCTTTCCATTTTCTCCATATGAAACTTGTTCAATATAAACAAATTTCCTGACTCTCACCACGGTGCTAGTAAGTTCATCGCGGTGCAAGTGCTCTTGGCCTAAAAAAGTTGAAATATCCTGAGTGTCTCTAACCACGGTGGCTTTGTACCTTACCTCGACATGATCATTCTTTGTTTCAAATCTCAGCTTATTGTCCTGTTTAGATTCTTATCCAGTCCTACACATATTATCAAGTACACTTCCCATTAATTTAGGACTAAGTTTAGGATAGTGTAATGATGGTTGTTATAGAATGCATCCCTATGACTTATTAGGTGTGATTATATGGTATGCTAGCATGATAGAGTAAGACATGAGTTGGCATGTTAGCATGCATTAAGCATTGTTATTGGTTGTATACTATTGAAGAATGATGTTATTGGGTGATATATGATGTTCTGAATATCACATGGTATAACAATCCACTAAAGAGCACACGAGGCCTGGTGTTTAGGCAATGTGACTTATGTTATCCCAAACACTAAATAGTTATCCTTTAGCCAAGAGATTCAAGTGCTATAAATTAGGGGTACATTATCTCTAAATAGCCACTAATTCGGGGTGGTTCAATGAACGATGAGCTATAGTCTAACTTTTAGTGTAGTGGCCTTTGGGTCGGTCATGACCATTAGAAGGAGAGTTTGATGATGACCCTAAAATTGGCTGTCACAAGTAGTTGAGAGGGGGCTACCTATTGGTGTTATCTTGTGATGGTAACTAGCACATGATTCTAGCCATGTATTGATCGAAATTGCATTGCATATCATGTACATTACATTCATCATGAGTATTTGCATATGATTATAGTTTTAGATTCTCAATTTGTTGTTATTACACTACCCCCTGACTACTAAGATGTATGTCTCACCTTATGACTAACAATCTTAAGTGACGGATCTAGTATTAGCAAGGAAAATGTTAAGGAGGCTTAGCTCTCTTGGAGATTTAGGAGATACTTTTTTTTTTTGGGTTAGAGACCCTTATGTGATCTTTGGATGTTTCAATGAAATGTCAAGTGAAGCAAACATGTCATACCTTGTATAACTTAACTATGTACTTGTGGTTTCTATTAGATTTGTATGGTTTGTAACTCATTTAGGTTTCTTTAAACATTATAGAATGATTGATTTGTTGGTTATGGGCTCTTAGAAGCATATCTGGTTGATGTATGGTACTTGTGGTTGAAAATAAGTTTTTGTGTATAGTCTTGAGACCTTGATATTTTTTGGGTCAGTGACTTGTTGTACCACATGCATTTTGATGTGTTTGGTTAGATTCTAAGCTTGCTTTTGGGTCTATGGGCCACTCATGTGTAAATTGGGTATGTAACCCATTAATGTAAAGCTGAGATTCAAGGGGCTCAAAATCTAGATGAATGATTTCCTTGGGGTAATACCTCCTTTGACAAGGTCTTTAGGTGTTTTGTGGCTTGTTGAGGTGGCTTTGGAAGCCAAGAGTTGGCTAAGGTGGGTTATAGAAGATGTTAGTAACCTTTGTTGGCCTAAAATGACCATTTTGATCTCCGATATTCAAAACTTTCATACAGAGGTGTTTTGAGATGTAGTTTATGTTTATAGGTAGAAGAGGAGTAAGGTGACATATAAGTTTTGGAATTAGGTCAAATGGAAGAAACTACCACCAAAACATTTGTTTGTGTGCAAATAGATGTTATGTAATCTATAACATTTTACATAATTACATCAGTTGATGTGTTTGATTACCACACTACCCATTAGTTAGGTAACCTTCATTATCATAAATCATGCAATCTACATACATTACCTCTAAGTGTAAAAGCTAAAAAATTGGCTTGGGCATTTCAATCATGTTAATATCATTTTGTATTAAAAGTAAATTAGGAAGCAATTTATATAACGTACAAAACAAAATTTAGCAATATTCATTACATTTTATTCTTTTATATATTGCTATCATTGTAAATAACCACATTGCAGTTTACTCATTTTTCAAGAAGTGACTATGAGTCAATCAAATTTCTATGATTCTTGTTATGTGTAACACCCTACCTCCTGACACCTCGGAACTTAACCAAAAACTTTCAAAATCTGACCAAACACAACCTTGACATCTCAAAACAACTTTTCCAATTCATAAACACATCAGAAACAACTCGAAAGCATCAAAATCTAGGCTGGGGCCTTACACAAACCAACAAAGGCCAACAACACTCTGGACTTACCAAGATGGCCATACAAACTTCTCAACAACATTCAACCATACATACCACAAACATAAACATACATACATCTAAACCAGTCTCAACCCTGACATACATTCATTACAAACCATTCTCTATCTTACTTGGCACAAAATACCATAACAGAATACACACGCTACATAGACTATTCCCACGTACACAGCTACTCCCGCGTCTTCTCAGGACTAGTGCCAGAACCATCACCTGAAAGGTTAGTTTATGGGAGAGGGGGTGAGACAATGTCTCAGTAACCGGGAACAACAACCACACACACACATATATATATATACATATATCTCACACCAATCATGTATGCAGTATGAAATGAATGACATGCATGTTGCCCTCACCGGGACTCCATCCTTATCCTCCCTAACACATATATCATCCATCCTTATCCTCCCTAACATATATACATAATCCAACCTTATCCTCCCTAACATGTATATATATATAATCCAACCTTATCCTCCCTAACATATATACATCATCATACATCATACCACCATCACGTCATCACCACCACATCCACCATACCTCACAGTCTCACAATGTCATGTGGTGATGCTCATGTATCATCATATCATCATCATAATGTCATGCATGTAACATATCATGTCATCATCACACATATCATCATCATAGTCATAACCATTGTCTAACAGTATACATACCACGATATATATATATATATATATAAACAGTACACACAACCCATCAGTATCGTGGTATGAATGGAATAAGCATATATATACAGATACACGTACTATCGTATAACATAGTCAATACAATATAAACAAACACTCGGTTACCTCAATTGTCGTTACCACACACACATGAGTTCCACAAGCTTCCTTGAACTGTCCAGTACACGTGAATCCCTCTGGATTAGCCAACAACCTTTATAATGCCACAATTCTTCCATTAGCACAATATACCAACAAATCAAACCTCACAATTCAACCACATTAACCTAACCCAAGGTTCCAACACCCTTTTCATGCATCAATAAGCTCTTAGGGATTACTCAAACATCACACAACCTCAAACACCTCGGATTCCTAAGAGCCATTACCGAAAATACTAATAAGGTTATTAGGGTAATCATTAATAAAGTGTTGTCCTAAATTATGAGTAACAGCATGATTGACAAGAAAGTCAGTATTTCTATCAGCTTCTCCGTACAGTAATTAATTATGAGGGTTGAGATTGGAAAAATGTTACTCCTCCGGTCTCATTTATAAGATGTTATTTTTTATTGTAAGGGTATTAAGAAGATATAATTATACTCTTAAATTTATAAAAAAAATAGTATAAATTTCTAATCTTACCCCTACTAATTAAAGACTGGAACAATTTACGAGACAAAAAAATTATTAAATGAAGGGTAAAAAGGAAAATTCAAATAAAAAAAATAAAACAACACCTTATAAATAGGACCAAATAAATTTTCAAAATAACATCTTATAAATGGGACCAGAGGGAGTACTTTTCTATGGCGGAAAAAGTTTGCCAATAAATTGAAAACACCTTTACCAGGGAGGGATTGGGCATTAAATATATTCGCCCTGGGATTGCAACATTATATCAGTATTTTTTTTTTCTTATCTTTCCTCCACCTCCCTTGTTTAGATCACATTCTGGACATTAAAGCAGCTAGCTGTGGTGCCGTACTTAAAATTTTTTGTGGTGTTTGTGGACCTCTTTATTTTCTTTTAATTAACGGTTACCTCATCTTCGGATTTTGAAATTGAAAGTTGCATCATATAAGCCTACTCTATATTTTTGAAGATTTCATTTCTGTCCATCCATCTATTTTTGAGTCGTTAAATCGTCTATTTTATCCTTTTTTTTAAGATTAAAATACCTTACTTTAACAAAAAAACTTATTTGATAATCCCTTGAACAAATATGTTAATTGCCAGAAAAAATCTCTTAAACACGTATGTTAAAATAGAGAAGAGGACCCGTAACATAAATTATTGATTTACGTCACGTAAAAATTATTTTTGTCATATATAATATAATCAAAGGAGAAAAAAAGTAGTATAAAAAATATATGGACTATGCTTGTTCTCCCACAAATTCATTTCTCACAAGCTTTGAGAACTGTTTAGCATAAAATAATAATAATTATTTTCTAATGAAAAATTAGAAAATAATAATTAAAAAAATTCTGTAAGAAAATATTATATCCCACTAAAGATTTCCATGGAACCCAAAATGTTTCTTCTAATTTCTTCTTTCTTGATAGCAACGTCTACGAGGAAGGTGGAAGTAGGGAAGTTAGGAATTTATTATAACGAGGGGCAAATTGGTGAATAGGAATTATTTTAATTTATGTGAGATCATTCAAAAAGTCTATATTTAGTTGAATAAATATTTATTTATGAGTAAATATATATGGAATTGTTTGAAATGATGATAATAGTTATCACTTCACATATGAAAGAATGAAAATGATCACAGGTAAGCAATTTATATCTGCAACAATGTATTTTTAACTATTTTTAATATGTTATTTATTATAATAATTATTCTTAATGAGCGTGTATTAAATTTATTACTCGGACATAAGAGGCGTTAAAATATATTATGTCTGGCAGATACGTCTTCTACTTCCCACAAAATAGAAAAATCTGACATTCTCAAATATATAAAACATTTAAATGCTTTCCAGATATAATTGTTAAGTATAATTTTATGATAAAATTTGAATAATTTGCCCTAGAAAAAACTAATATGATCCAACACGTATAGACCAAACTCTTTGGAATGGATCCTACGAACACAAAAACTTATTAATGTACCATCATTTTACCTTATTTTTTATGAGACCATCGTTTCAACTTTTTGAGTTCCGTTTAAAATATCCAAATTTAATGTTTTGAATAATACACAAAGGTAAAATCTGAAGAACAATGCATTTTTATGATATACATTTACCAATAGAAGCCAATCATTGATGTAAATGAGAGAGAGAATTAGTAATACTTTGGGCCATTTATTATTTCCTTAGAAGTTTTTATTTTAGACTCCTGTTGTTTTTGGCCCAAATTTAATCTTAACGTCAGCGATAAAAAGTGAATCACAAAATATAATGATAAAGTTAGAAAATGAGAGTACATTCTCGTTTTAATTTCAGAAAATTAGAAGTACATTCTTATCTTTTTTGCTGAACAAAACAAATTTTGATGTAAATAAATAGAATACAATTAACCATGTGGTGATGCTCTTGAAAAAAAAGGGGTCTTGCATGGGTGTTTAGTATTAAATTGCTATGAATTTTGTGTTGGTTAAAATATACAGTTAGTTTCATAGACAAAAAGTAAGGGAGAATGGGCATCAATGGATGGATATACTTTGAAAGCCCAGTAAGTTTGGGTTGATGCAAGCTTACTCGTCTGTGAGCGCTAAAATTTTGACCGGCGTAACCACTTTGGTAGTAAAATCAATTGGGCCTTGTTAGTGGTAGCATATAAGGCCCATGTTGTATATTTAACGTGATAGTTCCCAGCAATGATCTGGATATTATGAAGAGAAGACTGTGTGAGAGGTTGGATTCTTTGCTTGTTTATATCTCTATGTCAATATTTTTATGTATGCATGTATGTATGTATGTATGTATGTATGTATGTAAAACATATTAATTACCACTCGCCTACAATGACTTGAAATCACAAGGATTGTCGAAAAAAATAAAAAAAGAAATCACAACGATTGCCCCTTGCTCTCCCACCACTAGCTATCCATAGAATTCACACGCTTAAGAGAATTTACAAAGCGCATGTAAGATACACTATAAAGTTGGAACCCTGATCATCATTGTCAAATTGGTGCATGTTTCATTGTTTAGTGATTAAATGTTTGTTAATTAATTAATGGGGATTGATGTAATTGGCCGTCAGTAGTTATGTTGAATATAGAGCTTAATTAATTACAAGAGATCAGTGTTTAATTAATTGTTTTGAGATCCATGGTGTATAAAGCGTCAAGTTGGTGGGGGTTACATCATCATACTGGACATATAGAGGGGAAGACCTGAAAGAAGTGGAGGACTTTAAAAGGAGAGAAGACTTCACCTTAAAAGGGACACAAGATGAGGACTTTAAGGTCGGTGATAAAGAAAAGAATGATGTGTCTCACATGGTGGGCCTAACTTTAACGTCGGTCCTGAAGAAAAGAATGATGTCTGTCACATGGTGGGTCTGTCTTTGTTTCAATGATGTCTCTCCCATATAAGCTAAGACCAAACAAAGTAAATTGGGTCCAAGGCCACCTTTGAACGTGATGATTGGAATGAGGAATCTTTTATTTTATTTTTGTGGAATAGTAAAATTAGTTAACTATGAATGATTCCTCAGAAAAATTCACGTACTGAACAAAAATTATATAACAGAACAATTCAATAAATAGAAAGAGAGAAGGGGAAGAGGAGATAAATGTCGTAAATTTTTTCTAGTTGGGTTAATGTAACTTAAGTTCAATCTGCTTGCTTCATGAGGAAATTTGTCACAACATATAATTAGGGCCCACTTTTAATTATCGTGCAATTCACTCATTTTTCAAAAGGAAGTGACAATGATCAGTCTATCGTCAAACTTTCATGACTATCTTGTGTCCAGATCAAATGAATCCATCATTTAGTGGTCGGAGAAGCAAATGTCCATTCAAAGTAGTAGTAGTAGTAGTTGTTGCTATTAACTTTTTTTTTTTTCCAAGTGCTAATAGATATCACTCCGTATATGAAACAATAAAATGTTCATAAATAAAAAATCATATATATATATGTAAAAAAATATATGTTTTGGTGTAAAAATATATTTTTAACAACATTTTATTTTTTAAATATATTTTTCATGACATTTGAATATACTGTTCTTTTGAATTATTAATATTATTTTAGATATATTTATGCTTATTGTGCACCTATTATTAAAATTTTTACTCCAACACATATAAGACCCATGAAAATATATTACAATGAATATTAGAGCTAAAGGTTCCATCTCTGAAAATGAATATTATGTCTGTCTCATAGACTTACTTCACTTTATTAAATTTCCTAGAATTGCATCATATATGCAGACATACACATAGGTAAACAAAATTGAAAGTCGGCAATGCACTGGGAAAGATTCCATGCATATTGCACAGAGCCTAAATCATGAATTTAATGTTGGGCTTTTGTACTTTGCGTAATATTTTTTAAAACGAAATGTAAAACATTTGTTTGATGGTCAATGGAAGTTATATTGGTTGGAAAACTTTGTATATGATTTCTTTTTAAAATGTATAATTGTATCTCCCAAATGTATATTTCCTTATGTTCAAGTTGTTCAATTTTTTTTTATTGTAAAAATAATCACTTCAAATTTTGAGCTCGTATATATTGAGTTACTCTTTCACAATAGCTAAATAATTGTTATCATTAGCCTTTATTTATGTCATTCAGTTTAGATAAAGGTGTAAAAATTGATACTTGAGCAAGTTATGGAATCAAATTCTCCTAAAAACTATACTCTACTCATTCTATACTTGTTATCACAACTTATTTATGTATCATATTTAGCCAATTGTGATTAAGATGGTTTTCTTTTTTCTTTTTCTTTTATATCTGTAATAATTAAGGGAATTGCAAAGTGTGACAGAATAATATTTCAAACCCTCAATATCACTATTATAACTAATGGTCGGTTGATGTGATGGTTATTGTATTAATTCTTCATCTTAACTTACAAATTCACGAGCTTCTAATTTTGTTGAATATATGAAAATTTAAATTTGAAGTGAAGATAACTAAAGAATTAGTGACTGAAAAAATACTTCTTTTTTTTTTTTGGGCCAAGATGAGAATAGGTTACCATTAATTTCCATGAATTTGTTTTGAATTGTTGAACAAACCACGTAGTTGTTAACTATCACACTTTATTATGTTCGACAAATAGAGGAAAGACTTAGGGCCCGTTTGGTTCTTTATTTTGTAAAATTAAGTTAAGATAAATGAAGTTTGTAAAAATGAAGTTTAGATAAAGTAAGTTTGTTGGAAATTGTTATGTTTGGATATTCTTTTTGTAAAAGTAAGTTTGATAAAAAATCTGTTTGGATGATAGGGGCTAAAAGTACTTTTAGATATATAATATAGAGTAAATTTGTTTCTTCTTTTCCAAAACCTACGTTTTGTTAAAGGAAAAGTAATTTTTCCCCTCCTTTTCCAAAATCATAGTTTAACCCACTTTTTATTTTTCAAAAAGTCAATTTATGTTTCACCTGTGTTTGGCCAAACACATCTTTTTGCAAACATGGAACCAAACAGTCACTTAAAGGGGAAGACTTTAAAAAGGAGAGATGAGAATTGACAAAGAGTTATCATAATAATTATAGATAACATATAATGGTTGTAGATTGGAATGGAAAATATCCTTGGATGGAAAAAAAAATCTTTTCATTTTGTTTGAAATGAAAGAATGTGACAGATAAACCTTTACTTTTCTAATGTGGAAAAGTTTGATGTCGGTAAATTGAGAAAGATATTTGAGATGATATGAATGGAAAAACAAACCACTACGCAAATTAAGAGTTCAATTTACACAATTTTTCCAAGAAGCAGCAATTAATCTATCACATTGTGATGACTCCTGATGTGTCTAGATCAATAATTCTATCATATAGTGATTGGAGAAGAAATTTTTGATTTAATATATGTGAGGTCCATTATAAAAATCTTAGATTTAAGCTAATTGAATATGGAGGCCAACAATAAATCTACTTGAGTATTATTTTGTTTTGCAAGTTACAATAGTTATCAATCCACATAGGAAAGATTAAAGTGTTTACAAAAAAGTTATATATGTAAAAATATAAATAACGTTTAAATACATACTATTCATTTATAATAGTTATCAATTATATTGGTAGTTTAAATCAATCAATTATAGCTCTAAAAATCGTAAGAATCGTGCAGAATGGCATATATTTTTATAAATAAAAGAGCACGTACAAGCAAATGAACAAGGGACACGTGTTCTTTTATTAGTGGCTAATCATGCACTTATTATAGAGAAATTAATTTTCATCAAATACAAAACTATTTTTATTTTCTTACCTGGAAAAATTGAGATTTATTTTCTTACCTCTTCTTTTGCCCACTAACAAACTTATAATTACATACTTTACTAAACTTGGTCCTTCCAGTGTGTTAGCACGGGTTCTTGCTAGTTTATATAGGTATAGAAAAATATAATTTGTAGTGTTCGTTATTCTAGATTAATGTCTTTAAGATCACATCCAACTTTGGGGGAAAAAAATTCTGCTTTTATTTTCATTAGACCAAATTCTTTGGGTCTAACGAAGACTCAAGATTGTGAAGTGATGTCATTTATTTCTTATGTGGAACTTTTGCATATAAGTTTACGGACAGATTGAAAGAGTATGATGGAAACCGAAAAGTTCATGCATATTTGCTTGGAAATATTTACAGGGGACTACATATGTAATGCCCCTCATGATATTTTTCTTGGCATTGTGTTCAGGACCGGAGGAAACAGGACGGAGGTAGGCTCAAGTGGAGTCTGAAGGAGCTCCACGCTGCGACAAGGAGCAGGGCCTCCGCGGCGAGAAGCTTTCTAGTGGCATTATTCTGGATAATTTGGTGGAGCCGCGGCGAGGAGTGCTGGAGCCGCGGCGAGAGTCGAAAAAATTGTTTAAATCCGGATCAGTCAGATGCGAAAGAAAGAAAGAAAATGAAGGGAATGAGCAGAGAGACGAGGAGCAATGCTAGGGTTCGGCATTTTCGGTGTCCCGGAGTGATTCTCGTCCATCGAGAGCTTGGATTCAAGTTGGTAAGCGTTCCCTACTCCTCTCTCTCCATTTTCTTCGGTTGAAATTTGGGATTTCCGGTTGTAGGGTTGGATTTCCGGTTTTGGGTGAAATCCACCGATTGAAATGGATGTTTTGGGGTTAAGGAAGTGTGTTTTGATGTTCTTGTTGCTTGAATGTGAGTGTTGAAGGGATTATGTGTGTTTAGAGCTTAACCCTAGGTTGTTTTCGATAATGGCTCTTAGGAATTCGAGGTGTATGAGGTTGTGTAGTGTTTGAGTGATCCCTAAGAGCTTATTGATGCATGAAAAGGGTGTTGGAACCTTGAGTTAGGTTAATGTGGTTGAATTGCAATGTTTGATTTGCTGGTATATTGTGCTAATGGAAGAATTGTGACATGATAAAGGTTGTTAGCTAATCGAGAGGGGTTCACGTGTATTGGACAATTCAAGGAAGCTTGTGGAACCCGTGTGTGTGTGGTAACGACAATTGAGGTATCCAGGTGTTTGTTTATATTGTATTGATTATGTTATATGATAGTACGGATGCTTGTGCATATATATGTGTGTCTCTTTCATACCACGATATTGATCTGTTTGTGTGTGTACTGTTTTATATATCGTGGTATGTATGCATTTAGATGATGATTACGTTATGATGATGAGATACGTGAGGATGATGTTAATAGGTTATGATATGATGCATACATAACATTATGATGATTATGATGATGATGATGATATAATGATACATTAGCATCACCACATGACATTGTGAGACTGTGATACATGGTGGATGGAGTGGTGATGATATGATGACGATATGGTGTATGATGATATATATATATATATTAGGGAGGATAAGGTTGGATTATATATGTATTAGGGAGGATAAGGGTGGATGCTATATATGATATATATATATATATGTTTGGGAGGATAAGGTTGGATTATGTATATATGTTAGGGAGGATAAGGATGGATGATATATGTGTTAGGAAGGATAAGGATGGAGTCCCAGTGAGGGCGACATGCATGTCATTCATTTCATATTGCATTCAGGAATTGTGTGAGATATATGTATATATATATGTGTGTGTGGTTGTGGTTCCCAGTTACTGAGACATTGTCTCACCCCCTCTCCCATAAACTAACCTTTCAAGTGATGGTTTTGGCGCTAGTCCGGAGAAGACGCTGGAGTAACTGTGTACATGGGAATAGTCTATGTAGTGTGTGTATTTTGGATAATGTATCGTGCCAAGTAGGATAGGATGGTTTGTAATGGATAATGTTACGATTGAGACTGACTATGTATGAATGTTTATGTATGTGGTATGTATGGTTGAATATTGTTGAGAAGTATGTGTGACAGTTTTGGGGAGTCCAGAGTGTTATTGGGCCTTGTTGGTTTGTGTAAGGGCCTGTAGCCCATTTGGTCAAGTTGGGTTCCAAGGGGTCAAATCTCAGAGGAGTGGTTCCTTTGAGGTGAAACCTCTTTGAACATGTTTGTTCGAAGGATTTGGACCTGTATGAATGGTCTCTGAGTGACCAGTTGCCTTTGGTGGCAATTGGAGGTGGTTAGTGGTGAGTTTTGGTCAACAAGTGGCCAAAACGGTGTCAAGGGTCCAGAATCTCCATAGGGAGTCGGATTGAGATAAAAGTGGTGTCTGTGGATAGATGGGAACTAGATTGACTTGTAGGAGTTGGAATCGAGTCAATCGGAGGTCGGAGCATAAAGTTATGCTCGTCAGAAGTTCACCCCGGAGTGTTGAATTTGCTGATATGGTATATCAGCAGGGGGCGCCGCAGCGCGGGAAGGCAGGCCGCGGCTCCAGAGGAGACAGAAATGATGGAGAGACAGGGGAGGCCGGAACCGCGGCAGTATTGTAGCAACCGCGGCCCCAGCCCAGTTTTTGGTGTTTTCGAGTCGTTTCTGCTGTGTTTATGAATTGGAAGAGTTGTTTTGAGATATCAGGGTTGTGTTGGGTCAGATTTTGAAGTTTGGGTTAGGTATTTTCGGTGTCAGGAGGTAGGGTGTTACAACATATGTAAAATCTTTTTCAAACAAATGCATAATATATAAAGGTAGTTTAGTTTAATTATAACTCTAAAATACACGTATCAATATATAATTTGTTTTAACAGTTGAGTACTATTTCAACTTAAATATTCAAATATAGTGTGTACTAATGATAATACTTTTATCAATAGAAGGCCACAAATTATTAAATTGGTGTTTCATTAATATGGTATAAAATTCTTTTTTTTTCCTTTTTTTTTTAAGTTAAAGGATCTAAATGTTCCATCTCCAAAATTCAATCATCTCTCACACATATCCTTACATTTTTTTTTCTTTCTCCATACTAACATAGCCTTACTTTACATTATTAAATGTCCTGGAATTGCATCATATGTGTGTGTATATATATATATAATGAAATAAAACTAATGGGGTCCAAGCATTATTTCAAACTGAAGATTGTGAGACCGGGTGTCTTACTCAATGTTCAAAAAATTGGATTGTATATTGAATCGGTCAAGACACTGGTTCAAAGTTCAGTGATTCAATCAGAATTAAACCAGTGGTAATAAATTTAAATTTTTAATTTTATATATTATATAAAAAATTAAAAATATTATTAATAAGTTTTACAGTCTAATATTAAAATCTAAACAAGTTAATATTCATTTATAATTATATTTTAAATTTAAAATAGTCAATTAATATTCTATTTTCATATTTTTTATTAAGTAAATTTATCATTATTAATAATTATATATCGTAATAATACTTATACAATATTATAATATAGAAAGAAAAAATTTATAAACAAAAAATGTTATTCAGTAACTAAAAATAATATTATTTTATTTTAAAAACTAAAAAATTAAAACAAAAATTAGGCCAGTTTGACTATTTTTGTACTAGTTCGTGACTAGTTCAACCAGTTTTCCATTAGTTTTGAAGATAATCGATCAACATCTTTGACCGGATCGGACCAAATACCGGTTCTCAGTCAAACCAGCTGACCGGTCCAGTTTTTCGAAAATGGGTTTTATTTTTATTGTGTGGAAAATTTTGCCAATAAATTAAGAAGGATGGACGAAGAAAAACCTCTAATTTTTTTTTTAAATTACATACAGCAAGCTAACCACATGAAGTTCTAAATGTTGTTGTGAATAATTTCCCAAAAGAAAATCTTACGGAATCATTGACTAAAAAAGACATAAGGCTTGAGAAACAAAATGAGTACTATAGCACATTCCTCCTAGAGAGGTTAGAAAGGACCATACAGGGGACAAATTCTAGGAGTAGCAACTCCATTACAATCATTTAACAAAATACTAAAAAGGTTATTAGGGTAATCATTAATAAAGTGTTGTCCTAAATTATGAGTAAAAGCATGATTACAAGAAAGTCAGTATTTCTATTAGCTCTCCATACAGTACTTAATTATGAAGGTTGTGATTGGAAATGTGTTTACTTTTCTATTGTGGAAAAAGTTTGCCAATAAATTGAAAACACCTTTACCATGGAGGGATGAGCATTAAATATATTCGCTCTGGCATTGTAATATTATATCAGTATTGTTTATTTTTTTAATCTTTCTCCCACCTTCCTTGTTTAGATCACAATCTGGGCATTAAAGCAGCTAGCTGTGGTGCCACATTTGTAATTTTTTGTGGTATTTGTGGACCTCTTCTTTATTTTCTTTTAACTAACGGTTACCTCATCTTATGATTTTAAAATTGAAAGTTGCATCACATAAGCCTACTCTATATTTTTGAAGATTTCATTTCTGTCCATCCATCTATTTTTGAGTCGTTAAATCATCTATTTTAACCTTTTTTTAAGATTAAAATTCCTTACTTTAACAAAAAAAGAAACTTATTTAATAATCCCTTGAACAAATATGTTAATTGCCAGAAAAAATCTCTTAAACACGTATGTTGAAATAGAGAAGAGGACTCGTAACATAAATTATTGATTTACGGCACGTAAAAATTATTATTGTCATATATAATATAATCAGAGGAGAGAAAGAAGTATAAAAAATATATGGACTATGCTTGTTCTCCCACAAATTCATTTCTCACAAGCTTTGAGAACTGTTTAGCATAAAATAATAATAATAATTTTCTAATTAAAAATTAGAAAATAATAATTAAAAAAATTCTGTAAGAAAATATCATATCCCACTCAAGATTTCCATGGAACCCAAAATGTTTCTTCTAATTTCTTCTTTCTTGATAGCAAAGTCTACGAGGAAGGTGGAAGCAGGGAAGTTAGGAATGTATTATAACGAGGGGCAAATTGGTGAATAGGAATTATTTTAATTTATGAGAGATCATTCAAAAAGTCTATATTTAGTTGAATATATATGTATGTATGACTAAATATATATGTAATTGTTTGAAATGATGATAATAGTTATCACTTCACACATGAAAGAATGAAAATGATCACGGGTAAGCAATTTTTATCTGCAACAATGTATTTTTAACTATTTTTAATGTTATTTATTATAATAATTATTCTTAATGAGCATATATTAAATTTATGGATTTAGATTTCCTACAGTGCCAATTTCCCTTAATTGCTCAAGTGTAGTGTAAAAGTTAAGATATTTATGTTATTTTTATATTTTTATTTTATATATAATAAATTTGTCCCCCTTCAATACATTGCATTTAAGCAATTAAGGGAGATATGCAATGCAGAGGATCCAAATTCTAAATTTATTACGCGGACATAAGAGGCGTTAAAATATATTATGCCAGGCAGATACGTCTTCTACTTCCCATAAAATAGGAAATTTTGACATTCTCAAATATATAAAACATTTAAATGCTTTCCAGACATGTACAATTTTATGATAAAATTTGAACAATTTGTTCTAGAAAAAACTAAGAAGATCCAACATGTATAGACCAAACTCTTTGGATTGGATCCTACGAACATAGAAACTTATTAATAGACCATCATTTTACCTTTTTTTTATGAGACCATCGTTTTAACTTTTTGACTACCGTTTAAAACATCCAAATTTAATGTCTTGTAAAATACACAAAGGGAAAATCTTAAGAACAATGCATTTTTATGATATACATTTATCAATAGAAGCCAATTATTGATATAATTGAGAGAGAGAATGAGTAATACTTTGGGCCATTTATTATCTCCTTAGAAGTTTTTGTTTTTTTTAAACTTCTGTTGTTTTTGGCCCAAATTCAATCTTAAGGTCATCGTTAAAAGTGAGTCACAAAATATAATGATGAAATTAGAAAATGAGAGTACATTCTCGTTTTAAATTTAAAGAATTAGAAGTACTTTTTTATCTTTTTGGCTGAACAAAGTAAATTTTGATGTAAATAAATAGAATACAATTAACCATGTGCGTTTGGTGGTTTGACTGGTTTCCCATGTGGAGTCCGGCGTAACCACTTTGGTAGTAAAATCAATTGGGCCTTGTTAGTGGTAGCATATAAGGCCCATGGTGTATATTTAACGTGATAGTTCCTAGCAACGATCTGGATATTATGAAGAGAAGACTGTGAGAGGTTGGATTTTTCCTGTTTTATGTATGAATGTATGTAAAACATGTTAATTATCACTCGCCTACAATGACTTTTTTTTTTCGGCCATACGCCTGCAATGACTTGGAATCACAAGGATTTCGTCTGGCTCTCCTACCACTAGCTGTCCATAGAATTCACCCGCTTAAGAGAATTTACAAAACGCGTGGAATTAATTGTTTAGAGATGGATGGTGTATAAAGCATCAAGTTGTTGTGGGGTCACATCATTATATTGGATAAATAAAAGGGAAGACTTGACTCCATCCAAAAAAAAGAAGAAAAACAAAGGAAGACTTGAAATAAGTGGAGGACTTTAAAAGGAGAGAAGACTTTACCTTAAAAAGGAGACGAGATGAGGATTTTAAGGGTAACACAAAAGAATTAATTTGTTTTGAATTGTTGATGAAAGCGCGTATAGTTGTTAAGGGTCACCTCCTTTGGTTGGACAAATTAGTAGAGGGAAGACAAAGATGGAGAATCTTTTACATTTCTTTTGTGGAAATGTTTGCCAGTAAATTGAGGAAGACATTTAGCATTACAGATAAGAATAGAGAAAGAAACAACCACACAATAAGTCCATCAAAATTTGTGATGACTCCTGTTACGTCTTGATCTATTTACTCAATATTTCCAGTAAGTGAATGAGTCTATGAAAATGTGATGACTCTTGTTGTGTTTTGATCAATGAGTTTATTAGACTGTGATTGTAGAACAAAATCAACACTTAATTCATATGAGAATAATTTTGAATATTATTTTTTCTAAGTGATCATAGCTATTATACTATTCAAAAGAAAAGAAAATGTGTTTACAAGTAAATCATAATTTATTAATATTGTTTGTATGTGGAAATATTTCATAAAATTTATGACACAATTAACAAATTAGTGATGTCGACAACAGGGAAAACAATGCAATATTTATCATAAAAGTTTAAGTTAAATTATACTATTTAAATTTGGTGGTTGAAATAAGGAGCCGATCAATTCATATATGTGTTTAATCAATCTACAAAAAAAAAATCTACTTTTACTATTCATCAATTAATAGTATAATAATTTTTCCTTTTGTTTTTTTAAAGATATTAGAGCTAAAGGTTCCGTCTCCGAAAATGAATATCATGTCTGTCTCATAGGCTTATTTCACGTTATTAAATTTCCTAGAATTGGATCGTGTGTATATATGATTTTTATATGATTTCTTTTCAAAATGTATAATTGTATCTCCCAAATATATATTTCCTTACGTTCAAGTCGTTCAATTTTTTTTTATGTAAAAATAATCACTTTAAATTTTGGGCACGTATATATTGAGTTACTCTTTCACAATATATTAAATCACTGTTATCATTAGCTTTTATTAATGTCATTCAGTTTAGATGAAGTTGTAAAAATTGATATCTGAGCAAGTTATGGAACCAAATCCTCCTGAAAAGTATATTTGTTATCACGACTTATTTATGAATAATATCTAGGCAATTGTGAATAAGATGATTTTCTTTTTCTTTTTTTTTATATCTCTAATAAGGGAATTGCAAAGTGTAACAAAATAATATTTTGAACCCTCAATATCACTAATATCACTAATGGCTGTATAAATTCTTCATCATAACCTTACAAATTCACGAGCTTCTAATTATGTTGAATATATGAAAATTTAAATTTGAAGTGAGACTGACGAAAATAGGTTGCCATTTGCATGAATTTGTTTTGAATTGTTTGAACAAATTAACCGTCCATAGTTGTTAACTGTCACACTTTATTATGTTCAGCAAATAGAGAGAAGACTTAAAAGGTGAAGACTTTAAAATGGAGAGATTAGAATTGACAAAGAGTAATCATAATAATTATAGATAATATATAATGGTTGTCGATGGGAAAATATCCTTGGTTCCAAAAAAAAAACTTTTCATTTTGTTTGAAGTGAAGAATGTGACGGAGAATCTTTTACATTTCTAATGTGGAAAAGTTTGATATTGGTAAATTGAGAAAGACATTTGAGATAGATGACATGAATGGAAAAACAAACCACCACATAAATAGTTCAATTTATCCAATTTTTCCGGGAAGCAACAATGAGTTGTCAAATTGTGATGAACCTTGTTGTGTCTAGATCAATTTTCTATCATATAGTGATTGGAGAAGAAATTTTCCATTTAATATATCTGAGGTCCATTAAAAAAGTCTTTGATCTAAGCTAATTGAATATGGAGGCTAACAATAAATCTACTTATGATACTTATCAATCCACATAAGAAAGATTAAAGTGTTTACAAAAAAAGTTATATATGTAAAAATATAAATAATGTTTAAATACATACTATTCATTTATAATAGTTATCAATTATATTGGTAGTTTAAATCAATTATAGCTCTAAAAATCGTAAGAATAGTGCAGAATGGCATATACTTTCATAAATAAAAAAGTACGTACAAGCAAATGAACAAGGGACATGTGTTCCTTTATTAGTGGCTAATCATGCACTTATTATAGAGAAAATTTTCATCGAATAAAAAACTATTTGGGTCCAAGGCAACGTTTCAGAGTGAGAAGAAAAGGATGCCAATGTTTTTCTGGGTTTGATCGATAATTTGGTAAGCTTTTCATTGTAATATTGTCTCGTGGAATCATTTACTTTTCTTACGTGGAAAGTTTGTCAATAAGACAAATACGATAAATGACTTGGGAAAAGTGTTACACTTTGAAAAGGAGAAATGGGACAAGGAATTATCATACAATAAATATAAAATTTAAACTTTTCAAACCGAGGGTTGTAATGGACAAATGAACACTCCAAACCAATAAAATGCCTAGGCATGCAACCTTTGAGCCATCAAAGGATGAATCATGAGCAACTGGCTTGACAAGTACCAATTAACAACTAAATGACTAAATATAATTTCTTCTAATTAACACCTCATAAATATTATAGAATTATTAGACTAGCTGCACAAGTAGTTCAGTAGCTCTGAATTATATATATATTTTTTCAAAAATGATTTTATAAGGATTTATATAATTATTTTTGCAAAAATTATATAATTTTTTTTGCAAAAATTATATAATTTTTAAAATAAAAATTATACAAAATTTTTATTTTTTTATGGATTGAATATAATTTTGTAGAGACTTAAATGAAGTCTTTTAAAATCAGCTTTCAATTTTGTAAAAGCATACACATTAGATGGTTTAGAGATGGTCCAAGAAAATTTACAAAAAAAGAAAAAAAGATTGTCTAGACGAAAATTCAATCGTATCAAATAAAATTTAGGCACTCTACATAAATTCTTTTTATCTATTTGATCATGCACTTTTTATTTAGTTCACGGGATGGAGTTTAAGTGATAGTGTAAAAATGATACCTTCATTTCTGATTTTATATATATTACCTATACTGAACCATATCCTTGTATATATATGGTTGGAAGGCAAACTTCAAATACTCAAATGCTATGAAATGAATTCACTTTATTCGTCCAAGCTAGATTATTTAAAAATATTAACATTTAAAAATTTCTTTTAATCTCATAACGTTTGTTAAGTGTCAAAGAAGTTAAAAAAAAATTCAGTGAGTAGGTGCTAAACTAATTTGAAACTTTATAGAAAGGGCCAAAATGGGAATAGGTCAAGAACCAACCTAACTAGGTTAAAAACAAGTAAAAAGTAGGAAAGCCTGCTAGTTATTTGTCCAATCATTTCAAATTATTTTTTCTAACTTTTTTTAGTTGTTTAGTGTTTAGAAGAAAATAATTGTATTTTAGTATAAAATATCATTATTTTTTGGATAATTTATTTCTTCCTATACTATTATATTGTATAAGTATTATTTTGATATATCATAATTAATAATTATAAATTTACTTTGCAAATAATATAAGAATGGATTTTTAGTTGACTTTTTTCAAATTCAATATATGATTTTGTATGAATATTAACATATTTGGATTTAAATATTAAGTATGAAACTTAATTACTAGTAATATTTTTTTATTTTTATATAATATGTAGCATATAAGATATTAATATATTAATTTTATTACTACTAATTTAATTACGATTTGACCAGGGTTGACTGATAAATCTTGAAATAGTATCTTTTCCAATGAAATGACCAATTTTGGAAACAATAATTATATTACAATATTCTGTTTCTTTTTAATTTTTTAATTTCTCAAATTTTTTTTTGAAGGGATGAGCTAAATGTTCAGACTCATGGAATGAGTGATGTCTCTCACATTGTGACTTTACTTTAATTTACTAGCGAATTATATGTAGGTCCAAGGCAACTAAGTGAAGATTGTGATAGCTAGGGAATCTTTTAATTTTCTTATGTGGAAAAGTTTGGCAATTAATTGAAAAGACATTTGGCAAGGAATGATCAAAGAAACTTGCACATAATTTAGTGTAATTCACTGAATTTATGTTTTTAGGAGTGATAATATCCCTTACTACTAATAAATATTAAAATAAAAATATGTGTATTTTTTTTATATCTTTAGACTTTAGTTATTATTTTTTAATGAAAATATAATAAATACTAGATTTTCTAATAATTAACAACACTATATGTATTTAATTCTAAAAAGCATGCACTTGTCCTATTTAGAGTTGAAAAATTAATTAGATAAAGATTTGAAGAATTATCTAGAAATTTAATTCTAAATATTAAAAAGTCTGTTAATTAAGATAAAATTATTTTCTTCGTAAAGTATATATGATTCTGTTGAATACTCAATTACAAAATGGTAAGAGTAGTGATATATGATATATTCACGGTTCGTTTGGAATGGGAGAAGTGTGGGAGAGAAGTTAAATCTCTCAGGAAATTGAATAATTGTTATTACTTAGTTTAAAAAATAAAATAAAAGTTTTTGAAAAGTTGAGTTTAACTCAGAAAATAAAATTTACTGAACAAAACTCAAGTTCTATTTCACAAGCATATTATTCGTTTGTTTTAAACTAATAATCTTTTATATATATATATATATGATGGATTTATGTCTCTTTTATATTACAGGTTTAATGTGATAGTGAAGATACCCACTTTGAATCTAAGCTCCAACCATCTCGACAAGCTCAATAATATCAATCTAAATGCTCCAAATGAACACAGGTTTAAAATTCTCCGATATGTTAAAATTTAATACTTATTATAGATTATGTTTCATTTTTAAAATATTATCATGACACATTTTTAATATTGATTCTACCCTTTTTTTTAAATATTGTTAAATCAGGTAATTTAAATGTCATATACTCATGCCACGTGATAGCTGACGTATTATTATATGTTGGCTCATATAGTCTGTACAATAATTAATATAATATCCTATTTCAATCGACATTTATCATTCATATCCTCGATTATTGTTCTTGATTTGGTGGGAATTATTATTAAATGCAATTCCAGTGGTTAAATTAAATTCTTATGCTTTGGTCAGCTGTAATAGTAACTCACTCTATTTTTTAATATAAGATCTTTTTAACTGAATTATGTGAATTATAAATATGAATTAAAATTAATTAACTATTTTAATTTTTTAAAAAATTATATTTTTTTTAAAATTATCCTTATTTAATTATTTTCTCTATTTTTTGTGATATATTAAATAGGGATATTTTTTATAAATATATAATAAATACTACTTCATATATTGTAAATAGTCATATATTTAGAACCTGGGTAAAAGGTCCTATAATTAAAATCGGAGGGAGTATTCTTTCTCACACATTCGATGTATCTTTTCTTTTTTAATCTTACATCTTGTATTCTTTTTGAATAATAATAATTTAATTCCATTTATGCTTAGTTATTGCTAATTATCGCTGAATTATGGATGTAGTTGGTAACATCATTAATATATGATCTATCATTTATAACGCCTTTTAAATTTACGTTTGTCATCTTTTTTCTATTTATTTTCTTGTAAATTTATTTTTACTGACTTATTGGAGTTTTTTCCAAATTACAATCAAATCATTTTATTTTTTAATTTCATTTATTCAATAAAGTCAACTTATTTGTTGCAATATTAGGAATTCACAAGTGATTGATGAGCTGGATGAATGTGATTTATCATCTTGCCATGTAATCATGTTTTAATCCCAAATTTACATGTTTTAATCCCATAAATTTGTTTTTGTTTTGTTCATGAATGTGACCATCCATTTTCCAATCTCATAACATTGAAATTAAATGTTATATATATAAAAATAGGTGGATTTGGGGGAAATCCGGAGTGCTACGTCAGCAAGGAATTCTGGAGCGCCACATCATCAAGATTTCCCATCAATTTAGTTTTATTATTAAATGATTCAATCAGTTTTTTTTTCCTTAATATGTATTAATTACAGTCCACTAAATTTGAATAATGCCTTTGTGGTTGATTTTGACTTGATGTAATGAGTTATATTATTTAAATCATTTTTAAAACAGTTTTAATGGACAATCATTTCTAAATAATCGCATCACCCAATAACTAATTCAATTAGTTGTCTACTTTTAGTTATATATACTCATACTAATTACTATGCATATATATATATATTTTATATATGATGTTCTCATTTCCAATTGATTGTATTCTCTATCTAGATTTAGATATATCATATTATTGATTTGTTCTAAATCAATAATCTCAAAATTTGTTATATATGATGAATTTGTTTCTCTTTAGTATTATAGGCTTAATGTGACAGCGAAGATGTCCACTTTGAATCCACACTCCGGTCATCTTGACAAGTTCAGTGACATCAACCCAAAAGCCCCAAATGAATACAGGTTTAAAATTCTTCAAATTGTTAAAATTCAATGCTTATTATATATTATGTTCCCTTTTTAAAATATTGTTATGAAAAATTTTTAATATTGATTCTGCCTTTTTTTTAAATATTGTTAAACTAGTTAATTTCTAATTATTATATAGTTATATTTACCACATATATCTGTTACTTTTTTATATTTAAGTCAAATATTAATATATGATTGACTCGTCACTTATATCTACATATATATTTGCGCGCCCACACACACACACACACACATATATATATATATATATATATGTGCAGCCAAGTCAGCAGGTAACCTTGAAAAGCAAATGTTATGTACTCATGCCACTTGGTATAGCTGATGTATTATTATATGTTGGTTCATACTCTATCATATCCTTTTTATTAGTCACGTTTTAGAAATTTTTTTTTATTCTAAATATAAGTCACATGCTATAAATTTTTGAAGTATTAATTACTTTGTTTACAAAATACCCTTATTTAATTATGAGAAAAAAATGAATTATTTAAATTTGTAGTATTTATTAAAGGGTAAAGATAGAAAATATATTAATTTTAAGACAATTTTAATGATGTAACAAACTTTTCTTTATTTTGATAAAGTAATTAGAAGTGACTTATATTAAGAACAGAAGGTAGTATAGTCTGTATGATAATTAATATAATAATATTCTATTTTAATCGACATTTATCATTCATATCATCGGTTATTGTTCTTGATTTGGTGGGAATTATTGTTAAATGCAATTCCAGTGGTTAAATTTAGTTCTTATGATTTGGTCAACTGTAATAGTAAATATTCTTTCTCACATATTTGATGTATCTTTTCTGTTTTGATTTTACATTTTATATTCTTTTTAAATAATAATAATTTAATTCCATTTATGCTTAGTTATTGTTAGTTATTGCTGAATGATGGATGTAGTTGGTAACATCATTACTATATGATCTATCATTTATAATGCCTTTTAAATTTACGTTTGTCATCTTTTTTCTATTTATTTTCTTATAAACTTATTTTTGCGGACTTATTGGAATTTTATCCAAATTACAATCAAATCATTTTATTTTTTCATTTCATTTATTCAATAGAGTCAACTTATTTGTTGCAATATTGCAAATTCACGCGTGATTGATGAGCTGGATGAATGTAATTTATCATCTTACCATGTAATCATGTTTTAATCC
The DNA here is from genome assembly GCA_026686845.1 of Adenanthera pavonina. Taxonomy (NCBI): domain Eukaryota; kingdom Viridiplantae; phylum Streptophyta; class Magnoliopsida; order Fabales; family Fabaceae; genus Adenanthera; species Adenanthera pavonina. The sequence goes on along the minus strand of JAIVEN010000012.1, from coordinate 16,180,671 downwards.
CATAAATTTGTTTTTGTTTTGTTCATGAACGTGACCATCCATTTTCCAATCTCATAGCTTTGAAATTAAATGTCCACCATTTTAAAATTTGAATTTTTTGTTTATCTACATTGATGACTACGCATTCTTTCTTATTTGTTTGAATTTTGTTTTCAAACAGTGATGCGCAATTTGGTTAAAAAAAAATGGTGTTTGTGCAATCAATATCAATAACAAATTATAATTATGAATTGCTAAATAACGTATCCTCCCAATCAATTAGCTGTTTGGTTTCGACTATATATACCCATCGCTAGGGCAATCATGGAGTTCGTGGGCAAAATTGCTTGGTCATCTGTCTCGTGTGCCTACCAATGGACGTTGTTTACTAGAGTATCTTGTGAGTTTGCAACCCAAGATATGTAGTGGGCCGTTCATGTGACTACTAATCCTCATATTTCCTACCTACATCAATATATCTTCTCATTATATTTTACGTTGATAAAATTTTGAACAATTATTTTGAATAAGTCAATATATGACCCTGCAACAAATATGCTTCAAATCACCAAATCCAAATCATTCACTTAAAAAGATTTTCTAATCTTAATATTCAGGAAAAATATATAATTTTTGGCACTTAATTCAATTGATTTTAAAGTTGGAACTTAGGTCGAATAATAATAACTAACTTCCAATTAAATATTGACGACAATCATTTGATTTGTAAGTTTCACTAATGAAATTATATGATTTTTTCTTCTGAGTAAAACCTATGTATAAAATTTATACGCTGCATTCTAATTAATTGAAATTTTTTAAATTAAAAAACTTACATGTTATAAATTACCTATAAGTAAACATACAATACAACATGGGATATTAGGAATACAATTTTGGAAACAATAACTTCCAAAATTATTTTGAAATTATACTTTAGGTCAAATTCTATTAAATAAATTTTTTAATTAAAATTAACTTTTTTGGGCCAAAACTTTAACTTCAAATCATCCAAAAAAAATTCCTAATTAATTAAAATATTTGGATTATAATTTTATCAACAACAATATCGCAAGCTTTTTATAAATGTCAGAATGTCGCTTGATTTTTTATTTTAATTTATTATGTACAATTATGATCCCTGAAATTTGCCATATCCTCATTCAAGCAACCGACACATTTTGTCATGTGAACGCTCATTTATTTCTGTATTGTGATAAACTCCTATGGAGAGAGAAATTGTAAAACTATCAAGCTATTAAAAATTAGACCGGTCAATTGAATCAGTTGAAGTATCGGTTTAAGGTTCAAGGTTGGACCGGGATCAGATCGATTGTGAATAAATTAATATATTTTAAATAATTCAAATGTAAAATGTAAAAAATATTTATCCATAATCATAAAATTAACTTTCAATATAGGATGAAAAGTAAATTTAATAATTTTTTAATTTTATACATCATATAAAAAATTAAAATTATTATTAATAAGTTTTACAATTTAATATTAAAATCTAAACAAGTTAATAATCATCTATAATTATATTTTGAATTCAAAATAGTCAATTGATATTCTATTTTCATATTATTTGTTAAGTAAATTTATCATTTTTATAATTTTATATCATAATAATACTTATACAATATGACAATATAAGAAGAAAAAATTTATATAAAAAATAATACTACTTAGTATTAAAAAATAATATTATTTTATCTTAAAAATAAAAAATTTTAAAAATAAAAATAAGATCAATTCAAACCGGTTTTATACCGGTTCGATCAGTTTTGAAATTGCCTGATTTTCATATTTAATCGAACCAAACTTGACACTGGCTTTCAGTTAAACTGGTCAAATCGACCGATCTGGTCTAGTTTTCTAGTCCTTGAAAACTATCACATTCATCATATGATGTCATGTTAATAGTTGAACAATTTGAAGAGATTAGCCTATCATATCGGTATATAAAGCAATTCAATAAAGATTTATGACTTGATCATGGTATTATAGTTGTAATAGGTTAATAGTTAATGAACAAACAAAAAAAATTTAAATTGTCTTTTAATTACCTTATGATTGTTTTATATTTATTAATTCATTTAAATGTTGATATAATTTCTTAGCAACTATGTCATATTTTTTAAATATTAAAATTATTTCTTACATAATTTACTGAAATATCCCGAGCATCGTCAGGTTGCAATCCTAGTTTTATTATAAACTTGGTATCTATAATGCTGAGAGAAGCACTTCCCAAGTTTCCCTTTATTGTAATATATATTGTCTAATTGAGCAATTGTAAGTTTCAATTGAACAGATTGAGTGCTGATCCAGTTTTTTTTTTTAATTTTTATATGAAAGTGCTGACACAGTTCGATAAGTAGTCAATGTCGGATGATGGTGATGTCTTGAAGGCATATGAAGATGATATTTACTTTCTGCCAATTTCACCTCCTGATAATAATACTATACCTGTAAGTGGTATACTGTGATATATTGCAAATATTCAATTTTATCATCGATTGTATAACGAGACTGATTATATTCCATTATAATTTCCCTTGCTAGATAAATATATTAAAAAAATTAAGTAACACCTACTGAAATAACTCCGTGCATATTGAAGGTGCTAAGTTTAATTAACTTAAATGATTCAAAGTGAATGATTAAAAGTTAAGTTTAAATTATCCCAAGTCAAAAATTAAATTAAAATTAAACTATATAATAAATTATAGCTAATCAATATTAATCAATATTTAAGTTGTCTAATCAATTTAAATCAAGATTTATGTCAATTTTCATTAAATAAGATTAAATTTAGTGTTTTTTTTTTATCAAATCATCTACTATTCTGATTCTACCCCACTTAAATTAAAAGATTTATTGGGGTTTATACTAATTTACATCGAATTGAATAGAACCATAAAAGGCATCAAAGTTCTACCAAGTGTATTAAAGTTTAAAGTTTTTTAATATTCAACATAAAAATATTATGACTAATAATTTTTCAAATGAAGCATACAATTTCTTGATTTTAACGATTTAAATTCTATTAGTTCTCAATTTACTATGGCAACAAATAATCATTTAAATTTAACCTAAATCATATTTTTTGAAATAAAATGATAGGTTACAAATGTTAAGTATTTTGCAATTAAATTTTATTAGTATATATTGTCCTATAAATAAATTGAATGATCGATCGATGATAACATTTTTTTAGTATCCTTTATAATTTTAGGGACTTTTGAGTCCATTGAAATTTGAAATATTGTACAAAATATTCACATATGTTTACTCTAATTTGAATGAAATTAAAAAATATATACATATTGATTTTTATATTCATAAAGATAAATATTGACAAATTTTACATAAAAATAATTATAAAAAATATATCAATTACTTTAAAATATGAATTTTTAAAATATAAATTTCTAAATGTGGGAATACGGATAGACTCACCATGGGCCAAAATATGTATGGACACTTTTAGTGGCCCAAAATTTTCTCAACCCATATCAATAGTCATGTGCTCCCTCTGGTTCTAAATGTAAGACATATTTTAGAAGAAATGTTTGATTCAAAATATAAGATTTCTTGTGAGGTCATATGGTGCATTAATTATTTTTTTCATTTATGTCCCTAATATATAATGCTTAAGGTGAGAGATAAATGTTATGAAAATATAATGGATAATGTAATTAATAAGAGAACTAATGAAAAATATTGAAATTTTAAGACAAATATATGATCAAATTCCTTTTCATAAGATGTATGAGATATTTAAAAATATCTTATATTTAGAATCAAAGAGAGAATATAGGAGTAGTTAATAATTTAAGTTGATATTTTTTAATGGTTATTTTTCTTTAGTCATAACATTTAATATGGGTCACCTTTTAGAATTTCTATATCATTGAATATTTATTTTTCAAAAATATATTTTATAAAATAAAATATGAGATATTTAGGATTCACATAGAGGAAGGTCAAATCTAGAAAAAATATATTTACTTCAATTTTTTTTTTAATGTAAAAATTTTTAGATGAGTTGGCTCTTAGAAGTTCACAAGGATTAAAGCGGGTCTTAATGCTCAAAAAGTGACTTATAAAGATATTTAAAAATTGCCCACCAATAAGGTCTTCATATGGGCACTTATTAATTTATTTAGTTTAATTAATTTTAGCTACTTTTATTAGTATGTATGATATAGGTAATAGTGCCTTATATTTGATATCGGATGGAGCATTTATGTTTTTGTTTTATTTATAAATATATAATTATTCTAATTAATTTTATTGTGATTTTAGAAATTGATATTAAAATTTATTATTTCTAAAGGAGCCAGTGCATCGCATCACATGGGTGTTGCTAGTTTTATTATATCCCATGCTAGATTTCACTTTTATATTAATAATATTATTTCCATGGAACACAAAAATGGTTTCGCTTCTTCTTCCTTCTGTTTTGCGTAGCCTTACATCTAATACTTACCTGCTTTCACATTCCATCTTTCTCTAACAACGAACTTCTTGATTGCAATGTTTACGCAGAAGGTGGAATTATGGAAGTTCGGAATTTAATACAAAGAGGAGTGAATTATTGAATACTCTCTCCCCACCATTTTAATTGAATTACTTAAATTAAGAATAGAAGTTAAAGTTATTTAACTAATTTAATTTTTTTAAAAGTCACAATATTTTTTTTTAAATTATCTTTATCGAATCTCTTTCTCTCTCTTTAAGATATTAAAAGAGCATTTCTTTATAAATATATAATAAATACTAACTCATATATTATAAAGAATCCTATATTTAGAAACAGAATATATAAATGCCATATATTTAGAGTAAGAGAAAGTATGAATTATTTTAATATGATTTTTAATTTAATTAATAAATATGATTTTAGGATATTCTAATTAAGAATATTTTGAAAGAGTTAATAGATTAGATTGAGTGTAAATTTTAAAATTGTTGAGAGATTTCTATAAATGAAAGAAAACATGAAGAAAGAATATTCCGCTCATAATTTTTTTTCAAAAAAAAAAACTTTCGGACAGGAGTCGAAGGTTTCATCTCCAAAAAAGAATGATGGGGACAATCTTTTACTTTTCTCACACAGAAATTTTGCATAAAGTTTGGGGGACAGGTGGCAAGAGAATGATGGCCATAGAAATCTTCTGTGCATGCTGAATAGACCCCTGCTAACATTATAAATATCAATAAATTTGTCAAGAACTGTGTATATTCGAAAAAATAGAAAGCACTAGAGCAAATTGTCATGGGTTTCTGCAACAATGCTATTGCATTTGTTTTGCTATGGCTGCTTACCTTACTAATAAATCATTTATCCATATGCATAGCATCTGATGAATTTCTTTGCATTCCAAGTGAGCGGCAAGCCCTTCTTAATTTCAAGCATCATCTTCTTGATCCTTCAGGAAGGCTTGCCTCATGGTCCGAGAACACCAATTGCTGCAATTGGACATCAATTGTTTGTGACAATGTAACTGGCCATGTTCTTCAACTTCGCCTCAGAACTTCACCTCCTTCCGATTATTGTTATGCTTATAAGCCAGAGTTTGGTGGTGAAATAATACATCCTTCCATACTTGATTTGAGAGAGCTAAGTTACTTGGACTTGAGTTACAATGACTTTGGGGGTATTCAAATTCCAAGTTTTCTTGGCTCAATGAAGAACTTGACATATCTGAACCTCTCTTATGTGGGATTCAGTGGAAGCATTCCCCACCAAATGGGAAACCTCTCCAGCTTGATCTATCTTGATCTTGGAGGTAATTCTTTCACTGGTAAGATTCCTCATCAAACTGGGAATCTATCAAATCTGCACTTTCTCGATCTCCATCGTGGTTATAAATATACCATTGATGGGATATCATTGTTTGAAGAAAATCTTCAATGGCTTTCATCTCTTTCATCAATCCAATATCTCCAATTGAGTTCAATTAATCTATCCAATATTGCATTTGATTGGTTGCATGTTTTGCAATCACTTCCCTCATTGACAGAGTTACACTTGACAAGCTGTGTTCTTCATCATCATTTTCATCTTGCCATAATGACTAACTTCACGTCTTTGGCAATCCCTGATATTTCATATTCTTATGATTTTGGAGCTTCTTCCATTCCAAATTGGATTTTTCAACCGAAAAATTTGGTTTCTCTTCAATTAGGAGGTAATCATTTGCAAGGTTCCATCCCAAATGATATTAAAAACCTCACTCTGATCGAAGAACTTGATTTATCTGATAATTTGTTTAATTCTACTATCCCTGATTGGTTATATAGCTTGAATCATCTCAAGTCTCTTAGTCTCTTTGGGAACAACTTGCATGGAGGAATTTCTAATGCAATCGAAAACTTGACTTCTATGGTTACTCTTGCTTTGTCAGGTAATTAGCTAGAAGGACCAATTCCAAGCTCTTTAGGAAATCTCTGCAACATAAGAAGTATTTCTTCGTCACAAAATAATTGCAATCAACAAGTTTCTGAAATACTGAGAATATTCTCGGGATGTGCTTCACATACACTAGACTGTCAATATCTAGTTCAAAACTATATGGTCATTTGACAAACCAAATTGGGATCTTCAAAAATCTCATTTATCTTGATCTTTCTGACAATTCTATTCAAGGTGAAATTCCTATTTCCTTAAGAAATCTTTCCTCTTTGAATCATCTTTATCTTTTCAGAAATCAATTCAATGGGAATCCTTTTGAAGTTATACAATCCCTTTCCGCATTGCTAGCACTTGACATCAGTGATAATCTTTTTCAAGGAGAGGTAAAGGAAGATCACCTTGCTAATTTCACTGAGCTACATTCATTTGATGCATCAAGAAACAAACTGATTTTGAAAGTGGGACCCAGCTAGAATCCTGCTTTTCGAAAGTTGAAAGTGTTGTCCATGACTTCGTGGCATTTAGGTCCCCACTTTCCATCATGGATTCAATCACTCAAGTGTCTTCAGTTGCTGGAGATATCCCGCAACAACATCTCTGATTCTCTCCCTGCATGGGTTTGGGATGCATTTCCCCAAGCTTCTTACTTTGATTTCTCTAACAATGATATCCATGGAGATCTTTCCGATACAAGGAAGAATCCCATTAATGTCTCTAACATTGATCTAAGCTCAAACAATTTAACCGGTCGTCTTCCTTACATATCACCTTATGTATTTCAATTAGACCTCTCATATAATTTGTTTTCTGGGTCCATAGCCTCCTTCTTGTGTCAAAGAAAAGAAAAGCCAAAGTGGTTAGAATATCTCAATTTGGCATCAAATAATTTGTCAGGTGAAATACCAAATTGTTGGAAGATGTGGCCAAATATGATGTTTGTCAAGTTTGATAGCAACCGCTTCAGTGGGAACTTGCCCCTATCCTTGGGTTCCTTACCTTGGCTGAGTTCGTTACGTCTTCGCAATAACACACTTTCAGGAAACTTTCCTACTTGTTTTAAGAACAGTACAAGATTGGTTTTCCTGGATCTCAGTGAGAATCAATTATCTGGAACCATTCCATTGTGGGTTGGACATGTTCACTTGAATTTGAAGGTTTTTCTCCTCAGAAAAAACAAATTCATCAGTGAGATTCCCAGCCAAATATGTTCTTTGAATTCTCTACAAATCTTGGATCTTGCACAAAACCAGTTGACGGGACAGATACCAAAATGCGTCAACAACTTGACTGCTATTCTAGTAAAGAACAATAGCTTAAAATCATACATCTTAAGCCAAGGAAATGGAACTGGATATTCCATAACAGATGTGTTCCTTGCGTTGAAAGGAAGAGATGAAGAATATGATTTTCCAGGTCTCATCACAAGCATTGACCTTTCAGATAACAAATTAACAGGTGAGATACCAAGCCAAATCACAAGTCTCATAGGGCTACATTTCTTGAACTTGTCCAACAACCATTTGCAAGGTGAAATTCCTCAAGGTATCGGCAATATGGGATCGTTGCAATCAATGGATTTCTCAAACAATAAACTTTGTGGTAAAATCCCATCAAGCATTTCCAATTTGAATTTCCTGAACAAGTTGAACTTGTCTTACAACAATTTGACAGGGAAAATTCCAACGGGTACCCAATTGCAAAGCTTCAAAGCATCTAGTTTTGTAGGCAATGATCTATGTGGTCCTCCACTACCCAACGAATGCACTGATCAGTACAATGCCCCAAACCATAGCCACAATGACAAAGAAACTCATGGAAATGGAATCAATTGGTTTTATGTGAGCATGTCCTTGGGATTCGTTTTAGGATTTTAGGTAGTCATTGGTCCTTTGCTCTATAATAGGTCTTGGAGGTATACCTACTTTCGGTTCCTTGATTGCATGTGGTACAAACTTCAGTCTTGTTGGTGTTAAAGAAAAAAAAATGGTTGTATTTGTAGTTAAGGCTTTATAATCATTTTGTATGTCATTGATTCTGCTTATCCTTTTGGGCTTCGGAATAATGAGGCATATTGAATCATTCCTAATCGTTTGCTTATGTACTCAATCATGTTATAAAAGTTACACAACTGTTTATCAAAGGTTTCTCATAGCATACTGAGATATATATATATATATATAAGCATATACGTTAATATTGCATGTGTACATCATATTTTATATATAATTTTTTTATGTTTCATTCAAGAAAAAGTAGAACACAACAGAAGATAATTTTCTAAAGGTAAATTTTTTTTAAAATTATTAAAAATAAAAAATTAAAATATATACAATTTAAACCGTTCGAATCAATATTCAGCTATAAATTTACTATGGCAACAAAAATATCATCGAACTCTTGCTAAAACACTGAAACTAAAGAATGAAGTACCTGAATATTTATTTACACACAAGAAGCAAACAGCTTATCTACCATTTGATAGCCACAGCTTCACAGAAATTAATGTCTCCAAATGATTCCAAGAATTGAAGAGATGAATTTAGTTGTCTTCTTCTTTCACGGCGTTCAATTATTAGGCCCCATATAATGGATTGATCCCTAATATATTAGTCCAGTGACTAGAGTAAATTGTGCCTATTGATTTAAATCAATCCAGTTTAAAGGAAAATAGAGATAAAACTAAATTAAAGAAATAAAAATGACAAAATATGAGCATTTCATATATACAATGTTAAGGAAAAAGAAGTTTAGAATCAAAGGGACCGAGCATTTTTAAAGTTGGTTCAAATGTTTTCTATCATTATTCAAAAAAATTACATTGTGAAGTAATTTTTTATTACATAAAACAATTAAAATTTTCACGTTTCGTTTAACTAAATGTTCTTAAATACCTGAGTTTTATTTGGATTGTCATACTGGTTCGATATTTCTACATACGAGAATTAAATCCACTTTTATCCTTTAAACTATAAAAGTTATTGATTAAAATAAAAAACTTGTACCTAAAAAAGGGGATTATTAGTCCATTACTCCATTATACTAAATTTGTTATATTTATGATTATATTTAGAATTTGTAAGAAAATATTTTATTCTGTTGATGAAAAATATAAATATCCCTTTCAATGTTTATAAAAAAAAATTGTGTTGACGCATAGTTGAACTTTAAAACAAGTTGATGCATAGTTGAACTTGTAGAGGTTATACCAACTTTAATAAAAAATGGAATGAGTCTTTGTAATATATTTATATTAAATATTTGATGGTAGAGTTTTATTGTCTTAGGTAAATTCAGGATAATAGATATCCTGAGCAAATAATAATAATAATAATAATAATAGTAGTAAACTCACGTATAATTGAAGCAAAACATTTTCGCCAGTTAAGATGAAAATTGAAGTAGACTGACTCAGTTAAACAAGTTTCAAGGCTGTCAATTCAAGGTGTCCTTCCATGTGACTCTATTTCTAGCGTTGTTTTCTTAATTTACGTTTATGTTAACTAATTAACAAGTCTCAGAGGATGAAAAGTGGGAACTAATGTTTGGCATATTTACCAATATCAAATAATAGTGATATCAATCTTGTCCATTTTTATTGGTATATTAAGTATACACTAAATGAAGTAATAAAAAGATGCAGGGCTTTACCATTAGAAATGCATGCATTGCAATATAATCATTCAGAAAACATTTTATTTGATTCAAGCAACGTACCATTGTGAAGTTCTTTATTCTGAGAGGTTTCCACTCACAATTTTCATCATCTAAATGGCCTTCCATGTTGCATAATGTAATAACATATCAACACATTGCAATAATGCACTGTCGAATATAAATCACCTAATAATCAAGAACCTGTCAGGAAATAGCAGATTAATATACAGATGAGGCTGGTTAGTTTTATTGGGTAAAAGAATGAGTCTTAGAAGAGAGACGATGAAGCTGGACATGACTTGCTCATAAACATGAAGCTATTTTATAGGTTACTAAAGGATTAAACGACAAGTTTATTTCAGATGAGATGAATAAATAATTATGTCACAATGAACAATGTTATCCTTGTCTTCAAATAATAATGGATTAGAGAATCTAGAATTTTCTCTCCCTTAAACTCGTGAGAGTTTTAAATTGAACTTGCTCTGTGAAGTATTAAAACATTATTTTATCCTTTTTCCCCAAGTCCCCTCCTTTTTCCCTAAAAAAAAAGGTCTTTGTGCACTGGACAGAAACAACAAAGCTCCATTTATTCTACCCATTTAATTCCTTATTTCCAGATCTTGAACTTGAGAAAGAAAGAGAAAAAAGGTGAGAATAATAGCAGGCTAGATAGAAAAACAATGAGAAAAAGACCCCATGTCTGGGCACAAAACATGACACATTTGTCATTCTCCTCAAAAACTAGAATATTAAAAAACTGTTTGGGCCCTATCAGGAAAACCATTTCATGTTCAGAGTTTAAAGCATTAAAAATGACGGATAAAATCATTATGATTACGTACCGGCACTATCTAGACATTGACTAAGCTTGGCTCAAAATGTAAAATGTAACACCCTACCTCCTAAATGTAACACCCTACCTCCTTACACCTCCGGACTTAACCAAATACTTCAAAATTTACCCAAACACAACCCTGACATCTCACAACAACTCTCCCAATTCAAAAACACAGCGGAAACGACTTAAAACAACCAAAAATTGGGCTGGGGCCGCGGCTGCTACAGTACCGCCGTGGCTCCAACCTCCGCTGATTCTCTATCGCCGCGGCCTGCCTTCCTGCGCCGTGGCGCACCCTGCTGATATCCCCTATCAGCAAATTCAACATCCCGGGCGAACTTCTGACACACATAACTTTATGTTCCGACCTCCGATTGACTTGATTCCAACTCCTACAAGTCAATCTAGTCCCCAACTATCCATAGACACCACTCTTACCTCAATCCAACTCCGTATGGAGATTCTAGATCTTCAACACTGTTTTGACCACTTATTGACCAAAACTCACCACTAACCACCTCCAATTGCCACCAAAGGCAACTGATTGCTCAAAGACCATTCATACAGGTCCAAAACTCCCAAACCAACTTGTCTAAAGAGGTTTCACCTCAAAGGAACCACTCCTCTGAGATTTGACCCCTTGGAATCCAACTGACCAAACGGGCTATAGGCCCCAAAACATACTCCTCAGGCTCAAACACAACACTGGACTCACAAATACCAACATACAATACTTCAAACTCCCAACGCCATTCAACCATACATATCACATACATAAACATACATACATACATAACCAGTCTCAACCATGTTATTTATCCATTACAAACCATTCTATCCTACTTGGCACATGATACAATATCCAATACACAATTACTACATAGACCTAGTACTCCCACGTTCGCCGCTACTCACACGTCTTCTCCGGACTAGTGCCAGAACCGTCACCTGAAAGGTTAGTTTATGGGAGAGGGGTGAAAGACAATGTCTCAGTAACCGGGAACAACCACACACACACACATATATATGCATATATCACATGCAGCTCATGAATGCAAAGTGCAATGAATGACATGCATGTCTCCCTCGCACACAGCTAGAACCACGGGCTATCATCATGACAGGACATTTCGTATAGTAACCCCCTTCCAACAGTCGGTGAAGACTGATTTCGGGACGTCACCAAGCTCACCTCCCACTAGTGCACCCGGCCATAGGTAACACTAATATTCGGACCGTGGCTCTCCTTCCCCTTTCCCACCACAAATTGGCAGTGATTTAGGAAAGGTGCAGTCCACTGCGCGCCTTTTCCCTCCTGGCCATCGGAGGCGATTTAGCCACAGGGATCCTATCCTTATCCTCCCTAAAATATATAATCCATCCTTATCCTCTCTAAAACATATATAGTTATATCATATTGTCATCATGTCATAACCACCCTGTCCACCATATATATATCGAAGCCTCACAATGCCATGTGGTAATGCTCATGTATCATCATATAATCATCATATCACAATGTCATGTATGCATCATGTCATGTCATGTCAATATCATCATCATAATCATCATCAACATCATAAACATCAAATCCACATCTAGTTGTGTGCATACCACGATATATAGAAAACAATACTCACAATCACATCAATATCGTGGTATGAAAGAAACATGCATATATATACATAATATACATACCAATATACAATACAATACAAATAGACAAACACCCGGTTACCTCAATTGTCGTTACCACACACACACGAGTTCCACAAGCTTCCTTGAACTGACCAATACGCGTGATCCCCTCTCGATTACTCAAACAACCTTCATAATACCACAATTCTTCCATTAACACAATATACCAAATAACCAAATATCACAATTCAACCATATTAACCTAACCCAACGTTCCAACACCCTTTTCACGCATCAATAAGCTCTTAGGGATCACTCTAACACCACACAACCTCCTACACTTTGGATTCCCAAGAGCCCTAACCAAAAACAACCTTAGGTTAAGCTCTAAACACACATAATCCCTTTAAAACTCACATCCAAGCAACAAGAATACTAAAACACTCTTCCTTAACCCCAAAACATCCATTTCAATTGGTAGATTTCACCCCAACTCGGAAATTCAACCTTACAACCGAAAATCCCAAACTTAACCGAAGAAAAATGGAGAGGGAAAAGTAGGGAACACTCACCGACTTGAATCCAAGCTCTTGAGGTCCGAAAATCACTCATAGAAGCCGAAAAGATCGAACCCTAGCACTGCTTCTCGGTCTCCCTTCGTCACTCCCTTCGTTTCTTTCTTTTTTGTCCAACTGAACTGATCTGGATTTAAGCAAATTCCTCGACTCTCGCCGTGGCACCACCATAAATTATCCGGAACAATGCCACTAGAAAGCTTCTCTCCGTGGCGGCCCTTCTTCTCGCCGCGGCGTGGAGCTCTTCCAGATTCCACCTGAGCCTTCCTCCGTCCTGTTTCCTCCGGTCCTGAACACAAAACCAAGAAAAATAACATGAGGGGTGTTACATAAAACACAATTAAACAAACAAGTCATTACTCATATATAATTCAGGTCACAAAATCCAAATTAAATGGCAAGTCTTTGGAATAGTTTAGTCTAGTATCCAAACTTCAAAATAAAGAACAAGAAAATCTTCCCAAAAAGAAATTAAAATAATTTGTGACGTTGAACATCAACCCAATCAAAGATTTATTCATCTATCTCATCAACAACATTTTCAACTTATTTTTGACGAAGCCTTGAATACAATAAAAGCTCCAAACTAATTATCACAAGCAAACGTTCATTAAAAAAAAAATCAAACAACCTTATTACTTCATTACTACTTAAGAACAGAAATCCACAACCATAATCAACTGCAGAATCCATACTAAATTCAGTCAAGAACAACAAAATTTGAGGCATCAACTCAGGTAAGCTCATTAAGAATGATGGTTTACCTGTGTTTCAGACCAGAAGATAAGTGACTCCAATGGTGGCTGATTTGCCTTAGAAAATGAAACTAGTATGTCTCCTCGGAGCTTGGAGAAGTATTAGTTTTGTATTTGAGAGGAAAAAGGATATAGAACCAACTGGCCTCCAACAATGCCATCACACCAGCGTTCAAAGAGGCAGCTGACGGCGGCAATTAATCATTGCTTCTCAGATTCACAGGCTCAGGGTGTGTTTGGATTAGATTATATATAAGTGATTATGAGGATAAGTGATTATTCATAAGTGATTATGAGAATAAGTGATTTGTGTTTGGATATTTTTACCTCATAAGTGATTTTGAGAAAAAAAAAATGTGTTTGGATATTAGGGTTTAAGTAATTATTGGGTGGATAATGAGAAGGAAAAATGAAATAAGTGATTATGGGAGGATAAGTGATTATCATAAGCTGAAAAAATCAGCTTCTTCCATAAGTACTTATTTGAGGCATAGGTGCTTATTGAAAAGTTGTTTCTGTTTGGCAACCTACCAGATAAGCACTTATGGGGTCCATAAGTGCTTACATTCGGTATCCAAACAGGTTATCAGTGAGTGAGTGAGTGAGTGAGTGAGAAGAAGGGGTACTTCAAAATGGATGCTCCAAGAAGGTCATACTTTGGGCCGTTTAATACTTGAAGACTGTTTGAAAAAGGAAATAAGCAAACTCCGTTTAGGTTGGGAATTGGGTTTGATGAGTTTACTTTTTTGAAGTAAATGTTTTAAGTTCTATTGTATTTGGCCTAAATTAAAACTTGCATTTAAACTGCTAGCATGAGCAATTTATTTTATTTTGTGTAAGAAAAAGACATTTGATTTGAAATTATACATATTTTTTTGTGTGTTGCATGAAATAAATAATTATGTTTTATTTAATAATTTATCTTAATACTAATTTATAAAAGAATTTAATTTAATAATTTGATAGTGGAATCCTAACCACTATGAAATGTGTGTTGTTATTAGTTGTAATGGTCTGTTAATGTGGATTAATTGTTGTAATTGGCCATCTGTTGTTGAACCTTCTTCTTATGTAACTGTATAGCCAAACATTAATTCTTCAAGGTTAACCTCACAGCGTCACGTGCCTCTAATTATGTTGACTTTGAAGCTTACAAGAGATCGTAAACTCATTTACACACGTGACATAGCGTTGTTTTCTTAATTTACGTTTATGTTAACTAATTAACAACTTTCAGAGGAAGAGAAGTGGGAACTAATGTTTGGCATATTTACCAATATCAAATAATAGTGATATCAATCTTGTCCATTTTTATTGGTCTATTAAGTATAGACACTAGATGAAGTAATAAAAAGATGCAGGGCTTCACCATTAGAAATGCATTGCAATATAATCATTCAGAAAACAATCTTTATTTGATTCAAGCAACGTACCATTGTAATAATAATGGATTAAAGAATCTAGAATTTTCTCTCCCTTATGCTTTTCAGAGTTTACAATTGAACTTGCTGTGAGGTATTAAAACATTAATTTTATCCTTTTTTTCTCCACCCCCCTCCCTGCTTCAAAAACAGTTTTTGTGCACTGGACTGAAACAACAAAACTCCATTTGTTCCACCATTCGTGATTTCCAGATCTTGAAGTTGAGAAAGAAAGAGAAAAGGGTGAGAATAATAGCTCGCTAGATAGAAAAACAAATGAGAACGAGACCATATGTTTAGGCACAAAACATTATTCACTTATCATTCTCCCCAAAAACTATAATATTTAAAAACTGTTTTGACCCCATCAGAAAAACCATTTCATGTTCAGAGTTTAAAGCATTAAAAGTGAAGGATAAAATCATTATGACTACTCACACTATCCAAACATTAACTAAGCTTGGCTCAAAATGTAAAATATACAATTAAACAAACAAGTCATTACTCATAATTTAGGTCACAAAATCCAAATTAAACAGCAAGTCCTAAAAATATTTCAGTCTAGTATCCAAACTTCAAAATAAAGAACAAGAAAATCTTCCCCAAAAAAAAATTAGAATAATTTTTGTCATTGAACATCAACCCAATCAAAGATTTATTCATCTATCTCATCGACAACATTATCAACTTATTTTTGACGAAGACTTGAATACGATAAAACTCCAATCTAATTTTCACAAGCAAACGTTCATTATAAAAAAAAAATAAATCACAAGCAAACAGCCTAATTACTTCATCCCTACTTAAGAACAGAAATCCACAACCATAGTCAACTGTAGAATCCATACTAAATTCAGTCAAGAAAAGCAAAATCAAGCCATCAACTCAGGTAAGCTTATTAAGAATGACAGTTTACCTGTGTTTTAGACCAGAAGAGAAGTGGCTCCAATGGTGGCTGATTTGCCTTAGAAAATGAAACTAGTTTTGTCTCTGAGAGCTTGGAAAAGTAACAGTTTTGTACTTGAGAGAAAAAATGGTATAGAACAAACTGGCCTCCAACAACGCCATCGCATCGGCGTTCAAAGAGGAGGCTGGCGGTGGTGATTAATCGCTGCGTCTCAGATTCACCGGCTCAGTGAGTGACTGAGAAGAGGGGCATTTCGAAATGGACGCTCCAAATACGTCCTACTTTGGCCCGTTTAACATTTGAAGAGTGTTTGGCAAAGGAAATAAGTAAACTCCGTTTAGGTTGGGAATTGGGCTGATGAGTTTAGTCTTTTGAAGTGATTGTTTTAAGATCTGTTGTGTTTGGCCCAAATTAAAACTTGCATTTAAATTGCTAGCAAAAGCAGTTTATTGTATTTTGTGCAAAAATAGACACTCAATTTGAAATTATACATATTTTTTGTGTGTTGCATGGAATAAAAAATATGTTTTATGTAATAGTATAATACTAATTTATAAAGGAATTTAATTTAATAATTTGATAGTGAAACCCTCACCACTATCAAATGTGTGTTGTTAGTAGTTGTGATGGTCTATTAATGGGGATTAATTGTTGTCACTGGCCATTAGTTGTTGAATCTTCTTCTAATGTAACTGTATAGCCAAACACTAATTCTTCAAGGTTAAACTCACAGCGTCACGTGCCTCTAATTATGTTGAATTTGAAGCTTACAAGAGATCATAAGTGTTGGATTTGGATATAGAATAATAACATGGATAAATTTCTCTTACACTATATGACAAATTGCTTAATTAATTTGGAGGGGAAAATAATAAGGAATTATTGACCATTTGTTTTGAATTGCCGTATATAGCTTCAAGTTGTTGACAGTCACTTGTTTACATTAACAATGCCCATAAGATACTTAAACCTATAAGCCTCTGCACCAAAAACGTTTGGGAAAGGAAAACCAAAACATTTAAAACCTTCAGCGTATTTTTGGTAATAGTTTCTCAGCTTGTCACACCTCCCATTGCATCCAGGAACCCAAAGTAAGGATCCACTAATGATGGATCCAGAACGACCCATATGCTTCATCTTAAACGCCCATATTTAAACACTCCACATTATATTGTGGACCCAGTCCGCTTGGCATTAGTTTCCGTTGCAAATGATAATTAAATTAAGTGAAAAAAAATCAATTTTTCTTTAAATAAGATTTGGGTTCAGTCTTGTGAATAAAAATATTATATTGCAAAAGTTGATTAGCTCCTGTTTGAAATCTGTAAATAATATCCTCAAGTTAACAAAATCAATATCAATATAAAATAAAAAAGATATAGTGGGCTGCACTATTTATGAAACCCAGGAACATATTATAGTAGACAACGGAATCTAGATTCGTGTTCATGCTACATCAAGCCAATATATTTGTGCATTTAATGTTTTCTCTAATTGTATAGTTCAGTAAGACATTGGCCAAAAAAAGATAGTTCGACAGTCCTATCTCTGCAATTGCAATCTCTGCCAAAAAAAAATTCTCTATATTGTTAGGAAAGAAATTTAGTTAGACAAAAAAAAAAAACAAGTTCAGAGAGACATTTCAATCTCTACCAAACAATTCTCACATTCTCGATAACCGGCAGAGTTCTAAACCTAATTTTATAGCCCAACATTTTCAATGGAGCTTGAGTAATAACCCAATTTTTTAGAGAAACCAACAATCCAGTGTCCTGTATCAATTTCATAACAGTCAGTGGTTTTACAGTTTAGGAATTAACACTTTGACATTAAATAATTATAAGGATTGATGCAAATTAATTATAAAGATTAGATTATTGTTTTTTCCTTATAACTGAAATAGCATTCTTATTTGATTTCTTTTACTCTTTTATTATTCTGTTCTCTAACCAATCTAACAAACAAAATGATCGTCAAACAAAATAACCTCGGGTCGGTGAGCATCCACGACACAAAAAAGTTGGTTTTTCATGTAACCCTTAAATAACAAAACAAGTGTCGTGCTCCGTTTAGGAACAAATGTATACGAAACCGTTAACAGCAGTATATTTGATCATGATGGCACAACACAACCATCTAGGCTTGGGATAGACTTCATTGATAACAATCTCATCAATGAAATTGAATTTACCACTTAAAAGCTTGGCTACGTTCGGCAACTTCTAAATATTATATAAGTAATAGTTAACCATAGCTGGCAAACTAGTGGTCTTTTTTTTTTTTTGGTTGAGAAATCGTTACAAATCAATTTGGCAAAGAGGGAGGAACTTTTGCCGGAGGCTTGGTTCAGCAACTTCTAAGAAGTATTGAAAATAATTTTTGATTTTTAATAAATACTAAATTAGATATTTTGCATATACATATTTAAGAAGTATTGACGCATATCAGTATTAGGAAGTTATCTGATATATATAGATATGTTAAACAATTAAAAGTATCGATGCATCATGAGTGACCTGTCTTGAATAGATAAATTTTGATAATAGAATGACGTTCTATGAAAATTTAATTTTGGAGGTGAAGATAATAAAAGAATCTATTATACATATAAAAAGATGTGGAATTGGAGAAAATCTAAAGTACCACGTTAGTTTGAAGAGCCACATCAGCGAGGACTTTTGAAAAGGAAATGCAATGCTGGATCAATTATGGGAAAGCTAATGTGTATAATGTTGTATGTGTGACTTTTTTGGAAATTTATGTGTTAATATCTGGTCCTTTAATTCTATTCAAAACTAACGATTATGTCCTTTTTCAAAAGCAATTTCCCATGTAAATAGGCATATTTTGATTTATTTTAAATTATTATAATCTTTTGCTATTATTGCACTATCTTAATATTGAATGGTTGATGTATTTAGTAAAATTTTTGTTGTTTAAATCTGACATTTATATTAGATATAAAATAAATAAAATATCTATATCACTAAGGTAAACATTACCATATTTTCATATAATTTGATATTCCCCAATTTGGGTCAAAAAATTTGGTTAAAAAAACTATTCCCCAGTTTGTATAATTAAATATTTATATAGCTATCACTAACTACATTCAAATCATATGTCAATGCATCATTTATGATTTTTGTAATGACCCTAATTATATTGTTTCGAACTTGTTACCAAGGTAATGGGAAGGATATCATTTGAATTGCACAGGATCAAAGGAAGAATCAGAAATGAGCAAGTTGGAAGAAGGTGGCAGAAGCTCCTCATGCCGTAGTGGGAGTGGCTGGATTGGACTTAGGTCGACACAAAATGGGCTCGTACCATGGTGGACTTACTCCTCATCATGCTTTACTAGGATTTGGCTGACTTGAATCTAGAGAACATGATTCTAGGTGTTAGGGAGCTCAAATCTTGAAGATAAGAGTTATTCAACCTCTATTCTTCTCATTCTCAAGTTTTAGATGGTGTTTTTCCATTTGGTTTACTTGGGGTTCCGACTTGATTGAGTTTTTATAGATTAAATTGCGTTTAAATGAATCAATGATTTGTTGTTAAGTGTTTTCAAGCTTTAGGTGATGGATTTTCAGTGATTAAGTGGTGTTTTCTCCAAACCCTAGCCTTCTACTTTGTGTTCTTCTTGATGTCCGAATTTGAATGGGTTCAAATCTAGTTACATGAGTTGTTTTAGGCATTTTAGTGTATGGGTTTGATTGTGGATGCCTTGACTTTGCCAGTTTTGTGTTGGGTTATCAAGTTGTGTTCACTGGGGTTTGATGATCTGTGTTGATGTCGGGTGTTTGACAATGTGTAGGTTGAAAACTTGCTTATTTGAGGTTTCTAATCTTTTGTTGAGTCTTTAGGTGACATTGGAATTGTTGTTAAGTCACTATCTTACTATATGAGATGTTGGATGCTATTGGTATTGAATGAATTGGCTGATTGAAATGGTTTCTAATGACATTGTTGTGTGGTTTGGATTATATACTGCTTGATACAATGTGATGACTTGGTCATATATCTTTTTTTTGTGTTGTAGTTGTCCTCCAACGGCTTACCGAGGTATTGTGTGTGTAGTCAAGAAGTTTGAGGTCATCAGATGTAAATTTAACTTTATAATTCCTTAAAAGATGTGTTTAATCATTTTCATATTATGATATGCATGATTACATGGCTAGTAAGTTTTCTAACTTCACTCCAAATGATGATGAAAATGATATTGGCTATAGTACTTATGAATATATATATATATATGGCTTTATGAATATGATGGATATTGCTATATTGATGTTCTCGGGTGATCATATTATGATATGGCTTTATAAATAAATAAATAAATATATATATATATGGCTACGTCTTGAGTTCTCATGATTTGAATTTTAGAAATAGAGGGGATTGTTGCTGAGGCTGGGCTTACAGCGTCGCAGCATAGATATCAATATCTATATCAGTATTTTGCTGATTTTTTGGGCGAATTTCTCACATGCATATCTTCATACTTCAATTTCTGATTGACCTGATTTTAACTCCTATAGGTCACTCTCATCTTAATCAACTATAGATACCAGTTTCATTAAAATCCATCTCCACATGGAGAATTTGAACACTCAACACTGTTTTGCCCACCTTTTTATTGAAACTCATAACCAACCACTTTCAATTGCTACCAAAGGTAATTTGGCTCTCAAGGACTTCACACAGGTCCTATTTGGCTCAGCCAAGTTATCCAAGAAGATTTCATTTTAAAGAAACCACTCCTATGAGATTTGACCCCCTTGAATCTCAATTCCACAAAATGGGCTACATGCTCAAAACACACATGCTAAGCCCAAAATCTCCTTTGGCTCACACATATGACCATTCCGACTTACAAATACACACTCCAACAATACTGACCTATATCACAGTCCAAGTCATCATACTACATACCAACAATATTCCCCAGGAATACTCATATAGGCAACTAACCAACAACAATCTACTTGGCACAATATCACATAAACTAAACGATGTATAACTACCTGTTATGTTTGGATTTTTCCATGCAAAGAGAACTACGATTCCTTAATCTTCTCTAGACTAGTACTAGAGTTTTCACTTGAAAGGTTAGCTATGGGAGGGGTTGTAAGACAAAGTCTTAGTAATCAGGAATAATCACAGGCAACCTATATAATAATTCATATAATGATGCACAAGTTGCAATAAATGCAAAATGACATGGTATGCATGCCTTACTTGTACACGGCTAGAACTACAGGCTAGTGTCATAACAAAACATTTCGAATAGGTAATTTCCTTTTAATAGCTCGTGAAGAATGATTTTGGGACATCACCAAACTCACCTCATGCTAGTGCACCTCGCCAAAGGTTACACTAATACTGGGACCATGGCTCTCATTTCCTTGGACCAATCTGAATTGGTGGTGACTTAGGAAATGTGTAACCTACTGCTGCCTGGCTCTTCTTTATTTCACTATATCATATATATATAATCATATCATATCATATCTCACCTTCACCACCCGATCCACCATTCTCACAATGTTCATGTGGTAATGATGTTCATGTCCTGCTAACATGCCTCTGAACATGTATGTCATCATCATAATTGTTGTCATGGTCATCCTAGCATGCAATGGTATGAGAATGCTACAAAATCATACATACACATCATACTCATCATATATAAATAGCCATGTACATACCACAATATATAGAAAACCATACATATACACAAACTGTAACACCTTAAACTTACATCCATTTCCCATGTATTAGAATCCAACTATATCTATTATTGCATGATTAGAAACTTGATTGCATAAAAATATTAAAATAGAATTTTTTTTATTTCGGGTATTGTTTATTGTGCACTTTCCATTTTACCCAATGAAATTCGAAAATATATAACTAATTATAGAAAAATAATCTTAAAGTGATTCAAGTCTTAAAAATAGATAAAAAGATTTTATACATGGAAAAAATATGAAACATAGTATTCTCTTGACCAATTCATATAGTTTATTTCTCAAATATTTATTATACATTTGGTCATTTTCTCTTTCCCAGGATTTTGGTCTTATATTTAAAAATTCATATCTCATTATGTCCTAAGCCAAATCATACATTCTTTGTGTCATATGAAATCCCTGAATGTAAAATTTTTAGGAATATTTTTATTGTACATTTATTTTACTTACACATGGCATGGTGTTAACTTAAATCTTAAAGGGTCAGAATTTCACTTTTTCTGGAACAGTTTTGGAAAAACCACCATATCTCCTATCATATAGCTCCAATTACCTCCAAATCAGTGGCATATGAAACTTAAAACATAGAGCTTTCAATAAATACAAACATTGAATTTTTGGAGCTCTGTACTATTTTATATTATCTTTTTAAATTTTCAATACCTAACTTTCAGTTTCCAATTTTCTCAATCTTTCCCTGTTCTGAACCCTAAATTTTGAAAAATTACTGTAATTTATACATATCTCCAAATGGAGTACTCTTTAGACCATTTTAAAGCTATACTTGTGTACTTTAAGATCATATATATATTATTTAAACTAGCTGCCCTATCTTACATGAACAGTACCTACGTATTTGACAGGGTGTCCAGATTATATATCTCCATCTATGTATTGGCAAAATAAGCTTCATATCATGTATACATCATTATTCATTGTACCATATTTATACATTATATCAAAATAGGATTTTAAGGAACATAATCATACATAATTATAGAATTCCATCTCATAAATAACATGATACATATTTTCTCAATTTAACATTATAACTTGTGAAATCAAGTAATTCTCCATCATCTTCTTCATTTCCCGTGCATTTGTTTGAATACTTCCATGTCCTTACCCTAACATAGTTAATATTTGGAAAGGAATGAAATTCAAAGAATCTCAGTAGTTACACCCAATTATGCAAGCATATTATCATAGCATCTCATAAAATAATCAATGGTAATCATAAAATTATAAATTCATATTATGCTATATAATTTCATAAAAATTTTGGCATGGTAACACCTTAGAAAATGGACATCCTAGGGTCATAAAACCCTTCAAACAACTAGTCAACAATGCAAATTTATCACAAAGTATCCAAACAAATATGTGGCATAGTTATAGAATCATGAAAATCAAGCATGATAACATTAGGCATAAATGGGAAAATAACTACCTTCTTGCTTTCCAATTATCTCCAAATTTTGTAGATACTTTCATTGATCTTAAAACACTTCTTGGAACCTTATTACATCATAAAACAAGGTTTTAAGTCATTGATTGCATGACATCCTTCATAAAGAGCTCACTTTAACTCTACTTTTTCACTTTGCTTTCCTTTTGCATATTCTTGTACAACCTAATTATTCTAACCTATCTTGGATCCAATAAATCTATTTTTAGGGTCAAAAACTTGAAATTCCCTTTCCTTTCACAAACTCTAAATAGAAGAAAAATAGAGAAAATTGTAAAAAAACAATAACTCATCAATCTTTGAAACCAATACCTTAATCTTGCATCTTGTGACACATGCTTTATTTTTTATGGATTGATTTCTTCATGGCACAATTTTATCTCTCTACTCTCTCTCTAGGTCAAAAATTTCAGTGGGAATATTTGAGAAAATAGGCCATAAAAGCTCTTCCAAACTAAAGAGAACACAAGATAATAGCCATAATATGTTACCTTAGTAATTTGATATCCAAACTTTGCCTCTTGTCTTCTCTTTTTCCTTCCTTAGTTTCACGAGTTATCCCCCCTCCCCCTCTCAGCTGCTGTTTGCATCGTGAATGAGTGAGGAAGATGATGGTTAATGACTTAATGGGATAAATATCCAATAAAGCTAATTAATTAATTTTATCTTTAACCTTTAGTTACCTTTTTGAAATTAAAGGCTTTCACACAATTCCCATGATGTCTCAGCATCTGGTCAGATGTGGCTTGAGCTCATTTTTTGGCCAAAAATTTGCTGCACTAATTTTTATAACCCAAAATATCTTTTACTGATTAAATTTATATATACCGATTAAGTATTTTTTCCACAATTGACATTATATTGGTACATGATTATCCAAGGATATCTTTTTGACTAAAATCATTATCTTGACATAAAATAAATTTTAGCAAGGTCTAATCATTGTCCTTGAATCTATACTACTTTTTCCTGCAGTCTAAAATAACTTTTATCAGGTAAAATATTAAAATTAAGCTCTAATTACCCAATAAATATTATTTTGATCTTAATAAATTTCTTACTATATTCTATTGGGCTAGGCTTATCAAGAGCTTCATTTTGACCATAATTTTTCATATGTCCAAAAATATCCTTGACTTAGGGTAAATTTATAATTTTTGAAATTTTCAGATCTTTAGGTGTAATTCATTCTTAAGAGACTAAATTATAAATATTCTAAATTATTGGGTCCAAAATATAATTTTTTTTATTTTTTGTTTAGCTTGGAAAAGTGACATTTTTCCCTTTTTACACTTAACGGTGTCTCTCCATTTTTCCCAATTTCTTTTACATTTTACGATGTTAACTTTTCATTTTTGGGCCTTCAATTCATTATTCACATTTTACTTCTAATTTGATAAATGACCATTTTACCCTTAAGCCGAGTAAAACCGTAATTATCTATTCTTTCTAGCACTTTCTTGTAATTTCACCCAAAAACTAATTTTTTATTATTTCTTTTTCATTATTCATGTTAACTTCAAATTGGTCTATCTCTGAACCTGGATCTTTCGGGTATACAATACTTACACCATTTCGCTTAGCTCGGAGCAGACTTTTATTCAAGTGATATATTGCATATTTTCCGTGGTAAGTTTTGGAATTAATTTCTACTAAGAATCTTATGAAAAATTAATTTCAATTAAGGGTCAAACATAATTTTTTTTGAAAATTAGATAAGAAATTAATTTCATCTGAAGCCCGATTATATACAGCCTTTTCATTTCATTTCATTTCTCATCTTTTATTCATTTTATAACATCCCCTAAAAATAGGGATATTACACAAACAATATCATGGTATGATGAGGAACATGCATATATACATATGCCAACATTGAACACATATAATACAAACACCGGGTTACCTCAAGTTGTCAATACTACACACACACACGGATCCCACAAGCTTCTTGGATTGCCGACCACAACTTGCACTCCTCTGATCAACCAAACAATCACTGTAATGTCATAATATTTCCAATTAACATAATACTCATTATAACCAAAATCCACAATTTAACCATTTAAACATAACTCAAGGTTCCAACAACATTATTACACTCTAATGAGCTCTGACTAATCATCTTCATACCTCTTAGATTCCTAACTTCGTCAACCAAAAACAACCTAGGGTTAAGTATAAATCACACCTACTCCTACTAAAACTCATACTTGAAGCTTCATAGCACTAAATAACAACTCATTAATTCCATTACATTCATTTTAATCAGTAGATTTAGGCCAAAACGGGAAACCTAAACATATACCCGAAAATCCACCTAAAAAACCGAAGAAAAATGGAAAAGGAGGAGTAAGAATCACCAACCAACAATTAATGAAGCTCCTAGAGGCCCGAAATCACTCCCAAAAGTTGGTAGAAGCAAACCCTAGTAGATCCTTCTTCTCACTCTTCAATTTTCTTTCCGTTTTCT
The DNA here is from genome assembly GCA_026686845.1 of Adenanthera pavonina. Lineage (NCBI taxonomy): Eukaryota > Viridiplantae > Streptophyta > Magnoliopsida > Fabales > Fabaceae > Adenanthera > Adenanthera pavonina. Next base: position 16,154,774 of record JAIVEN010000012.1, on the reverse strand, counting down.
CTATCTGAAACTTGTTCGATAGAAACAAATTTCCTGACTCTCGCTACGGTGCTGGTAAGTTCATTGCGGCGCGAGTGCTTTTGGCCTAAAAAAATTGAAATATCCTAAGTGTCTCTCACCATGGTGGCTTTGTACCTCACTGTGATATGACCCTTCTCTGTTTCAAATTTGAGCTTTTTGTCATGTTTGGATTCTTATCCAGTCTTACACACATCATCAAGTGCATTTCCCATTAGTTTGGGATTAAATTTAGGATAGTGTAATGATGGTTGTTATAGCATGCATCCCTATGACTTATTAGGTGTGATTATATGGTATGCTAGCATGATAGAGTAAGACATGAGTTGGCATGTTAGCATGCATTAAGCATTGTTATTGGTTGTATACTATTGAAGAATGATGTTATTGGGTGATATATGATGTTCTGAATATCATGTGATATAACAATCTACTAAAAAGCACACGAGACTTGGTGTTTAGGCGATGTGACTTGTGTTATCCCTATCACCAAATAGTCATCATTTAGCTAAGAGATTCAAGTGCTGTAAATTGGGGTACATTATCTCTAAATAGCCACCAATTCAGGGTGGTTCAATGAACGGTGAGTTATAGTCTAACTTTTAGTGTAATAGCCTTTGGCCCAGTCATGACCATTGGAAGGGGGCTCCTATTGGTGTTATCTTGTGATGGTAACCAGCACATGATTCTAGCCACGTATTGATTGGAATCGTATTACATATCATGTACATTGCATATGATTATAGCTTTGGAATCTCAATTTGTTATTATTACACTACCCCTGACTACTGAGATGTATGTCTCACCCTGTGACTAACAATCCTCAGTGATGGATCTGGTATTAGCAAGGAAAAGGCTAAGAAGGCTTAGCTCTCTTGGAGATTTATGAGATACTTGTTTTTTTGGGATAGAGACCCTTATGTGATATTTTGATGTTTTAGTGAAATGTCAAGTGTAGTAAACATGTGATACCTTGTGTAACTTAGCTATCTACTTGTGGTTTCTATTAGACTTATATGCTTTGTAACTCATTTAGGTTTCTTTAAACATTATAGAATGATTGATATGTTGGTTATGGGCTCTTAGAAGCATATGTGGTTGATGTATGGTATTTGTGGTTGAAATTAAACTTTTGTGTATAGTCCTGAGACCTTGATATTTTTTGGGTTAGTGACTTGTTGTACCACATGCATTTTGATGTGTTTGGTTAGATTCTAAGCTTGCTTGGGTCCATGGGCCACTCATGTATAAATTGGGTATGTAACCCATTAATGTAAAGCTGAGATTCAAGGGGGTCAAAATCTAGATGAATGATTTATTTGGGGTAATACCTCCTTCGACAAGGTCTTTGGGTGTTTTATGACTTGTTGAGGTGGCCTTGGAAGCCAAGAGTTGGCTAAGGTGGGTTATAGAAGATGTTAGTAACCTTTGTTGGCCTAAAATGACCATTTTGATCTTCGATGTTCAAAACCTTCATACATCATACAGAGGTGTTTTGAGATGTGGTTTCTGTTTATAGCTAGACGAGGAGTAAGGTAATATATAGGTTTTGGAATTGGGTCAAATGGAATAAACTACCACTAAAACATTTGTTTCTGTGCAAATAGATGTTATGTAATGTATAAGATTTTACAGTTGGTGTGTTTGGTTACCACACTACCCATTAGTTAGGTAACCCTCATTTTCACAAATCATGCAATCTACATTCATTACCTCTAAGTGTAAAAACTAAAAAATTGGTTTGGGCATTTCAATCATGTTAATATCATTTTTTATTAAAAGTAAATTAGGAAGCAATTTATATAACGTACAAAACAAAATTTAGCAATATTCATCACATTTTATTCTTTTATATATTGCTATCATTGTAAATAACCACATTGCAGTTCACTCATTTTTCAGGAAGTGACGATGAGTCAATCAAATTTCTATGATTCTTGTTATGTCTTGATCAATGAGTCTATTACAGTGATGAGTGAAGAAATTTTCCAATTACTATATTTGATATATATCCATTAAAAATCTTATATCTAGTTGAATATTATTATTTGTTGGAGTTATAGTAACTATGATCACTACATCATACATAAGAGTGGTTACAAGTAATAAAATATATATGTAAAAATATATTTTTAAACGACATTTAAATATACAATTTATTTAAGTTATTATTAATAATTTAAAACATGAATAAATATTTACTGAGCATATACTAAATTTTTCACTCAAACATATATATATATATAATGCCTCAATATATATATGTATTTCCTTCCAGATATATCTTCTACTTCCCAAATGATATAAAGATCTAACGTTCTCAAATATCTATAATATGTGTGTGTATATATAATCAAATATTTATCAGACAAATTTGTTAGGTAAAATTTTTTGGAAAAATTAATTTCTGAATTTTATCGTTATTGTTTGCAACTTTTTTTTCAATTAAGTCTTCACACTTTAAAAAAGATAAAAATCATACCCTGCAATTGGATAAGTCTTGCGTATCTATTGTTGCTTGAGATTTTCTCATAAATTGTCTTCTCAAATTTTCTCAAATAATTTTAACTTTCCTAATTGGATTGAAATTTAGTGGTCCGGTAATCATAATCTCCCTTAGGCACAACTTCTGAAATGCCCTAGATGGAATTTTATATATTGCAATTGGCCTGTCCTCTTGTATGATCCAACCGATCATGATGCCTCAAGCTTCCAGCCTTACTCTGTTTCAATAAGTTTCCTTGAAATGAATGACATAAAGAAGACAAAAAAAATTATTGATAGGGTCCAAGGTGACCTTTGATTGTGAAGAATGGAAATAGGGAATGTTTTAACCAAACTGCATTCATCTAATCAAACTATCTCTATTCAAGATTCACTTGGCGCAAATACCTTGTGACTCATTTACCAAATGAATCTTGGACAAGTTGAACATGTCTCAAATAATTTGATGGGAAAAATACCAACGTTGAAGCATCTAGTTTTCTTGGCAATGATCTTTGTTGTCCATCACTGCCTAACAATTGCAATGATCATGATCTATGTGATGTCCATAATGACAAAGAAACTCATGGAAATGGAACCAATTGGTTTTTTGTTAGTATGACTTTGGAATTTGTTTCAGGATTTTGGGTAGCAATTGGTTTGTCACTGTAAAATAGATGGAGATATAAGTGTTTTCGTTTCCTATATGGCATGTGGTGCAAACTTCAATAATGTTGGTTGTAAAAAAAATTAGAGTTGTATTTATGGTTAAGGCTTTATAAGCATTTTGTATGTCATTACTTATGTTTATCCTTGAAAGATTTGGGCTTTTGAATAATGAGGCATATTGAATCATTAATTCCTAAACTCTAAGTTGGTCAGTGGTATATCTTTAATTTTTTTACTAACGTATTGAATTTTGTTATGGACATTGCATTACTATTTTTCCTCTCCAAATTGATTCCTTAAGGATAAAACCACCTGAGTAAGACAACTGATCAAAGGTCTCTTATGTGCTAGCATGCAGATATACGTATTAGTTAATATTGCATATTTTGATTATCATATGAAAGCCGTTTAATTGCATAAATTAAATAGGGGGAACCCATTATATCACAAAGATGCTTCTAGAGAAAAAAGCATTATGCCATAGATTGGTTGGAGAAGACAACTGAAATGACGAGCATTTAACTGATGTTTCTCTTTTTCTCAGCATAATCATATTTGAGGGTCACCCAACAAGGTAACAATTATAAAGTACTGCAAGTCGGTACTATAATAACAAAACATCCCAACAACTATAATCACACCCAAACAAAGCAAATGGCATTTGAAAACATTAATTTGTAGGCCTATGACCAGCCAAACACATAATCAAGAACATAGACCAAAGCGAGAGAAAAGGGGTAGAGTAGAATAGCCATTATAGATGTCCAGAGAGGGAAGCTGGTGCGGAAGCTGGCAAAGAGACCTGTGACAAGGCACACTATGAGAATAACCAACACTTCTGAAGAGAAGTCCCAAGTCAGTCCTCTTGCATACACAAGCGCCAAGAACACTGGCAAGCATAGCACATTGTTCATTGTCACTGCCCCATATAGCTGTAAATACATTTTAAACCAAATGTAACATTCCAATACAATATATGTTCTTACTTAATATGTAAAAGAGATTAAGACTATAAAACAGAATACAAACCTCAGAAAAGGTTAATGAGGCCGCTTGCCTCTTACTACGTTTGGCAAAAATGATTGCTGACACTGCTTCACTTGAAGTAGCCAAAGGCAATACAATGAAGGAAACAAGGAAAGTAGGAATGTTTGTGGCATCAGAAAGGTTATCAACTGCATCAACCAAAGGATCAGCAAATATTGCTGCTATAAAAGTTCCAAGTAGCAGCAGCAGCACTGCTTTGATAACAACATTCCCTTTAGCTTCATCAACATCCTTATCAACTGAAACCTCATGATCCCCTACATGTAATAGATCTCGTTCCTTTTCTGTTTCCTATACACAAAATATCAATCATTTAGAAGCCCCAAAAATACTGATTGCCTTCAAGTAGTTTAGCAGAACACTACTTACTGTGTGAAAGCTGCTTAAAAATTTTATTGTCCATGGACCAGCATCCCCAAAAGCATCTTGAGAACATTTAGCCCTTCGAAGCCATCTACATACACCAGCTACAAATTCATTTACATCAACAAGTGAATCCCCAGAAGTATCGAAATCTTCAATTATTCTTTTCACAGCATCATCATGATCCAGGTCAATCCCCCCAAATTCAATTCCAATAATTAGTGCTCTCAGATCACTATAAGAAATGTGATTATCTTTGCTTACATCAATCGTAGAAAACAACCTGTGCCAATACCCATTGAGAAGTCAGTAACTAAAAAAAAGATAAAAACATGAGAAGAACACTAATGCTTTAGAAAGTAACATATGTTTAAGTCAAAGCGGAAGCAACAACTGACTTTCTTATAATCTCTTCATCGGGTTCCCCATCATCTTTCAGCAACCTTCCCAATGCACGCTGCTTTAAGTGTCTCAAAAGGCCTAAAATAACATGCTTGTGTCTCACATAATCAAGTTTTCTCTTCTGTATCCAAGGCTGGAAAATCTGCATTTTACCCCCAAATTTCATTAGGATAAGAAAGTAACACCTAAAAGTTCCCATTTATGATAATAAAGTTATAAATTCTCATCTGGAATGCAACAATCATTAAAGTGTGCACCAGAACTTTTTGCAAAAATGAACATAAAAATATGTTTAAGGTTGGAAGCAATGCAACTTCTTAAAGTATCATACTTGTTAATTGCACCATGTCAATTTTCATATACAGATACTAAAGACAGCCAACAAAATAATAGAAATACTTCGAAAAAAAAAGAGACACTTATTGCGTACAAAGTAATAGTAAAATTTACCTGGTAAAGGCAATAAGCAATCAACAAAGACAAAGAGACAATAAGTGCAATCAAAATAGCCAAGTGCCTTCCTGAAGATGAATTAAGAATTTGTGGTAACTGAACAATCAAGAATGGAAGGACAGATGCGACCATAATCCTTGCTGCATAGCTTGTCCAAATATCTGTACTAACACCAGAACCTGTAATCGAAGGTTTTATTAAACAAAGGATTCTCATGAATCATACATTTCTAGACTTGTACAGTATGGCACATATGAGGAAACAACAGCCTAAAAAAACAAGAAAAGAAAATGGAATGTTATATTTTCCTTTTCAACCCTTTTGGATACCTCATACAATATTATAACAACAATGGGTCCATCATTTCTTGACCCTTGAAGCTTCACCTTGCCCATAAGGTGAGAATTAGAAGTTGAGACCGATAGCTTTCTCCCCAAAAGATGATTCTGTCCTACATATTTTGTACCAAAGTTATTAAAGTAAAGGCCAGAAGCCACATTAATTGATTATCAACGTAAGGTAGGAATAGCACCCATTCAACTATATTTCCTTTACAAAATGCTGAGTGTGAAAAGTGCAAGGGTGTTTCAACAATTCTGTTAGCTCTAGTATCATTCTTGAATTTTGCAACATTAGCTTCAAGAAGTTCAAATGAAGCAATGACCTTCCTTGGCAATTGATAATTGAGTCCACAACCATACTCCAAGATACCTAACAATAGTAGCCTCATTTCCTAAACTACCAAAAACAAGGTAGATCACAGTAGGAAGGCCAATTTTTTCCCTAATAGCCTTGGATGATTTTTTGAACTCAAACAACTACGCATAAACTCCATGTGACATGTTCAATATCAAGTAGAGAGGTAACTTTGTAACATATATTAATTCAAATGGGAACACCATAAAAATTGATTGAGTCTCAAGCAAGACCTCTAATGTTGATGATGAAATAACACCTTTTTAGGGTATTTACTTCCTTCATGACTATAACAATGATTTTGCTTGCTTGGTTTAGAGTGATTGGGGTCACTAGTTTGTTGGGCCAATCTTTTGCAAAATAGTCCACACTGCCTGTCTGGCCAATTAACAATTGGACTCCAACCACACTTTATTTCCACTACCTGATCCATAATCCAATTCATCTCCTCTTTGTGTTCATCTTCATGATCAACCTCTTTTGCCGTCAGCAGCTAGACTTGTACAGTATGGCACAAATGAGGAAATAATGGTCTAAAAAATAGAAAAGGAAAATGGTAGGTTGTATATAACTCTAGCCAACACCCTTGTCATAGCCAAACTAATCCAACTAAGAACTAAGACACAAGAACACTTATTCTTATATATTGATCATCTCCTTCCAATTTCCACGTTTCAAAAAACAAACAATTAACATAAAAATAGAATGCATAATCACAAATGAAGATGTGCCATGAAGATATTGCATTTAACCAGGGTCTCATTCTCTATTTACAAAGTTTCAGAGAAGCTGCATTGGTCAAACTCTCAAACCATGCTCCATTCTTCCATTTCAATCAGAATATTTATGCCCCAATTTCACGCTATAAAAATATCCATTAAACAATCTGAGAGCATTTATACTTACTATCCTAAAAACCATAAAAAGGCTGACATAAAAAGGTTCAATATTTGGATGACCACTGAGAGGAAAAATAAAAAAAAGGACTTTTTACATATGTTGGCAAAGAAAAAGAATGCTATCCTCACTCAGTTTTCAAAAATAAGTCCAAGAAAATGGCATAAAATATACATACCGGTTAAACTAAACCCCCTTGTGTCTTGTGAATCTATTGCCTTTGAGTCCACAAGGTCACACTTCCCAACAATTACACAGGTTCCCCATATAATAGTTAGAAGTAGAACTGTGGATCCAGCTAGCAAGCCCATTCCAACAAAGACCTGACTTTGAGCAGTTTCTTTACTACCAGAAAGCCCGGATACTAGAGGAAATGAGAAAAATAGATTAGAAACAATAAAGAAAGGCAAATAACAGAAGTTAAGCATAAATAGATGAGATAACTTCATGCACCAATATATTTAAGCATGGGTTTCAATAGATGAGATAAACACAATTTCCAGAGCAAATATGCGCATCAGAAGATTTCAATCTCGAATAAGAGTCTAGATTATTTTTCTTGTCTAAACATGTTTGGTTGGACTTTACATCCCAGTATTATCATTCCTTGGGAATCCTCATTACTAGAATTCTAGAAATAAGGATTACTCTCAAAAATGAGATTCATCCTCATTCCCACATTCTCAGTGACCTCCTTCTCCATCCTTCTGCAGAACACTCCTACTCCTTCCTTTGGTGGCATCTAGTCACTAGCGTTACACACCTCCTCCACCTTTCCAAGCTTAGTAGCCTCCTTTGTCTTCTTCATCTCCATATCTCTATTGTCTGGTACTGGTTTGTGACCTCCACCTTTGGGAGATGGAATCGGCACAATCCTCATTTGCAGAACAATTGCCATTGTTCTGCTTCGACTAGTCACCACCGAAGCTTCCATAATTCGTTCCCCTTCCTCCCTCTTTGATGATTTGTTTTGCTTCTTAGGCGAAAACTATTTTTGAATGAGGGAATTTTTGTTATTTCAGTTTTAGTTTTATTTAAAAATATAAAAAAAAAATCCGTTTCTCCTAATTTTTAATATCATAACAAACGTATTCTATATACTCAACAATTCATTCTAATATATTCTATTCCAACCTATAATACCAATTATGTGAATCAAATAGGGCCTTATCATCAATTCAAACATTAAATGTAGAAATAAAAGTTCACAGCCACATCACTAAAGGCCATTTTACTTTCCCTGGGTTGGTTGAAGGGATTTTGTAGAGAGTTGATCCTCTCCCTTGTTTAATCGGGCAATGTTTGGTCGGAGGACTTTTACAGGAAGTTGCTCCCCTTCCCATATTAGATTGAGCAATTTTTTAAGGGAGTCCCTTATTTGTTTAGATAATTTTTTTAAGGAGGGGTTCCTTTTGACCCTTCCTTCCCCAAAAAAGGGTGCTTTCAACATAAAGGGGTATATTTTTATGTTATTGTAACTAAAATACCTCCATAAAATATGAAACGCAAAGGTTACACTATATTTTCAACAAACTAGAAAATATAATATCATGAGTATCGATATAATAAAAATTAAAATATTCATCTTATTTTTATTTTTAATCATTGGGTGCATAATAAAAAAAATTTAAGTCGTAATAACCTTGATAATGATATCAAACAGTAAAATTAAACAAATAATTTTTTCTTTGCAAAATAGATTAATAAAAAAATTTTACTATGTAAGACGAAAGTTTTGATAGTATTAAAATAAAAGTGAAAAAAAGAAAATAATTATCAAAACAAAATAAAAATAGGAAAGAATTTTAATTTCATAGAGTTAAAATAGTCAACTTCTTATTCCCCTTCCCTCACATTTTGAACTAAATAAAAAATCATTAAAATTTCTCATTTCCCTTCCATCAAACCAAATATAGCTTTGGGTATGTTTTGATTCAAAAGAAAGGAAAGAAATTTTAATAAAGAGAAATGAGAGAGATAAATTTTAATATTATTTTATTTAAGTTTGTTCGGAGAGTAAAAAGATTTTAATATTGCTTTGTTAAGTTTAAAAAGGGAGAGAAGGGAAAATAAAAATACATGGACTTATCAATTTTAAGCAGTATTTTCTATTTTTTTAAAATAATAATTTATGATTATTTTATTTTAAATATTTTTCATTTTCCATAATAAACAAATCTCATATGTATTATTTTGCTCCAAAAAAATATTATATATTATTCCTTATAAATTATTAGTTTTTTAATCATGCATTTTTAAAAAATAATTAGAATAATTTTATGATTTTAACGCATTATATTTTTTTAATCTCATTATTAATTTTATATTTTTCAAAAATAATTTTTAATAGTGCATTTTTAGTCAAGGCAATTTTGGAATAATAAAAAAGAGTGAGATTAATTTAGTCATTGTAATTTTTTGTTACCTACTTTGCCTCTAAATCTTACTACTTTTGGAGGGAGGAAAAATTTCTCCTCCCAATTTTGTTGAAGCATATGAGAAATTTTCTATGCCTTCTCCTCACCGAGAAGACTCTTGTCATGAATGATGAATGTACAAAGTGCAAAATTGCAAAAAACCTGCCTACCTAGCGCTAAAATTTCATATTTTCCACCTTATTTACTTATGGAACTAAAATAGCCGCGGATAGTTTAGCAATCCTTTGAGATAACTTAAAAACTATAAAAAAATCGGCAAATAATTTCCCCCAAAAAAAAGCCATGATATATAAAATGACACCACCTCACGGCTATGTATTTTTTTTTTTTCTATAAGAAAGTTACGTGATCCTGAAATTAATGCAGTTACCAAATTCTAACAATTCATTTATGAGATCAAAAGTTCAAATTTCTCACTTTGAAAGTTCAGGATTTGCGAGAACCAATTGGAAAATAAAGCAACTCCCCATTTTCGTCCTTGCTAGAGAGCTCCTAACGTACTTCGCAGTTCACTAAACGGATACCCATTACCCAGAAATGAAATGCTTATTGCTTACCCAGGATAAGCATGGCATCGGGAAGCGAACCAAGGAGGGGAAGGAACAGGCCACCAACAATACCAGGGCCTAAGATCTCAAGCAAGAGCTCACTCCCAGCGGACAAGTAGGTGGCTGCCTTATACATGAGGAAGCCGTAGACGATGATGAGGAACAAGTTTCCAAGCGCAGTGGTGGTGCAGGGTAAGAATCCATACGTCTGCTCACAGGTCGACTCCAACGCCTGGGGGAGCGGGATGATGGGCTTGCTCTGATGTGGGACCCCGTCTGAGATGAGATCAGAGGAAGAAGATGGTGGAAGGTGGATCACGAAGTTGCCATGAGTGTGACCACATATGAGTAGGATTACAAGGAAGAGAGTAAAACGGGGAGGAAGGGACATGGCTATTCAGAATCAGTATCAGTGTATCAGAATTTCAGAAGGTGAGGGAATATGTAAAAGACATATGTCAAGTGAGATATGGGTAGAAATGAAGTCGGGGAGTGATGCATGCGAAGGCTACCTCACAAAACACAAATTCTGTGTTTTTGCAAAATTTAGTTTATAAAACAAAACACACAAGAGACCCCATGATTATGTAAAAGATCATGAGAAAATAGTCTCTCCACTATCTAACACATAGACAGAACATAAACATAACAAACGACACAATATATATAAGAACACATCACACAAACTAAGTGGAAAAATTTTCTTCTGCATTCACTATATGATAGACTCCGTGATCATGACACAAGAGTCATCCCAATTTGATAAACCCATTTTTCCCATTCATGTCATGCCAAAATATCATCTCAATTTATTGGCACATTTTTCCATAATGAAAGGTTGCTCAATAATTACTATGATAACTCTTCTCTCCATTTAAAGGTCTTCACCTTTGGCAAGTCTTCCCTGGATTTGTCAAACTCATTTTCGAAGTACCAATCAACAACCAAATGATTTTTTTTAAACTATTTTTTAAGAATTTATATAAAATTTTATTTTCTTTATGAATAAAATATAATTCTGTTGACACTTAATTAGTATGAAATTTTTTAAAACCAATTTTTAACTTTACGAAAATAAAAATAAAATCAATCGCTGTGAAGTTAGGCACTCTACATTAATTTATTTAATTTAGTTCTTTCAGTTTAAGAGAGGGTGTCAAAATTAACAATTGATCGGATTTTTCTAACCTGTATAATTGAAAATGCATGTATGATAGATTATGCAAGCCAACCGTAAATCTATATATAAGATATCTCAATTATTTTTCTTATTTTTTATTGTTGGAGCTAAAGGTTGGGTCTCCAAAGGCAGATAAAATATCTCACACAAAGTGCCCTTGCTTTAATAAATCTATATTTAATTTTAACACGAACAAACCTTACGAGTCATCATTTGCAAAACATTTGCCTTAATTTCGAGTTTTTCTAATAAACAATAGAAGAGATACACATTTCAAATCATACATGACTAAAAAAACAATCAGCCTTGTTTGAATATAACTGCCTATCAATTAAGGGTATTCAAAATTGATCCAAACCAATTGAGTCAGCTAAAAAAATTCAATCAAAACCGAATTGAAATAAGGTGTATTTAAGCTTTTATTGTTCTCCAACCGATTTGGTTTGGTTCAACTCAATTTCAGACATTCAAAACCTGAACCAAATCGAACCAAATATACTATGCTTTTTTATTTTTTTTAAATATAAATACTATATTTATTTAATACATTTTTTACAATACCAATTAATACAAGTCTCTTAGGGAAAAAAGCTCATGAACAAGATTACAAGACATTTATTAATTTGGAAGAAAAAATATAGATAAGTGTATTGTTATAATTAATTATATAAATTTATCAAATAAATAAATAAATATGTAAAAAAATCACAAAAATTTTACATAAAATATTCATATTTTACTAAAATATTTAGATATAATTTGTGTTCATAAAGTATCTATATGAAACTTATTTAATTTAATTTTTTAAGAAAATGATAATTTTTTTAAAAAAATCAATTTAACATAATCTAAACCGAATCAAATCATAATTGAAACCGAACCAAACCGATTAAAAGTAAAATAAAAAAAGTTTCAAGAAGCCTCAAACAGATTGGATTGGTTCAATGTAGTTATTTTTGCCTAAAATTAAACCTAACCAAGCCTATAAATATCCTTGGCACCACCCATATAATTAATTATGGGAGTTGTTCTTCCTTGAAGATCAACCTACTTCATCTCGCCCCAATTTCCATTCAGTTACCCACAATCATGTAATTTAACGGTGATGTTGATGGTATTCTTTGTACTTAATATTGTTATGATTTCTGTTTGTCCCATGTAGTCTCATTTTCTCCGCTCTAGTTCCTCTCTGTTTTTTTTCTTACCATCCTCTAGTTCCGTTTTTTAATTTTTTTGGAGATTAAGAGCTTTGTACGTTCTGGTTTATTAATAATAATGCTCTCCCCTTGAATTAAAAAAAGAAAAAAAAAACGACTAGAAAGCCTGCTTACGATCAACTCACACCTTAAGTTTGAGCATCAGTATTCACAATCAATTTTTTTGAGTAAAATATGACCAAAAAAATAAATTATTTACCAATATATCATATCTCAAAAATTATTTACTAAACTGTAATACATGAAGTCGATTAACTAGAGTACGACGCAAGTATAAAAGGCAAACCAAATGGATATCTATTAGACTTGTTTCTTTTAAAAAAAAAAATAAGAGCAAAGTCAAATCGGTGTCCTTGTTGTCCTTTTTAAAATTAAAAAAAACAAAGCAAAGTAGCATGCTTTTGTTTTTTTCTTTTTTTTTTTTTAGTTTTGGGTAGAATTAAGCCTAAATAACTACTGTTTTACATTTAAATATAATTTTTTTTAATTATCTCACCGTATATTAAAAAAAAATAGTTGAATTGTTAAATTTATCAAAAAAATTAATATTTTTTATTATTTACCCTTATTAATTACATTACATCTCATACTTTCTATAAAATTTATTTCTCATATACTTCTTTTAATTCTAAATATAAGATATTTTCAACTATTCCACACTTTTTAATATTATAATATAATATATTTACTTTCTAGAAAATATATTTCCTAAGAAGATTACATACAATTTGCTTGTTTCAATTTTTACATCCTAGAAAGTTCAAATTAATTTTTTAAATAAAAATATTAATATCTTGTATTACTAAATGTTATAGGAAGTATGAGATATAATGTAATTGATAAGGATCAATAGTAAAAAATATTAGAATTTCTTAATAAATTTAATCATCTAACTATTTTTCTTAAAATATGTGCGATAATTAAAAATAACTTATACTTAGATCTAGAAAAGTAGTTATTGATACTTAATTCTAGCCAAAACTAAAAAAAAAAAAAGAGCAACATGTGGCTTTCTTTTTTTATTTTAAAAGGTACAACAAGAGCATTTTGCTCTTAATTTTTTTTTTAAAAGCAAGTTGAATAAGTATCTGTAACGTCCTGCCGCTATTCGGGATTGATAACTGTTCCCACAAACCAACACAAACTCTTTCGGTGTGCTTTGTCCTCACTCATACACCTCATTCCCAGAAGGTCTCATTCATCCCATAATTGCTCCAGGCCAAGCACGCTTAACTGAGAAGTTCTTAAGGGATAGGCTACCAAAAAGGTAAGTGCACCTTGTTGGTATAGGTAGTACCTATCAATTCCTTTTAAGCTATCCTTAACCGTATAGTCTCATACCTATACAGTCTCTGGATCCCTCTCATTTCGGTATGTATTCGATTTATTCATATGCCCCTCTCGTTTAAAAGCCTGCCAGGAGCTGTTACCTGTCGGTGCCTCATTACTTTATCCTTATTATTTTATCTGACACCTACTTTTCTTGCACCGGCGATCACTCCCCGCCCTCGTCAGCGCCCAAATATCACATGCCCACCAGCTCCCGGTATGGTTCGTTGTAATATCTCTATTTTTATGGGATATTATAAAATAAATAAAAGATAAGAAATGGGGTGAAATGAAAAGGCTATACATAATCAAGCTTTAGAAGGAATTAATTTCTCATCTAATTTTCTAAAGAAGTTATGTTCAGTCCTTAATTAGAATTAATTTTTTATAAGGTTCTTAGCAGAAATTAATTCCAGAACTTAACTCGGAAAATATGCAATATACCACTTAAATGAAAGTCCACTCCAAACTGAGAACAACGGTATAAGTATTGCGTAGCCGGGAGATCCAGGTTAAGAGATAGACTAATTTAAAGTTAGTGTGAATAGTAAGAAATAAATAATAAAAAAATTGATCTTTGAGTGAAATTACAAGAAAGTGCCTGAAAGAATGGATAATTATGTTTTTGACCTGACTTAAGGACAAAACGGTCATTTTTCATATTAGAAGAAAAATATGAATATTTCATTTAAACCTCAAGGAAAAAATATTGATATCATAAAATATATGAGAAATTGAAAAAAATAGAGAGATACTGTTAAGCATAAAGAAGGGTAAAGAGATTATTTTTTCTGATTAAATGAAAAAAAAAGAAAGTTATATTTTGATTAAAAAAAGAATATTTATAATTAAATCCCTTGAGAATGCCCTCCGCGTGAAAGGGGAAAGAGAAAAAAGTTTGGAGAAAATTACAGCTAAAAATCCAAATGTTTTAAAAATTATTAATTTACTCCAGATCAAGGGTATTTTTGAAAATATGAAAAATTATAATCAAAATGAAGCTCTTGATGAGCCTAACCCAATGGAATATAGCAAGGAATTTATGAAGATCAAAAATAATATTTATTGGGTAATTAGGCCTTAATATTAATATTTTACCTGATAAAAGTTATTTTAGACGGTAGGAAAAGACAGTACAAATTCAAAGATAATGATTGGACCTTCCTAAAATATATTTTGGGTCAAAATAATTATTTTGGACTAAAAGTAACTATTAGATAGTCCCGTACTAATATAATACCAAACATCGAAAAAATATTCAATCGATACGGGTAAATTTAATCGGTAAAGGTTATTTTGGTCCAATTAAAATTATGAAGCAATTTTGGGACAAATTACCCTTAATATGGCGTGTCATACCATTGATAGGACATGGATGGAATTTGTTTAATTATTTTAATGAAGGAAAAGTGACTCAAGTAGCTAACTAAGGTTAATTAAGGTAAAGCATGATTAAGTAAGTAATTAAGTGAGATAATCTTACTTCATCCTCTCATTCCACACGTGACCAGCCACTTCCTTGTGAACAAATGGGATTATTTAATTGGCGTTTGGGACTACTTCCTTAAGAAGCATTTAAAAAAAAAAAAGAAAGAAAGAGAAGGAGCTTTTAAATGGCAAGAAATGATTGGTTGATCTATTTCTTTTTACTTTCTCCTCATTTTGGCTGACTAAACACTTGAGAAAGGAAGGGAATGTGCTCTGGGACACAGCAAGAAGGAGGAGCTTACGTGAGGAAAGAAAAAGGAGAAAAAGAGGGAGAAAAATCCAAGAAAAAATTTGTAAGTAATCCTCTTGTAATTCTCAAGTGTTCTAACATAGTTTTTAAGTTGTATGGGTTGGTTTCCTTGAAATTTTCTCCCCTCCTCTCACTGTATGATTTCAGCCATGGAGGTTCTTGAAAGAGAAAGTGGAGCTTTAATGAAATAAACCTAGGGAAAAGCTCAGACAAGTTCTAAGAAGCAAGAAATCATAAGTTATTGTAGTTAGTTTGGAGGAAATATTTTTCTCTAATTTTCTTATCATTTTCAGTCAATTAGGGTTTGTTGATAGAGATGGAATTTGAAACTTTTGATCTCAAAAATGGATTTCTTTGGTCCAAATTATGCAAGAACAATGATGTTGTACGAGAAAAGCTGAAGGGAAAACAAAATGGAATTTTTAGATCAAGTATGCCACTTTATGATTGAGCTTAATGAATTAGTGGCTCATGATATTATTTCATGATGCTATAAGGTTTCAAGAAGTGTTTTAAGATCAATGGAAGTGTCCAAAAAGTTTAAAAATCATTGGAGAGCAAGAAGGTAGTTATTTTTCCTATTATACTTAATGTTGTCATACTTTGTCTCCATGATAATATGACTATGCCATATAATTGTTTGAATGCTTTATGGTGTATTTTCGTTGTTGCTGAATGTTTGAAGGGTTTTATGACACTAGAATGTCCATTTTACAAAGTGTTACTATGCCAAAATTTTTATGGAATTGTATGGCATAATATGAAGTTATGATTTTCATTGATGATTTTATGAAATGATATGATGATGTGAATGCATAATTGGATATAACTACTGAGATTCTTTGAATCTCACCCCCCCTTCAATGACTAACCATGCTGGGGAGAACCAATACAAAAGAGTTAAGGAAGGAGCAAAAGGCATGAAGAAGGAAATGATGTTGCAATCCATTGTATTATAATGTGAATAGTTATTTGTGCCTTGCTTTGTATAAAATGGTAAAATAATGAATATTATGTTAATGTTGTAGAAAATAAATGAGAATTTTCAGTTCTGGATATTGTGATATTAAGTTATGTTCTACCAAGTTTCATGCCAAAATGAGTTCATTTACAAGGGTTTTGACAAGCAAATGGCAATATAGACTGAAACAGGACATTTTCCAGACGTGTCTGATTCATTCGCCCTTGTTCTATACTTAATGTAAGGTTATATTTATGATATTTTTTATACCAGATAGAGGGCATTTCAACCTTTAATATGACACCTAATTCACCCCATTTGGAGTTGTGTACAATAAATGGTGAATTTTTAAAATTAGGATTTATAATATAGAAAGATTGGGAAAACTGGAAACTGAAAGTTAGGTATTGAAAAATTAAAAAGATAATATAAACAGTGAAAAGCTCCAAAAATTTAGTGGTTTATATTTATGGAAAGATGTATGTTTTAAGTTTCATATGCCACTGATTTGGAGGTAATTGGAGCTATATGGTAGGAGATATGAAGGTTTTCCCAAAACTGTTCCAGCAAAAATGAAACTCTGACACTTTGTCATTTAAGTTAATGTTATACCCTGTACAAGTTGAATAAATATACAATAAAAATATTTCTAGAAAGTAGACTCACAGGGCTTTCCAATGACATAAGGAATGCATAAATTGGCTCAGGATAGAGTGAAATATGAATTTTTAAATTTAAGGCCAAAATCCTAGGGAAGAGAAAATAACTAAATAAATAGTAAATATTTGAGGAATAAACTGTATAACTTATTCAAGAGAATACTCTATTTCATTTTTTTTCAATATATATTAGGTTTTTATCTATTTTAGACTTGAATCACAATGAAATGATTTTTCTAGAATTAGTTATGAATTTCCAAAGTTCAGTCGGTAAAGTGGAAACTACCATATAAATAGTAATAAAAAATTTTGGAAGTTCTGATTTTTATTCTTATGTGATTCAAGCTTAGAATCAAATATAATCAGACTTAAAAGGAGTCTAATTCATGAGAAATAAGTTTAAAATTAAGGTGTTACAGTATCCATTTGACTTGCTTTTAATACTTGCGTCGCACTTTGGTTAATTGACTTATGTGTTATAAATAGGTAAAAAATTTCTGACATCTTATATATTAGTAAATAATCTAAAAAAACCATTCCGAATCAGTATCAGTGTAACTGAATTTCTCAGGGTGAGGGAATAAGTATAAGACATATGTCAAGCGAGCTACGACTAGAAATGAAGTCAGAGAGTGGGGCGAAGGCTACAACACTAGACACAAGTTCTATGTCTTCTGCAAAAACAACTATATATATCAGACCTAATGTGGGGCAATTGTCCACCACTGTGGTGCAAGTTGCTGTTAATATATTTGTTCAATTTTTAATATACATTTATATATATATATATATATAATATATTAAATTAAACTCTAGAAATTAACCCTCAAATATGGACATGTGCGTCTCAGACTCACGACCTCTTGATAAGTGTTGCATCACTCCACCATCTAAGCTATCTGAGCTACAAGTGGTTATTGTTATACGTGTGCAATCTTAAATATATATAAAAAGTTAAACTTTTGTAATTAACTTAAACACAAGAATCTTTATATTACTCATATCCATAGAAATTGATCAAATTATATTAAAGCATGCTAATTTCAACCAAAATCTCAACAAACAAGTGATGTGATTCATATATCTTACCCTAATTTTTATATGTTTCTATTTTCATTACATGATAATATAAAATTTTTACTTTCTTCATTTTACATTTTTTCCAAGTTTTTGTTAATTTACAAAAACTAAAAAAGTATAAGATTTGTAAACATATAATATTTATGGTGAATATTGAATAATTATTGTACCAAACTACTGTTTTTATCTTAATTTAAATATTAATTTTATTATTATTAATAAATATTTTTTATAATTTTTTATTTATATTATTTAAAATATATTAATTTATTTATAACCAGTTTAACCCTAATCTAACAATTAATTCTTAAATCATTACTTCAACCGGCCCAATAGCCGGTTCTAATTTTTAATATTTTGCACAACACACATAAAGTGAAATTTTTTTTTGGGATAGCTAGACTGATCAAGACGTAAGAGTCATCCCAATTTGATAAACTCATTGTCACTTCTTGGAAAACTTTTCCCCATCCCTGTCATGCCAAAATGTCTTCTCAATTTATTGGCAAATTTTTCCACATAGGAAAAGTCAAATGAAAAGTTGCTCAATAATTACTATGATAAGATAACTATTCTTCTCTCGTTTATCCATTTTAAAGTCTTCATCTTTTGCAAGTCTTTCCTCCATTTGGGGAACTCATGTGGGAAGTACCAGTTAACAACCACACAATGTTTTTTAAAAATTTTTTTAAGAATTCATATCAAAATGTTATTTTTTAGCAATAAAATATAATTATGTAGAGATTTAATTAATATGGAATTTTTTAAAATTATTTTTCAATTTTACAAAAATAAAAATAAACTCAATTGCAGTGAAGTTGGGCACTCTACGTTAAGTTTTTTATTTTTTAGCTAATTGTACATTTTTTTAACTTAGTTCATTCAGTTTAACTCTTTAAGAGAGGGTGTGAAATTTAATAATTGGTCGGACTTTTCCAACCTGTATAATTGTACATGCATATATGCTCGCAAGGCACAAACATATATTGTAGCCTCAAACTTTCAAGCAAAAATATGTACCCCAATGCAAATAAAAGATGAATCCACTGTATTTATCCACACAAATCTTTTAAAAATACTTACAGTTAAAAATTTTTCAACCAAATTTGGTTAGCCAAGTGGTCAAAGAAGTCCCTTATAATTAATCTTAATACTAATACTAATATATAATACTATAGATTATTTGAAGTGACACTATCTATCTTAGCTATACTCGTATATATTGATGAATAAATTCACAAATAATAAAGTAGTTGCATTAACCTAAAAAAAAAAAGTAGTTGCAATATTCTAATAGATATTTTGCTTAATACCCATAATATGAACATGGAGAATTCAATTAACATATTATATAATTTAATTCATATGTTGTACTTCAATTTGAGAAGCTCATTATTACGATGACTCTTTAACATATTAAAATTTTTTTTTTAATAATGGGCTTAGAAGTCTCTTACTCCTCAAACATGAGCGATCAAGCCTTGTTTTCTAATATTCCCATTGTGCAAAATTCACTCATGTTTAAACTCTTTTCTTGGCTTTTTCTAATAATGAACTCACACTATCTCTTACCTTTTGCCACTCATACTAGTATTTTGCAGTGTTCTTAATTGAATTAAAAAAACTCAATTAAGAGAATTTTATGTACGTGACAATCAATATATAATTTTTAGAGTTAAAAAAACTAAAACAAAACTAGGAATCAAATTAAAATAAATCTCTAATTTGACAACTAAAAGAATAAAAGATAGTAAGATTAGAGAGAATTTTCTTACTAAAAAAATTAAATATCACGCTCATGATGTATAAATCAATAAAGAGTCAAACTTTCTATGTCCTTAACTTTTCTTTTTTTCTATTTTTGGTCTTTTTTTTTTTAATTAGCTAAGCCATCAAAGAATTTTCAGAAAACAATAATTCTTCGAAAGTAATTAATTCAATCAATGAGATAATCGGACTTAAATGATAGAAATTGGGAAAGAATGGTGTAAAACACACTTCACAAGTTCTTGGGTCCCAAAGAGTAATTTATGCGATTTCAAGAAAAGATGGATAAAGATGCGAAGCGGAAGGAAGAAACGAATGAGTTTTTATTTTTTATTTTTATTTTTGAAGGAATTGTACCTGATTTGGGAAGGAGAAGACGAAGAAGGCGAGCGACCGAATCGGATAGAATTGTTTTTTTTTTTTTATCAGGATACGTAATAATTTCTGAACCTTTTTTTATCAGGACAGATGTAATAATTTCTGAACTCAACCTAAGTTGATGGGAACCTGTAAAATTTATGTTATAAGAACTCATAAAGTTGAATTATTTGTAAAGTGAAAACATGAATTTAAAGGAAAGTGATGATTAAATTTTAAAATCTAATAGAATATAAGAATTTTAAGTATCAAAATTTGTATTTTATAAAGAATAAAAAAATTAATAAAACTCACTAATTGAATAAATTCTAAATATTATTGATTTATCTCCATTGTGTATACAAAAAAGTCCTATAAATAGGTAAATAGATATTCTAAAATAATTAGAAATACTTGAAACTCAATTTTAATAAATCTAGTAAATTTTAAAAAGATAACTAATTATCTAAAGCCCTAAAAGTAAAAGCAAAAATACTAAAAATAATATTATAATCCTAATACTACTATATATTTTTTAAAAATAAAGTTTATCTAATAGAATTTAAACTAAACTAATTTAAATCTAAAATTTGTATTCAGGGGAATACAAGTTGGAAACTACAAAATATTATAATATAATTTAAATCAAATCAAATCAAATTAAACCAAAACAAATTAAAACAATAAGATAATCCTAAATTAATATAGGTGAAACTTGGAACTTGAGCTTCTCTCTTCATTTCAACTTCAAAAAATATTCTAATCTTCTTTGGAATATAGGAGAACATTATTAATCTTGCATGGCTCATTTTAGCATATATTTAGACTCAATTGTTTAACTTCTCCAAGTATATATTAACATTTTGAACCTTCAATGTGATTAAATATACTCCAAAAAAAATTTCTAATATATTAAAGAATTCTCATAATAATGGGCTTCCGAAATTAAAATCCAATATATGAGTTGGATTATATAATATGTTAATTAAGCCCTCCAAATTCACCTCAACCCATAGATAAAATCACAATGTTAATGCATAATCACGATATACTTTTACGAGTAAAAGATCACTAATTATTGAATTCGTGTTTCAGAATTAGTAGCATAATATTTTATTTCTTTTTTTGTTTATTAATTATTTTTTAACGTAGGAGGCTAGGAGCTGAAGGTTGGTTCTCCAAATGCATATAAAACGTCCGGGACACAGCGCCCACCGAAGGCACCCAACAGAAAAAGACAGAAGGAAAAAGCAGGAATGTTTTTTTTTTCCGTACACCATACCTCCATTTTCATGCAAGAACCCAAAGTGAAGATCCACTAATGATGGATCCAAAACGACCCATCCCATGAGAAAGGCCCATATGTAAACATTTAACGATCCGTTGTGGATCCACTCTAATTCCACTAATTCCCCCTCCCTCATTGGATACGCCTTTTCCATTCACTAATTTTTTCTCCATGTGATAGAAACCCAGTGATTGAACTGAGTGAAAGAAAAGTGATGCTTTAATTTTTAAACAAAATTTAAGTTCAAGGGTTGTGGATGAAAATAATTATATTGAGAAAGCTAATTAGCTCGTATTTAGAATTCATGAATGCTCAAATCTAAATTAATTCTAAATCATTGAATCCAATTCCATATTGTCCTTGTTTGAACATGGTTATTTCAGAGATCATATCCTCAAGTTCATATAATGAAAGTTAATGTAAAATATAAATGATACAGTCAGATGGGACGTTTTATGATTTTTGGTGATATCCTTTTCTAACACAAGGTTTGTAATCTCTGGAGACTTTATTTTGAAGCAGCAAGAAACGGACTTTTCTCCAAGAAGCGCCTATCCAAAAAAGAAATTATGTAATTAACATATTATAGATTGCGTAAAACATACAAATAAAAATCATGATAATTCTTCTCATTTAGGAAAAAGATCCAAAGCAGTTTTAAAAAATAGTATTCTAGCAAACTGTCTCTGTGATATTCAGCAAAGAAAAACCAACACCATATAATTGTCCCGCAGTCTGCTGTAGCTCAGTACTCTGTCTTAGCTTTGGACGATACAAGTGCATCAACTTCAAAGGCTGCGTTTATTATCTTTGATGCTGAGTCATTCACTTGGTGCCATGTCAAGTCTTACGCGTCCAAATTAAATTTAAATGATAAAGATATAGTGTTGTAGGGAAAGTTACATTGTTGGACAATTATGAACTTTTAAAAGACAAAAAATTCTTATTTTGTCATCATAATATTAAATTTTCACATATGAAAATTGAATCAATGTTTTCCCCTTCTCAAACCCACGCATGTTTCTTCTTTCTCCTCTCTCTCCTTATATTTTCACATTTGAAATCTGAAAATCTCATCCCTTGCCTCATTTTACTTTGACTTCAATGTTCAAAGTTTTGGAAATATGAAATATCAAACCTGCAGGGAGTAACTTTTAAGCAGAGCAAATGTATAGGGAGATGATTAAAATAACTGAAACGACAAGGCCTGATATCAAAATTCACACATACTATAATGACCAAAAGATTAACTTTTGCCTAGTGTCACCTCCAAAACTTTCATCTTCTTCTTGGTGGTGGTTAGTCGGTTTCCACTTTGTACAAGAGGATCCAACACATTAACTGCATGGTCCATGTCTGGCCTTTGGTATGGTTGGCGAGCAGTACAATGCCCGGCAAGCTCAGCCACCTTATATACGCTCTCCATCGTCTCCTCATCCATCTCTAAAGTCTGATCAAGAGCCTCAGACATGTTCTCTTTGTTACTTAGAACCCTACGGAACCATGAAACCAAGTGAGACCCTTCATCTGGGATAGTGTCATCCACTGCCCTTCTACCAGTGATCAATTCCGTCAATACCACCCCAAATGAATAAACATCCACTTTGGTTGTCACTCTTCCAGTATCTGATAACAAAAATGAGATCATCAATTTTTTTTTGCTACACTTGGCCAGTCATGCATTTGGGTAAAATCACTATCATACATAGCAAGAACATAAAAATGTACTCAAACCAAAGAAGTAAACAAGATGAGTTCCACAGTGCACAAATTGTAATTCTAGCCCAATGAATTCATCTTATCATAAACAAAAATGTAAGGTATGGTCATAAAGACATCACAATGTACGTACCATGGAATTGGAAAATCTACCGATTAGGTATCTTAGTAATTAGTATTGATAACAATCTGTTATCTAAGCCAACAAAAACAGAGTGATCCAGTTGTTATCAACCAGAGGAATTGACCAGATCAAAAAGAATACATGGCAATCAACCTCTCAAAACCATCTAATTATGGCACATCACAACAACAGCTAGCCACATCATTTAGGAATCAAAGATTAACTCTTTTTTCCTTCCCAATTAATTAATGTTGTTACCGTTTCCCCCTTTACTAAACTATAGAAGTCTTGCCAAGTAGAAAGCATGAAGTTAAACTACACCTAAAGTTATAACCAAAATAGTGAATGAATAAAAATTTAAAAGTTCTTACCAAAAAAAAATTTAAAATTAACATGCAAATTGAAATTTCTTACATGCATATTCAGGTGCAAGATACCCAAAAGTTCCAGCCACACGGGTCTCAACAGAATGCTTTCCGTTAGCTGCATTTTTAATCAACCCAAAATCTGCAATCTTTGCTCTCAAGTCATCACCTAGAAGTATGTTTGAAGGCTTCAAATCTCTATGTATGAAGCTTTCCTGAGCTAAGCTATGCAGGTACTCCACTCCCTGTGCCACATCCAAAGCTATTGCTACCCTTTGTTTCCATGTCAGAGGAGGCCACCCCTTCTCATGCCATTCAAAAAGATGTTGTGTTAGTGTGCCTTGAGGCATATACTCAGAAACTAAAAGCCTTTCGTTGCCATTAATGCAATATCCCAAAAGAGCAACTAAATGCCTATGCCTGACTTTACTAAGCACTGATATCTCTGCTTGGAACTCATTCAGTCCTTTGCTCCCCATTGCACCAGAATCCATCCTCTTCACAGCAATTTTTGTTCCATCTTGGAATTCCCCTTTGTAAATAACCCCAAATCCTCCCCTACCCAAAATATTATCTTCATTGAAATTATTTGTTACTTGGCGTAGAACTTGAATTGAAATTGTTGTATTGTCACCCTCAAAAACGTCACTTTGACCGCCACTGCTCTGGCCATGTTTTGGGTGACAACTTTTAGCATACCACTTGCAACAAACAAATGATACTACCGTCACAACAAATAGGACAAAAATGGCTATAATTGCAATCCAGCCAGATGAAAATGAAGTACTGGTTCCCTTTCCAGATGGATTACCAGAATCTGGGGTAGAACGACTTCCATTTACTCCACCTCCAGAACCTATTTTTTTTCCAAGCAAAAGATTACCAGTAGTTAGCAGCTTCACCTTTGTTGAGAATTTAGGAACCTTTCCAGAATGATTATTGTTAGATACATCAAGATTCTCAAGATGAGGCAATGTTGTCAAGATCTCAGGTATCAAGCCAGTCAAATTATTATCACTAAAAAACAAGCCCCTTAAATCTGTTAAATTCGCAAATGCAGGTGAAATTGTCCCCCCAAAATTGAGCTTCTGCATATTCACCGTCATAATCTTTTGCCCTGAACATGTAATGAAACTCCAATTATTGTAGGGATGATTTCTGGTCCATTCCTCAGCCAATTTAATCTGATACCCAAATGCTGCAGCGATCTCAAGCAATGTCACAACACAATCATCACAAGATCCCATACTACTTTTACAAAAGCTATTCCCATGAATAGTAACCTTCACACAATTGCCAAATAGAGGCACCGGGCCTTGTAGCATATTATTGTCCAAAGAAAGACTCTGCAAACTCGAGAGAGTCATCAGAGAAGGTGGGACTATACCAGCAAACTTATTTTTATGAAGCTGCAAATCAAACAAAGTCTTGCATTTGGACAAGTCAGGAATGGGACCTATGAACTAGTTGTTATGTAGCCAAACTTGAGATAACTGATTCATTGATGATAACACATCAATTGTACCAGATAATCCATTGAGTTGATGATTAAGCCATAAATTTACAATTCCAGATCCATTAAGTGAGTCAGGTAACACCCCGGCGATGTTATTGTAAGAAAGACGAACACTCTGCAACATTGGAAAGGAACCAAAAACATCTGGCAAAGAGCCCACAAGATTAGACGATCCAAGATCAAGAGTCACTAGAGTCCCAGAGCCTATCAAATTGGCTGGAAACTCCCAAGGTTGAAGGCCAGGGTTGTTGCTCAAGCTGAGGGTCTGCAAGCTGGTGAGCCCCTGGAAGCAGCCAGCAGGGATGGAAGTGAAATTGTTGTAGTCAAGATGCACATTTTGAAGCAAAGAGAGATTTGCCAAAGAGGGCAAAGGACCAGACAAAGCATTGTTCTGAAGAGAGAGGGAAATTAGCTGAGAGAGAGAGAGAGTTGAGACCAGAAGGAAGAGTTCCAATAAGAAATTGGTAAGCAAGGTTGATCGAGGTGACGCGGAAAGAGTTGTCGCATTGTACACCCTTCCATTCACAAAAATTGGAACTATTGGACCACCCAGAGGGATAAGAGAGGGCTCTGGCAAACTTGGACATGAAAGCAGCATCATCGGCAATGGCAAAGGAAAGGAGAAAGAAAATGAGTATTGTAGGAGAAACTAGAATTTTCAATTTGGGTTAAGCCATTTGAGATATGAGAATGAAAAGAATGGAATAGAGAAGAAAAGAGATATATTAATGTTTGTTTGCCGTGTTTATGTGTAAGAGAGAGAAAGAGATTGCGAGGAGAGGGATTGGGGTGTTGCTTCAATGTGGGTTGCTATGATGGTGGTGGCGCTAAAGTCCTGATTGAATAGGCTATGAAATGAATCCGTGAAAAACCAATAAAATTGATATAAAATCTGTTTAATCGAATTATATGGATTAAAAATTGAAATTAAAACTCATTAACTATTTAGATTTCTCTGAAAATCTCAACATTTTTCCAAGACTACCCTTATTTAATCTCTCACTTTCTTTTTGGATACATTAAATAGAGACATTTTTTAGGAAATGTATAATAAATACTACTTCATATATTATAAAGAATCTTATATTTAGGACCAGGACAAAAGATCCTATATATAGAATCGGAGGAAGTAATGAGTAAGTAAAAGTCAATAAAATTAGTATTTATCATAAGATTTTAGCTTAAATTACATTTAAATTTGGTGGATAAAATAAATAGCCGAATTCATAAGTGTATTTAATCTGCAAACACATATAAACAAAATATACCCTGATCAATTTTTAAGTTGAAGTTTGATAGGTTTAGAATAGTGAGTACACATGCAATTTTACTGTTAGTATTTATTAGTATTTCTAACATTTTATCAATCTAAATTAATAATAATATTATTTTTTAATAATATTTTTATATTTTCAATCTACATTTATGTACATATAGAAAAATATAATTTGTAGTGTTCGTTATTCTAGATTAATATAAAAAATACATATTGAATTAACCCTTGCGTGGAAAGAGCGAGTAGTTGAATCGTTTAAATTAATTTCTCACTTTAATGAACTGTTCCCTATTATAAGACATATTTTTTTAGGATTAAGGTTTCAAAATATAAGTCATTTTATAAAAAATAAAAATTATTTAATATTTGTTTTCTATTTTTATCATTCTTGTGAATACTTAAAAAAGTTATAGTGGAGGGAGATTAAGGCAGATTATATTTAAAATGAGTTATAATTTGACAAGAATAATTTTAGAGAGTTAGAGTAATTTTTGTAAATATCAAAATTTTTAACTAATTTTTTAAATATATATAAAATTGATAAATATAAATTATAATAGAGAATAGACTCACTGTGACTTTTAATCTCTCGATGTTTAATGTCTAGCGGAGACATGCCACGCAAACAAGTCTTCGTCAAATTAAAATAGGTTAAATATTAGAGAAACCTTTATTAACTTTTTTTATTAAAATAGATAAAAGAAAGTCTAAAACACACCATTTTATTTTATTAGAGAGTCTAAAGTAGTTATAAAAATTTAAATTAATTTCACAATTTATGCGGTGATGATAGCACAACTCTAAGTAGAGCAAAGGCCAAAGGATGCAAATATGGATTCAGATCTCCTGAAGTGGGAAATTTTGGAGCCGTAGGATTGCTCACATGGATGAGATATTACCACGTTGTTGACGCTTTCCAGATATGCTTCCCAAAAACCAAAATCAAGAAGTACAAAAATCTTCCACAGTATTTCCAGTGTGAAGCATATGGATTTTGGAAAGCTTCAGCATCGTGGCAGCATCTTATCTGTTAAAGAACTCTGGGGCCCCAAATTCTCCACCTCAGGAATCTTGAGGGATCTGAATCGTGTTAATAGAAAAGCAAAAACCTGAAGACTTGGACTTGTCCAAGTCCATATATATATACATCACCAAGTATTGCGGTCAATATTATCAAGAAGACTTAGACTTGTCCAAGTCCATGTTCATCACCAAGTACTATTGCAGTGAATATGTCAATGACATTCACTCATTACTCACTTATTAAATGTATATGATACAAGTCTACAAGACGCGCAAAATAATTTAGAATATATAAGGTATATAAAAAGCCTTAGCTTTCTTGAATCAGCATACAAACAAAAGAGTGATGGGTTTGAGGGCATTGCTTATGAAAGTGGTATTAGTGGCCTGCGCGCTGTCCGCAGAGGCAACACAATCCAAAGCGGGTTGTGATAGCTCCTGTGGCAACCTGAGCATTCCGTACCCCTTCGGCACAAGGGAAGGCTGCTTTAGAGATCCTACTTTCCTTATTACCTGCAAGTCTTCTTCGGGACATCCCATTCTATATTTAAGAGGAACCAACATCCAAGTTCTCAACATCTCCCCAGATACTGGTGAGGTGCGTGTCTCTACTCTGGTTTATCAATATTGTTATGATCGCAACAAATCCTTTATTTATAGCAGTAACATTTCTTCGTTGAGTGAGAACTTTGCCATATCCCGTACAAAGAACCAATTCACCGTGGTCGGGTGTAATACCACCGCCTACATCACAGACCCGATGGCGAACAGGTTTGATGGCTGCGAGACGAATTGCAGTAGCTCGAGTTGGTGCCAGACCACTTTCGATAAAGGCATTAACAATTACAGAGTTACTATATATAGTGACATGTATCTCAACCAAGGTGACGAACAGGTGCGCTTCAATCCTTGCAGCTACGCATTTCTTGCGGAGAACGGATCCTTAACTACTTTTTCCTCCCAAGAGCTCCTCAATCTAAGCGACAAAACAACATATCCCGTGGTTCTCAATTGGGCTGTTGGCAACTACAACTGCGCCCATGCCCATGAAACAAGCAGCTACGCTTGCCAAGATAACAGCGAATGCCGTGAATCAGAAATTGGTACTGGGTATATCTGCAAATGCAAAGACGGGTTCAAAGGCAACCCCTACTTATCTGACCCCGTTCTAGGCTGCAAAGGTCATTTTATATATATATATATATATATATATATTACTACTCCCTCTCTCTGGTTTTTTTAAGATTAATTATCATAGAATATTATATATAATACAGTTGTTCTATGGGATTAATTGTGATTTGCTATGTACGTAACTCCAGAGGTGGATAGGCGCAGGAGCAACACATGGGAAGTTTCACATTATTTGCCCGTCCTTATAATTGTATCAGGTAAGCATACCAATAAAGAACTATCTGTTTGGCTTTATGGTGATTTTAAAAATAATTTATAGAAAAGGTTTTAAAAAAATTTATTCTCAAATCATAATTTTTTATTTTTATAATTCGGTTTAATGATTATAATTTGAACTCGAGATTTCGCTTGCTACTGCTAGAAATATATTTTAATATACAAAAAATAATTAAGGTCACCATAGATATAAAGTAATAAAATAAAAAATAAAAGAAAGTTTAGGTTAGCGTGAAAAACATCATCAATAAGAATTAGTCCATCTACATGCAAAACAACTTAAATATGTTCTTAATTCGAATTGCAAATTAAAAATAACAACAAAATTTTAAAAGTGGAAAATTCACAACTATACCAAATGGACTTTAGTTTCTAATTTTAAAAATAAAACTATTTTATAAAAAATAATTCAAATGAGATCATTACCTCCTTACGGTGAAAACAGTTGAGCAAACTCGTATATTAATTTGCACGCATATTTTCCATCACTTAATTATGAGAGGAAATTTTTATTTAGGTGGCTTACCTTTTAAAAAATGAAAGCTTCTAATTTCCTTATAAAGCATGTTTGGGTTCATCATTTCAATCCGTCTGACATATTTTACGATTGTCCTTTTTAGAGCCAAAAGAAAAAAATAATAATAATGAAATAGCGCAGTTTGTTTTATAGCTAATCACGCTGCTTAATATGAAAGTTTTGCTTCCATCTTCAAGGAGAGAATGAATAGAAATGAACAAACGATTAACATCTTTACATATATTGAAGTCAAAATTCAAAAAGAAAAAATTTAGTTGGGTCAAAATCACATATTGGATTGCATTGTTTGTAGGCGTCAGTGTAACTTTGTTGGTTGTCGTCACACTAGCCTCCACATTATGTTGGGCACAAAAGCAAAGAGCTTTGAAACAACTCAAACAAAGAAATTTCGACCAAAATGGTGGAAACATGCTGCTACAACATTTTTCACGACAAAGATATACCGATAGAGCCAAAATATTTACAGAAGTGGAGCTTAAGAATGCCACAAACAACTTTGACCAAAGTAGAATTCTTGGTCGTGGAGGACAAGGCACAGTTTATAAGGGTATATTATCAGACAACACACTTGTTGCTATTAAGAAATCTAGAGTAGGAGGGGATCCTCAACAAATTAGAGATTTTATCACTGAAGTGTTTGTACTCTCTCAAATCAACCATAGGAATGTGGTCAAACTTTTGGGATGTTGTCTTGAAACAGAACTTCCTTTATTAGTTTACGAGTTTGTTGACAATGGCACTCTTCTCGACCACATAGACCCACTAAAGAATGAGCATTCTATTACATGGGAGACTCGATTAGAAATAGCAACAGAAACTGCTGAGGCCATCGCATATTTACACTCTGCTGCTTCTATTCCGATTATTCATCGAGATATTAAGTCTGCCAATATTCTATTAGATCACAATAACAGAGCTAAAGTGTCAGACTTTGGAGCTTCAAGACTTGTTCCTCTCGATGAAACTCAAGTTGCCACCATGGTTTAAGGTACACTAGGATACTTGGATCCGGAGTATCTCCAGACAGGTCAATTGAATGAGAAAAGTGATGTTTATAGCTTTGGAGTGGTGCTTGTAGAGCTGCTCACCGGGAAAAAAGCAATTGAATTCAATGGGCTAGAACAAAGAAATTTGGCTATATATTTTGTGTCTTCAATGAAAGAAGACCGCTTATGGGAAATTCTTGATAAGCAGGTGTTGCAGCAAAACAAGAAAGCAAAGCAGCTGAAGGAAGTAGCCTTGCTGGCAAGGAGATGCCTTAGAGTTAATGGAGAGGATAGGCCTGGTATGAAGGAGGTAGCAATGGAGCTAGAGGGTCTAATTGCAATGGAAAAGCATCCGTGGGTGAAAGACAATGATGTGAAGGTAGAAGAAAGTGAATACTTACTTGGTGATGTAACCGACGAATATGGGGCTGCTAGTACCAGTATTTCAGTTATCACCCATCACAGCATACAAAAGCAGGCAGCGTTCGAAATTGCGGATGGCCGATGATCTCTTAGTATTCGTATGTCTCTTGTTTGTTTATGCCCATTTTGTTTTCCTAGGGCTTACCTAAATTTTGCTGCACTACGTACACTTGGGTAAAACTAAATCTATAAACTGTAGCACGTCCATTTAATTTTCGCATAGACTTTATATATGATTTCCATGCATTTTATGTCTAAAGAATAAATGGTGAGATACCTGACATTATTGTGAAAAAAAATAAAGTGTAACTAAAATATTTTATCTGTTAGTGAGAAATAAACATATCAAATGGGAAATACAAGATATCTTATTCTGCCAGTTACAGATAATGAATCTGGAACCCATTCACAAAGCAAGAACTAAATTAAATTATCATATCTAAAATGACCACATTTTCAAGTGGCTGTAGGAGGATTATTGCGTGTTACATGAGAGATTAGATTTGAATTCCTTTTCTTTTTGCTTCCGAAATCCTCCAAGAAAACAGAGCTCTCTAAATTGTCTTGAATTACGTATTTTCCAATAATATAAATACATAAACAAGATATTGTTCAAAAAATAAAAAAAGTGCTTCGAAAAAGGATGATGGTTTAGATGCTTGACTAGTCAGAATTCCTCGCAAATATATGTATTGATATGTGAACTTGAAAAATAAATCAGTATATTAAACATACACTAAAAGGAAGTAATAACAAAGATGCAAGGGGTTTTGCCATTAGAAATGGATTGCAATGTACCTTATAATTGTAATGATCTTCACTTGTTATTTTGTATCATCATCTATTGTGGCCTTCCTTGTTACATAATAAAATAAGCTACCAACATGTACACTGCAATAATGCACAATTAATCTAATATAAATCACCTAACATTCAAGAACCTGTCAGAAAATAGGAAATTAATATACAGATGAAGCCGGTTACTTTTATTTAGTAAAAGAATGATTTTTAGAAGAGAGACGAAATATGATGGTGGATCATGACTTGCCCATAAATATGAAGCTATTTTATAGTTATTAAAAGACAAACTTTCAGATGAAACGAATAAATTAATAATTATATATGCCATGCTATATTGTCACAATAAAAAATGTTATCCCTGTCTTCAGAATTTTTGGCAAAACATGATTCATTCATCATTAAATCTCCCCAAAAGAACTTCCATGTAATTCAAAACTTCCAACATCAATAAATAATCACTTCTTTTATACTTTTTCTCTTTCCATATCCTGAGAAAAATGGCCGATCTGCGAATGATATGTAAAATATATCTACAGAGAAGCCATGTACTCAGACTTTGGGCCGTTTAACATTGACGACTTTTGGGTCAGGTTGGGATTGGGCTTGATGAGTTTACTTTTATAGAGCATTTTTTTGTCAGACATTTTTAGACGTAATTGTTTTTAACTTTTCTTATGTTTGGGCCCAAATTTAAACTTGCATTTAAATTGCTAGCGTAGGCAATTTTTTTTTTATTTTGTGTAAATAGGACATTTATTTTGAAATAAGTAATTGATCAAATTGTTTGCATAAGTTTTGGAATAATTAATTGAGATGTCACATTGTATGTAATATTTCATGATTTGTAACACCTTTTAATGCTAGTTATTATATATATATATATATATATATATTATCAAACTATACATGAGTCCCCTATTGGCATTACACAAAATATACAGAATAAGTTGTACTATTTATAATTTATAAATCGTACCATTTATTATAAATATTAATAGATTGATATCAATATTTAATATATCTAATATATATACATTATCAACATATATTAAATATTTGATGTCAATCTATCAATGTTCACAAAACTTTGGAAGGATTCTTGTTTCATTTGTCTTCTCTTGCCACTCTATTGCCTAATACTTTTCTGGGGAAGCATCCTTTGTGACGTAATGGCTCCCCTTATGCAATTAAATAGCTACCGTTCTAAGACAAATTTCATTGTCCAAAAAAAAATGTTCTATTAAAATAGCACACACATATATATACACACACACACATATCTATATACTTCGTGAATTTCACGGAAAAAATGAGTTTGACACGACTCCAATATACTGTCTTTTCGGTTATATTTGGAACAAGATAAAAAAAAAATGTCAGGAAAAATACAAATATCATTTATTCCTTTGCAAAGTCACTCCATTCAATTTTGAATTCAATATTGGGTGCTTGCAAGGAAATTATTATTTTATGTTTAACACTAAAAAAAAAAAACACTATTCCGTTCAAAACGGTATAAGTAGCTAGCGGTTTTCCATTTAAAATTTATATGTTGTCTTTTCTTCCTTCTTTCTATTATGATGTGTGTTTCAACGCGTCGAGATTTAGTGCACATCCTAAGTTGTACACTATATGCAGATCTCATTTGTGCCATTCAAATAAGTTTTGGATGGTTCAGATTTTATTATTTTATTTTTATGTTTTTAAATTAAAATATTACTTTTGTATAACTTTATCATTATAAGATTAATATATTATTTTATATTTTGCATTATTGAAGACAAAAAAGTTATTGAAATCTAATTAAAAAAATAAGAAGATCTAGACATTCTAAATCTGTAAGTGAACAATCGAGAAAAGATGTGAATATAAGCTGATAAGAAATACACCAGATTCAATTTTGGTCCAATGTACTAAAACCGAAAAGAGAGACCACAAAAACTAACAAAACTGATGACGGAAAAACTAAACTCGAAATTACTCCAACATACAATGAGCAATCACCCAAAAAAAAGAGGCCCGAGTTTGAATGGGAATTGTAGTGTGAAATGATTTTATTTTAATTTATAATATAAATGGTTTCATATAGTAAAATATGATAATATATATAAAAAATATAAAGACAATGAAAGCAAAATATATCAAAATGAGTAGTCATATATGCTAAAAATATCAAGTGATGACTATAAAAAATTAGCTTTCAAAATTTTAAATTAAAAAATAAAGTGAAAAAAAAAAACCCTTTTTCACAGGTTGCGACCATTCCAAGCCAACCGAATTAAATTGAATCAATTCATTAAATTTCTTGCTGAATCAATCAGTCCAGTTATTATTATGTTTTATATAACATTTCTTTAATTCAATTTCATCTAGACTCAGACTATCAACAAAAATATTGTAAACTTTTGAAAAGTTGGAAAAAGACTATATATATATATATATATATATTTCTACTATGCCAGAAATTGCCATACTTATTTCTTATAAGCAACGTGGATGTGACGTGGCCAGAAGCGATCGAGTCTAATAAGACCGCTGGAAAGTATGGAAGTAATGACAATGTTCCACTCACATAAAAACCATGGTATAAGCCAAAAGATCGAACTTGTCTTGAAAATATATATGTATATATCTATATAGTGTAGAATATGCATAGAAATTGCATGCTATTATTTAAATTAATACTAAAAATAAACAAAAAGATCATTAATCCAAAATGTCACGTAAAGACGACAGGTATTTACTACACCATTCCACAATGCATGTCCGCATAAAATGACGTACCTACTATTCTCAAAATAATTATTTTGTTAATCACTTTGCCCAAATTGAGCATATTTTACTAGTAGGTAGAATTTGTATTATGATTTTAATTATAGGAGCAGTAAGATAACAATCTCAAACTAAAATTTGAGGAGCAAAATATTCAGTTTAATCCTCATTCTTCTTTTCATGATCACACTAATTTTACACCGCAACGAAATTGGAATTTGATGCACCTGTTGCAAAAAAAAAAAAAACACCATGTCCATAGTATCTTGAAATATTTTGTCTGTCCAAGGAAAAAGATAGGAGAGGCTAGCCATAACAGGAAGCAACAGAGACAACCATGAAAGACAAGAACTAAACGAAACCATTATATAACTACTTGTGACGTTTTCATATAACTGCACATATATGCTTTCATAAGATACAGCTCTTTCATCAGCATATCTACCTTTGATCACTTTCTTCTTTTTTTTTTTTATTTCTCAATAGCTAAATAGCTTCTATTCCTTAATTAGCTTTAGGTAAATAGATAGCACGTCCATGCCTCACAAATGATCGATCTATACCCTTCCTAAATAAAATTATAATTATAACATTATAATTTTTTTGGCATATAACAGAATCATCGGCATGCAAATGCCAGATCTCTCCAACTCATTTCTCTTCTATAAGTACCAAACTACCTCACTCACAATCTTCATACCCAAAATTCATCTCTTATTCTTCTTCCAAAAGTGTCACTTATAACCATTCATTCCAAAAATGACTAGCATTAGATATCCTAGCAGTGTTCTTGCCCTTCTTAGTGTCATCCTCCTTTTCCAAACCTTAATTTGTGAGGCCAGGGTTCTCACGGAGTCACCACCACCACCTGGATTTGTCCAAACAAACGGCGCAGAGTTTCAGCTAGATGGTTCCCCATTCCTCTTTAATGGCTTCAACTCTTACTGGATGATGAGTGTGGCTGCTGACTCAACACAAAGAGACAAAGTTTCCAATGTATTTGGCAACGCTTCTGCCGCAAATCTCACAGTGTGTCGTACATGGGCATTTAGCGATGGAGGATATCAAGCTCTGCAAGTATCACCTGGAGTATACGATGAGAATGTGTTCCAGGTTTCACAATATTGTATGCAATGAATTTATGTTAAATTATGCATATGCATATATATAGTGAAATGTCTTATGGTTTGTGTTTCTTATGGATATTGGTGACAGGCATTGGATTTTGTGGTAGCAGAAGCAAAAAAGAATGGAGTGAAATTGGTATTAAGTTTGGTCAACAATTACCATGATTATGGAGGAAGACCCCAGTATGTCCAATGGGCTAGAAATGCAGGAATTGCCATTAACAATGATGATGACTTTTACACTAACACTGTCATCAAGGGTTACTACAGAAACCATGTCAAAGTATGAAGTATATTTGGCTACGTACTATTATTATTTTAAAGTACTTATTTATTTTCTAGCTACCTTTGACACTCTCACTTAGCTTTCATGCAAAAATAAGTTGAGGCAGAAATGTATACGAAATCACTAACTGTTTTGTCTTATGTGCTCATGATTTTACCACAGACTGTGCTGACAAGGATCAACACAATAACTGGAACAGCCTACAAGGATGAAGCAGCCATCATGGCTTGGGAATTGATGAATGAACCACGTTGCGATGTTGATTCCTCTGGTAACACGGTCACTGTAAGTTGAAACTCAAATGTATTTGCTCTCATCTTGTAGGTTAAGAAATTATAATTATAATGTGCGAGTAAAATTTACACTAATCCTCTATCCTCTTTCAATAATAGACATGGGTTCAGGAGATGGCTCCATATGTGAGATCCATCGACAGCAATCACTTGTTGGAGGTAGGCATGGAGGGTTTCTATGGAGACTCAATTCCAGACAGAAAGCAATACAACCCAGGTTACCAAGTTGGAACAGATTTCATAAGTAACAATCTCGTCAAAGAGATTGACTTTACCACCATTCATGCTTATCCTGATAGTTGGTAAGCTAGGGTTTGTGATCTAAGACAATAATTATAAATTAACATCTTTAATTAATGTCCTGTTAAGAAGCCTAATTAAACGATTATGGAACTATATATGAACAGGCTTGCTGGGCAAAGTGACGAAGTGCAAATGGATTTTATGCAAAGGTGGATGACAAGTCATTGGAATGATTCATCAACAATATTGAAGAAACCAATAGTGTTTGGTGAATTTGGCAAGTCGAAAAAGGACCCAAGATATAACATCTCTGCTAGAGATGCATTCATGGATTTTGTTTATTCAAGCATCTATAATTTGGCACAGAAGGGAGGAACTTTTGCTGGAGGGTTGGTTTGGCAGCTTCTAGATGAAGGGATGGACTCATATGATGATGGCTATGGGATTGTTTTGTCCCAAGATGCTTCTACATGCAGCACTATGGGTCAACAGTCTGATAAAATGACTGCTCTCGAGCATTCATTTAATCTCTCTCAACAGTAATGAGGAATTCTGTTACAGAGTAGTGTTGGATTTCATTAATTAAAGACATTAATAAGATTGTTCCAAGGCTTTCTCATAAGAGATTAAGCTTTTGGTATAGATATTATCCAATTTGCTCGTGGTGACATTTGCATCATTTACAAGAGATAAAAGTAACCTTAATTAATATTGATTACATATTTAGCAATATAATGATAGACTGACATTAACAATTATTCACTTCACCAAATCAAAAGTGATTATACAAAAGAAAAATGAGCACCCACATTGTGGTAGGCACACATGAAGCCCCACTAGCTAGTGACCGTTATTAATTATAAGTTCCTAATAACAAATTCAAACTTCTAGAAGGGTTCAATAATAAGTGATAATATTTGCTTCCTAATTAATGTCTCTGCCTTGGATTCCAAACCCATCACCATTGTGGTAAAGGGTATGAGCCACACGAGCAGCATTCATGGCTTGACTTGCAAGTGCTTGTTCTGAAGCCTCTTGAATGAAGCAGTGTTCATTTATCTTCTTCCATGTGCTCTCTTTATTATTTCTTCAATGTATCTTCTTGCTGCTTCTTCTGTCACATCATTTGATTCATTCAACACAAGATTGATGATGCTGCATCTCCTCTTTCTCTTTCAGCCTGTTATAAATAATATCACATTTCATATACTATATATTAGGAAAAATATAATTACCTCACTTCAATTTTGAGACATTCTTTTAAATACTTTATCTTGAAACTAAAAAAAAAAAATCCCACTCAGTCATATTTTCGAATTTAAACCCCTTGGTTCTTTGCCTAGTTCTCCTTAACATAGAAATATCATACATATTACATTTTCTCAAAATATATCTGTGACGTGACCAATCAAGATTCCCTAAAGTAAGAGTTATGCATGTCACCTAGCTGACCTGTCATCTCACAACCTATCTCTCATCTCAGCCACATAAGACAATCTGTCTCTGTCCTAAAAATCTAATTGTTGAAATGACTACTTCAACAAGCTTCAAATAATTAATACCACACTTCTGGGAATATGTTTCTGTGAAGTAACACACATGTTTACATGCTATCGGGTAATAAAGATCAAGTGAAAAGACAGAGGAGATCATCTGTTCTCTCTCCCCTTTTGATCTTCTCCATTACAAAAATGAATCCGAATTTTGTGACACTAATTCATCTTGAAACAGCATATTGATACTGATAAGTCTGCAATGTTATGTATGGCATCTTAATTAATATGGTTAATGGGAAAATGGGCACAAGATAAAATCTTAACGAGTCACACGCTATAAAGGGGCTATTATCTAATTTTCAAATTTGAGAAGGAGCGGTGAGAAATGACTCAAAATTGAAGGGGGGATTTTTAATATATAAAAGAAATGATAAAATCTTAGAAGAAACAAAAGTTACCACTGTGGTTCCTAGATCATTGCAGAGACGAATTAGAAGAGATATGTTGAAGATAAAGTCCAAAATATGCATGCGATAGAATCACTGCTCCTTCGGATGAAATCCAAGCATTGTTGAGATATTCACTACTACAGAATTGTACTTCGGGAACGCACATTCTGGAACGTTTATGGGAAAAACGTGCAAGAAAATAATTTCAGGAACGTGTTTTGTAAAAACGTGCCAGAAATTTGACCTTCGGGAACGTTTCTGTAAAATAAGCGTTCCCGAAAGTTAGCCATCCTCGCTGAATAATTTCTGGAAGACATCCGAGAACGTTTACTCAAGTAAACGTTCCCGAAGACTTAGTTGTCTACGGAACGTTGATCTCAGCCAAACGTTCCCCGTTCATTTTTTTTTTTAAATTCTAAATGCAAACATTTAAGGGCTTCGAATCTAGGTCAAAACACCACGCATCGACCCTCCCGCTCTCTGCTCTCTTCTTTCCCTCTCTCACCCATCACCATCGACATCGCCAGCGATAAGTTCTCCGTCCAAGATTCAACCCCATCTCCTTCTTGCACGACGCGAGTTTGGTTTCACAATTTCAGCCGCATCTCCTTCTACATGATGCGAGTTCGGCTTCACAATTTCAAACCTATCATTGTTTTCGGGTCTCCTCTACTGACGCGCCTTCACCAAACTCCATCAGCCAACAAAGCTAGTCCCTTCCACCACCTGTGAAACCCCATTTGAGGCAGTTCCCATTTTTGTGGCAAAACAGAGCAACGTTTCTTTCATCAGCGAGGTATGTTTCCATCTTATGTGAGTTCGAGTTCTCCTCCCTTCTTGCAATATTCTGGAAGTAATAAACAGAAAGTTTACTTTGTGTTAGAAATAGTTGTGGAATTGGTTTGAAAAGCTATTTTTTCCTTCTTGCCTTGGATAGTTAAGTAGGTGAGGACTAAATAGATTTAGCCGTGAGAATAAGAGGAAAGAGTTGAAGTGCATTTTTTTTTCCAGGCTATTTTAGGAGCAGAAGAACGAGAAATTCTTATGTAAAATAGACAAATAATCTTCCTCTAAAGCCATAACTACTTTACTTGATCCCACTTAGAGAAACTTCCAAATTGAAGGGCACCCTTAAAAATATTGTAAAGTTGAGATTGGAATGGTCAGCACCTGTGGATAAATGGTCCAGTCTTTGTTTTAAAGAACTCGGAAGAATTGTTGGAGCTTCGGCTTTCAAAATTGTACGTAGAAGGGTGAGTATCTTTATTTTAAAGATAGGTTCTTTTTTTAACACACATACATATTTCACTAATTTTCTTAGAATTTGTCTTGTATAAAGATGTTGTCTGTCTAATTCTTTTTATCTCTAGATTATATTAATCAAGCCTATATTCTTTTTTTTTTTTAATCATTCATAAGTCATATATAATTTATATCTTTTAGTCTAATGATTAAAATGCTAAGCTCCCTATTTAGATCATTTGACTTTATTTGAGTTCAATCTCAAGAAAATGTACAGTTCCAAATATATTATGCAAACTTTATAGAGTATAATTGTAATTTTTAAAATAAAGAAGTCATTATTCCAATCTCCATACTCTGTACGAAAAAAAAATCACTGTAAGACATTATAGGAGACTAGACGTTTTTGTTTTTGGCCAGGATGGGATACTTGACTTGAAAATTTGCCATATTAAATAATTAACAGTAAAATTAGTTACATTGTATTAATTATTTAATATTTTTAACTTTTGAATGTAGTTATTCTATTGTATAAATTTTTTTTTGCAATGTTACTTTTTCATGTTTATTCTAGTCTTTATAAGTTTGGCCTAAAACTGATGAGTTGTGAGCAGCATTAGTTACAGTGAACATGTAAATGAAGTATAAATACTTGTTTTTATATTTCACATATATACTTGTTTTGTACTTCCCTGAATGACTTGTTCCAAATAACTACTTCCTATTTTCTGTTGTAATGAATGCTATTTTTTAGCTTCTAGGACAATTTGATGTGCTGTGTTAATCCTATTAAGTTGTTCCCTCTTCAAACTTAATTAATCCTTTGTTAGCTGAGATAGGATGACTTGAGTGACTGCCTTGTTTCATTCATTGGGATTTCCCTCCTTTTAGGGACCTGTATTGATAAATTGTTTATATGTTTGTTATTATAAATATTTCCTAGTTATATGCATCTTCCAAAATGTCATATGTTCTTGACTTGTAGTTGAGTATGTGACTATGTGGGCAATTTTAATGTGAAAGAACTATCACAGGGAAATTTTAAGTGGTCTGGTTGCCTTTTTCTATTTTGAATTATATTGATCCGATGGTCATGGTGTTCTTGGAATTGTCCTATGATTAGTTTTTTATGCTATTGCATTATGAATTCAATGTTCTTTTTCTTTTAAGAAAGTGTTTTATTCTTTTAATGCTATACTAGTATACTTGTTTAAACTATGTGATTTTAATGTTTGGCAAGTTCATATTTCTTCTCAACATAGGAATCAAATTCCCTTTGGAGTACGTATATATGGCATCAGATTCCGTGACTTTCCTTAGGAGGCAAATCTACCTATATGCCTATTATGCAGTTTCGACTATTTGGCATTTCTTATGGACATGGTGGAGATGGGGCATTTCGTGACTTTCTATTCTTCTCTTCCTTTTATCCTTCTTTCTCTTTTGCTTATTCCTAATGCTATTGCTGCTATTTCCTTGTATGTGGCTTATCTTATTAGTGACTGTAAGCTTTAACTTGATTGGTAGTATACCTCAGTTTCTATAATAAAAATCTGGACCATCTCAATTATTCTTTCATATTTCTTCAATAATATACATTTGTTTCTATGAAGAAATGATTCAAATATAACCGCATGGTTGACCATTCTTGTTGC
Organism: Adenanthera pavonina; assembly: GCA_026686845.1. Taxonomy (NCBI): domain Eukaryota; kingdom Viridiplantae; phylum Streptophyta; class Magnoliopsida; order Fabales; family Fabaceae; genus Adenanthera; species Adenanthera pavonina. The sequence continues at coordinate 16,113,439 of JAIVEN010000012.1, read as the reverse complement.
AATGTGCTATACACTAAAGTTCACTTGAGCTTGGTAGAACTCAAGATTCAAGAGAATGAAAGTAAGTGCCTGTTGTAAGTTCTGGGTTGACAAATTTTGTTCGGCATACTTAACCAAGATTGAGAATTGTACCTCCTGAAGTTCCAGCAATTGGCTACATGGTTCTTTTACTCTCTCTTCTGAGTCTCTTCTGTGTTTTTATTTTTATAGATGTGTACATAATTACTACTTGAATCTGGATATTTTGCTGTCACAGTTTGGCAAAGGGATATACTTTACTGACCTGGTCAGTAAGAGTGCTCAGTATTGCTCCACTCATAAGAAAAATCCCATTTGTCTGATGCTTTTAAGCGAAGTTGCACTAGGAAACATGTGTAAAAAGAATTTGTATGTTTTTTTGTTTGATATTTTGTATGTTTTTTTATAATCATCCATTGGTCATTCTTTTCATGCCCCAACGACATCAATATTACAGGTGAAGGTTTGGGGAGCACCAAGAAGGGTATTTCAGATCCAATCATGGTAGGCAATGTTAGATGAACAACTTGGAGTTGGGGCTTAAGATGAACAACTTGGAGTTGGGGCTTCACATCCAGACGAAGTGTAATCCTCATAAATTATGTTTTATCATATATGAATACTGAGTTTATACAATCCAAGTTCTTTGCAGTCATTAAACTTTAGCATAATTTATTGATTGTTTATAATATTTGAGACATTGTTAGAGATATTTTGTGGTGATAATTTTATTTATTAGATATTTGTAAGTTGATATTGATAGATTAATAGTAGTGGATAGGAACTTTTTTCAATAAACTGTGTATTCTTTAATTTCTATACATGTATAATAAATTTCTCTAAATGATTGGATTATTTTTTTTTTTGTATTGTTAAATTGTTGGAATGGTTGAACCAGAATAGTAAGAATTTTGTTTTTGTAAAAAAAATCAGTTTTAGGAACGTTTCTACACAAAAACGTGTCTGCATACTAATATTTGGGCACGCTTTTTATCAAGAAATGTTACAGAAAACCAATGTTGGAATCGTTTCAAAGCACAAAGCGTGCCACAAAATTGGCATCCAGGAACGTTTTCTAGTTGGAAACGTGCCGGAAGACCTATCTTCAGGGACGATTCCAACAAAAAGTAAAGTGTTCCAGAATTCTTCAAGACACATATGGAACGTTTAAAAAACATTCCAGAAGTCAAAAATTAAATGCCCCAAAATCTCATTTTTGTAGTAGTGGTTCTGGCAAATTTGGTATATAAAAATTTGCAAAAGTCTTTCCACTGTAAAAGAATATCAATGCGTGATTCAAAATTGACATAAGAAAAAAAGTAAAAGGACAAAATGATCCCACTAGTAGATCCCATTTCCTTTTCTATCTCTCTTGTTACTTGAAGCAAGAAGAGGGTAAAAAATTGGAGATATTTTAAATTAAGAAACACTAGTGGACCACCTATGTGAAACTAACTGAAACGCTAGTAGATCCCACTTGCGTTTCTGTCTTTTTTGTTATTTCAGTTTAAAGTATATGATTCAGAGAATTTAAACTATGAAAATAAGATAAGAGGGTTTGGATTGTTACTGCTTTCTTAATGTATGGTAAGACTGACAATGTTGTTTTCTCCGGCAATTTCATGAGCAGTTTCTGTGGTGACATCACTGGAAGCAGATCGATCTTCATGTAATCTGGAAGAATTTGAAGTTCTTTAGCATCCCACCTCATAACAAATGAGAAGCACGTGAAGAAAAAAAAAAAGAGAAATTGGTGAGATTGACTATGACACAATGATTTTTTTTCTAAACAAGTGGTAAGAAAGCTAGCATTATACATACCTTATCCTAAGAAAGAAAACTCCTACCATATCTTCAAAAAGAAGCTGGACACAATCAGAAGGAATGTATGATAAAACAATAGTATTTGGTTGGGCCCAGACACAATGGAAGCCAGTCTATCGATCAGCAACTCCTATTTCCCTCCTTTGTAAATATGGGAAATCTTCGAATCCCGGGCTTTAAGCAACTTCATGGGCATAGATTCTCGTCAAGCATTTAAAAAAAAAAAAACAAAAGCAAAAAGACATATAGAGTTTGGACAACTCAATCGTGAGTTTGAGTCTTGGGCTTATCTCTATATATTATTATAGTTTCACACTATTTATAAATTATGCCATATAATGTTGAATTTTATATATAGATATACTACTAAAAAAATTAAATTTAGATGAGGAATCACTCATCCCTCACTAAATGATCTAAATAGTGAAAGAATTAGTGAGGAATTGTAAGTTTGTAGTCAATATTAAATTTAGAGGGGAAATTAGCAAGAAATATCATTTATCTCACTAAATTAGATATAATTAGTGAGGAATTTTTTATCCATTACTAAATTAGTACAAATAGCAAGGAATTAGTGAGATATTTTTTATTTTTCACTAAATTATTATGAATAGTGAGGAATCTAACGAGAACTATTTCCCTTGCTAATTTTTTTAAAATTAATTTTAATGGATTAAAATTATTTTATTAAAAAATTAATTTTAATTTATTAATTTTTTTAAATAATCAAGTTATAAATTTATTTTTATCAGATAATTTTTTTAAATTAATAAAAATAGTTAAATTAATTTTTATAACTTGTTGGCAAAAAATAAAATTGAAAATTCATTTATTACAAAATTCAGCATATAAAATATTTTATGATATTAATAATTGAAAATAAAATATATCTGTATTTTTTAATAATATATTGATTTAAATATATATATATATATATATATGTACGTACTAGTATGTGAATAAACTGTAACATCTAAATTTTTATGATTTTGTTTGAATTATAATTTAGAGAATTACTACATAATTAGAATTAGAAGAGCTTAAATATTTTATGTACATCAAATTAGGGACTAAATTGCAAAGGATGATTAGGGACCAAATTGCCAAGAAAGTTGGATGACATAATTGAAAATATTAATTATTAGCAAAAAGACAAAAAAGGGGATATAGATGTCATTTCCTCAAATAAATTCTCTATCCGGTATTTGCTAAGACTGATTATAGGAGATGATTCAGGAAAATTATCGTAAGAAATTATACTCTAATAATTAAAACAAAAAAATAGATATATTGGGCAAAAAATTGATCTGAAGTTCCATAATCTGTAAATTAATAAGAATTAGAAAGTAAGTCTGGATTAGGAAATTCAGATATATTATGGCATAAAAAGAGATACTGGATTTTTCTATAAGGTTTAAATGGCCATATAATTGATCTAATGGATATTGGGCCAAAATTGAAGTCCAGGCCAGTAAGACTGCACCGGTTTCTTAATGGACCAACAGTACTATTCATGGAGGCCCAATAAAGGTATAGAAAACCCCAATAGGCCAAGGATGACTTTTAGAGTTCCAAAAGTATTATTGACAAGAATAACTCAAACGATATCAAGAAAAGATAAAGAGCCCAATAAGCCTAATTCACCCGATTCCCAGACTCATTAAATTATAGGTGATCCAGTAGACTATGAAATAATCAAGAATAAGTCCAAAATAATTTTAGAAAGTTTATAATAATCATCTATGTAGAGAGGTTACAGGAAAAACTAATCAGGACTAATTTTACCGGTGTTTTTGGTTAAAGCCCAATAAGGTAAAATATTTTCTAAAATAAATTATATAGGCTTAGAAATGATTCATTAAGGTTATAATGAGTTTGATTTTACTAAACAAAATTTACATAATCGGAGCCCGAAAACCCGGTATATGTTAAAATTGGGTATAGAATTAAATGGTTTAAGTTCAAATAATTAAACTCATCATCTTGGGATGAATTTGAACTCAAAATGGCGTGGAAATAAGAAGAAAAAGGAGTGGAGAAGAGTTAACCATCATGCATGATACTATTTCAAAGATTAGGTGTCAAAATTGGAAGCTTATATGAAGTAAGCCTATGTAAGCATAATAATGCAATATTTACCTTATTTGGAGATAAAAGTGGCATCCAAATTAATGACAAGAGAGGAAAAATTAATTAGATAACAATTATGTGAAGAAATTAGGTGTATGGTGGAGAAAAGAGGTGATGTAGTGTAATTTTGGCCCTTGGATCAAAAGTTAATCCAATGGATGGAGTTACCTCTTATTGTCTATAAATAGGCTCTTCTTCCCCTCCATTCTTCACACCAAAAATGAAAATCCATCATATATTAGTGAGAGAGTGAGTTATAGAGAGAAGGAGGAAAAGAGGAAAGGAAGGTTTGCAAGTTTAAGGTAACATCTTTTCTCTTTCTTGCATTTTATTTTTAAATGGTTGTTTAGATCTTATATTCTATGATTGGTAGGCAGAAAACATGTTTAGGTTATGAATATGATGATGATATTGGATCAAAATGGTGAAAGAATGATGAAAATGTTATGAATTTTGCATGGACAGCATGAACATGTGAAGAATATGATGAATATGCTAAAAGATGCCTTTTGATCCTAAATGTTACCATGCCAAAATGAAATAATGTTTCTTGCAACTATTTTTAAATATTATGCTAAGAATGAGATTTTGATGTTATTGGGATTTTCATAAATTTCACTCCACCAAATATCTAACCATGATTAGGTCAAAATTATGTGAAAGGCAAGGAGGAGAATTCATGAAGAAATGTTTAGTAATAGGAATGATATTTTGGATGTTTATGTAACATTAAAATTCAACGACAAGCTATGTTACAATTATGTAAATTACATGTGACTCCTAGACAATAAATAAAGTTTGTTTTGGATCAATTTTACATGTGTTATATGACTACTATTGAGAAAATAACATTATGAAATTTTATGGAATGAAATTTGGAAGAATTAGGGTATAAATTTTAAGTAAATTCATGAAATTTACTGTAGTAATTTGCCCAATGAAATTTCAAAGAAATATTTTTTTCCTCATAGAGTATTTTAGGAGATGAATTTAACAATTTGAATCACCCCTAAACGATTTTTCTAGAATTAGTTATGATTTTTCAAAGTTCAACCAAATTATTATAATTACTAAATGAATAGTGACTTTTGGTAATTTTTGGAATTTTTTAAATTTGACCCAAATTTGCTTCCAAATGCATCTAATTGGAACCCAAATCACTAAAGATGAATAGTAAATGATTCCTAAGCATCTAATTGGAACTCAAATCACTAAAGATGAATAGTAAATGATTTCTAAGGTTAAGGTTTGACATAAACAATATATATTTAATATCTTACATAAAAACTGTAAATACATTCCAGTTTAACTGGCAAAATGGTGAATAAAAAGACTTTGAGAGTTAAAGGTTATGCTTTCGAACCTGGGTGAAGGCACATTTAAAATGATTATATGGTGTGATACACCACCGGTGGTGATGTATATGACGTGATGCACCATTGATGGTGACATATGGCAATGTTGAATTTTTTGTAATTTAGCAAGAAAATAGCGAGAAATTAGTTCCTTACTAAATTTAGAGAGGTATTAGATCCATCGCTAATTTAACAAGAGAATCAGCTCATTCTCCACTAAATTTAACGACGCGATTTATAGCGACTAAATTAGTAAAAGACTCTTTTTCTTGTTATTTTCAATTTAGCGTGCAAAAAAAGACATTTTCCCTTGCTAAATTGTTGTTTCTTGTAGTACACATGTAACTAACTACATATTAAATGATACTTTAAATATTTATGATTTATTCTTAACTAAAAAAGATAAAATTATACATAACTAAGATTAATTAATCACATATATATTTAGCAACCGAAAAATTATTCTCTTCGTTATGTAAGAAGTGATTATACAACAGAAAATAGGCACCCACATCATGCTAGAGACACATCAAGCACAACTAGTTAGTGACCATCATTACTTTTTTCCTCCTAATAACAAATTCAAACCTCTAAAAACGGTTCAATGACAAGTGATAATATAACCTCGAAATAAGTCTAAAAAAAGACGCATTTGAATACCAGGCACTTTAAGCAGGCATAGATTCTTGTCAAGGATTTAAAAAAATAAAAAGCAAAAGGACATATAAAGCTTGGACAACTCAATTGTGACTTTGAGTCTTGGGTTTATCAATATATATTGTAATAGTTTCACACTACTTATAAATTATACCATATAATGTTGAATTATATATATAGATATAGGTAACTAACTACTACAAAAAATTTTGACTATCAAGGGAGATAAAAGTTATCGCTGAAAGATAAAATGTCGTCACCAAAAGTTTTAAGTGGTGACATGTTACCACCCTTGTTGCCACAAGTCTTATCGCCGAAAATTTGGTGACAAACAAAAAATGTTGTTGCCAAAAGTAAACATTTAGTGATGAAAAAAATTATCGCTGAAAACGTAAACTATCGCCATGTTGCCACCAAATGTTTGTCATTTGGCGCCATTGAAACTTTGTCATTAAAAGTCGTTGCTGAAAGTTTATTATTTGGAGATGTCGCCCCCACCGAAAGTACTACCCATGCCACATGTTAACCACGCCAAATCATATAATCATTTCAAATGCGCCTTCAGTTAGGTTCGATCTTTTGCTCTCAGTGCCTTTATATCTCTCCTTTTACCAATTAAATTGAAATGTATTTACAATTTTTATATAAGATATTAAATATATATAATTTATTTACACATTTATACACACATATAAATATTTATAAATTAATATGTTACTAAAAAATACACATATATTTTATTTTTAATTATTAATATCATAAAATATTTTATTTATATATATTTTTATTTTTAAATAGTAATAATTATGTATATAATGTTTATGATTCATATGTATTAATATTATATTATTTTATATTATTTTTTGTTACGTGATATCATATAATATATAATGTATATCATATTGTGTATAATATTATATAATTATGTATAATACTATATTATTGCCAACGGTTACTTAATTCAGAAAACTGGAAAAAAAAATCCCTCTCACTGTCATCTTGTGTCTATGTGTTTTGTATATTATGGAAATTACAAAACCCAATCTCCAAAGCTAAATTGATTTGTGATATATGACACCCTATCTCTTATCCACGTAACCCCATCTTAAAAATCCAGTGACCGCTTCAACAAGTGGTCCAAAACGACCGCTTCAACAAACTTCAAATCATCCCTGCCGGGATATGTTTGTGATGTGATTTGACACATGTTTTATTTTTTGGCTGCGCGACACATGTTTAGATAATCTGCGGTAGGGTCTCGTTTGATTCTTAGAAAGAAAATTGAGGAAAAGGAAAAGAAAGGAAAGGAGCATATTAAATTAAAATATTATTTGTAAATAGTTACTTTTTCCATTTAAATTATTGAACGAGATCCATTATTATATCTCTACTCACGTGAGTGGCCCAATAGGATTTATCCCTCTCATCAATTTAAATTAACTGCAACCACTCATTCGTTCAGATTACTTAATCTCAAATGTACGCACTGATAGAAATGAATTGCATGTGTGACCAGTCATTAATTTTCTAGTACGCTTATTTATCAGTGGCCCTACGATGCTTGTGTCACATTCGATCTCTCTAATAATTTATCCAGTACACTTATTCCAGGTCATGTTGCAACTACTAAATTTCTTGCCGATATCTTGTATCATAAAACTTTTACAAATGCATAACATGTTCCAAATCTTCTGTATATAATACAAAAGCTCTAACAAATTATACTATTTATAAACCATACATCAACAATATAGCTTATTTCTTAAGCTTTATATAATGTATGAACCTGTTTTAGTTTCCATTTTAAAATCTTATCATGTGGAGCAAAGCAACGATATATTAAGTATTTTTGTCCATTTTTATGAACAAGTATTTTTGTCTACTGTTCATGAATAAAGAAAGTTGTAATATCTCTTGCTTTCCGCAAAACTCTTTGGCTCTTGCTCAATAATAATAATAATAATAATAATATATTGTTTCAAAACAAACCTATCAATTGCGAGTATGAACTGCTTCAATTCTTCAAAGAAGGCTTATACATTATAAATATCATCGATCACCAACCCAAAATTGATTATTTTAGTGAGCCATTTCCTCAAAGATTTGAACTTTGGTTCAGAAGATAATCCTACTGCACACATGAAGCTTTCAACCAATCTATTCCTTGCAAAGTTCAAGTTCAGATTACTTAATCTCAAATGTACGCACCTAATAGAAATTAATTGCATGTGTGACCAATCATTAATTATCTAGTACGCTTATTTATAAGTGGCCCTACGTACTTTTACGATGCATGCGTCACATTCTCTCTAATAATTTATATAACATCCTACCTCCTGATATCTCCAGACTTGATTAAAAACTTTGAAAATCAACCAAACTCAACCCCGACATCTCAAAACAACTCTCCAAAACTTCAGAACAACGGAAAACGAACCAAACAACACCAAAAATAGGGCTGGGGCCGCAGTTGCTACAGTGCCGCCACGGCTCTGGCCTCCCCTGTTTTTGCATATGTTGTTGCCTCCTCTGGCGCCGCGGCCTGGACCCTGGTACCGTGGCACCTCCTGCTGATTTTCTATATCAGCAACTTTCATACACCGAAGCGGACTTCCGACGAGCATAACTTTATGCCCCGACCTCCGACTGACTTCATTCCAACTCTTACAAGTCAATCTAGTCCCAATCTAGCCATAGACATCACTTTCACCTCAAACCAACTCCGTATGGAGATTCTAGACCCCTGAAACGGTTTTGACCGCTTATTGACCAAAACTCACCACTAACTACCTCTAATTGCCACCAAAAGCAATTGATCGCTCAAAGACCATTTATACAAGTCCAAAACTCCTAAATCAACTTGTCTAAAGAGGTTTTACCCCAAAGAAACTACTCCTCTAAAATTTGACCCCTTGGAACCCCTACATGACAAACGGGCTACAGGTCTCAAAACACACCAATCAGGCCCAATTCCAACTTTCATCATACATAACACATACACACAGCATACATACCACAAACAACACCTTTTTTCACATATAACCATACATATGACCATCCATAACAATACTCCTAATGTCATACATTCCTTACAAAACCATTCTATCCTACGTGGCACAAGATACATTATTCAAAATACACATAAACTACATAGACCTAGTATTCCCACGTCAGCTACTACTCCCTCGACTTCTCAGGACTAGTGCCAAAACCTTAATCTGGAATGTTAGTTCATGAGAGAGTGGTGTAAGACAATGTCTTAGTAATCGGGGACAACCACACACACACACACATATATACATATATTTCATACAACTCATGAATACAATGTGAAATGAATGAAATGCATGTTGCCCTCGTAGGGACCCCCATCCTTATCCTCCCTAACACATATAATACATCCTTATCCCCCCTAACATATACATATATCATCATACATCATATCGTCATCACATCACCACCACCACCATATCTGCCATATACCACTGTCTCACAATGTCATGTGGTGATACTCATGTATCATCATCATCATAATGTCATGTATACATCATGTCATATCATATAAATGTCATCATCATATATCTCATCATCATAATCATAATCATCATCTAACTGTGTGCATACCATGATATATAAAAACAGTACACACAAACATATCAATATCGTGGTATGAAAGAAACATGCATATACACACACAACTATATGTACTATCATACAATATTGACAATACAATATAAACAAACACCCGGTTACCTCAGATTGTCAATACCACACTCACACGAGTTTCACACGCTTTCTTGAATACCAATCCCATGACTAGCTTTCTCTGAGTAGCCATACAACCTTAACAATACCATAATACCTTAATTAACATCACATACCAAATATCCAAATTCCACAATTCAACCGCTTTAACCTAACCCAAGGTTCCAACACCCATTTCATGCATCAATAAGCTCTTAAGGACCATTCAAACACCACGCAATTCCATACAACTCGGATTCCTCATACTCCCAACCAAGAACAACCTAGGGTTAAGCTCTAAACACATATAATCCCTTCAAAACTCACACCCAAGCAATAAGAACACCACAACACACTTCATTAACCCCATTTCATCCATTTCAATCGGTGGATTTCGTCCCAAACAGGAAATCCCGACATATAACAGAAAAATCACAAATCTCAACCAAAGAAAATGGAGAAGGAGCAGTAGAGAACACTGACCAACTTGAATCCAAGCTTCCAGAGGTGGAAAACAACTCCCAATGGCCAGAAAATACAAACCCTAGCAGAACTCCCTCGGTTCTCCTCCGTTTCTTTCCTTTCCGTTCGTCCGAAATGATCCGGATTTAAACAAAATTCCTGATCCTAGCCGTGGCGGCTTTGCTTCCCACTGGGGCATGGAGCTCTTTCAAACTCCACGTGAACCTTCCTCTATACTGTTTTCTCCGATTCTGAACACAAGGCCAAGAAAGATATCATGAGAGGTGTTACAATTTATCTAGTACACTTATTCCTACTCATGTTAGAACTAGTTTTGAACATCCTAGAAAATATCTTGCAGATATTTTATATCATAAAACTTGTACGAACACATAACATGTCAAAAATCTTTTATATATAATGCAAAAACCCTAACACGAGCGCTTGGATTAACTGGCAAGAGTTGTTCCAACTTAACTAGAGGTCTCAAGTTCGAGTCCTGGGAATGCAGCAATGCAAGTGGTCAGGAGCATCCACCCCTGTGGTGCTTGTCATACCTTGATCCAAATTAGTCTAGGTCCCGTTAAAGTTTTCACAGCACGAGTGAGACAAACCTAGGATACCGGATGCTAACACAAAAAAATAATGCAAAAACCCTAACAAAATATATTATTTATAAGCCATATATGAATCATATAGCTCATTTCTTAAATTTTAAATAATATATAGAACCCACTTTAGTTTCCATTTTAAAAAGATAATCATGTAGTGCTAAGCAATGATATATATTAAATATTTTTTCTTTTTTTTTTTTGAACAAGTACTTTGTGTACTGTTCATGAATAAAGAAACTTGTAACATCTCTTGCTTTCCGCAAAACTCTTTGGCTCTTGCCCAATAATAATAATCATAATCATAATAAATTGTTTCAAAACAAACCTATCAATTGCACCTGTGAACTGCTTCAATTCTTCAAAGGAGGCGTATACATTATAAATATCATCGATTACCAAAACAAAATTGATGATTTTGATGAGCCATTTCCTCAAAGATTTGAACTTTGGTTCAGAAGATACTCCTGCTACACACATGAAGCTTTCAACCAATCTATTCCTTGCAAAGTTGAACTCTTTTTCTAATCCCAGATTCTTCCACCACCCATAAGTGCCACAATTAAAAATAGTTAAAGTAGGATAAATGAAAAATCTTCTTCTAAGTATTAGAATTTAAAGACCACAAAAATTCTTGGAGTTAATATTTTGGTGAGAAAAAATATTTCTCTAGAAGTGAAAATACCTCCATAATTCCTTGACTTCTTTCAAAAGGTTAGCTTGAATGATGTTGAAGTTTAGTTTCGTCAATTCAATTAATATGCAATTCATGTGGGTCTTTTCATATTCTTCGATGTGTCATTTGACTTGAAACCATTGAACTCTCTAATGAGAAGGAAGCTCCAACACATGGTGGACTACTTGCTCTGAAACATGTGATGAATAATGCAACTTGGTGGAAGCATCCTACAGAGAATTCGTAGCAAATGTCCTAACCTCTTCCAAGATATTTTCGCCTTCCAATGCCAAGTGTGAGGCCTCAAGAAGCTCAACTATTCCTTTAATATCACCAGAAATTGACACTTTCTTCAGGATATTCTCCTTCCCAAAGAGAATATTGTTCCAAGTTTATTTATGTTTTCACCATCCAGTACAAGTTATTTAGCTGAGGTTCCCTAATTAATTACTTGTTTGGCTCTTTTCAAGTTATGCCTAATTTTAAACTCTGTAATTCGGTTTTTACAATTTAAAAAAATTTAAGTTAATCATCATGTGAAAAGAAAGACTTACCACGAGAAACTTCATATCTATTCTGCCTTAGAATCCTGAAGTAGAGTGCGCTAAAATACAAATGTTTACGAACTTTAACATTGTTGTTCTTCGCAGAGGATAGGATTTCTAGAGCTTCCTTGATTTTTGTACCAACCCTCAAATTATTGTCTTAAACTTAGTCTTGAGCTAATGAAGAGTATCATTGTTGTTTGGTGTAGTGTCGGAGGGATCAAGACCCAAGGAAGAACCAAAATTGACCAAATTGGAGAAAGGAAACAGAGCACCTTCATGCTGCAGCAAGTAATAGTTGTACCGCGGCCAGTAATAGTTACATCGCTGCTAGATTTTGTCTATTTTTGAATCTGAATGAGATAGAGATGACTCACGTTGCAGCAAACTTATCATATGCCATGGCGCCAATCAAAAAATTCTTATAAATCTAGACGTGAACTAGTCGACCCGAAAGGAAGAAATTGGAGAAGAAGCATGAGAGCTCTGTTAGGGCTTGGGATACTCAACCTTAGAGAGCAATTTCTCGACTTTGGGAGCTTGGATCTTGGCTGGTAAGTGGATTTTACTCCCTCTCATCTCTTTTCTGTTTGCTTTTTGTGTGTAATCCATGGAAGTATGATGAGTTTTAGTTTGAGTGAGGTTTCTACTAAATAAAATGGTTGTAAATATGTTATAGATGTGTTATTTGGTGTTCCTTTGTCTTGTGTATGAGTTTGGGGAGGATTGTGAATGGTTTAAGTTAAACCCTAAAATTGAAAGTGTTGAGAAAGCTTGAAATCCGAGATTTGTGTGGTTGTTTACGGTTTAGATGTATGTATGGGGCTTGTCGATGTATGCTTGTGCTATTGGAATCATGGATTTTTCACCATTTAGCTTGTTTGGTTGAATTATGAGTTATTAGGATATATGAGTATTGTATTTATTGAAAGTATTATGGTATTGTAGTGTTTAAGATTTTTGTTTCAGGGCTCTAGCACTCTACCAAGTAGCTTGAAAGCTTTGCATTTGCTATTGGTACCCTACGGCCATCATTCCCCTCTATGCATGTGTTCGTGTGTCGGCAATCCAAGGTAATCGGAGTATATGTTTTATGAAATGTGGATTTCATATTTATATATATATGTTTGTTTCTTTCATATCGCAATACGTCCTAGCCACGACTCATGGTGAAATGGTAATCTCTTTCCTAGTTTTATGCATGTGATTAGTGATATTTTATAACATGTGATTGTTAACATCCCTGCATGTGTGGTAGCTTGTTATGTGATGATGAGGATATATATATGTAAGCATCAAACATGATAGCATGATAACATCATCACACATGAATATGAGTATATGGTTGGTTCTAAGTGATGATAACGTATGATACCACTTGGTATACAAATCCACTTATGGAACACGTGAGGCCTCATGTCCAAGTGTTGAGGTTGATAGATATATATCCCTGCTACTAAATTCTCTTCCTATGGCTAAGAGAGCTAAGTGACAGTGTATTTGGGAATGTACCTTCCTTAAATCACCACCAATTCGGGTGGACCAGGGGAAGGAGAACCATGGTTCAATCACTTGTATGGCCATTGGTCGGGTCATACTAGTAAGCGAAGAGCTTAGTGATATCCTAGATTCAGTCTTCACCAATTATTGGAAGGGAATCACTTGTTGGATATACCTTGTAATAGTAACTAACCTGTGGTTCTAGCCGTGTATGTTTGTGGTGACATTTGTATCTTTGCATTTGCATAGCATTGTATTTTTATGTACATGATATATTATTCTATCATATGAATTATTGTTGTTTACCTTGGTTACTGGGACTCTATCTCACACCCCTCTATGGTTAACATTTCAAGCAAAAACTCTAGCACTAGGCCGGAGAAGACAAAAGAGTCTTAGTTCTCTCCGTTTCACAAGGGTATTTGAGCTTGTAGTTGATAGCTTGTATGTTTTTGGTTTATATAACTTATATTGTGCCAAGTAGTTTGTTTGTGGTATCTATTGCCTTTAACATTGTGTCCTAGGTATCAGGTATGGTATACAGTTGATGTTTTACGAGAGGTTGTATAAAAACATGTTGATGTGCCAAATTTCATGCTGGCCTTGTTGGTATGCTATGTATGTGGTTGCAAACCCTTGGTACAAGTTAAATTAGGGTCATTCTATATGTATTATGTTATGTAAGGTTAGAAATATATGTTTGCGATTGGTATATGTGTTCATTTGGTTAAATGGGTATCTAACTCACTGGTTGTCAAATGGCTAAATTCTACAGAAATAGTTTCCTTAAAATGAGATCACCCTAAACTTAGTCCTAAGGGTATTTAGTACTTGGGTTAGATGATGGTTCGGGCATTGGCATTTTGGTTTGGCATTTGGAGGCCTAAGTGCCAGCAAGTTTTAGTCAAAAGCTAATCATTTTAGTCTAAAATGTCCAAAACCTTTATATGGAGATGCATTAAAGTGTGATTGATGTTTATAGTTAAAGTAGGATTAGAGTAGCCTATAGAAATTGGAATCAGGTCAATCAAAGATTGAAGGAAAAAGTTATGAACATTGAATGTTCGACCAAGATATCAACAATTTCCTCAAAACATATCAATATATGGTGCCGCGGCGCCATACTTTGCTGTTTCCTTTCCTCTGCAACCCAAGAGCTTTCACACCATAGTGACACTATAGTATATTGCAGTGCCATCTTTTGTTTCTATCATTGGTGCTATTTTTCCCCCTTTTTTGTGTGTTTTGGGTTTTTGGTCATAGGATGTTATAGTTTGTTCCTCAAAATAATTAGCCAAACCAAGATTTTGAATGGTAGCTATCAACTCTAACTTGGGCAAAACACCAATCTCTTCAAAAAGAGACATCTTGCTTCTTTAATCAACTTCTCCAACCTCACGCCAAATTCTTCATTCTGTGTACATTCACAACAATAATTGGAGATAATAAGTTAAAGTTAGAAACTTTATTTTATTTGACTCTATTGGTCAAAGTAAGAAAAAAAACTTTGAAAATACTTTTTTAACTATGGCAAGAGGTTAGATATATTAAGTTTTTAGCCAACATGTCTTATATGTCTAAATATGATTAAATCACAAAGGTCTAATTAACCATGATTTCCTATAAATTGTGGTTAGATCTTTGTCATTTATCTTACCAATAAGTCATGAAAAGTTGGTTTGTTATGTATAATTGAACAAGATGAAAAAGAGAGTAAAAAAGAAAAAAAAAGTGACCTGTTTTGTTAACAAGATGAAAGAGAGACATTAGACATCACATCAACGAATTATTTGCAGCTTAACCAAGGCTAAACCAAATGTCTTAGTCATGTTTAACCACAACATTTTCATCTGATCTAACCATAATTTCTATAATTGTTCTAATTAAATAACAAAGGCTAAACTCCCATCAAATAATCAAGTTAAAAAAATAATAAAAAAAACTTATATAAGAATAAGTCTCGCTCACATCATATTTGATGGTAAGTGACTATAGGAAGTCATATTTCCAGATGTTGAGTTTATAATTTGCAAATCTTTTAATCTCCGTTACATTGGGAAACATGATCCATGGCCAATCTCAGATAGTGCCTTGTCTTGCTTTGTTCATTTTGCTTGCTTCAAATGATAATCCATGTCAGTTTCTTGCAACTGATTTCTCCTGTCTTGTTCTTTGTTGCTGACGATCTTTTTGGGTTCGAGAGGCAAAGGTTTCAAGTCAGGAGAAAGACAATTTGAGACCCCCATATAAAAATATTTACAAATAAATAATACCAGTGGGGAATTTAGTTTATCCGAGTTAGAAATTCAGTTTATCTGAGTTAGGAATTTTTAAAATGGGTCTTCATTGAAAAATATTTTCATATGAGGGTCCCAAATTGTCTTTCTGTCACACCTTAAACTCACAAGGCCCTATTAAGGCATTTGTCACAACAAAACAAGCAGGAGAAGAAAGAATAAAAGGGTGGCGCCACAGCCAGCACTGTAGCATCATAGCTTGAGATGTTTCTAGGATGTGACCAGAGAAGCATGGTGCCATGGCCATGGTTATGGCACCGCGATGCCATCAGCTGATAGAAACTCAACTCCTTGCTCACTTTTTGACCAAACTTTCAACGAGCACAACTTCGTGTTTCGACCTCCAATTGACCTAATTTCAATTCTTATAGGTTACTCTACTTCCCCTCTAACCATAGATACCAACCGTGTCTCAAAGCACCCCCGTATGGAGATTCTAGATATCTAACACCAAATTAGTCACTTTTGCCCAAAAACAAGTACTTAACACCTCCAATAGCCACCCATAAGTAGTTGGCATGACGAGACCTTTTCTAAGTGTCATAAGGGACATGAGAAACATGTCCAAGAAGATTCTAACCTGAAGAGGCCACTCCTCCAGGTTTTGATCCCCTTGAATTCCAACTTAACTAATTGACTACATGCCCGTTTCACCAAAACCAAAGGCCCAAGACCAACACTAGGCTCACAACTATACATACTGATTCGAAGTGGGCTAGGGTCATCAACCCTAAAAACTCGATGTAAGCTAACATTCAATAGGGGCACATCACATAACATACATAAGGTCTTGCAAATATTTAATACAACATTAATAGGGTTTAAGTCCATTAACACCAATTAGGCCACCTAATTGTACCAAAAGAGGGTTCAACAAGGAACACATAACATTTAGGCCCCAATTACATCAATCCATAAATCCCTACATAAAATA
Organism: Adenanthera pavonina; assembly: GCA_026686845.1. Lineage (NCBI taxonomy): Eukaryota > Viridiplantae > Streptophyta > Magnoliopsida > Fabales > Fabaceae > Adenanthera > Adenanthera pavonina. The sequence continues at coordinate 16,096,686 of JAIVEN010000012.1, read as the reverse complement.
GTGGCACTTTACATGAAATAAAGGAAAATTAACAACATGGGGAAACATAGTCCTTGGCACCCACAAGTGCACTCTTAGTCCTCCTTACCCAAGCCTTTCTTGTTCTTGCTAGAGCTAAATCCTTCACCTAGAAATGTTAGCCACAGGGTGAGACATACTTCCTAGTAACTAAAGGTAAACACATATATACACATATTCATACTTTTCTATTAATAACAATTATAATTCATCACCAATGCAATATGCATGATATTTTGACACTAATCCCGTCAATACATGGCTAAAACTATGAGCTAGTTACCATGACAAGGTAACCTCAACTAGTGGCTCTATTTCGATGACCCATGACGGTCGATTCTAAGGTCACCACCCAGTTCTCCTTCCAATGTTCATGACCTGGCCAAAGGTCATTGTACCAAAGGTAGGACTATGGCTCTCCTTCCTTTGAACCACTCAAATTTGTGGCTATTTAGAGAAGGTACACCCCAATTCATAGCTACCTAAGTCTCCCAGCCATAGGATGACTATTTAGTGACTAGAATATACATATACAAGCCACACTGTCTAAACACAAGGCTTCATGTGCTATTTAGCATATTAGCATACCACGTGGTATATAGAGCATCGCCACCCAGACCATATATTCCAACAATAGACATAATGTGACAATGCCCAATGCATGCTAACATGTTAACATATATTACTTTCAAATGTGCTAGCATGCCATATGAAGGTATACAATGCATTGTGGGGTGCATAATCATCATTCCATATCAACAGTCATTACCATTTACACATATCATAATAATTAATATCATATTACCATTTCATCATACAATGAAGTAGAGGTAGGTACTTACTAGCCATGTAACTGCACATATCATGATATGAATATAATCAACCTTAACTGAGCTATAAGGCATATCATGATATGAAAAGGTAAAACGTATATATGTAAAGCATGCATATCATGATATGAAAATAACTAAACATATATCACACACAAATAGGAAAACCCCGGTTACCTCAATCGTCAAACCCATTTAACACCTCAGTAGATCAAATGGAGCAACCACCACCAATTCAATGCTTTACAATTACAATCCAGAGCCAAGAGACCACAATTAAGTTATAGGACAACCTATATAACATCAATTCCTCGTTACCAACATAATTCATCAACCTTAACATACACATTTATCAATTAAAGCATATCCCAAATGGAAAATAGTGCTTTATTAAGCAAACCCAAGTATTAAAACACTCTAAGCAACTCTTAGAATCATAATCATACTTCCCCAAGTTCGGATTCCCAAATATGTCAACATTTGAGGGTTAGAGTTTAGGAGATATACTACTTAAACATCATAAAACCAACACTCAATCCATAGAGACTTCAAACAATACCTCTAGATCACATTTATACACAATTTACTTAGTGAAAACTTACTCAAATCTGAATTCTAACAAAATATGCGAAAAATCTTCGATAAAACTTGAAGAAAAAGTAGAGAGAGATTTAGAGATGACTTACCAACAAAATTTGAGCTCTAAAATGTTGAAAATTGAACCCCAAAAGTTGAGAAGATCTGACCCTAGCAGAGAAAATCCGTCATCCTTTTGTTTTTCTTTTCGTTCGCGTCTAGTTCCAAATTCTAATTTAACCTAGTTCATACATACTCACCGCCAAGTCATTTGATTAAGTTGGCTGCGGTGCCAATACTTTGTTTCTCTGTGGTTATGGTGATATTGTTCCTTAATGCGGCGATAGTGTCCTCTGTCTTCTTTCTCCAACTTGCTCCATTTTGATCCTTCCTTGAGTCCTGATCCTTCCAGTCATATATCATTTGACAAAGTCCTTCTTAAAATGATGCATAGGGTTATTACACTTTCTCCCTTTCAAGTCCTTGTATAGGCATTTGCAAAAGGAAACAAAAAGATGTGTGTTGAATGTGAATGCTTGTGGTTTTCATTATTCAGCCATGTTGGGCCTTTTTCATTCCTCTGCTTTAAGTATTTTTTAATTACTTACATACATTAGGTTATAATTTACACCTTTTCTATATATATATATAATGTTGATAATTCATAGTTTTCATCAAGCGTATATGGTACAACTGATAGGGAGATATTCTTGCGTAACCAGAGGTCTAAAGCACCACCAAAAAAACGTGAATTTATTTTGATTGGATATATTGATTTTCATTTTCTTAGAAAAGGGGATGACCCCAAAAGATAATTTATGTGTGAATTACTAAATTTAATGAGATACAAAAAAACCCAAAAAATAATTATTTTTTTAATTATACCCTTATTTATCATTTTAAAAGTAAAAAAAGATATTAATTGTTCTTTCTTATCTATCTATTTTTTAAAAAACATGTTATGAGATTTATAATAAATTCTAACACATTAATTGTATTTCTTTATCAATGTGTTAAAAATTTAAACATAAATAAAAAGAAATGAAGATAGTATAAGAAAGGTATTTTTATTTTGGGAGAATAAAACTAGCTAGAAAGGTATTTAGTTAACAGTGAAACATCATGGCCCTCATGTTTAATTACTGATATGCAAATCCGAAAAAGTATACCTCGATTAACAGTAAAACACCAACTAAAAAAAGTGATTTTATTTTGATTGGATATATTGATTTTCATTTTCTTAACAAAAGATAATTTATGTGTGAATTACTAAATTTAATGAGATACAACAAATACCCCAAAAATTAATATTTTTTTTCTAATTATACCCTTATATAATATTTTAAAAGTTAATGATGACATTAATTATTCTTTTTTATCTATCTATTTATTGAATAACACATGTTAACATTTTTTAATTAAATTCTAATACATTAATTATATTTGTTAACCTATATACTAAAACCTTAAAACGTCATGTAAGATGAAATGGAGGGAGTATAAAAAGGGTTTTTTTTTTTTAGAATAAAACTAGCTAGAAAGGTATTTAATTTACAGTGAAACATCATGGTCCTCATGTTTAATTACTAATATGCAATCCGAAAAAGTACACCTCGATTAACAGTAAAACACCAACAAATTGTACGTTAATATTCTTTTTAATGTTTCAAAAAAAGTGATATTTTCTTATTGTAGTAATTTCTTTTTTTAAGAATTCTATTAGCCTTTTGACTCATATTATCAACTCAATAATTTTATTGGCCCAAAACGATTTAGGTGACATGTGACCGTGTATAAATCCGCTGATAATATGACTTGTTATAGTTGTTATATTTTATATTGAATTGATATTGATTTATCCCCAAGTATATTGAATTGATATTTATTTATAATTTATTGAAAGAAAATGTTCCACAAACATTAGAATGTGAGTGTTTATGGGATCCACATCTTACTATTATATTCATCAACTGTTTTTCTATCTTTTTTTTAAACATACTATATAAATTTATTATTGTGACCAATGATGATTGGGTTGAATGGTAAGAGACTTAAGATTCCTTAAATTAGATCTCGAGTTCTTATAAGTAAAAAAAAAAATTACTTTAGGGAAAACTACCAACCCATTTACATAATTATATCTATAAAAAAATATATAATTGTGAATCTACGGGACCTCAACTTTTTGGTTTGTTGTTCATATATACTAACTGTTTAAGGATTCAATGCACACCTCAACTTTTTGGTTTGTTGTTCGTATATGCTAACTGGTTAAGGATTCAATGCACAACAACCACAACTTCTTCGTCTTCTTCTTCTTCTTAACCCAAATTAAAACCTTGGTAGTTGGGTGACTCCATCAAGGTTTAGGTCATCCACAATAATCACTACCAACTTTAACATGATCCTCAAGAACCCCATATAATCCGTACACTACTTTGGCAGATGACACCACAATTTGGGCGGCTTATATGTCATTTTCATGACCGTCTTATTTATTACTCAATTCAATTATGTTGTAAAAACTATTTTTTGAAGATTTTTAAAATTTTTTATAATATTTGACACTTTATAATATTGATGAAATATTAATTACATTTTTATTATTTTATCTCTCATTAATACTCTTAATTATCTCTAAGTATATATGAAACAAATTTAAGTTATAGATATTTTAGTAAAATACTATTAAATTTTACAATAATCTAAATTTCCTAATAACTTTCTTGGTCTATGTGAAAATTCTAAAAGAATACTTTATATGAATTGGAGGGAGTAGAATTTTTATTTTTTAAATGTCATATTATGTGGTCAAAAAACATGTCTCACATACAAATGTTCTATTCTGGCCAAAGAAAAAATATACAAATGTTTTATTCATGAATTCCTAATTTTTTTTTAGAAAATGAGATACACCAAACGTGGAAAAATTTTTATTTTTTATATTTTTTAAATTAGTTATATTTTCTTGCTGTAGTATTTTTTCTGTCAAGAATCCTGATGGACTAGTTTTTCTTTTCTTTCATCTTTTGGCCTGAATTTTAAGCTTTTTGATGCACTTCATCAAGATAATTTCATTGGCCAAAAACGATTTAGGCTACATTTTCAAGCCTATATGATTGAGGAGACATAAAAAAATAATCTAGGAATTAAATCAAGGTATAATTGACACGAACCCTTATTTTATATGTAAGGAACATAACTCCTAGATTATAATGAATGATCAATCTTTGGCTTCAAAGAATGATCACTTGAAATAAAGTTTGGAACACACAAAAGCGTTAAAAATAAAAATAAAACAGTAAAGAGATATTAAAGTGAGTCGAGCTCGTAAAAAATGAATGGGGTCACCCTCAACTCACACTTAATATTTATTTTCTTTTTTAATTTATTTCTAGTATGTATAATTCATTTGATAAGCAATATATCAAATATATAAAAAAATATAAATAGTACTTATATCTTTTCATAAAGAAATATAATAACAAATTATCTTTGAGTAATAATTATAATAAATATTATTTATTGTAGTTTTTATGTATAAAAAGTAAAATCTATTTCCCTTACTATTGGAAGGCTCTTGGAAATTTTTTGTTTTTGAACAGAAAGGATAGAAACCAATAAAGCTAGTGGTTTGAATTTTAGGATGTGATAATTTTCTACGAAAACGCTGACGTTATCATTTTCTGTCAACGTTGACGTAATAATGATTCTGTTCCACGATTAAGGGTAAAGGTTATGATGAGATGTGCGTAGATAACTTAGTTTAAATCATTCTAATATTTGTGCAAAAAAAATATTCTAATATTAAAAAAACAAAAAATACAACAAATTCTGAGTAAAGTTAAAGAACCAAATTATTACTTAAAAATAATTAGTTATTATATTTTTATTTAAATATATAAATTTTATATTTTTTTAGGCAAAAGCATTTTTTTGATTTATTAATTTTATATTAGGTTTCACTTTATTCCTTTCACTTTATTAAGCAATGATTAATTTTAATTTTTTTTTGGAAAACACAATTTAAAATCTCCCAAAAATATTTATTTAAACTTATTTATTTATTAATATTTCAAACACATATGTTAGTTAAGAAAATATTTCAAACACAATATATTTTTAAGTTCTTTAATCAAATTATAGAATTGATCTAGTTTTGATTATATTATAAAATTTATTAATTTTATGCCTCAAAAAATTAATTTATAAAAAGAACCTATTAATTAAGCAATTTAATATAACGAGAGATGAATTAGTAAATCTGATTTATTTTAATATATTTTTCATTAATAAATAATAAAATTATATTTTTTTAAGAATATTCCTAACGGTGTTGTTATATTAGACTAAAGTGCTTGTTTCCAAAATAGGGGAATATCTATTTAATTAAAGCATAACAGAAGGGTGATCCCCGGGCATGAGTGTGGATAAGGCCATGTTAGAAGAAGGAAAACCCGTTTAAGTGATCTTAATACCTTGAAAGGATTAATCTTAATTTATCAACTATGGAATATGTAACAACTCTCATCACATTGCCCCTAATTTGGTCTCAAGCTAATCAAGTGTCTTGCAGAACTGGAGAAAATAGGACGGAGGAAGAATCAAGTGAGGAAGAAAAGGGCTCCACGCTGCGGTGAGAAACAGGGTCACCGGGTGAGAGCGAGTTCCAAAGGGATATTTTGCTGACTAGACATGGTGGCGCCATGGCAAGCTTATTTGGAGTTGTAACACCTTACTTTTATCTATATTTTTCCATATATTCTAGTATATACAATGTCTAAATAGCTCATATTAAGAGCTTGAACCATTAATAGAACCAAAATATTTAAATAAAAAAAATGTGGCACTATTCATTTGGTTCTCAAGTTTTCTGGATGAACTTTGAAAAATCATAACTTAATCCAGAAAAATCGTATCAATTTGGTTCAAGTCTCTAAATAAAGATAGAAACCTGATATACAAGATAAAAATATGAAAATTTCCTTTAACCTAACCAATTAGTATAGTTTATTACTCAAACTTACACTATACAAATGATCATTTCTCTCTTTTTTAGGATTTTGGCCATAATTTTAAAAATTCATATCTAACTCTATATTGAGCCAAATCATATATTCTATATGCCATTAGAAAGATATATATGTCCAATTTCCTTCATATTTTTCTTATACATTTATTTAGTTTGGACAGGGCACAACATCAATTTGAATCACTAGGGATCAGAACATCACTTTTTTCTAGAATAGTCTTGGGAAAACATATATATCTCTCATTATACAGCTCCATTTGAACTCAAACTAGTGGCATATTAACGTCAAAAGGTAAATATTTTCATAAATATAAACCACTAAATTTTTGGAGCTCTATATAATTTTATATCATTTTTCAAAGAGAAGTAATATATTCAGTAAAATTCGCAGCCTTCACATCACTGTCTAATTTTGATCTTGAAATTTAAAATTACACTATAAATCGTACATATATCCAAATTACATGTTCTTTAGCTCATTGGAAAGCTTGTTCCCTTTAGTTTCAGATAATATATAACACATGACTTACTTGCACCGTTTTAGTCAAACAGTATTGACTTTACTTTTATTGCTACAAAATAAACTTCTACTAATATATCATGGCAAAGTAGACTTCATAACAAGCTCACATGATCATTCCATATTTCAAATCCATGATAAACATTTCATAATGCTCATAAGGACATAATAGCACAATGGTACAGATCTAAAAGAATACACATGGTTTTATGCATAATTTCAAAATATACAATCATAACTTGAAGACATCATTAATCTTCTTCCTCTTCTTCATTCTCCTTAGCTTTTTGGACTCCTTTGCCATAGCTTGTGCCTAGTCATTTGGGATACTTGAGGGGATGAGATTGGGGCAATCTCAGTAGCAAGTTACGTTTCATGCAATTATGTTAATCATGTCAAATAAACATATTTGATCACATTTAATCACATCAATCATATTTAAACAATAAATTGCCACATTGGTCATATAAATTTTGGCAGCATAATGGCTTAGAAAATGTACATCACGAGGAATAAAACCCCTCATTTTATAGTTAAGACCAATCAAAGAAATCACAATTTCAATATGGAAATACAATTTAATCATAGAAAGACAACGAAATGACATAAAGCAGGAATATGAAACTTAGCTACCTTGAAGTATTCTTTTGACTCTTCCTCTTGAATTTAATGCTTCCAATACCTTCTTAGGCTTCCTCAAATCCCTTAACATCATTAAACACTTGTTCAATCAACTAGAACAAATAGCTACTTCATAAAGTCTCATTTAAAACCCTAAAGACTCAATTTCTTTATCTAAAGCATAATCTTTGAGTCAATGCTTGTCTTTAAGGTTTGTCATCATGGGGAACTCATTTTTGCCATCAAATACATGAAAATCCAGCTCCTTCCCACCTAATTAGTCTGACCAAAATCTGCTCTTAAGAGGAAGAAATTGGTTTTTCACAAAAACTTACTTTAAAACACACCTAATTTACTTTACTTGAAAAATCTCATACTTTCTTGTAAATTTATGGTTTAAAAACTCCTTTTCTCTTATTAACATGCTTAGGCCAAGATTAGAACAGCAAGGGGAGAAGGAGAAAATCTAAGAAAACTAACTCAAATTACTTAGAAACTAGGCTAGAACACTTACAAATTAAAAGAAATTTGCTTACCAATTTTCCTTGCTTTTCTTCCTTATTTTTCTTCTCTTTTTCTTTCCTCCTTCACGTGCTCCATCCTTTCTCTCAACTTTGCAGACCACTCCTTCCTCTTTCTCTAGTGTTTGTTTGGCCAAGTCATGAGCTCAATTGGGAAATATATTAAACTTACCAACCAATAGGAATTTGCCACCAAAGCTTCTTGAATTTTCCTTGAAAAATGACATAATTAATTGAATAATGTAATTCTATCATATGCAGCTTGTTGGCCACGAAATAGGGAGTCTTTTAGTCCAAAAATTTCAGATATTTACTTATCCAGATATATCCTGAATTGGTCTGGACAAATAAAGTTACTTTAATAGTATATTTTACTATTATTGGGACACTTGTCATAATTATATTGGGATATAAAATTACCATAATATACTTATCCCAATTAGTCCAAATATAAGACCCACACATTTTTCTTAAATGAAGACTGCTTCTTTCTGTAATCCAGACTGACATTTATCGAGTAAGACATTAATATTAAATCATAATTACCCAATAAATATTATTTTGATCTTAATAAATTCCATACTATATTCCAATAGTCTTAGCTCATTAAGAGCTTCATTTTGACAATAATTTTTCATATTTACAAAAATGCCTTTGTTATGGGATAAATTTATAATTTTTAAAACTTTTGAGTCATTAGGTATAATTTTTATCAAAATTTATAAAATTTGCTTCAATGTGCGCGTAGGTCCACCGCCTTTCTTCGTTCTTCTCATCTTCTTTTTTTCTTTTATTTTTTTTTATCTTCTCCTTTTCTCTTTTTTTTTCAGGGGTAAAATGATCATTTTCTTATTTTTTCTTCTGACCGAGATAATTAATCTCTTTACCTTATTTCACGTAAAACGGTGTATATCTATTTTTGCAAATTTCTTATAGATTTTAAAATATTGAGTCTTAAACATTTAAGAGAAATTTCATGATATTACAGGAGTCGCGGCGAGAATCGAAAATTTTGTTTAAATCAGAAACATTTCAATTGAATGCGGAAGGAAAAAATGAAGGAAGCAAAGGAGAAGCTCTACTAGGGCACGTGGAATCCGACTTGAGGGAATGTTTTCTAGACCTACGGAGCTCGGCTAATGGTTCGTAAGTTGATCTTACTTCCTTTCCTCTCTTTTCTCTTCGGATTTGGGTCAGAAATCAGTGGGAGTATGTTAGGTTTTGAGTTTGGAGAAGAATCCACCGATTAAAATGCTTGATTTGGTGGTGTAGAAGTGTTATGTAGTGTTAGGAAGCTTTGAGTATGAGTTTTGGTTACATTATGATGGGTTTGAGTTAAACCCTAGGTTGGAATTTAGAAAAAGAAGTGGAAATCCGAAGTTGCATGTGTGGATGTGTGTTTGAATGGTAGTTGAAGGTTTGACAGGTTAATCGGAGATTAGAGCACGAAGTTATGCACGTTGGAAGTTGGCCTGGCAAATCAATAATTTACTGATATGGATTCTGATGCTGGGGCCGCAGCGCAACTGTAGCAGGCCATGGCCTCATCATGTCCTGGTGCCTTTTAGGTGTTTTTCCACTACTCTAATGTTTTGGGAAATGAATTTGGGCTGCGTTCGATTAGTTGTTAAAAAAATTGGTCAAGAATGGAGGTTGTTTTGATAGAGTGTTACAAAATACCCTTAGTACTTATACAAAAAGAATAGAAGGAAGACAAGAGTACTTTACTCATATATATATATAGTTTGATATGCTCCATTCCATCCTTAAAATAAGAATTCTTCTATATGGTTCACTCATTACTATAAGAATTTTTACAAAATTTAGGAAAGTAGTTGAATTATGGTTTTGGCTAAATAGTATATTATGTTAATTGAAGAATTGTGGTATTGTGAAGGTTGTTTGGTAGCCGGAGAGGGATTCAAGCGTGTTGGACAACTTGGGAAGTTTGTGGAATCCGCGTGTGTGGTATTGACACTTGAGGTAACTAGGTGTTTATTTATATTGTATGATGGTACATATATTTGTGTATATATGCATGTTTCTTTCATACTACGATATTGATGTATTTGTGTGTATTGCTTTCTACATATCGTGGTATGCATACAGTTAGACGATGATTATGATTATGATGAGGATTACATATGTGATGATGATATTGATATGATATGGCATTATGCATAGCATGATATTGAGATCATGATTATTATTATATGATGATACATGAGTATTATCACACAACATTGTGAGATTGTGATATATGGTGAATTAGGTGATGATGATGTGATAACGATATGATATATGATAATATATATGTTAGCGAGGATAAAAATGGAATATATATGTTAGGGAGAATAATGATGGAATATATATGTTATGGAGGATAAGAATGGGATCCCTGCGAAGGAGACATGCATTCCATTCATTTCACATTGCATTCATGAATTATATAAGATATATGTATATATATATATGTATAGTTGTTCCCGGTTACTAAGACATTGTCTTACACCCCTCTTCCATGAACCAACTTTTCAGGTGATAGTTCTGGCACTAGTCCGAAGAAGCCGAGGGAGTAGCATCGGACATGAGAATACTAGGTCTATGTAGTATATGTGTAATTTGGATAATGTATCTTGTGCTAATTAGGATAGAAGGTTTTGTAATGGATACATGATATTGTAAAGATTGTTATGGATGGATGTATGTATGGTTATATATGTGTTGTATGTGTTATGTATGATGAAAGGTGGAATTGGGCCTGGTTGGTGTGTTTTAGGGCCTGTAGCCCATTTTGTTAAATTGGGTTCAAGGGGGTAAAATCTTAGAGAAGTAATTTCTTTGAGGTAAAACATCTTTGGACAAGTTGGTTTGAGGGTTTTGGACCTGTATGAATGGTCTTTAAGTGGTCATTTGCCTTTGGTGGCAATTGGAGATGGTTAGTGGTGAATTTTGATAAAAAAGTGGCCAAAATGGGATCAGGGGTCTAGAATTTTCATACGGAATTGGATTAAGGTCAAGTTGGTTGATCGGGATCCTACAAATATACGAGATCGATCATAGTAATAAAAAGTCTCCAGAGTATTCCAGAGGTCGAACCTAAGGGAGGTAGTAAATTTATAGTCCAAACTTTTAATTTCAAAAATTAATTGATAATCAAATTGATAATTCAAATTTAAAAGGAAAGAAATGGAAAACAAAATGAAGTCTGAGGTTTGATTCAATTTTGAGAAGCGTCAAGGGATCAAGATTCACCTTATGAGATAATTAAATTTTATTTCTTAGTTAGACTCTATATAATTATAATAACTATTGTTTCTAAAGCGTCCTAATTACCTCTCGGTCAATTAGTCCTAATTTAATTAGAATTCAATTCACTCTCGCACAACTAAATTTTCTAATTAAACCTTGAAAACTACAACATATATCACCATGAATTCCTAATTCTATCTCTAGATTAGTTATTCATGTTTATCTCTCTAAATCTAGGTTTACTCTTCACCTCTTAGTCCATCAAGTTTGTCTATTAATTAGATTCTATGGTGATCAATCATTAAATCCGCATGAAAAAACAAAAAAGATAAATATAATAAAAAGATAAATTAAATATAACTTGAAGAACAAATCAAAGAGTCTTAACTAGAGAAACAAATACAATCCATCCCAATCAGGCTACATCTCTACCCCTGACTGGGAAATTTAGTTGCTCATGGAAGTACAAATCAAATAAAAAATAATATCTCAAATCATAATAAGAATAACAAGAATGAAGAGTTTATAAAGAAAAATATAATCTTGCTTAAATACTCCCCAAATCTTCTTGCTTTCTCTCTATATGATGCTCATCGTTGCTCCCAGATGAGTTTAGAATCATGTTCTCTGACTTTTGAGTGCGTTTCTCATTCTCACGTTGTGTTTCTATTGTGTATCCTTATATAGGAAAAATTTAGAAGCTCATAAAAGCTCAAAAATATCATCAAAACGCATCAAAAACAAGTTTTTATGGGCTTTTCTTGCTTGACACGGTGCCGGGTGGCCATATATTGATCCCATATGGTGCCGGGTGGTTCTAAAAGGCAAAAAAGCTCAAAATTCGCATTGACTCGATGCCATACGGATTTGACCTGGCGCGCGGGTGGTTACTGTTTGTACGGACAGATGCAACTTTCAGCTTCATAACGTCATCAACTCGTATTGACATTTTGAGTTCCATTTTCACCATGATAACGTTGGAATTTGGGAAAACTCAAAACATAAAAGTTGTAGCTCTATGTCTTAGCTTTTCAACGCATCTTAAATCACCTCAACCAAAGTTCATATGTGAGAGTTATAATCAAAATACTGAAAGGTGTTGAAACTTTTCAGTATGAACGATTTGTAACGTTTTTGCTCTGAATGCTTCCAAATGAGCCTATAACGTCATAAAATACAAAAATATGTCACATCATGCCAAAATATACGAATGTAAACATATTTAGATATAATTTAGAGCTTAAATGTGGGTATTTTATATGTATAAAATGGACACATCATTGGTGTCTATGGATAAATTGGAATTAGATTGACTTGTAGGAGTTAGAATCACGTCAATCGGAGGTCGGAGTATAAAGTTATACACGTCGAAAGTTCACCCCGGTATTGAGTTTTTGTTGATGTGAAAATCAGCAGGGGGTGTCATGACGCCAGGAAGCAAGTCGTGGCGCGAGATAGTCCAGTAACGATGGAGAAATAGGGGAGGTTTGGAGCCATAGTGGTACTGTAGTAGCCGCGGCTCTAGCCCAGTTTTTGATGTTGTTTGGTTTGTTTCCACTATTTTGAAGTTTTGGAATATTGTTTTGAGATGTTTGGGTTGCGTTTGGTTGGATTTTGATGTTTTTTGTCGAGTTTTGAAGGTGTATGGCGGTAGAGTGTTACATCTTACTTTGAGTGTTTTATCTAAATGAATAAATTCAAAAATGTCAAAAAATTCTATGCTTTGTCCCTAATTAAGTTTTTGAAATGTAAGCTTCAAACTTTTTCAGGTGATATTAAAGGGATAATTGAGCTTCTTGAGGCCTCACACTTGGCGTTGGAAGGTGAAAATAACTTAGATGAAGTTAGGACATTTGCTATGAATTCTCTGAAGGAAGCTTCCACGATGTTGCAATATTATTCATCACATGTTTCAGAGCAAGTGGTCCACCATGTCTTGGAGCTTCCTTCTCATTGGAGAGTTCAATGGAAGAATATGAAAAGACCCACAAGAATCACATATTACTTGAATTGGCCAAATTAAACTTCAACATCATTCAAGCTAACCTTATGAAAGAAGTTAAGAAATTATCGAGGTATTTTCACTCCCGGAGAAATATTTTTACTCACCAAAATGTTACCTCCAAGAATTTTTGTGGTCTTTAAATTTTAATACTTAGAAGAAGATTTTTCATATATCTTAGTTTAACTATTTTTTTAATTGCGACACTTATAGGTGGTGGAAGAATCTGGGTTTAGAAAAAGATCAAGTTGAACTTTGTAAGGAATAGATTGGTTGAAAGCTTCATGTGTGCAGCAGGAGTACCTTCTGAGCCAAAGTTCAAATCTTTGAGGAAATGGCTCACTAAAATCATCAATTTTGTGTTGGTGATCGATGATATTTATGATTAATGGTTGAAAATAGAAAAGAGAAAAAACTGACTAATTTCACAATAATAATAATACCCTTATCATTTTTAGCAAAATATTTACATATAATAGAACTTATTATTCTATCATATTATTTATAAAATTTTCATAAAATATTACTCAATCGGATTAAAATACAATTTTAATTTTAATGTTGATTTATAATTATTTTGTCTAATTTTAATTTTTATTTAAAAAATTATAAAGTGTATTTTCTCTCTTGAATGGAATTAATTTATAATATATTACTAAATGAAATTAAAATATATTTCAAAAAGTATAAAAATGTATTTAAAAATTATAAAATGATGGATAATTTTAGAAGGAAAGTATTTTTTTTCAAAATTTCTTCATTTTTAAAGAAAAAAGTTTAGGAGAAAAATGTGAGACTTACACGTGTTTTTTCTCCACTTTTTTTTTTCCCACTTTTATTTATTTATTGACAGGGAAAAATTACATTTTCACCTATATTTTCTAAGCCTAGGGTAAATCCCATAAGACGGCTTCCAAATACACCTAATGTGGACATTATAACAAGGGGGAATTACATTTTGAGATCATCATCCAAAATTAATTACAGAGCAGAATTTTTTATTATTTTTTTTTAATTTTATAACTCAATTTTTCAAATTTTATAATTATTTTTTAATCAAAAATCTTCTTTTATAATTAATTCTACATATTGATCCCAAAATGTGATCCCCTCTCATAACAATTATCGTTGATGGCCCGAGCCTTGAAGGAGTCACCTCGATCCAGCTACCACGATCCACCTACCACGAAGCCTAGGGTAAATCCCATAAGACGGCCCCCAAATTAAATGCGCCCAATGTGGACATTATTTTAACAATTATCGTTGATTGTCACATCGATCCAGCTAGCATCGTTTTGGCTTCTTGCTTTCGCAGAAGAAGACAAAAAGCAATTGTGGACTGATTGTCGTGCATTTAATCCTTAAATACTTGGTACTGAAGCCAAAACAAAGTATAATCACATTAATTTTACTGCGAAAAGATACTAACATATATACATATACATATATATATATATATTAAAATAGTGCAATTTTTCAAAGTAAAAGAACCAGTCCTATGATGTTGGCCATTTGTGATGTGTGGATACTGATGTATCTTAGTAATAAAAGAATTTAAAATAAAGGAACGAACAAGCTCCACACGACTCTGGACAATGAAAGCCACAAGCATTTCACATTAAGCACACATAATTTTGTTTATTCTGGAATTGATTGGCTATACCTATATATATAGGGACCTTAAGCCTTTGCCATAAACTCAAAAAGGATCATCACTACCGACAAAGAAGAGGAGAAATCTGTCTCAAGAACGACATGGATTATCATATGAAGCAATCAGACGCAGCGAGGCAAGACAAGGCACTCTGTGAGATTGGCCATGGAGTGTTTCACAACAACGAAATGGAGATCAATAGAAGATCTGCAAATTATAAACCCAACATTTGGAAATATGACTTCCTTCAGTCACTTACCACCAAATATGATGTGAGACTTACTTTTATTACTAAATTTTTGTTATTTCTTTTTTTTTTTAACTTGATTATTTGATGGAAGTTTAACCTTTGTAATTTAATTTACAGTTATTTAAAATGTGGTCATATCAGATGAAAATACTTAGTTCTTGTGATGTCTAAAGTCTCAATCTTTTTCATTTTGCTAACAACAAAACAGATCGCTTTTTCTTTTATTATCTTTTTCAACTTGTTCAACTAAAGCAAACGAGCTTTTAGCAACCCGTTGCTATCATAAATGACAAAGATCTGACCACTTAAAAATTAATTAATTAAAATATTAATAATAATATAATAATACAAAATATTAATAATAATATAATAATATTAATTAATTAATAATAATTTAATATATATATATATATAATATTATATAGATATTATATAGAATAGTATATAGAATAGAAGGATATATAGATATATTTTTCCGTTGCTATGATAAATGACAAAGATCTGACCACAATTTATAGGAAATCATAGTTATACTTTTGTGATTATTCATAGTTAGACATTAGGACATGTTGCATTATTTACAACAATCAATCCTAGCTAAGTGTAGGCTAAAAACTTATATCTAGCGTTGCCATAATTAAAATGCCTTTTCAATTTGTTGTTGTTTACTTTGAACAATAATGGAGTCAAATAAAATAAAGTTTCTAACTTCATCGTCCTATTATACCCAATTATTGTTGTGACTGTACACAGAAAGAATTTGGCATGAGGTTGGAGAAGTTGATTAAAGAAGCAAGATGCCTCTTTGTTGAAGAAATTGGTGCTTTGCCCAAGTTAGAATTGATAGCTACCATTCAAAATCTTGGTCTAGCTAATCATTTTCAGCAAGAAATCAAGGAGGCTCTAGAAACCCTAACCTCTGCGAAGGACAACAGTCTTAAAGTTCATGAACATGTGTATTTTAATGCACTATACTTTAGAATTCTAAGGCAGAATGGGTATGGGGTTTCTACAGGTAAGTCTCTTCTTTCACATGATATATTGATATTGAATGAACTAAGACCCCTTAAATTAAACTTAATTCCCTGGAATTGGAAAAAGAAAAACACACATAAATATGAGATTCTTTTTTGATTTGTGGATCCTAACAAAGATGAGTATTACTTTTTTCTCTTTTTATGTATTGTCACATCACATTAATTAACTTCAAGTGATATACCTGAATGTTGAACACAATAATATTAATAAAAGATTTTACAGTAACTTCAAGATCCAGCAAAGTAATTAATTCATTAACCTTAATAACTTGGATGGATGGTGAAACCACAGATAAACTAAGGGCAATATTCTCATCCGGAAAGGGGAATATGCTGAAGAAATTATCAATTTCTGGTGATGTGAAGGATATGATTGAGCTTCTTGAGGCCTCACACTTGGGTTTGGAAAGTGAAATTATCTTAGAAGAAGTTAGAACATTTGCTATGAATTCTCTGAAGGATGCTTCCACCAAGCTGCATTATTCATCACATGTTTCAGAGCAAGTGGTCCATCATGCCTTGGAGCTTCCCTCTCATTGGAGAGTTCAATGGTTTCAAGCCAAACGGCACATCAAAGAGTACGAAAAAAACCACATGAATCACATATTACTTGAATTGGCCAAACTAAACTTCAATATCATTCAGGCTATTCTTCTGAAAGAACTCAAGGAACTATCGAGGTACTTTCGCTCCCAGAAATATTTTACTCGCCAAAATACTACCTCCAAGAATATATGGTCCTTCAATCTTAATACTAGGAAGAAGAAGATATTTTATTTATCTTACTTTAACTATTTTTAATTTGTGGCACACGTAGGTGGTGGAAGAATCTAGGGTTAGAAAGAGAGTTGAACTTTGCAAGGAATAGATTGGTTGAAAGCTTCATGTGTGCAGCAGGAGTATCTTCTGAACCAAGGTTCAAATCTTTGAGGAAATGGCTCACTGAACTCATCAATTTTGTGTTGGTGATTGATGATATTTACGATGTGTATGCCTCCTTTGAAGAATTGAAGCAATTCACAGTCGCAATTGATAGGTTTGTTTTTTAACAATTAATCATCATCATCATCATCTTCAAGCAACAGTTAAAGAGTTTTGTGCATAATACAAATTCTTTTCTCATATACAATGGAGAAAAATACTCAATAATTGCATAGCACTACATGGTTGGATCTTTACAAAGAAAGATGGCAAAAAGTTTTTTTTATTATTTTTTTCGATAAAGAAAACTTAATTAATAAATTTATTAGACCGAAATCTAGTTGTTAAAAAGGTCAAAATTAAAGGAGACAATCCACCAATAATTAAGTGTACTTAGTTAATGAACATCTCACTAGAGACAAAATCTTACGCAACTGAAAAGTCACATATTTAATGAGATGTAACGTGTCAGCATGCTGCTTTTGTACAAATTAGTGTGATATTATAAATGAACTTTTAAGGTAATTATATGTGTGATTGACAAGGGGAGCCCAACTTACATGCGAATATCTGGGAGGGAGAGGTGAGATTCACTTCCTTTCATATACCTTTTCAGAATCCTCAATGAATCGATATATAAAATGAAAAGGGAAAATTCCAGATAAACCTAAGACACAAGCTCACAATTCAGTTATTCCAAGCTCCAATATATGTTTTAGGGGAAATTATAATTAGAGATTAAAATAATAAATTTATTATAAATTATGATATGTTACGTTTCAATTTTATTATATAATATTTCAGATTTTAACATTTTTTATCAACTAAAGTTATTCTTTATAATTAATTCACTAAATTAGTCTTTTAACTGTAATTTCCCTTATGTCTTTCAATAATCTTGCTTGTTTTTTAAAGTTTTCGTGGAGAATCTTTGTCTACGGCTACTATGGATAATTATGTCATAACCAATCTCACGAATTTCTCACTTTTTTCACGTGGTTCTCATTTATTTTCAGGTGGGATGCTGAAGAGCTTCAAAGTCTTCCAGAGTATATGAGAATTTGCTTCCATGCACTCAATGATGTCGTCACTGATACTGCTCATGAAATTGCTGGAGAAAGCAACATTGACAGAGTGTTACCACACATTAAGAAAGCAGTAACAGCCCAAACCCTCTAATATATATATATGTATATCTTATTTTCTTAGTTTAAATTCTCTTAATCATACTTCACCTGAAGTAATTAACAAGAGTGACAGAAAAGCAAGTGGGATCCACTAGTGTTTCCATGAGTTTCACATAGGTGGACAGGGGCGGACCTACTCTTATGAGGACAATTTTCCCCCCACAAAATCTTTAAATACATTTCTTAATAGTATATGTATATGTATGATATATATTAATTGTCCCCAACAATTTCAAATCATGCTATGTTTTTAAAGCAAAAGCTTTTACGTATGTATGTGAGGCAACCTAAATCTTCCGGGTCCACCACCATCAGTATCTATTTTTTTCTGTTTCATCTTCAAGTAATTAAGACTGATTGGGAGGATCACTTTGTCCTCCTCGTTTTTTTTTTCTTTCTGGGTTAATTTTGACTCACGCATTGGTTTTCCCTCTTTTACAGTGGAAAGACTTTTGCAAATCTTTATATGTCGAAGCAAAGTGGTACAAAGAGGGTTATACACCAAATTTGCAAGAATATCTCAGCAACGCTTGGATTTCATCTTCAGGACCAGCGATTCTATTGCATGCATACTTTGCTACTTTGTATCAACCAGCAGATCAGATTGACAATTTTCTGCAGAAAAATCAAGACTTTATCGTCAACATATCTCTTATAATTCGTCTCTGCAATGATTTGGGAACTACAGTGGTAACTTTTGCTTCTTCAAGGATTTTATCGTTTGTTTTCTAGATTCAAAATGGCTCTTCAATTTTTAGATATTTCCCACCATTCCCCCTCAATTTTGGAAAGTTAAAAAGTAGCCCCTTAATCTGTCACTCTTCAAGATTTAATCCTTGTGCAAACGTGTGTGTCACATCATATAAAAATAGATTCCTTAAAACGTGTGCTGAAGTACCTACTTGGAATTCTTAGGTTTTCTGGGACGGTATAGATTGTTTCATGTGGGTGAAGCAAGAGATAGGATATGAAATTGCAGATCAACCACATGGCAGGATCTTACTGTCATAATTATCTAATAGCTAAAAAGGGTTATTTCAACAAGGTTCACACATAAATCTTATCTCAAATTATTCGGATGTTCCACATGAAAAATATTGGGGGGGAAAAATCTAGTGTGATATTCCTATAACAATGAAGTCAACTAGAAAATTAAATAACGGGTTTAAACCCTAGAAGATGACAGTGAGAGGGATATGTTATGTAGTTATCCAAATTAAGGTAGTGTTTGCAAAAATGACTCAGAATTGAAGTCAGGTATTTATCTGGTTTATAACAGGCTGAAAGAGAAAGAGGAGATGCAGCATCATCAATATTGTGTTATATGAACCAAATGGAAGTGACAGAGGAAGTAGCTAGAAAGCACATTGAAGATATGATAAAGAGAGCGTGGAAGAAGATAAATGAGCACTGCTTCACTCAAGATGCTTCAGAAAAAGCATTTGTAATGCAAGCCATGAATGCTGCTCGAGTGGCTCATACCCTTTACCAGAATGGCGATGGGTTTGGAATCCAAGATGGAGACATTAGGAAACAAATATTATCTCTAGTTATTGAACCTTTTCTAGAAGTTTAGAACTTTCATTATGAATAATTAGACTGGTTTTCTTCATGCATTGGATGGAATTTGAAATAGAGTTGCATTGCTTATAGCTTTAGAAGTAGTGTAGTTATATGTTTTATATTTTATATATTGATATAAATAATTATAATGGCCACTAGTGGTGATTGATGTGCCTCTAGGAATTAGCTCAGTGCTGGTGCCTACTTTTCTCTTGTGTAATCACTTTTTAATTTGTATAATAAAGATAAAACTATAGTTTTACACTCATTATCTTACTCATTTTTTTTACTTAAATTCTTCTTGTTGTTGAAAGGTTATAACCCTTAGTAATTAAGTCCATAAAGTTTAAATAATTTCTAATGCAATTCCATTGTTAATTATGTTACTAAGTGTGATTAATCATATGTAAGTATGCATACTTTTATCACTATTACTAACATAAATATAAAATATTTGAATTATCAAGATAATATATATTTTCTCCTATCCATATTATAAAAATACTTCTAAAACCCTTATTTAGTTCAAAATATAAGAGGTTATATAATTTTTAGTAGAAATTTACTTTTTCTTATCCCGATTAATTATTGTCTTGTAAATTGAAAAATGCGAGGGTGGATGAATTTTCAAAAGAACTTTTATTACTAATTAATAAGAATAAAATTCATATGTTGGATTTTTTTAGAATTTTAAAATGTGTAATTAACTTTTTTTAATAAATATGAAATAATTAAAAATATTTCTGGAAATACTTACCCACATATACAAAATTGATAAAAAGTTAAATTTTAAGTGCACAGTTAAGAATTTAACACTAGTAATTAAGTTTTAAGCAATCAAGTTCTCCAAAGATGAGTGAATCAAACAATCGAGTTAAAGTAAACAAATAATAAATTCAAGTACTATAAAACTACTCAAACAAATCTAAATCAAATGCAGACAACACAATGCAAGTAAACTAATCCCAATCATGATTGTTGACTAAGTCAAAGTCATGGCTCAGGTTCTTTTTGTTTTTAGGCCAACATGGCTCAAGTGCTTTAGGTCATGACAAAAGGACCCGTCAAAGGTTAGGGCCTTATTCATTGAGGAAGAACTGAGGCCCAGACCACGTGACTCTCATTGACCTGCATCGCTCACAAATTAAATGATAGTCGTGGCAGTTGACGTTGACCATGGCTCAATAAAGGCCAAATGTGAAAATTGCCTTTTAGTTTGAATTTAATTAAAAAGAATTTTCAAAATTATTTTCTTTATATTTTCTTTCAAATTCCAAGTCTTGCTTTTAAATTTCAAACTTACAAATATTTTTTTAAGAAAATACCTTTTATTGCTTGAATAAAAATTAACACTAAGGTTAAAAATGTCAATGCCATGCCAGAGATCATTTTCATATATATATATATATATATATATCACCTCTTTTTCTAAGTTTTAGATTCACTCTTAAATTATCTACTTTTCTTTTGATTTATTAGAAAAATAATAAATCTAAAAACAAATTATTATTATTATTATTATTATTATTATTATTATTATTATTCATAAAATCTGAAAATTGGAAAGAAGAGGCATTTCATGAGCTCTAATCCCCCATTCTCGCATGCGCTATCAGAGTCGCACAGAGGTGTCGTGGGCGGAGATAGACATCGAAGAACCCATCTCAGGCAAAGGAGGAAGAATCACCCGTGACCTTCGTCTACTTTTCCAATTGCCGGCTCAAGCACTAGAAGGAGAGCTTCGTACTCTCACTTTCCTTGATGTGGTACAAAGATGGGGCAAGAAAAGGAAAGAACAGAGGCGAACGTTGCAAGAGTTGGAGGAAACGATACCGTGCGAGCATGAAGATCACACACAAATCGGTGCGTGATGTCAGTCCGAATTTCAGGTTAAACTTGAGACTTACTTCCTCTATATAAAGGAGAGTTTAGGAGTTGAGATGGGGGAAAGTTTCTGAAGTGGAGAGAGAGCTCACTTGAGAAAAATCAAGAGAAGGAGGGGTCTCCAAAGGAGGGGGGATGAAGCGACAAAATTAGGGAGTAAAGAATGGAAGGAAGCCAAAGGGGAAGGAAGAGAGGGCAGAGGCAGCGAGATTGAAGGAAGAGAGCCGTTGTGAACGTGGGAGGAAAGAAGCTCGAGAGAGAAGAAAAGGAGTATCCAACGGGAACTCTTCATTGTTATTGCTACTGAAAACTCTCTCAGTAGGTTTGAACTAGTTCTATACTTAATTTATTTTTGCTAGATTCTAGTCCTGTATGGTTGCAAGCTGTGAGTTTGATAGACTTAGGTGGACGGACCTCTTGCTGATTACAGGTTCAGGCTGTAATTTTGATGGACTTGGCAGCAAGAGTATAAACTTCTTGACTGTGTTCTGTTCACAGATTTTATGATTTGCTGGATTGTTATTTCCTTCCTTCATCACTGTTTTTTTTTTTCCTTTTTTTTTTGTTATGTGAGGATGCCCTTCTCTGACATGCGTGAATGATGTTGAAGTTAAACTGTTTTTCCTTCGTTTGAAATATAACTTGGCTGATGTTTGGTTGAGCGTTGGTTTGTGTGTTGAAAAATAACAAAGGTTTGGTACTGCCGTTTTGTTTGAAAGATTTGATTTAGTTTTGGTAGTGAGGATAGACATCATGTAGGGTATCTGTATTGTTCGATTAGTCATAATGATAGGGGTTAGCCCATGGTGAAAAATATAGAAATGTTGAACATAGAGTTTTGGAATGTACAAGTATATATTTGGCTTCATGTTCCTTTGGGTTAAAGAATTTCCCTTGATTAAATAGAAGAAACCAGCCCATATGTATTATTTTCATCATCATCTATTTAGCCTCGTCCTCGTTTTATGCCTCACGGCTATTAGCTCTGGAGAATTTAGGTGCTGTACTTTCTGTAAATTATTTTGTAAGTCATTTTGGTTCTGACCATCTCAAATTCTCATATTTAAGGTCTTGACAATGTGTTCAACTGATTCAAATAGGAATTCTTGTGAGTTTTCTTTCAATCTTGGTCTCATTCTTTTGATCTCGCATGTGTCAATGTTTATATTTGTTGCCAAGCAATTGGTTTATAGAGTTTCTTGTCGTTTTACATAACTTCTTATGGTCAGCAGCTTGATAAAATTGCAGATCCCTGTTGTGAAATTGGGTCACGGCTACCACTTCATTTGTCCTATAACATAATCGCCAAAACGAGCCTTTGTTCCCACACCTACTCTATTGGATGTTTGAGTTGATAATTAAAATTGTTTAAGTTAATGATCTTGCTTTTGGACCTTGTTTAAGTATTAATTAGTGGTTAATTTCACTTCTTTTTTAAATTAATTTTTTTACTTTAGAGTTTACTGTAAGAAATCAAATTTCCATGTGCATATAGGGTTATCATGGTATTTATATTGACAATGTCTTAGTTTTTAGATATTTTGGGTTTGAATGGAGCTTCCAATTGCCCTATTTATTTCCACTTTTATAATTTAAAGTAAGGAAATAAAAGTAATTTAAATAAAAAATTTTTATTTTTCTCTAAACTTTATATCATTTTCACCTATTTATCTCTATTTTTAATTGTACGAATTTAAGTAATAACCAGTGACTCATAAGTGATAAAGTCATCACGGGTGCTAGTTGATTTTGTTTTAAAATTGACTATAAAAAATAAAAATTGTTTTCAAACTTTTTCTCATCAAATCAAAAGTAAAATATCCAAAATAACATGTATTTTTAATCACATCTTTTAAAATAAGAGATATATATATTTTCTCTCTTTTTTAGAAAAAAATTTGATTTAAGAAAATGATAAGAGTAATGAATGGAAATTACAAATTAAAACATACTAACCAATTCTAAAAATTATTTTGTTTATAAAAAGATAAAGTATATTCTTTAAAATTTCTCTTTTGAAAAAAAAAATTAAAATAAAAAATACCAATCAAATAACACGCATTTCTATCATAAAAAAGGTAGAATTTTGTTTACGTGTATCCGATATCTGAAACTTACCTCATTTCAACCAGAGGATTTATTGGGATTTAAGACCCTTTCAAACGGCAAGTACTATAACCAAATATTTAAAATTTTGATGGCGACTCCTTTCAAATTAGTTTTTTTTACAAAAGCTAATTTCTCTTTGTTTTCTTCATTTTTGCACTATCCACATTATATTTCGGGTGTGACACCAAGTCAAGGCTTGCTGCGAAGAAAATTAGGGCAGAATTAAAAAAAAAACCTAGAATAAGTTGTGGGCTAAGGAGTGAAGAAGTCACAAACTTGGAGAAGTCAAGGCGCACAAAATTGAGGGCCACAACTTTCACTTTTGAAGTCACAACTCATGGTGAAAATCTGTAAATAAGACTCTTAAGGTCCATCCAAAACAAGTTTTTAGCACTAATAAATCTATAAATAAGACCCTAGGGATCCATGTAAAACACGAGCGACTCAGCCTAGGGGTTTGTGGAGAGGGTCAATAGAGCTATAACAAGGTTGGAGATGAAAGCCAAGAACTTTAGTTCCCTTATTTTTTCTTCTACTCCTCTTCTTTCATCATGGGATTATTTAGAACTGGTGTTGAATTATTGTTTAATTTGATTATGTGTTTCTAAAACCCTGATCAGGGTAGGGAATGAAATTTGTATCTTTCTCCTTGTGCGCATTAACCAATTGTGTAAGCTGGCTAGTTATATAAATAAATATAGGGTAGGGAATTCAAAGAGGAAGACATATTAATCATGATCCTAACAAGATAGATTGACTATGATGATAATGGTGTGAGCTCATAACCATGATCCCTAGTAGGTGACAGGTACTAGGTCGAATATAGTCCAGGTTATTAACTTAACATCAACCATTGCAAATTAAGGAAATCAATAGTAGGAGAAAGGGTTAATCTTACCAATTTAATGGGATCCCTTGAATTAATTAATCCCTCTTCACTGCCAATTGGAAGTTATTTGATAAGTTGGTTAGATATTTAGTTCGTTAATTAGTTTAAAATCATTCATTCGGTAATTATTTCATCATTGCAAGCATGAACGTCTGCGATTTTGAAAATCCTTTTCCTATGGATACGACCCTGAAACACTCTGTATTCTGAAAACTTGCATAGTTGTATTTGGATTCCCTGGAACACCCATATTTTGATTAGTGAATATCATACGCAGGACAAAAGTAGAGCCACTGACTTATCCAAAAAACAAAAAAAGTAGAGAGTCATATAATTAATGAGGGTCACACAACTGCTATCATGTGTATACAAGTGAGATGTGACATGAGGGCATGCTGGCTTCGTACAAGTTAATTATTTGAAATAATGAGTGATCACAGTTAATTTAAATATTTGAGGGGATGCCAAACAAGAAACGTTTCTTTTCTCTGGAATGATTAAAGTGGTGAGATTCTAAAATTAGAATAAAAAAATGACCATTCTTTAATCAATCTAAAAAATCAAAAGCAAGACCATTTGTGCTGGTTTCTGTTCCTCCACTACCTCTTCTGATACACCCTTGAATTAAGGTTGATTGAAAACTTATTCATTGATATTTCATTTCAATACAACAATACCTTTTGAAAGATCATATATCTATTCCAAAACTCCTATCTTTTATAGAAAGCCTTGGAACAATCTTCTTAATATCTTTAATGAAACCAAATAACAATTTATTCAGCTGTTCATCACAGCACAATCCAAACAACATTATAATCTACAAGAGAACTCCTTGTTACTCTTGAGAGAGGCTCAATGAATGCTCGAGAGCAGTCATTTTGTCAGATTGTTGACTCATAATGCTGCGTGTAGAAGCATCTTGGGACAAAACAATCCCATAGCCATCATCATACGAGTCCATTCCTTCATCCAGAAGCTGCCAAACCAAGCCTCCAGCAAAAGTTCCTCCGTTTTGTGCCAAATTATAGATGCTTGAATAAACAGAATTCATGAATGAATCTCTAGCAGAGATGTTATATCCTGGGTCCTTTTTTGACTTGCCAAATTCACCAAACACTATTGGCTTCTTCAAGATTTTTGCTGAATCATCCCAATGACTTGTCATCCACTTCTGCATAAATTCCATTTGCACGTTGACACTTTGCCCGGCAAGCCTGTCCATGTGTACGGTTTCGTAATCATTTAATTAGGCTTCTTAACATCACATTAATTAAAGAGTTTGATTTTATAATGACTTTACATATATAGCCCTAGCTTACCAACTATCAGGATAAGCATGAATGGTGGTAAAGTCAGTTTCTTTGACGAGATTGTTACTTATGAAGTCTGTTCCAACTTGGTAACCAGGGTTGTATTGCTTTCTGTCTGGAATTGAGTCTCCGTAGAAACCCTCCATGCCTACCTCCAACCAATGATTGCTGTCGATGGATTTCACACATGGAGCCATCTCCTGAACCCATGTCTATTATTGAAAGAACATGGAGTATTAGTGTAAATTATCCATACACATTATAATTATATAATATTTAACCTACAAGATTGGGGCTAAAACATTTGAGTTTCAACTTACAGTGACCATGTTGCCTGAGGAATCAACATCGCAACGTGGTTCATTGATCAATTCCCAAGCCATGATGGTTGCTTCACCCTTGCAGGCTGTTCCAGTGATTGTGTTGATCCTTGTAAGCACAGTCTATGGTAAAATCATGAGCACATAAGGAAAAACAGTTAGCGATTTTGTATACATTTCTGCCTCAACTTATTTTTTCATGAAAGCTAAGTGAGAATATCAGAGGTAGCTTGAAAATAAATGAGTACTTTAAAATAATGATTGTACGTAGCCATATATGCTTCATACTTTGACATGGTTTCTGTCTTGGTAAAAAAAAAGACATGGTTTCTGTAGTAACCCTTGATGACAGTGTTAGTGTAAAAGTCATCATCATTGTTAATGGCAATTCCTGCATTTCTAGCCCATTGAACATAATGGGGTCTTCCTCCATAATCATGGTAATTGTTGACAATTTCACTCCATTCTTTTTGGCTTCTGCCACCATAAAATCCAATGCCTGTCACCAATATCCATAAGAAACACGTAAACCATAAGACATTTCAGTACTATATCCATGCATATGTATAATTTAACATAAATTGATTGCATATAATAGAGTGAAACCTGGAACACATTCTCATCGTATACTCCTGGTGATACTTGTAGAGCTTGATATCCTCCATCGCTAAATCCCCACGTACGACACACAGTGAGACCTGCGGCAGAAGCTTGGCGAAATACATTGGAAACTTTGAACCTTTGAGTTGGATCAGAAGCCACACTCATCATCTAGTAAGAGTTGAAGCCATTGAAGAGGAAAGGAGAGCCATTGAGCTGAAACTCTCTGCCATTTGTTTGAACGAATCCTTGTGCCATTTTTTAATGGGATGAATAGGTAATTCTATAGAAAGATGATTAAGACAAGAATTTTGAGTCTGAAGAATTGTGAGTGAGCTTGTTTGGTATTTATAGAAGCGAACATGAGTTTGGGATGGGATATTTGGGAATTGCTTGCGATTTTGTAATATAATATTACATTAAAAAAAAAGCTGACATCAATGAGAATTAATAGAAGAAGAATAGGATGGATGCTTAGATATTGTGATGCAAGAGAGGTAGTTTTGGAAGCATGTGTGTGTGCAGTTATATAAAAACGTCACAGGTAGTTATATAATATATTTATTATTAATGCAAAATATACAATCAAATATGAAAAACCTTTATGTTGGCCAAAAAATATGGAAAACTTTTACATCAAACAAACTTCACAATGTTATTCTTATCTTTCTTTACTTCAAAATTTGAAATCACAGTAAACTTAAATTTCGATAAAGTTCTTAACAAAACTATTTTCAAAAGAGTAAAGGATTACATTTTATGTGGACATTTTGGAATGGGACAAAATAACACAACTTGAAAAAAAAAGGTTAAATTTCATCATATTCCAATTCTTTTGTCCTTCACATTATTGACTACAAATAATGCAAATGGTCATCGTTTCATGTTTGTGACTATATATTGACAACAAAACTAAATTGATTTGAAGCTGCTTCGTACCTCAACGTAAAAAAGGAGTTGGACTTAAATTCATCGAGAAAGAAAGAAATAATTTGTCACTACGACCTCCCACAAAGAATTATCACCAACAATGATTTGGATAAATCAGGATTTCAGTTTATTTTATCCATGGACCACGTAAAATTTTTTTGCTAAGCATTTTTTCATGAAGAAAAAAAGTTTTGATTAGTGTATAAAAAAAATAGTTTTGATTAGCAAGATTACATTCGTAGGGGAATTGTAAAATTGCGACGAAAATTTTTTTTATCACAATTCTCTTAAAAGTCTTAGTGATAAAAATTTTCATCACAAAATATCCCGTCGCTAGCTAATTCCTAACAAATTTGAGCAACAAAAATTTCCGTTGTTAAAATTTTTTTTATTTGTTTCTAAGTATTTTACACCAATGGAATTTAAGTTTAATTTTTTAAGATTTTGAGGCCTTATAATAATTATTTTCATGTTTTGAAATTTTTTTGTGACTTTTCCTAAAAAAAAGCTCTAATTAGTTTCTCTCTCCACATCAATAACATATATATATATATATATATATTTTGTGGGATATCCGCATCATTCATATTGCCAAAAGAAGCACTACGGTACGTAACATTTGGGCCATTGCTTCCATATGGACTTGTGGATAGAGAGAGATCCGTCACTTTTGGGCCTTAGGTCCAGAGTGTATCCAATCTTCTTATTTTACTCTAATTGGATTTTTTTTATACAATGTATAGAATAAATATTAATCTGATAGAATTTTTTTTATCAAAAAATATAATGATTTGAATAAATTTTAACTGAAAAATTCAAAATTCATTATAAAAATAAAAAGTAGAGAAAATAATAATAGTATAAAGAAAGGCACTGAACTTAATGCAAATCTCATTGTTCATCTCTCTTATGAATGGTAAATTATTGAGAGAAGACAAATTGTTTATAACTTAATAGTGCAATGAATAATGGGCATGTTAGACTTTTTCATATCTTATGTTGATAAGTTGTTTTATTGCTCTATAAAATATAACTAATCCAAGTTGAAACCTTAAGCTTGCCTTTAGACATTGAATCCTCTCTATATATGCCCATATATTTAAAGTGACATAAGAGAATGTAATAGTGCGTGTGGCATACATTTCAACCTTACATTCATCATGCCCCTTTTAGAAGAAGTTCAAAAAAAATAATAGATACGTGCCCTGTGCAAATAGATGAACATAGATTCGATCTTTAGTTGTGTATATATATATATATATGAAAGGTTTTATTAGGATAAGTAAAATTTATTTCAATAATTTCTATATCTTAAAAGGATTAATTTTTAACTGTCAGTTAGAAAATATCTTTTATACTCATAAAAAAAAAGTTTGAATTACAACATTAATAATTTATAAATAGTGTATCTTCATAAAATTTTATATTTTATATTGACTTTTTCCTAGGTGCACTATATTTAAATCTAGATGATCTAAATCAAACAATTTAATTGAAGTGAACTAGGTAACCAATGTGCTAATTTTGCAATCACATACCATAGGCGTTAGTTGAACAAATTTGTAAAAACATAAATTTTAGTCAATTTCCAAGGAGATTGTATCCAAAGCTTCAACTTATTGACTGTGTTGGGAAAAATTAAAAAAACTTATTGACTATCTTGTTTGACTGGAATTCTTATCTTTCCCAAAAGTTAAATGAAAAACAAATATTCCCTCCGTCCCGTTGTTCTAAGTTTTTAATTTTATTTTAAGATTATTGTTGTCTTACAAATCTAATGCATGATTAATTCTATTCTTTCAACTATATCCTTATTTATTAATCTTATTTTTTTCTTTTCTATTTTATCTACTACTTAGTCATTAATTTATTAATATTTTAGTCATTGTATAGTACTATTTTTCATTAGTTGCAGCTTCCGTAATCCATATATGTCACAATCTTAAATAACAATAGATATGGACTAATAAATTATACTCTCCATTCTTAAACTTATGTTATTTTAGACTTATGATTTTGTTCCAAAACTTTGTTGTTTTAGAATTTTAAGGTTTGCTCAATTTTCTTTTTTCAGTTATACCCTCATTTATTGTTACTATTAATTTTTTCTTTTTCTCTCTTTAACTTATAATATAGATTAATTTAGGGTAGTTTTTTCATCAATGTATGCTTTAATTAATAATTTCTTAATCTATGTGTAAACTTTTTAAACAACAAGAGTTTTAGAATGGGGTAGTATTAAAGTAAATAACTAACCTTTTATAAGTAATTTGAATTGCCAGAATTTTTTTAAAATAATTCTTTTTTTTTTTTATAATTTTAGATAATATATGCACGTGTTAACGTTGTTTACGCACCCAATTTTGGTCATGTTATGAAGTGCTTGTCTGTAAGTATTGTTTAAATGTTTATATGTATAGACACGCACACACACACATATAAATATATATTGTTGTTCCTATCAGTAGGGGAAGCACCACAATTCAGTTTTATATTGACGTAATATTAAGCTCCCAGTTCTTGGCTTTGTCTTCGTCATCTCATCCATTTTAGTTACAGGGGAAAAATTTATATTATATTTTAGTTATTTTAATTTTATTGAATTTTAATTTTATCTTTTATAATTTAAACATTTATAATTGAATCCTAACATTTAAAAATTTATAAGTATAATTTAATTTTTATTGATAAAATTTTCTAAGTATGTATTAAATTTTATTAACATAATCGATTATATATTATTTTAATACTCTTGATATGTATAATGATCTATTTAGAGGCATGGATAACCAAGTAAACTAACCTGACGTATATGATAAAATATTGACAAAAATATAATAATAAAGATTAACTTATAAATTGTAAAGATATAAACACAGATCTTTAAATTATAAGGATGCAATTAAAAAATTGAATGAAACTATAAAACCTTCTTCAATGCGTATGTTCCATCCCCTTTCCTCATATGTGCCATACCCTACTTTCAATTTTCTTCTCCAACTTTGCAAGAAAAACAAAACGTCAGATCTAAGAAAAAAGGAATAAGGGAAATTCGTCCACTGGGCAGAACATATTCCAGAAACTTTCAGAAGATTGTATGGTAGCTCTCCTATATCTAGGCTTTTTGATTGATATGGTCGTTTTGCTTCTTGAAGTATCTCTCGGAGGCAGAGCCCTATTAATCTGAGTTAGTTATTATATTTTTATTTTTATAATTTAACAATAATTTTTCATGTACTTTTTTTCCCACTAAGAATACAAAATAGACATTTCTCATTCTCAATGTTTTCATTTTGTTCCTTTTTCCATTTCATTCACTAGTATACCAAATAAATCCTATAGTAACAAAGGCTTATATGTTTGAACTATAAATAATTTTTATTCATTGTGATAAAATTAGGGCCCATTTAGTATAAAATGGAAATAGAAAGGGAAATATGAATACATGGAAAATCTCTCACCCACAAATATAAAAAGCTCACTTTTCAACAAAATCACATTATTTTCTACCAAACACAATTTCTATACTGATCATCCTTTTTCATTCCTTGAATTCATCTTTTATATACCAATTGTAGCATTAAACTACACACAACTTTGGTGATGCTAATTCTTTGACTTTTAAAAGTTAAGAATGAACCCTCCAA
The DNA here is from genome assembly GCA_026686845.1 of Adenanthera pavonina. NCBI lineage: Eukaryota > Viridiplantae > Streptophyta > Magnoliopsida > Fabales > Fabaceae > Adenanthera > Adenanthera pavonina. Next base: position 16,065,013 of record JAIVEN010000012.1, on the reverse strand, counting down.
ATTTTCGAATTTGTGCATATGATCTTGTTATTATTGTTTTGTTTACTAGCAAATCATGGTCTTAAATTTTATTCTTTTTAGATAACTTCCTTAAATTTTACTACTCCCTCCATTTTTTAATATAAGAGATAATTAGAAAAGTTTTCATTTTTTTTAAAATAAAAAGGATACATGAAATTTATTTGATATATTTAATATTTTTTTTTTCAAAATATCCCTATTAAGATGACATTTTTCTAATACAATTCATTTGTATTAATTGTATGATATAAAAGTTACTAATATTAAATGAGGATATTTTTAGAAATTATTTCATTTTCTAGAAATTAATGATACCATTGTTGAGTTTATCTACTAAGCGGCCTGTTGATTTCCTTAAAAAGAAAAAGATTGACACACTACATCAAATGATGAGATGTAGTTACATACAAATAAACATAATATCTTATTTTCAAAAGCTCATTTCCATAATAGACGTGTGTATTACGCGAAGTTTGAATTGCAGCGTTAATGATATATGGCCAACACTTCAACTTCACATTCATCAGTTCCTTTAATTAATGATACCACTGTTGAGTATAAATAATACAGTTTCCTAAAAATTTTATATTTTAGATTGATTTTTCTCTAAATGCACCATATTTAAATATGGAGGATCCAAATCAAGCAATTTAATAATGAACTGGGTGATCAATGTGCTAAATTTGCGATCACATACGATAGGCGTTAGTTGAACAAATTTGTAAACATCAATTTTAGTCAATTTCCGAGGAGATTGTATCCAAAGGTTCAACTTATTAACTCTTTGTTTGACAACAATTCTCACGTCAGGTGGTTTTATTTAATCTTGTAAGTTCAATTAATAAAAAAAAGAAGCCTGGAATTCTTATCTTTCCAAACAATTAAATGAGAAACAAAAATATGCCTGAGTGCCCATATATTGTTATTTTTAATTTTTATTTTGTTTTAAAACTATTGTTGTTTTACAAATCTAATGCATAATTAATTTTTTTTTTCATTACACCTTTATTTATTAATCTCATTTTTTCTTCACTCTTTTTTCTACTTCTTAGTCATTTATTAACAAAAGGAAAGTAAATAAGGATATTTTAGTTATTATATATTATTATTTTATAATAGACATGGGATGGAGAGAGTAATAAATTAGAGTACTCTTCATTTTTAAACTTTTGATTTTGTTTCAAAACTCTTGTTTTAAAATTTTAACGCTTAGTCAATTTTCATTTTCTAGTTAGACCCTTATTGATTAATATTAATATCTTCTATTTACCTATTTTAGTTATAATATTGATTAATTAAATAAGGGTATTTTTGTTAAAGTATACATTAATCAATAATTTCTTAATCTATGTGTCATAAATATTAAACAATAAAAGTTTTGGAATGGATGTAGTATTAAAAAAATAACTAACCTTTTATAAATAATTTGAATTGCCAGAATTTGTTTAAAATAATTCATTTTCTTTATAAATTTACATAATCTATGCACGTGATGTTTTAATTACGTACCCAATTTTGGTCATGTTATGAAGTGCGTGAACGTATTGTTCTAATGTTTATATATATATATATATATATATATACACACACACGCACATATATATTGTTGTTCCTATCTCTTGGGGAAGCCACCACGATTCGGTTTTCTATTGACGTAATATTAAGCTCCCATTTGGAGGCTTTGTTCTCGTCATCTCATCCATTTTAGTTACATTGAAAAATTAATATTACATTTTTTTATTTTAATTTTATTTTACTTTTTATTTTAATTTGTATAATTTAAATATTTATAATTGAGTCCTTAACATTTAAAAAATTATAAACATAATTTAATTTTTATACGTAAAATTTTGTAAGTATGTATTTAATTTTATTAATATATAATCGATTATATATTATTTAATACTCTTAATATGTACGATGATTTATTTAGAGGCATGATAAGCAAGTAAACTAATCTAACATATAAGATAAAATATTGATAAAAATATAATAATCAAGATTAACTTAGAAATTGTATAAATTGTAAAGATTTAAACAGAGATATTTATATTTTAAGGATCCAATTAATTAAAAATTGAATAAAACTATAAAACCAATAATATAGTTTTCCCTTAGTTATCAATACATATGTGCCATCCCCTACCTTCAATTTTCTTCTCCAACTTTGCGAGAAAAGCAAAACGTCAGATCTAAGAAAAAATGTGTGGCCAAAGAAAAAGAAAAAAGACTAATAAAAAAAAAAGGAATAACGGAAATTCTCCATCTGGATAGAAAATATTCTGCAAACTTTTAGAAGATAAAAAGAATAATCTAACTATGGTTTCTTCGTTTTGCTTCTTGATGTATCCACCAATAAGTATAATGTATCAGGATTGGGATATGTAACATTTACTATATATATATATATATATGTTCCCCCCCCCCCCCTCTCCAATCACTCGCTTAATGGACATTGGTTGGTTATTATATTCTTATTTTTATTATTTAACAACAATTATTTTTTCTTGCACTTTTTTCCCGCTATGAATACAAAAAAGATATTTTTTATTCTTAAAATCACTATTTTCGTTTCATTTCCTCTTTCCATTTATTGTACCAAACAAATTCCAGTAACAAAGGCTTATGTTTGAACTATGAATAATCCACTACACTAAAATACATCTTTCTTAACGGTTATTTTGACTTTTATTGGTGGTTAAAAATGGCCAAATATATTAGCGCTGAAAAAAACTATATCTTTAAAAGTTCACATTAATTTGCGGTTATATATAATAACCGCAAAGAAATGTCATTTTCTATTTAAAAATTTATTTATTTATTTCACTTAGTTGGTAGCTGCCAACTAAAATATATTATTTTTTATATTAATTTTAAAATTTAATTTGAATTTTTAATTTTAGTTGGCCGTTTGTAATTAACTGCCAATTAAAATATTTATAATTTGCTATTTAATTTAAATGTGAATATTCGAATTTTAATGTTCGTTAGTGGTTGTAATTTATAATTGCCAACCAAAACCTTAACGTTGGCGATTGTATATAATAACTGCTAATGAAAGTATTTAATTTTTTTTCTATATCCTATTATTTTTACAATCTCACGAAGCTGCTTATGTGTCAATATGTAGAACCGAATACCTAGAACTATAAAGAATTACAAGACATCTATCTAAAGCAAATGTTATATTATATCCAAAATATCTTAATCAAAAGTTACAAAATATTTATATCCAATTGACAAGAGCGAAAAACATATAACATGCCTAATTAACATTATCCAGTAACTCGATTTCCAAAAGTATCATATATATCAGGCCAATTATAGGTTCTGCACTAACAATTAATATATATATATATATATATATACATGACCAAAAGCTACATATCAAACTATCTACCATATACGATGACTAAGAGAACAAAAAAAGCATGCATCTTCTAGCCTCTAGAAGTGATCATTCTACACTTCTTCCCCTGTACTGCCTGCAACACGACTAATTTTAACTTCATAAGCTATCCAAAACAGATTAGAACCACCAATTGAATGTAACTATATGATAGAACCAAAACCAAACAGCTATAAAGTACAACTAAACAACTACAAAAAATACTATAGAATGTGTTCACTTATACCTACCTCTTGAGTCCAACCACATATTGACTCCACTTCTCTATGAGTTCTTTTATCTGAGCTTCGGAGTATGCCTCACAGTATGTATCCAGGAAAAACTAAAACTAAAAATATTACATATTACAGAAGCAGTTTATATTATTAAAATTTTATGTAAATATCATAAAAATGAATTATGTACATACCTTGGAGGGGATCAAGATTTGTCGATGTAAAATGATATCTTTCATGTATTTCAGCACATAGTATCCACAATCATTATCATTAGATTGTTTTGGACACTGAATAAAATTATATGAATATTAAATTAATTACAATAAATGTTAATCTCAATTGTCTATTTATACAATAAGACCGGATCTATTGGAGTCTTTTAGTTGTTGGACTTACTATTGTTGCTTAGCTCGTGTGCTGCTCAAAACATACTCACACCTTTGTTAAGCATTACAAAAGAAAATTAATATAGGAAAAATTGAGGTTAATAAATAGAAAAATACAAAGACACATAATATAATTGCATATTCATAGTGATTTATCATCTCTAGTATCTGTGGGTGATAGTTTGGCAGATTTCCTTTGGGATCCAAAAAATATATTTCTGCCTTAAAATAAACTAGTTTTAGCAGAAAAATTTATAGGAGAAAAATTTACTAGTTTTAGCAAAGAAACTTAAAATAAAGCAGTCCAACATGAAATAAGTCATTGTTCAAAAGTTTAGTGATAAGTGACTTACCCCTGTATAAATGGTGCCAAGAATAACCCCCATCAAGCTGCTTTGCAGTCAATGCATCCTCCATATCTTGTGACTGTTCTGTAATCTTTTTCTGTGGCATCAAACTTGATGTATAAGCTGAAATATCTTGTGGGTGGATGAAGGCAAATCTATCTGTCAGTTGAGAAGGGACTAGAATTTTTTCATACAAAAATATAAACTGGAAAAAATAATAGATTAGTATCATATAGTCAAATGAAAGATCAATTCATTTATGTTAATTTCACTACCTGATGTATACGTTAATATTTTGTACCCCAAGCCATCCATGATCAATGATGTAGGAGATCATATCTTTAATAATCACTTCAGATACTTCCTTACCATAAACCCCTGCATCATAAGGAATGTGTATCAGTTGCCACAACCCCATGGTTAATATACCATTAAGCAATTTGTGATTTTATGAGTTTGAAACTGATGGCTAAGGCTGTCCCTTCGGTGGTGCAATGATTAACTCCCTCGATTGTCTCGACACAATAACTTTCTTTCCTGTGGACTGTGCAACACAAGTGGTCAGATTATTAACATAAAAACAAATTGTAATTAATTGGCTTGTCAACTAACATGCCTTTTTTGGTGGAGCTATAACATCCTACCACCAAACACCTCTAGGCTTGACCGAAACCTTCAAAACCCAACCAAACACAACTCAAATATCTTAAAACAACTTCCCAAAACTTTATAACAGTGGAAATGACCCAAACAAAATCAAAATCTAGGTTGGGGCCACGGCCGCTACAGAATTGCCGCGGCTCTAGACCTCCCCTGTTTTTCACTCGGTACTGGACTGCATGGAGTCGCAACCTGCTTCCTGGTGCTGTGGTGCCCCATGCTAGTTTTCTATACCAGCAACTTTCATACTTCGAGGAAAACTTCCGATGCGCATATTTTTATGCTCCAACCTCCGATCAACTTGATTCCAACTCATACAAGTTAATCTAGTCTCAATCTATCCATAGACACCAACTTTACCTCAATCCAACTTTATATGGAGATTCTGGATTCCTGACACCGTTTTAACCACTTATTGACCAAAACTCACCACTAACAACCTGCAATTGCCACCAAAAGCAAATGATCACTCAAAGACCATTTATACAGGTCCAAAACCCCCAAACTAACTTGTCCAAAGAGGTTTCACCTCAAAGGAATCACTCCTCTGAGATTTGACTCCCTTGCACCCTAACTTGACAAAATGGGTTACAGGCCCTAAAATACACCAACAAGGCCTAATTCCACTCTGACCTCACAAACACCACCATACTGACTTCCGACATCCAAAACCATGAAAACACCACAATACACACACACATCACATACATAACCATACGTACATCCATCCATAACATTCTTTATCCATGTCATACATTCATTACAAAACCTTCTATCCTACTTGGCATAAGATACATTATCCAAATTACACACAAACTACATAGACCTAGTATTCCCACGTCCGTTGCTACTCTCACCTTCTCAAGACTAGTGCCAGAATCATCACTTGAAAGGTTAGTTAATGGGAGAGGAGTGTGAGACAATTTCTCAGTAAGTGGGAACAACCACACACACATACATATACATATATCTCATACAATTCATGAATACAATGTGAAATGAATGGAATGCATGTCTCTCTCGCAGGGATTCCATCCTTTTCCTCCTTAACATATATATTTTATCCTTGTCCTCCCTAACATATATATATATTCCATCCTTATCCTCCCTAACATATATATTATCATATATCATATCATCATCACATCATTACCACCCAATTCACCATATAGCACAATCGCACAATGCCCTGTGGTGATGCTCATGTATAATCATATAATAATTATCATGATCTCAATGTCATGTTATGCATCATGCCATATCATATCAATATCATCATCACATATGTAATCCTCATCATCATAATCATAATCATCATCTAGCTATGTGCATACCACGATATATATAAAAATAGTACACACAAACACATCAATATCGTGGCATAAAAGAAACATACATATATACACATATATACGTACCATCATACAATATAAACAATACAATACAAACAAACATCCGATTATCTCAAGTGTCAATACCACACACGCAGATTCCATGAACTTCTCGAGTCGTTCGACACACTTAAACCTCTCTCAGGCTACCAAACAACCTTCACAACACCACAATTCTTCAATTAACACAATATACCATTTAACCAAAACCACAATTCAATTACTTTAGGCCTAACTCAAGGTTCCAACACCCCTTTCATGCATTAATAAGCTGCTAGAAACCATTCAAATACTACTCAATTGCATACACTCCGAATTCCCAAGAGCCATAATAGAAAACAACCTAGGGTTAAACTCAAATAATGAATAAACCCATCAAAACTCACGTCCAAGCAACAAGAACACCAAAACACACTTTCTTAACCCCATTTCATCCATTTCAATTGATGGATTTTGGTCCAAACCAGAAATCTCAACATACAACCGAAAAACCCCAAGTTCAATCGAAGAAAATGGAGAGGGAGGAGTAGAAATCACTTATCAACTTGAATCCAAGCTCTTGGATGTTGGAAAACACTCTCAATGCCTGAAATCTTCAAACCCTAGTAGAGCTCCCTCGTTTATCCTCCGTTTCTCCTTCGTCTGACTGATTGAAATAATCCGGATTTAAACAAAAATTTTGATTCTCACTGCGGCTTCGAGTAAGTTTGCTGCAGCGCCAGTGCTTCCAGCCGGAAACCTCATTCTGGAGCTTTTCTTGCCATGGCGGCTTTGCTTCTCTCCGTGGCATAGAGCTCTTTCAGATTCCACTTGGACCTTTCTACATCCTATTTTCCTCCAGTTCTGCACATAATGCCAAAACAAAGTCATGAGGGGTGTTACAGGAGCTATAGTAATAAGTTTCATGGGCCATGCTACAAATCCATCCATGGCTTGTCTAACCATTTCTGCTCCCTGGATAGGCACAGGTAACCTTGCAGTCTCCTCTTTAGGAAGTACAATTTATACTCTGACATGTTTTACAAGCAAGGGTGCATTGTGAAACATGTCCGCTGGGATGTTATGCACCTGTCCTTTTACAACCACACGCTGGGGGTTATCCAGCCATAATAGACAATGTCCTATACCCTATACCAATCATAACATTAGAAATTATTAATATATATCAACTATTAACTATAAATTTAGTTAATAAGAAAAGCAATTACCGAAGAGAGATGCTTAGATGGAGGAGTCCAACTATCTTTCGCACTAAGGACTAACTGCAACCCCTTGGGTCCCCTGCAATGTAGCTTGTTTGACTAACAACTCAAGTTGGGCTAATCATCTATTCATATCAGATTGTGTTTTATGTTGTTATTGGACAATTGCCTCTAATTTAAGAACCCTAGCTGCAACGTCAAAGTGGCAGCGTTTGGTTCCAAAATAGGCCTTGTTGGTGACACCAAATCCAGCACCTCTAACGCATCCAGGGTGTTTAGGGAGCTCTAGTGCTTGGCAAAGTACATCCAACCCTGAGCCTTGCTCGCCTTCAGAGGTCTAATTTGAAATCTGGTTCTGTGAAAATAAAACAAGAAATAATTTTTTTTCTTCTAAAAAATGAGATTTCAAATCATTTTTATAAAGTAACACTGACTATTTTTTCAACAACTTTCTAAACATTCTCATTCTCAATAATCCCTTCTTTTTTTTTTCCTGGATTCTGACCACAGCTCATGATGGGGTACTTTTTTCCGCATGGATCTTTCCTTCAATACCTATGCATTCACACAAATAATAAATGGGCATTTGAATAAATTTAAGTATTAGCAAACATAAGATATACATGTACTTACCAACTTCCTCCCTACTCCAGAGTATCCCAGACAGCTGGCTTGGTAAAGGTACTATTGACTCTTTGTCCTTTGACTATTTGCTTCACTTAATTTTTGAAAAAATTTCAATACTTAAATCAAATAATTATAAACAAAGAGTATTAGAATATTTAAATATTAACAGAAAAATTTTTTTACCTTAAACTTCTCCTGACGTCACAGATCGAAAAAGCCATCCCAATGTTCCTGTTTTATGTAGATTCTAAATTCTGTAGGTGGATGCTTAATGATGTTGCTAGCTTCATCTTTCATAAAGTACCTCATCAAGATATATCGAAAATTACACATCGAAATCCCTGCCTTTTGATATGTACATACTCTATGGCTTTCATTAACGTCAAAAGCAGACTACAAAAAGAAAATACTCAAATTAATTATAATAGTTTGCATGAATAAAAAATGTATTTAAGTACTAAAATTAATTATAATTACCACTTTGTCTTGGAAAACTAAATCCTTCATAGCAAAGGGGACTTTCCTCCAATCATCCCTTTTTGGATGGTTGATAAGTGCTTTTAACTTTGCAACCACTCTGATATAGCTACTTAACTTCTTCCCACTTTCATTCACTGGATGATTTTTGTAATTTCATTCGACATGGATCTTGTTTCCAGTGTCTCTTGTGTGGCAAACCTCTTTCATTACTGTCAAACCATGTCAGTGCTTCACCATCTCTTATTGTAATGTGACACGCTTAGCCATATTTATTTGTAATAATATTAAAATAATTAATTAAATAATAAAAAATAAATTATATTACAAAATAAGAAGATCATTATATTAAATAACGAAAAGAAATTGAAGGCAATATATATATGGTTAAATAAAACCTTTTCCTCTTTCTTGTTGTACCATGAATGATTCCTCCCCTCCTTTTCATGATCCAAATCCCCTCTTCATAATCATCTCTCATATAGAGGGCATCATCTCCAGTGGAACCAATATCAAATGATGCCCTAAAAAATGGATCATCCTCAATATCTTCATCCTGTTGGTCTCCACTATCATTGTGACAATTGATTATTTTGTTGGTTAACATGACAATCAACCACCTCCTATTAGAAGGATTGGGGACATAAAACACCTGTTGAGCTTGAGATGCTAAAATAAAAGACTCATTTTTGTACCTTATCTTACTAAGATCAACCATAACGAACCTTGACTCATCAACTCGAAGGCCATTCTTGTTGTCAGCCTACTTACAACCAAAAATCGGTGCCCAAAACAAGATGTAATCCAACTCCCATATGTGCTCAACTACCTCGAAGTATGACATATTTGCAAAAATAGGGTTTCGATCTTTGGCACTAGAAATATGTATTGATTGAGCTATAAGGGTTACCCCACTATTTTGCATTGTGCTCTGATCATCCTGCTCTTTGGTATAGAATGTGTAGCTATTTATAAGGTAACCAGTGTAAGAGAAGACATGCATGGATGGACCATTAGCTAACCATCTCAACTTGTCTGAAATTAAACCAGGATTCCTTTCCTACTCTGAAATAATGTGATCTTTCAACCAATCTATAAAAAATTGATTGTGTTCTTTCGATATCCAACTCTTATTCTTATTGGGTTTTAGCTTCCATGTTTCTTTGTGAATTTCCACATATGGAAGAACCTCATCAGAGTTGTGTAAAACATACAAGTGAGCTTGCTCCCACTGTGTCTTAGATATGCTAACAACTTCTTTTCCCATAATCCCTTCCCCAATGTTCTTCCCATGTGACGATACTTAGGAAGGCCAATGTCATCAACATTGGATAAGTATTCGATGCAAAATTCAACAGCTTCTTTGGCTATATACCGTTCAACAATACAACCCTCTGATCTACTTCGGTTTTTCCCGTAACCTTTTAATAACTTCATGTAACACTCAATTGGGTACATCCACCTCATATAAGCTGGACCGCATAATTGTGTCTCTCTAACCAGGTGAACCATTAAGTGAACCATCATATCAGAGAAAAAAGGCAGGAAATACATCTCAAGCTCGCATAAAGTGACAACAATGTCTCTTTGCAATGCTGGTAACTTCACAGGGTCAATCATTTTGCTGCAAATATACTTGAAGAAGAAACATAGTTTAGTGATTATCCCTCGAACCTTTTTGGGAAAAATGGATCGCATGGCCATCGGCACGAAATTCTCCATCAAAACATGGCAATCATGAGACTTTAGACCCTTTAACTTCAAGTTTTTCATAGAAATAAGGTTCTTGATGTTTGAGGAGTACCCCTCTGGAACTTTAACCCCATCAAGAGACTTACAAAAAATGATATTCTCTTTCTAGATAGAGTATATGCCGCCAGAGATAGATAAGTATGGCATTTCATGTTCACTAGTGCCAATTCTCCTCTTATTCTTATAGCAACTAAGTCTAACCTTGCTTTCACGCCATCTTTAGTCTTTCTTGGCACATTAAGTACTGTACCAATAATACTTTCACATACATTTTTTTCTATATGCATGACATCAAGGAAGTGCCTCACATACAAAGACTTCCAATATGGCAATTTAAAGAAAATTGACCTTTTCTTCCACCCACTAGTCCTAAGGTATCTCGCAAAAGGCTTCTCGAATTTGTCATTCAAATCCTTTGCCTTTTCAAACAATTGCTCACCACTTAATGACAAAGGTTCTTTTCCTTCTTTTGTATTCCCATTAAATGCTTGTCTCCACCACCTATAATGATGTCCCTAAGGCAAAAATCTACGATATCCAAGGAAGACAAATTTCGAACTAATCTCCAACCATATGGAATGTGTGCCTTCTTCACATATAGGGCATCCAAACTCTCCTTTGATACTGTAGCCTGACAAATTACCATAAGCAAGAAAATCGTTGATTATACCAAATAGCATAGTTCTTAATTTGAATGTCTCTTCCCTATATCCATTATACACCTCCACACCCATTTCCCAAAATAGCTTCAAATCATCAATTGGTGGAGCCAAATATACATCTATATCATTTCCAAGTTGTTTGGGTCTAGAGATTAACATAGACAACATCATAAACTTTCGCTTCATACATAGCCAAGATGGTAGGTTATAAATTACCAAAATCACGAGCCACGTGCTGTGAGTACTACTCTGCATACCATACGAGTTCATTCCATCGATAAATAATGTAAGGCGTAGGTTTCTATCTTCCTCCCCAAAGTCTTCGTATTAACTATCAATTTTTTTCCATTGCGGAGAATCTACAGGATGTCAAAACTTTCCATCTTCAATTCTTTCATCCACATGTCATGTCAAGTGCTTCGTAATTTCAGGGCTTTTGTACAAGCATCTAAATCTAGGCATGTTAGGAAAATACCATACAACCTTCGGTGGACTCAATTCTTTCTTCTTATATCATGGGGTGTTACATTTAGGATATTTGTCTAACAATGCATGTTCTTTCCGGAATAACACATAATCATTAGGACATGCATGTATCCTCTCATAGCTTATCCCAATAGAGCATAGCATCTGTTTAGTGTAATATCCCAAAATTTCACTGTATATTAAGTGATAAAAGAAGACATAATTGATGATAACATAAAATGTATAAGAAATTTATGAAAATAAATAGACACCGTTTTGCGTGAAATAGAACAAAGAGATTTTTTCTCGGTTGGATGGAAAAATTAGAAAATTATATTTTTATCATTAAAGAAATATAAAAATGACATCCATGTCTCAAAAGTATTAAAAATTACGTGGAGAAAGAAATAGAAAAGTCTTGGAGAAAATTACACCTAATGACCCAAAAGTTTCAAAAATTATAATTTAATCCTAAGTCAAGGGCAATTTTTAAATATGCAAAATTACTGTCAAAACGAAGCCCTCGATGAGAGAAGTCCAATGGTATATGGTACTTAGGGTTAATGTTCAAGAATAAAGAAATAACTAGTGCCGAGTATCCAAAAATAATAGTAAACCAATAAAGTAAGCCGTGGGCCCTACCGATGGTTAAAAAGAAATCGGGTAAGGATATGAGTTATACATAGATACCATTTGGGACAGGATAATTATGAAAATATAAAAATAAAATTAGAATAGTTCTGTATTCCAAAAATGCTAAATTAGTATAATAACGATTTTATTGGTACGGTTAAAAAGTACCTGAATTGAGGTATATCTGGATCAGAAAAATTGGGTAATTTTTGGATATCTCAAGCTCTCCCATGCATGAATTTTCTGCAGCCATGTGACACAAAGTAATATTATATTATTTTGGAATACTTCTTGAAGAAGTATGTAAAAAAAAAAAAAGAAAAGTAATTAAGGGTTAGCAAAAAGTAATCATGATTAGCTATATCATTAGCCACTTAATTAACAACTTAAACCCTTCTCTTTCCTCAACATTTCACGCTTGAACAGACGCCCAAAATAGACCAGAAAAAACACAAGAAAAGGGAGGAAGAAGGAGGAGAAAAAGGAGGAGGAATCAAAGGAAAAGTAAAGCGCAAATTGGTAAGCTTGCATACTACCACCTTAAGCTTATTATCTATAGTTTTCAAAGCATGTTCTATGGTTTAGTTTGCTTCCTTTCCATCTTAAGGTTTCAGCCAAAATGTGATTTAGCAATAGAAATGAGTTTTGGACCATTAAACTTGGGGAAAAGCTTAGATTAACCACTAGAAGCATGAATCCATGAATGATTTGAAGTGATTTGAAAGAAATTTTTTTCAAACATTTTAAGACAATTTCGGTCAGAACAGGGGGAGTATTTAGAGTTTTAATTTCATGATTTTGACCTCAAAAATGGATTCCCCATGGTCCAAAACCTTAAGAACAAGTGTGTTGTACAAAGAAAGATCAAAGGAAAGCTAAGTGAAAAAATTGGATTTTAGTGTTATGGTATTGTATAATTCTGAAAAATCAATGACTAAATTGGTTCAATGATGATATGATTAGGCTCAAGGAAGTGTTAAGAGGCTCAAGAAGTGGCATACCAAGTTTGGAGAGCAAGGGAGCATCATAAGGTAGTTAATTTCCTATACTAACATTATATTATCATGTTGGTTTTCAATGTACTTTATGCGTTGTCGTAAGATTGCAATGATATTTTCAGATGATTTATGTGTATTGGCTGAGTTGATTGAGGGGCATTGAGACCCCAGGATGTCCATTTTTCAAAATGAAACTCTGCCAAAAATTTTATGAATTCATATGACGCAAATGTGTTAATGTATTCAAAATGTGTTATCTTGATGTTTTCACGCTTAATGTGATGATGTGATGGCATGTTGGGTGTTAACTACTGAGATTCTTTGAATCTCACTCTCCCAAATATTAACCATGAATAGGTAGCCACAATGGCAAGACCACCAAGGAAGAGAAAGGAAAGGAGAAAGAATTTGGCCATTAACTTGATAATGCTAGCAATGGCCATGAACTTTGACCTTTTGTGTAATTTTGTAAATGTGATATTAAATATGTTTCTTCAAGTTTTTATGATGCCTTAGGTCTTAGCTAAAGTATGGTATAATATGAAAATGATGTATGGCCATGTAAATATTTTATGGCTTTTGTTTGGCAAAGTAGTAAGGTATAAATGCTCATCTTGACCTATGTAGAGTAAACATACCACTATTTGGAATTTTGGTGTATAAAGTATGAATGATGTATATGGTTTAAAAGTAGACAGGAAGAGCTCTCCAATGGTCCAAAGATCACTCAGATTGGATGTGTGAGCAATATTTGGCGGATTTTTATATTTAATCCCAATTAAAATGATTATTTTTGCAGTTTTCATATAAATTGTGAAAATTCATAGACTTTCCTATACAGATCAATACAATCATTGCTCTGACTTATATTTTTCCCATATAGACAAAGTTATAAGCTATCGCTAGAGACTTGAATCACATGCATACGATTTTTATTGATTTAGTTATGATTTTTTGATATTTAATCGGAATAAATAAATTTGATTAAATGAATAGTGCCCAAAGTTATCATGGCTTTTATTGTGATTCAAGATTCTACTATGATGTAAATGAACTTTAGAATGATTAAATACATGGGAAATGAGCCCATAGGAGAGGTGTTACATTTAGCCTCATATGTTCGGCTTGGAAGCTCATTACCCTCTGGCAGTATATCCTTTAAAAGTGCAAGCAATTCTGTGAAGCTCTTATCACTCCATCTGTTACCCGCTTTCAAGTTGTACAACTTCAACACTACTGACAATGTTGTGAATTTAGTATAACTATAGTATAATGGCTTTTTTGCATCACTTTTCAACCTGTCAAACATATCAGGACAATCTTGAAGCTCATTCTCAATCACATTCACCATCTCTTCAAGACGGTTAGCCTTAAATGTCGTTGTCTCGAAATCATTCAATCCACTATAACCCAAGCTACTATACCCATCAATCATTTCACCATGCTTTGTCCAACGTCTATAACCCAAGCTACTATACTCATCTCAGGACACACTAAATGATTTTCCAAGTCCTCTACACTAACTAGCTTCTCATAACAACACTTTAAGCAAGGGCATAAAATGTTATTAGGGTCATCTATATGCTCAACCGCGAAACTAATGAACTCATTCACTCCATCTCTATACTCCTTAGTCAAACGATTCATAGACATCCATGACTGATCCATACTCCTGAGATGTGTATCAATTTTGGTAAAGCCTCCTTTACAAGTTGAGGGTACAATAATTCTACAACAACATCTCACAAGAAAGATTTCCCAATTATAAGTACTACAATTTTTTAGCCAATCCCAAACAACCTAAGCTATATATCTTTAAACATATTGACTATCACTATTTAAAAGCAATACAAGATTCAACCACAGACTTTCTGGCAACCACAGTCTCATTTTTAAAGAAAAACCGATAGCATAACAAAAAGGATAGATTTTGTGAAGTTATAAATATAATTAAATTTCATATAACTTGTAAAAGTTAGTAGATAAATTGTCAAGTGAATGCAAGTATGTATGACTTGTAAAAATTTGCAGATAAGATGATCATTGTATTGATAAAAATAGGCAACTCAAAAGCCAACTATTATGTGAGGACAAATGCACTAACTTTGAAGAAAACTCTTTCTAACCAAGGGTAGTGAGGGGAAAAACTCTCAATGAGCATAAATAAAATAACACCATAACTCAAGTAATCAGGTTCTAAGAACCCAAAGTACTTCCTAGGTTTTAAGCTACAAGAGGCAACTCAATACAAGTTAATATTAGATGAAATTTCCATTAATACCTGTCTACTCTATCAAGCTAAATGTGGTTCCAAAATAGAAGCTCTAGAGGAACTTCCTAGAATCAGCTCAAGAAGGTTAGAAGGAACTTCTTCGGCAGGTAGATTCACTTCCTACTGCTCACTAGGAAATCCAGACAAGCACAAATTCTCCTTCTTTGAAAGAACAATATAATCATAACCAAAATAATATAGAAAAAAAAAAAAAGAAAAGCTACAAATAAAGGAAGTAAATGCATAGAAAGGATATAAATTCATCTAAAATTAAAGATTTCCATAACGAATACCACAAGATAGAGTTAATGGTCCCAATGACGACACCAACAACCACTTAGCTTACTATGTGTAGTTGCATCTCCACCCATAGGTATGTCTGGAAACAAAAAATGCATTCCACTCATAGTCAAACATGCATACTAAACACTTTGTGCAAACATGCATACTAAACATTTTGTTATGTCTAAACGAATAACATGTGAACTTCTAACAAGGTCAATTATGCTCATGATATTATTTTCTAACAGATTGTTAGGAGTATTTATTTTGTTTCTATGAGACTGCAAGAATCAAATTAATTTGGGTCAGGAAATCATAATTGCCATCACCCAACCTTGAAATGGAGTTTGAAGAACAAGATCAGAACTGAAAAATAATGTTATTTTTTGAGAAGAAATGTAACAAACAAATATATGTTATAAATGAAGTTCCAAAGAAAACTATAGAAACAAAAAGACTAGGAGAAGATTACTTTGATCCACTAAACAAGCACATTACAAGAAAAGAGCTATTCATTGAATATTGAAATCTTTTCTGTGATTATGATTCCTCTATTATTAACTTGCCATCCATAACTCACAAAATTTTACGGCAATGTTTAGCCATAAACATGTGATTTACATGTACATCAGGTTATCAGGGGATAGCATCTATACAACAGCCACAATTGCATGAGGATGTATTAAGGTTAATAAACTAAACAAATGTGATGGCAGAATGCCAGAGTTGAATAACTCTTACTTTGTATTCAACTAAGCAGTGGTGCAATCGGCACAGAGTAGAATAAAAGCAGCCCACTGAATATCACTTAACCTGAGTAATAAAATTAGATCATAATGCACAACATCCTCAGTACCCATGACCTTTGATATGATCAATTATGATTTTTATCAAATATTACCTTAATCTACCAGTTAGTTTACAGTAATTCAGTCTCAGAAGGAATAATTGCAATAGGTATGCTCTTCAAAACTTCTATACCAATATTAAGCTAAAACATAGGAGAAAGCTTTTGTTTGTGAAAGCATAAAAGCAACTTAACAAATAGACCATATGATATTCTATTGATCCTTCACCAAAAGTTTCCACAATGAAAGGGCAAATAAAAACTTATTAACAAAAGACCTACCTTTTCTTGAGAATAATCCTGTAAAGAATGCCGGTACTGATAATATTTAAATTCTTCAATATTTGATAACCAGGAGTATTTACATATGCAAAGATGTAATACTACCATAAAATTGACAAATAAATCAGATTTCAGAAAGCAACAAGCTATAAACAATTAACATCATTGAAGAACACACTGTTACCACTGACAAACAAACTTGGAGCAAATTTTTAACAAGGTAAAGGGTTGTCAGAATGGGATACACTATAGCTTCATCTAATGTTGTAGTCAACCTAGGTTGAAGACAGTGAGAAAAATATAGATTCAATAAAAGGTAAAGTAACAAAAGCCTAAACACAATAGGAGAAATCAACTCATTAGAAAATGAAAGATTTAGGCTAGAAGCTGGGGCACTTAGGTAGTCTACACCTAAAACTACTTTGCACATTCCCATTCCCCACCCTCCCACCCCCAACAACAGGGGGGAGATTCATTATTACCATATCTTGTATCTTTTTTTGTTTTTAAAAAAAGGTTCATAAATAAAACAAAGAAGTAGTAGCATATATAGATAAAAAAAATTCAGATCATATCATCTCATCTAAATGAACTAATTTCTAATAGTTAATGGATAAGTAGTGGCGGATACAGTATAAAATCCATGGACATGATTTCTCAACCCAAAAAGCTACCTCAAAACATCATATTCATTAATTCCCTTATGCTTGCTTCTCCATTGCTAAGTACCACCAACAAGTCAAAATTCAAATTCACTAGGTGGACAACTAACATATTACCATCTCTTCATCAATCATCCATTCTAGATTTTTCTTAACATTTTTTAAAATCTTATAACCTTGGTGACAAGTATTCCCAAGATTTATGAATGCAGTTCACAGTCAAATTAGTCTAGTCTGCACACAAATATGTTAATAAATATTGTTTACAAATTTGCAAAGCTTTGTAACCAAAGAGATTTAGAATACTGTAAATATATCCCCAGCCAAGCACCTCATGAATGAATCGTCAGTTAGAACAAACAAGAAAGGAAATCTGAACAATAAAAACACAGGTCACCTGTTATCCTCTGTAATGCCTTCTGTTCTCCATATTCTTCCTAAGACTGTGAGGGATATAGCACATTTTAAAGTCTCCACCTATAAGCAAAGAAAAATCATGCTGGTCTTTGAAATAAACTAAATAAAGCAGATTTAATCTAAGAGATTAGCAACGTTATCAAATGGAAATAATATCCAAATATTAGAAGAGAATCTATATAATTAGTACATATCAATAAAAGGATGCCCTACTCCTCACCAAAAAGTTTGCAGTAGTGACACTATACTCATATTTGCCAGCACTTTTGGACTAAACAATAAGGATGGCCTATAAAATTGTAAGAACAGTCAATGCAAGAGTAATGATTGACTTATTTCAACAGCAGCAAGGGGGGAAGAAATCAACCAGGAATTTCACTTGTCCTCTAAAATGCATGTACTCATCAAACACATATACATACCCATTTTTTCCCCATTTATACAGATGCATGAAAAGTTCTGCACTTTATGGTTTTCAAACAATTACCGATTGAAATGAGAAGCAAAGAATCCACAGAGAAGAGGCCATTTTTGTTTTCAATTCAACTATACTCCATTCTCATATCTTCCTTTTCTTTTTAATTAAAAAAATGCTTTAAAATGTTAAAAAGAAGGAGGGGACTTACATGAACAAGGCAGAGTGGAGATTGGACTTGGGGATGCTATGGACTTGGCGAAATGATGGAAAGGCGAACATGAACCACAGAGAAGCCGAATGCTCTTACGGATGATACAAACTTATGAAGCCATGGGAGAAGCAACATGAACTTGGTGGGGATGCACGGAGAGCCACAAACTTCATGAAATGATGATAAGAGGTAGAGACCTTGCATGAGATTCACTAATTTGACTGGAAACAAGATGATTGTGTAAAAAAAAGAGGAACGAAGGAGGGGGGGGGGAGTTTGCTTGCAGCCCAACTTGAGAAAAAGAACAAAACGAACAAATAGCTAGGTTTAAGTGAGTTTTTTTTTAACATACGTAAGCGGTTATTTAAAATAACCGCCTATGTTTTGTAATAATTTTTTTAAAAAAATAAAAGTAGATAATATAGCCACCTATGTTTGTATTAAATGTGCTACTTTTTCTTTTTTACTTTTTAATATACGTTGGTGGTCATTTAAAATAACCACCTACGTTTTTTAATTTTTTTTTAGATAACAGCCAATGTTTGTATTAAATGTGCTACTTTTTTTATTTTTTAATATACGTTGGTGGTTATTTAAAATAACCGCCTACATTTTTTATATTTTTTTAAAATAGAAATGTATGCGGTTAGTTAAAATAACTACCTACATTTTATTTTATTATTCTGATCCAAAAAATAAACGTAGCTGGTTATTTTAACAACCGCCTACATTATTGATATATTATTTTTTTAATTTTTTAATTATTAATAGATTTGTAAACGGTTGTTTAAATAACCGCCTACAAAAACCTTCCGTCTGACTTTTCCTTGCGTTCTTGCATATAACTGCATATATAAATGCACTAAGAAATATCATTTTTGTAGTAGTGATCTTTTTATCCATTTGGTATAGAATGATAACAGAAAAGGAAATGTAAATGGAAAATCTTTCTCCCATAAATGTGGGAAGCTCACTTTCTAACAAAATTATATTGCTTTTTATCAAACATAATTTTATACCTTTTTCTCATTTTTTCCATTCCTCGCATTCATTTTTATACACCAAATGCAGCATTCAATTGCACAGAACTTTGTTGAACTTCAAGTAGCTAATTCTTTGACTTTTAAAAATTAAGAATGAACCCTCCAAACTTTCAAATTTTGTGCATATGATATTGTTATTAATTGTTTCATTTACTAACAAATTATACTCGTAAATTTTATTCTTTTTAGATAACTTCCTTAAAGTTTACTTACTTTTAATGAATGATACCATTGTTGAGTTTATCTACTGAGCGGTCTGTTAATTAAAAAAAAAAGATTAAACACTAGATCAAATGATGACCTAAATTTAAGTAACATATCAAATAAACATAATATTTTATTTTTGAAAAGCTCATTTCCATAATGGTATGGTTCAAATGAGATAATTCTCGAAAGAGATGAAGCCTACGTCATAAAAAAAATGCCTATATATGTGCATTACAAGCAACCATCTTAGCCGTTAAGCATTTTATCTCTGAAACGTAGTTTTTTTCTTTCAAATCGTCATCCTCTCACATGCTTAGCCACATCTTTGTAACTTCTCCATACCCTAACCATATGATCTCACCAACTCACACAATATTATTTTCTTTTCATCTAAATATTGTTAATTGCATGTTGATTGTAATAAGGGTTGGGTTCAAGAGATGGCCAGTTATGTGAAATCAATTGACAATAAATAATTGGTAATTCTAATGATTTTTAGCTTTCTTATCGCAATTATTAATGCAATACAAAATACTTCACTTTATTTATACATTAATTCATTACTTGGAAAAAAAAAAGAAAAAGAGTTTATTCCAATGTTATTTATTGTGTTGGAAATCACATATTTCTTTTTCATAAATTTATCACAACCAATATAACTTCAAAAATAATTATATTTTATTATTACCAGAAAATGTAAATCTTAAATTTTATTTCATGAGTATTATCTATTTTGTGTTGAAAATAATTTATTTAATTTTTATTACTTTATCATATAAATAAATTAAAACCTTAATTAAAATCAAAATATAATAAAAATATCGTGCAGGATAATTTTAATTAACATCTTGAAAATCATATATATATATATATATTCCTCTTTCATAAATTTATCGTAAGCAACATACCTTCAAGAATAACCTTACGTTATAATTAGCAGAAAATGTAAATCTTAAATTTTATTTCAGTATTATCTATTTTGTGTTGAAAATCATTTATTTAATTTTTATAACTGTATCATATAAATAAATGTGAACCTTAATTAAACAAAAAAAATGCAAACCTTAATTAAAATCAAAATGTAATTAAAATATCTTGAAGGATAATTTTATTTTTTTTTACTAGAAACAAAATTTATTTCAAAATACACTTATTAAACTTTATTTCAATATTTTTACTTTGTATTCAAAATCATATATCTATATTTTCATAAACTTGTCATGAAAACATATACAAATCTTATTTGAATTGAAAATATCTTCAAGGTTAATTTTGTAACACCCTACTCCAATATATCTCCAATTTTCTCAATTACTTTAAAAACTAACTAAACAAAACCAAAATACCTTGACTTTAATTCGCAAAATATCAGAGTAGCGGAAAAATATCAAAAGGCACTAGAACTGGGCTGGGGCCGAGGCCCGCTACAGTACTGTCGTGGCTTCGGCCAGGCAGTAGTGCTTGGTGCCACGGCGCCAGCTTCAATATCCATATCAGTAAATTGCTGATTTTTTGGGGCCAACTTCCAGCGAGCATAACTTTATACTACGACCTCCGATTGACTTAATTTCAACACCTACAAGTTAATCTTGTTCCAATCTATCCATAGATACCAATTTCACTCAAATCTAATTCTGTATGGAGATTTTGGATACTCAACACTATTTTGACCACTTTTTTAGTCAAAACTCACAACTTAAGTACTTCAATTGCCACCAAAGGTAATTTAACCATTATAGACCATTTACACAGATTCTAATTGACTCAATTAACTTATTCAAAGAGGTTTTACCTCAAAGGAATTACTCCTCTGAGATTTGACCCCCTTGAACCTCAAATTCACATAATAGGCTATATGCCCAAAACTCATTTATTTGCCCCAAAAACCCCTTTTGGACTCACACATGACATTTTTCCTAGCAAGCACCTGTTCCAATGACAAGGACCCATGTCAAGGTCCACATCCTTATCACACATACACACCCGTACATAAACATACATATCACATCATTCCATATCAATTGGCATCGATATCATACATCTATAATCATTAGTACATCATTACAATCATTATAATCCTCATACCAATCTTGACACACTATCCTACCTGGTACAATGTACACATAGATATCACACATACTACCATGACTTGAATATTCCCAATATCGGAGTGGCTATACTTCCCTCGTCTTCTCTAGACTAGTGCCAGAACCTTCACTTGAAATGTTAATTTATGGGAAAGTGGTGTGAGACAAAGTCTTAGTAACCGGGGACAACCACAAGTAACATATATATATATCTCATATAATAATGCACATGAGTGCAACATGTAATGGAATGCATGTCTCTCTCGCACACAGCTAAAACCACAAGCTAGCATCATCACATGACATTTCATATAGGTGACTCCCTTCCAATAGTCGGTGAATAATGATTCCGAGACATCACCAAGCTCACCTCATACTAGTGTGCCTGGCCAAAGGTAACACTAATGTTTGGACTGTGGCTCTTCTTCCCCTTGACCACCGTAAATTGGTGGTGATTTTAGGGAAGGTGCAGTCCACTATCGCTTTTCTCTCCTGGCCATAGGAGAAGATTTAGTGACATGGATCCCTTCTTTATTTCACCCATATCATATCTCATCATATCATATCATTTCATATATCATCACCACCACCACCTGATCTACCTTTTCTCACAATGTCATGTGGTGATATTCATGTCATATCATCATGTAATCATCATCATCATGTTTCTCAATGTCATGCTATGGACTCATGTAATGTCACATCATCATCATATATAATTATCATAATCATTATCATCTACCGTATGTTTAGTCGTGTGCATACCACGATATATAGAAAAACCATATACAGACATATCAATATCGTGGTATAAACAAAAACATGTATATATACATATATATACTAACATATAATACATATAATACAAACACCCGTTTACCTTAGGTTGTCAATAACACACACGTGGATTCCATAAGTTTCTTAGATTGTTCAACACGCGCGACTTGTACTCCCTCGGTCAACTAAACAACCTCTACAATGTCATAATATCTTAATTAACATAATATACCACTTGACCAAAATCCATAACTCAACCAATTATGCTTAACTCATCATTCCATTAGCACAATCATGTTCCAATAAACCCTAAACAACTATCCAAACCTTATCTTATCACATACAATTCAGATTTTCTACTTCCTCAAGCAATTCTAGCCTAGGGTTCCACTTAAACCCATCATACTCTAACCAAGACTCATACCCAAGCATCATAAATACTAAATCACACTTCATTAATCTCATTTCATCCATTTTAGTCAGTAGGATTCTGCCAAAAGCGAAAACCTAACCTATATGCTTGAAAATCTAACTCATAAACTGAAGAAAAATGGAGAGGGGGGGATCAAAAACCACTTACCATTAATTTATCAAGCTCCTGGAGGTCAGAAATCACTCTGGAAGGCTGAGAATCATGAACCCTATCACTGCTCTTCATCTTTCACTCCATTTCTTTCTTGTTCTTCCTCTCTCGGTTGAACTAAAATGTTTCTGATTAAAACAAATCTGGGGTCCAGTGCCACGATGGCAAGAAAGTTTGCCGTGGCGTGAGACCCTTTAGTCTGAAAAATTTTACAAAGTTTTAAATCATTTGCTGTGGCACCACCATTCCTCATTGTGGCGTAGAGCTCCTCTGTTTCATTTTTGGCTTTTCCTCTATTTTGATGTCCTCTGATCCTACACATATCATCAATTGTACTTCATTAGTTAGAGACTAAGGTCGGGATAATGTAATGAGGGTTGTTGCAAATTTCATCTTATTTTAAGTAGAAACAAAAATTATTAAAAGTTAACCTTAATAACAAAATTTTGAAACCCTAAAAATAGGTTAGCAAGATAGAATGACATAGATGAAATGGCATTCATGCAAAGGTACATGACAAGTCATTAGAATGACTCAACAACAATCTTGATGAAGCCATTGGTGATGATAGAATTTGGAAAGTCTGAGAAAGATCCAGACTACAATATTAGTGTTTGAGATTCATTCATGAACCATGTTTACTCAAGAATCTATGATTTGGCAAGAAATGGAGGAACTTTTGCTAGAGGGTTGGTTTGGCAACTTGTGGATGAAGATATGGATTCATATTACGATGGGTATGAGATTGTTTTGTCCCAAAAAAATTCCACAAGCAATGTTATAAGTGAACAATTCTCTAAAATGGTTTCACTTGATAGCACTAATTATTGGTGAACAAATTCGAATTAGAATGTGTAAGTGAATCGTCTTGGGTGAAGTCACTACAAAAAAATTGACTTTCAGTGAGGACAAAAGTCATCATTGAAGGCTGAAATGTCATCACCGAAAATTCAACGGTGACATTTTTGTCGTCACTATGTCGTTGGCATAAGTCTTGTTGTTAAACATTTCAGTCTCGTGTACACTATTGTTATAAAACAATGGTGTGCATTAAGACCTTTGGTGTTTTTGTGTATACTATTGTTCTAGTTCTAGTTCTAGTTCTTGCTTTTGAAGCATGCAAAGTTAGGGTTTTTAGAGTCACCTCTTCACCACCCGAGTTTGTTCAAATGAAGGGCACAAAATTTGTGCTAAATGGATCCACATTCTACTTCAATAGCTTCAATTCTTATTGGATGATGAATTTTGCTGTTGATTCGAATTAAAGATACAAAATTTCAAATGTATTTAGAGAGGCTTCAGCTATTAGTCTCACTATGTGTCGCACTTGGGAATTTAGTGATGGTGGATATCAAGCTCTTCAAATGTCACCTGTTGTATATGATGAGCATGTCTTTCAGGTCCAATGTTCTTTGCTTTCCTCGAATTCAAATATTCTGAATTATTTATTACCTATTTGGTATGCATAATAGAATGGAATGGAAAAAAGAATAATTTTTTTTTTAAAAAAAGTAGATTTATGCATAGATAGTGAAACTTATACCCCTACTTTTAAAAAATATTACTATATATATTGAAACTATTGTCGAGTAATGATTACATGGGTATAATAGACATCACATAAATTTTTTCCAATTTCTTTTCCATCTCTGAACCAAACAAAGCCAGTTTAAGGATTCCTAACTCAAAAAAAGATAGATTCCACCTCTCTTTCTCTCTATCTCTCTCACACACACAAACACATTATGTCAGATAAAGTTAATTTAGACTGTTAGTAAGGTATCTGTTTCCCTTGTTGGTATGAATAGTAGGGACTATATTTTGTGATAGTAGAAGCAAGAAAGTACAAGGTGCTGTTGATTTTAAGTTTAGTGAACAATTACCATGATGATAGAGGAAGAACTCAGTATGTTTGATGGGCTAATAATTCTAGAGTTCTTCTTAATAATGATGATGATTTTTACACCAATCCAGTCATTAAAGGTTACTATAAAAATCATGTCAAGGTATGCT
Source organism: Adenanthera pavonina (assembly GCA_026686845.1). NCBI lineage: Eukaryota > Viridiplantae > Streptophyta > Magnoliopsida > Fabales > Fabaceae > Adenanthera > Adenanthera pavonina. Next base: position 16,039,664 of record JAIVEN010000012.1, on the reverse strand, counting down.
TATAGTCATAATCATATGTTGTCAAACTTGGGCTAACTTTTACAGACTTTCATCGAATCTTTATAAATGATCCTCATGTTGATCATTATTATTTTATTTCACTAATAGAGCATGATAAGTTAGTAATAATATGCCCTATTAAACTTCTTTTTGCAGAAAAAATCCTCTATTAAACTTTGGGATTCGATACTTTCTTTTTTTTTTAAATGAGAAAATGACTCATTTTGAGTCAATTTTGGGCATTCAATTTAACTTGAAAGATCGATCCAAATTTATTCACTCATAAAAATAATAATTTTGAGAACATATGGACCATTCTTATTAATTGACCGCCAAATTTTACTTAAAATGAAGATTTTTTTTTTCACCTAAACATGAGTGAATCCAAATTCTAAATTTTAGGCAATGTATAGATAATCCATCTAAACTTGAAGTCGCTATAAATAAATCTCATGATGTACAAATTACATCTTGCTAGTACATAACAGAATAATTTATGACAGTGGATAAGTTATATGCACAAATTTGAAATTTATTATTTCATTATCATGTTTTGAAAATTGGACATTATTATTACAGAAAGTGCTAACGAGGATCAACACAATCACTAAAATAGCTTACAAGGATGATCTCACCATCATTGCTTGGGAACTTATTAATGAACCACAATGCAATGTTGATTCATCTAGAAATGCCACAAATGTGAGTTTGCTTAAGCATATTTTTTTCCTGCACTTATATATATTGTTCTTGTAATGAACAATTAATCATGATTAATTAATTGCATGTTGATTATAATTAGAGTTGGGTTGGAGAGATGGCTCATTATGTGAAATCGATTGACAAGAATCACTTGTTGGAGGTAGGGATGGAGGGCTTCTATGGAGACTCAATCCCTGACAAGAAGCAATACAATCCTGGTTATCAGGTTGGAACAGATTTCATCAAAACCATTCTCATTAACCAAATTGACTTTGCCATAATCCATGCATACCATGATACTTGGTAATTCTAATAATTTTTAGCAATCTCATCATAATTAATACAACAAAAATACTAATTAAAAACCGTAGCTCAATTAGTAGGAAGAGCTTTGCCCTGGGTACGTAACTACTATGTTAAATACTCATTGGGAGATTTTCACCACTCTTGTGATCCTACCCAACTCTACTTGGATTAATCAAATACAATAAAAATTCTATTTTGTTTATGCATTGTTTCATTACATGCATGAAAAAATAATGATTTCAATATTGTTTACTTTATGTTAAAATCATATTTCATAGCTTTATAAAAAATATGCATGTAAATCTTATTTAAAGCCCAAGTATAACCAATATACATTGAAGGATAACTTTCTATTATTTTTAGAAGAAATAGGAACAATTATAGGATATATATTTTAAGCTTTATCTCAATATTAGTTATTTTGCACATAAAATTTTAAACTTCATCAATGTAAAATATAAAATTCTTAGTCAGTTGCACTATTCATATACCTGAATAATCTAGCTATTAACAAAATTCCAAAAAACTAATGATAGGTTAGCAGGACAAAACAACACAAATCAAATGGCATTCATGCAGAGATACATGACAAGTCATTATAATGACTCCAGAACAATCTTGAAGAAGCCATTGGTAATGATGTATACTCAGGAATCTACGATTTGGCAAGAAATAGAGGAACTTTTGCTGAAGGGTTGGTTTGGCAACTTTTGGATAAAGGCATGGTGTAACACCTTACTCCAACACACCTCCTGACTTGACCGAATACTTCAAAAAGCCAACGAAAGGCAGCCAAAACACCTTACTTTTACCTCGGAAAACATTCAAGCAGTGGAAAAATACCCAAAAGACACTAGAACTGGGCTGGGGCTACGATTGCTACAATACCTCTACAGCCTTAGAGCTCTTTGATTCACTGGAGCTATGGCTTGGTTTTCTGGTGCAGCGGCACCCCCTTATTGAGGCCATATAAGCAAAATTCAACTTCTAGGGTGAACTTCCTAAATACATAACTTTATGCTCTGACCTTCGATTGACCTAATTCCAACTTCCACAAGTCAATCTTGTCCCAATTCAACCATAGACACCAATTTCACCCCAATCCATCTCCGTATGGATATTTTGGACACCTGACATTTTTTTAGTCACTTTTCAACAAAAACTCACCACTTACAACTTCCATTTTTCACCAAAGGTAGTTTGACCATTTTGGACTATTCTCACAAGTCTTGTTTGACTAAACCAACTTGTCTTATGAGGTTTCACTTCAAAGGAACTACTCCTCTGAGATTTGACCCCCTTGAATCCCAATTTCTCATAATGGGCTAACTACCCAACAACACACCAACAAGGCCCAAATCCATTCCGGGCTCACACACATGACTAATTCACCCTACAGATACATACACCAACCATACACGACCCATAACAACACCAACATCATATATAACCATCACATTCAACCACCATACATAAACATACATATAACATCATCTCATGTCAAACATCAATAACATACATCCATTACAATCATACTATCCTACTTAGCACAACATACATAGATAATACAACCTACTCCTATGACTTGGATATTCCCACGTCCGAGACTCTACTCGCTTGTCTTCTCCGGACTAGTGTCAGAACCTTCACCTGAAATGTTAGTTCATGGAAAAGGGATGTGAGACAAAGTCTCAGTAATCAGGAACAACTACACATAATATATATACTAATTCACACAATCATGCTCATGATGCAATGAAATGCTAATGAATAATATGCATGTTCTCCCTCATACATGGCTAGAACCACGAATTGTCGTCATCACAAGATGTTTCAATAGATGATTCCCTTCTAACTGTCGGTGAAGACTAATTCCAGGATATCACCAAGCTCACCTTACTCTTGTTGAATCAAGTGTTTTGATGATTCCAAACCAACCTTCAAGAGCTTGGAGTAAAGATATCAAAAGTGCACAAAAAGTTTCAAGTGAAAGAATTTTGGAGAAATCAGTGCAAGAATAGATGTAGAATGTTTAGTAATGTTTTAATTTGAGTAAAAGACTTTGATTTAGTGAAAAGATGTTTTAAAACCTTAATTCTATGTTAATTCATGGAATATTTGAAAAACACCCACCAATAGACGAAGTTTGAAAGGTTTACGCTGATCTGCTGTTTTGAAAATTCGAACTTTGCCTTTAGAAATTTGAATTTCGTATTGAAAATGAACAAGTCTAAAAAGACGCTTCTCTGACAGACGAATTTTGATATGTGTCTGAAAAGAGCTTTCAATGAGAAATGAACTTTGACTTTTGAAAATTTGAATTTCAGACAAAATGTAACTTATGAAAATTGAAAAATTTGTCTGAAAATGTGTCAAAGTTCATCTGAAAACAAGTTTAAAAAGAGTTTTAAAATTGCCCACTAACAGAAGAACTTTGAACATGTAAATTCAAATTTCAGAAACAAAGCTTGTAAGTCTATTGTGTTGATTTGTTGACATATGAATGACAATACTCATATATTCGAATTTTCAAGTAAGTCTAAAAAGAAGTCTCTCTGACAGATGAACTTTGCCCTTTGAAAATTTGAATTTCGAGCTTATAAACTATTGTGCCCCATTGAACCAGCTTCTGACAGACGAATTTTGGGGTTCCAAAATTCGAATTTCAAAGGAATTGTAGCAAATCAAATTTACTATTCACACTTGACAGAAAAACTTTACACATGGAAATTCGTATGTTCCAACATACAATCCTTTTCTAAAGATGAAAATTCAAATTTTGACTCATAACAGACGAAGTTCAGAAGTTCAACATTAAAGGCTATAACTTTCGGTTTTTGCGAAATTCGTCTGTTGACCAATTGAAATTCAAACTTTGAATGTCAGAAGCATTAAATGCGGTTGGTAAACGGATAGTTTCTCAAAGTAACCATTAGGTAACGTTTCTAACGACTAGATCTTGTCTCTAATGAATAGTTGGGGTAGAAATCTATAAATAGAGCTTCATTTGAAGATGTGGGTAACGGTTTTTACTTTGTAAATACTGAAACTCTGCTAAATCATCTACTCAAAGTCTCCTACTCTCACACTTCAATATTTGTACTTTAACTTTCATATACACTCTGATGAAGAGAGTTTATTCATTGTAAACAATCTTATCTTCATCTGGAAAAAAGATTTTCTTGTGAGGGGATATCACAAAGGATTGAGAAAGCACTCAATGAGAGTGCATAAAGTGAAAGTGTGAGCTCTAGAAGCAAAGCATCATCTGTGTATTGAGGCATTTGCAAGAAGCCCACTGAATTCTTGCAGAATAGTGGAAAATCTCAAGTGGTGACTTGGGGACTGGACGTAGGTCAAGTTGAGAGACCGAACCAGGATAAATATCAGAGTCTTCTCTTCCCTACTATTACTCTTACTGTTTATTTATTAATACTCTATGTTACCATCACTGTTTGCTTGCTTCACTTTCTTGATGTTTTGCAGAAAATTTTTAATCTTCCAAATTCACCCTCCCTCTTGGGAAGCCAGCTTATCTAACAACTCTAATGCAACCCTGTCAATGGTTACACTAGAGCTCAGATCGTGACTTTTCTTCCCCTATACCACCGCAAATTGGTGGTGAGTTAAGGAAGATGCATCCCCAAATCTACTGTCACCTGGCTCTCCTAAGGAAAGGATTTAGTGATAAGGATATTTCTTCATATCATCTTATCCTCTGCCACCTAGCTCTCCCAAGGAGAGGATTTAGCAATAAGGATCTTTATCATTACCTCATCATTAATCTCTTATTATGCAATCATATGGTGATGATGCCAATGTCATGCCAACATGCCTCAAACACACATATATATTATGATCACAAACATCATATGAACATGCTAGCATATAATGGTATGAGGATGCTACACATCATACATACACAACATATACAATCATCCTATCTCATCTAGCCATGTGCATACCACGATATGTAGAAAACCAAACACATACACAACCAATATTGTGGTATGAAAAGGAACATGCATATGTACATATATAGACTATCATATCTCACTATATAATACAAACCATACAGATAATACAAACACCTAGTTACCTTAATTGTCACTACCATGTGCATACGAATTTTACAAGCTTTCTTGAATGCCAATCCCATGACTTGACGTCTCCGATCAACCAAATAACCTTTACAATACCATAAAATCCTCAATTAACATACAATCCAAATATCCAAATACTATAATTCAACCATTTAGGCCTAACCCATGATTCCAACACTGTTTCTATACACCATTTAGCTCCTAGAGACCATTCAAACTCAACTCAACTACACATATCTCGGATTCCTTACTTTCACACACAATACCAACCTAGGGTTAAGCTTAAATCATGCATACTCCTTTTAAAACTCATGCCCAAGCATCATAAAAACCAAATTACACTTCATTAATCCTATTTCATCCATTTTAATCGGTGAATTTTGGCCACGACCGAAAACCCTAACATAAACCCAAAAAATCCCAACTCAAAACTGAAGAAAATGGAGAGGGAGGAGTAAAGATCACTTACCAATGACGTAGCAAGCTTATAGAGGATGAAAAACACCTCCAATGGCTAAAGATATCAAACCCTAACGCTGCTCCTTCTTTCTCCCTCAATTTTCTTTCATCTGTTCATTCGAAATGTTTCTGGTTTATACTGATTTCTTGATTTTTGCCGTGGCTCAGTTAGTTGGCCATGGTGTGAATGCTCTCGGCTTGAAGAATTTCTGGAAATTTCAACTCGCTCACTACGGCAGCCCTGTCTTGCTCCGTTGTGTAAAGCTCTTTTTCTCCACTTTGGTTTTCCTTCGTCCTGGTTCTCTGGTTTTGCATACAATGCGAAACACACTTAGTTAGCTAGGAACCAAGTGCAGGATAATGTAATGAGGTTTGCTACACATGGATTTATATTCTGCTGGGTATGAGATTGTTTTGTCCCAACATAATTCAACAAGCAGTGTAATAAGTCAGCAATCCTCTAGAATGATTGCACTTAATAGCATTCATTATTGATTAATTAATGAATTTTACATGTTTTCTCATACATTGCATAAGGTCTATAAGAAATAAGTTACAGGGTTCATAGATTGAGAATAATAATGTGATTTATTATAAATTTTATTATATATATTGATTCATAAAATTTTATTAAATGTTATATATTTCCATTTCATAAAATCATCAATGATAATCATAAAATCATATTATGCCATACAATTTCATAAAAATTTTTACATGGTAACAGCCTAGAAAATGGATATCCTAGGGTCACAAAACTCTTCAAACAACTAACCAATAATGCAAATTCACCATAAAACATCCAAAAAAATATATGGCATAGTTATAGAATCATGAAAATCAAGCATGATAACAGTAGGTATGAATGGGAAAATAACTACCTTTAAGCTTTCCAATCTTTTCCAAATTTTGTGCATACTTCCATTGATCTCCTTACACTTCTTTGAACACTATAACATCATAAAATAATGCCATGAGCCACTAATTTTCAGACTTCATTCACCAAATATACACACTTAAACTAAAAATTTGTTTTGCTATCCTTTGATCTATCTTTGTATAATATCTTTGTTCTTATAATTTGGAACTAAGAAATTCATTTTTGGGGTCAAAATTATGAAATTTCACCTCTAAATGGACTAGTCAATCTAAAATTTATAAAGAAAGAAGGAAAAATGATTTTCTCTAAAACTCAACAAACTACTACTAAATCCTTGTTTCTAGAGGCTAGTACATGATTTCTCTTGGGTTTATTACAAGAAAACTCCACTTTCTTCACTTCCTATTATCCATGGCTAAAAATCATATAGAGAGAGGAGGAAGAGTACTCCATTAAACCATTTCAACCTACTCAAAACTACAAGCTAGAAGACACAAAATATTACCATGCACTTTATTCTCCAAGCTTTGAACTCTAGCTTTCATTTTCTCTTCTCTTCTTTTCCTTCTTTTCTTTGGTTTTCCAAGAATGGTTATATATGGAAGCCCAGTGTGGTTTTGGGCCTAGCATGGATGTTTTAGGGCATATAGCCCATTATGTGAATTTGGGGTTCAATGGGGTGAAATCTCAAAGGAGTGGCTTCTCTGAGATGAAACCTTCTTAAACAAGTTAGTTGAGCCCAATAGGACTTATGTAAATAGTCCATCATGGCCGAAATGCCTTTAATGGCAATTGGAGCGCTTAAAGTTTGAGTTTTGGGCAAAAAGTGATCAAAATAGTATGGAGTGTGTAGAATCGCTATACAGAGTTAGATTTGAGCGAAATTGGTGTCTATGGTTAGATTAGGATGAGAGTGACTTATAGGAGTTTGAATTAGGTCAATCGAAGGTTAGAACAAGAAGTTGTGCATGTCGGAAGTTCACCCAGAAAATTACTCCAACAACAACCTCACAATTTTAACATCCCCTATTATACTATCCTAGACTTAGTCTTGAACTAATGGGAAGTATACTCGGTGATATGTGCAGAATTAGAGGAAACAGGATGGAGGAAGAGCAAAAAGGAGACAGAAGAGCTCTACACCGCAATAAGAAGCAGGGTTACCATGGCAAGTGAGCTTGAATTTTGTTAAATTTTTTAGGTCGAGAGCACACATGCCTTGGCTAGCTTACTGGCACCATGGCAATAGTCGTGAAATTTCTATAAATTATAAACCATTTCATTAGACCGATAAGAAGAAAACGAGGGAGAAATGGAGGAGCTACATTAGGGCTCCCATTTTCTGGCCTGGGAAGATGATTTTCAGACTCAAGAAGCTTCGATCATGGTTGATAAGTGATCTCTAACTTCCCCTCTCCTCTTTTCCCTTTGGTTTTGGTTTGGAAATCGGTGGGAGCATGTTAGGTTTTAAGTTTAGGGATGAATCCACTAATTAAAATGCTTGATTTGGTGCTATAAGAGTATTATCTAGTGTTAGGAAGGTTTGGGCATGAGTTTTGATTGGATTGTGATGAGGTTGAGTGGAACCCTCAGTTGAAAATTGTAAAGGGAGTGTGAAATCTGAGAGGTATAAGGATGATTATGATATGGATGGTTGTTAGGAGTTTATTAGTATGTGTTTATGCCACTAGAACACTGGATCAAGTTTGAATGGTTGAGTTATGAGTTGTGAATTGATGTTGTGTTGGGTTAATTGAAGATATTGCGATATTGTAGTATATAATCGGTTGATTGGAAGTGTGTGGCTCATGATTTGGTTGGTTGGAGGAGTTCAAGTCAAGGTTGGCAATCCAAAAGCTCATGAGAGTTGTGTGCGTAATGTCGATAACTTGAGGTAATTGGGTGTTTGTATTGTATATATTATATGTTAGTATATATGTGTATATATGCAAGTTTCTGTTCATACCACAACATTGTTATATGTGTGTATGATTTTTCTATATATTATGGTATGCACATGGCTAGACATTATAGTAGATGATGATTATGATTATAATGACGATTATATATGAGGATGATGTGACATTACATGATTTCATAGCATGGCATTGAGAAACAAGATGATAATGATGATTTCATGATAATATGACATGAATATCACCACATGACGTCGTGAGGAAAGATGGATCGAGTGGTGATGATGATATATGATATGATAGGATATGATGAGATATGATATTGGTGAAATAAGGATGTGATCCCTATTGCTAAATCTTCTCCTATGGCCAGGATAGAAAGGCGGCATTGGACTGCACCTTTCCTAAAATCACCACCAATTCACAGTAGTTAAGGGGAAGAAGAGCCATGATTCAAGCATTAGTGTTACCTTTAGCCGAGTGCACTAGTGTGATGTGAGCTTAGTGATGTCTTAAAATTAGTTTTCACTAACTATTGGAAGGGAGTCACTTATATGAAATATCCTATGATGACGCCAGCTCGTGGTTCTAACTATGTGTGAGGGAGACATGCATTCCATTTCATTTCATTGTGCATTATTGTATGAGATATTATATATATTGCTTGTAATTATCCCCGGTTACTAAGACATTGTCTCATACCCCCTCCATGACTAATATTTCAAGTGAAGATTATAATACTAGTTCAGAGAAGAGTAAGGAGTCGTAGGCCTTTTTGCATTTGGAATTTAAAGTGTAATTGGTAGTTATTATTTAGTTTATGAAATCTTGTGCTAAGTAGGTGGTGTGGCTTGATGTCTATATGAGTGTCCTGGGAGTATTGTTTGTTTGTTATGCGATGATAGGATGATTGTGACGTTGAAGTATGAATGATATAAATGATTATGTGATGTATTGATGTTGAGGGATGATATGAGTTGGGTGTGGATGTGTGCTGAGCATAGTTGTATATGTGTGGTGATGATATGGACCACAGTGTTGGTCATTAATGTTAGAACAGGTATTTGTGTGTCAAAATGATTGTACGTTAGTCCAAAAAGGGGATTTCAGGCCATGTATCTGAATTTTAGGCACATAGTCCATTATGTGAATTTGGGTTCAAGGGGGTCAAATCTTAGATAAGTGGTTTCTCTGAGACGAAACCTCCTTGGACAAGTTGGTTGAGCCAAATAGGACTTGTGTGAATGGTTCTTAGGTGCCAACTTGCCTTTGATGGCAAATGAAGGTGTTAAGTTATGAGTTTTGGAAAAAAAAAAAGGCCAAAACAATGTTGGGCATCCAGAATCTCCATAAGTAGTTGGAATAGAGTGAAATTTGGTGTCCATGGTTAGATTAGGATGAGAGTGTCCTATATAAGTTGGAATTAGGTCAATTGTAGATTGAATCATGATGTTATACACATTAAAAGTTCACCCCCAAAGAGTTACAAATTGCTAATATTACATTAGTAAGGGGCACCAAGACGCCACTTGGTATTGCCTCTTTGAGGCCGTGGTACTACCGTAGCTAGCTGTGACCCAACCTATTTTCGTGCCTTTTGGCAAGGTGTGATGTTTTAGGGATTGAAGTTAGGGTATTTTGGTTTGGTTTGGTCAGTTATTGAAATGATTGGTCGAGATTGGACATCTAGTTAGAGTAGGGTGTTATAACCATCTTCCTATCATCACATAGCACAAAAGTAACACTCCTAGGAATCCTCACTGCAAGCGATATACATAACAACAACCTACTTAGCAAAGACTTACATAGACTAAATTACAGCTACCAATTACACTTTAAAGTCCCAAATACGGGGAGGCCTACAACTCTTTGGTCTTCTTCGAACTAGCACCAGGGTCTTCACCTAAAATGTTAGTCATAGGAGGGGGTGTGAGATAATGTCTTAGTAACTGGGACAAACACATTCATATATAATATTATCAATATCACACACACACATATAAATGATATCGTGCGATGCAAAATGCTATGGTATACATGTCTCCCTCATCATAACTAGAACCATGAGCTGGCATTATAATAGGACTTTTCACATATATGACTTCCTTCCAATGGTTGGTGAAAACTGATTTCAGGATATCCCTCAACACTAATTCTTGGATCGTGGTTGTCCTTCCTCTGAAGCATCGCGAATTAGTGGTGATTTGGGGAAGGTGCAATCCATTACCTTCTTATTTTCCTAGCAATAGGAGAGGATGAAACAATAGGGATCCCTTTCTTATTTCACTATATCATATATCATCATATCATATCTCATCATCACCACTCGATCCATCATTTCTCACAATGTAAATATGGTGATGATATTCATGTCATATGATTCGGTGTATGTCACTATAAAATCATCATCATATTCATCATCATCATCATGCAAGCATGCTATGTGCACGTATAATAACATGCTTGTTACAACCCTCATTACATTATCTTGAACTCAATCTCAAGCTAACAAGGTGCAATTAATGATGTCGAAGTAGGATCCAAATAGAATAAAGCTTAAATTTGAAATACCAAAGGGCCATGTTACGGTGAACGAGTTTGAAATTTATAGAGTTTTCAGACAAAATAGGGCCCACACCTCGGCGCACTTATCTACTACAGTGGCACCAGCCCTCGAATGCACTAATGTTACCTTTGGCCAGGAGAGAACGGCAGTAGTAGACTACACCTTCCCTAAAATTACCACCAATTCACTGTAGTCAAGGAGAAGAAGAGCCACGGTCCAAGTATCAGTGTTACCTTTGGTCGAGTGCACCAGTATGAGGTGAGCTTGGTGATGTCATAGAATCAGTCTTCACCAACTGTTGGAATAGAGTCACCTACATGAAATGTTTTGTAATGACGACAACTCGTGGTTCTAGCTGTGTGCGAAGGAGACATACATTCTATTTCATTGTGCATTATTGTATGAGATATTATATATGTTGCCTATGGTTGTCCTCGGTTACTGAGACTTTGTCTCACACCTGTAACACCTTACTCTAACACACCTCCTACCTAAACCAAATTCTACAAAAAACAAATTGAACTTAACCCAAACATCGCATATTTACCTTCCAGAACATCACAGCAGCGGAAAACACCACAAAACACCTCAAGGAGCATTAGCATAGCTGGAACAGTACGTAAGGCCACAACTACTATAGTATCGCCATGGCTTTGGAGCTCTCAGATTCACTAGCGCTGCAGTGCCCCTTTGCTAATACCAAATCAGCAAAGTTCAACTTTTGGGGTGAACTTTCGACATGCATAACTTTATACTCTAACCTTCAATTGACCTGATTCCAACTCTTACAAGTCAATTTTGTTCCAATCTATCCATAAATACTAATTTTATCTCAATCCATCTTCATATAGAGATTTTGGACACCCTACACCATTTTGGCCACTTTTCAACCATAACTCACCACTTACAACTCTCATTTGCCACCAAAGGCAAATTGACCATTTGGGACCATTCTCACAGGTCCTAATCCGCTTAACCAACTTGTCCAAAGAGGTTTCACCTCAAAGGAACCACTCCCTTGAGATTTGAACCCCTTGAACCCTAAATTGACATAATGGGCTACTAACCGCAAAACACACCAACAAAGCCCAATTTCGCCTTTGGGCTCACAAATATTACCATACTGACTCAACAACACACCGTACCATGCATGCATCACAAGACATAACATCCAACACCATTCTACATCAATATCATAACATTAACATACATACACATCTGACTATCATTATAATTATCCAACTCCTCATATCCATTATAACATATTATCCTACTTAGTACAACATACATAGATAATACAACCTACTACTACAACCTGGATATTCCCACGTCCAAGATACTACTCCCTTGTCTTCTCTAGACTAGTGCTCAAATCTTTACTTGAAATATTAGTTCATGGGAAAGGGATGTAAGACAAAGTCTTAGTAACCGGGAATAACCACACACAATATATATACTGGTCCACACAATCATGCACATGGTGCAATAAAATGCTAATGAATGGTATGCATGTTCTCCTTGATACAAGGCTAGAACCACAAACTGTCGTCATCACAAGATATTTTAATAGATGATTCCCTTTCAACAGTTAGTGAAGAATGATTCCAAGACATCCCCAAGCTCACCTTACCCTAATGTAACCCAACCAATGGTTACACTAGAGCTTAGACCATGGCTCTCCTTCCCCTGGACCACTGTGAATTGGTGGTAATTTAGGGAAGGTGCATCCCTAAATCCACTATCACCTGGATCTCCCAAGGAGAGGATTTAGTGACAGGGATGTTTCATCATATCATATTATCCTTTACCGCCTGCTAGCATGCAATGGTATGGGGATGTTACACATCATACATACACAACATATACAATCATCATATATCAACTTGCCGTGTGCATACAACGGTATGTAGAAAATCATACACATATACAACCAATATCATGGTATGAAAAGGAACATGTATATATACATATATATACTGTCATATCTCACTATACTATACAAACCATACAAACAATACAAATACCCAGTTACCTCAATTGTTGATACCATGCACACATGAATTCCACAAGCTTTCTTGAATGCGAATCCCATCACTTGACTTCTCCAGTCAACCAAACAATCTTTATAATACCATATAATTCTCAATTAACATATAATCCAAATTCCATAATTTAACCACTTTGGCCTAACCCAAGTTTCCAACACAATTTCCATGCTTTAATAGACTTCATACAGCCATTCAAACTTTAATCAACCATACTCACCTCGAATTCCATACTTCCTCTAACAATTTCAACCTAGGGTTAAGCTCAAATCATGCATACACCCTCTAAAACTCATACTGAAGGATCACACTCCATAAATCCTATTTCATCCATTTTAATAGGTGAGATTCGGCCAAAACCAAAGATCCCAATATATACTCAAAAAATCCCAACTCAAAACCGAAGAAAATAGAGAGGGAGGAGTAAGGATCCCTTACCAATGAGAATCCAAGCTCCCAAAAGTCATAAATCACTCCTAAGAGCTGAGAATCACAAACCCTAACTCTACTTCTTCTTTATCCTTCCGATTCTCTCTCATTCTCTCATCTCATCTGACGGAAATGTTTCTTATTTAAACAAAACTGAAGCGTGGTGCCACGACAGCGGGTAAGTTTTCTGTGGAGCAAGTGCCCTTGGCTGAAGAAATGTTTTAGAATTTAGAGCTCACTTGCCATGGCGGCCCTGCTTCTCGCCATGCCGTGGAGCTCATTTTTCCTCCACTTGATTCTTTCTTCTGTCCTGGCCCTTTGGTTCTGCATGCAAGGCTAATGACACATGGTTAGCTAGGGACAATGTAATGAGGGTTGTTGCAACACCCCTTTCCATAAACTAATATTTTAGGTGAAGGTTCTAGCACTAGTCTGGAGAAGACAAGGAAGTAGTGTCTCAGACTAAGGAATATTCAAGTCGCGGTAGTATATTATAATGTCTATGTTATATGTTGTGCCAAGTAGGATAGCATGTTCGTTAGTAATATGAAGATTTTGATATTGTAATGATGATGGTGGTATGATATGTATATGTATGATGATAGTGATTGGTATGGAATGATGTGAAGTGATGAATGTATATTTTTGCATGTTTAGGAGTCAAAAGGGTTGTGTGTGCACACAAAGAGTGTTTTTGGGCTTGGTATGTGAGTTTTGGGCATATAGCCCATTATGTGAATTTGGGGTTTAAGGGGATTAAATCTCAGAGGAGTGGTTTCTCTGAGGTAAAACCTCTTCACATAAGTTGGTTGAATCAATTAAGACCTATGTGAATGGTCCATAATGGTCAAATTGCCTTTGATGGCAATGGGAGTGCCTAAGTTGTGAGCTTTGGCCAAAAAGTGGGTAAAACGGTTTCAGGTGTCTAAAATCTCCAAACAGAGATAGATTTGAGTGAAATTAATGTCTATGGATAGATTAGAATAAGATTGACTTGTAGAAGTTGGAATCAGGTTAATCGGAGGTCTGAGTATAAAGTTATGTATGTCAGAAGTTGGACTAAAAAATGAGCAATTTGGTGATATGGATATTAATGCTGCATTGCGACGCTGGAAGTTGAGGTCATAGCGGTGCTATAGAAGACTTCAGCCCCAACCCATTCTAGTGCCCTTTTGGCGTTTTTCCACGACATTAAAGTTTTGGGAGTTAAAGTCCAGGCGTTCTGGTCTTATTTAGTTAGTTTTTGAAGTATTTAGTTAAGATTGGAGGTATGTTGGAGTAGAGTGTTACAATGCTTATCAACACCATATATCAATACCAAGAAATTGAAATCCATATTATGTCTAGCTGTATGCATACCACAATATATAGAAAAACCATACACATATACATAAATTTTTGACTATAAATTTTTATATTTATAAAAATGCTTTTAACTCAGGATAAATTTATAATTTTTAAAACTTTTAGCTCATTAACTATAATTTTTCCCAAGACTTTTACACGTAATTTTCTCTTTAAGACCAAATTGTAATATATTTTATTATAGGGTAAAAATATATTTTTTGTTATTTTCAATTCTAATTCGGAAAAAAGGATTTTTTGCCATTTTCAGTCCATTTTTGTGTCTTTTTATTTTTTGAGATTTTAGACACATTTTTAGATATCCTTATTTTATCATTCTATATTATTTAATATCTAAATAAAATTTAGAATATTACATTTTGACTAAATGAGGTCAAAAATATAATAAATAATTATTTTGAGTACTTTCTCATATTTTTTTTTATAAACCAATCTTTTAATGATTCTTTTTACTATTCATATTAACTTTCAAATTGATCTATTTCTCACCTTAGACCTCCCGGGGGATGCAGTACTTATACCGTTATATTGAACTCAATGTGAACTTTTATTTAAGTGGTATATTACATAGTTTTCAGGGTAAGCTCTAAAATTAATTCTTGTTAATTTGAGAATTTATATGAAAAATTAATTCTAATTAAAAATTAAATATAATTTTTTCTAAAAATAATATGGAAAATTAATTTCATCTAGACTGAGCATGTAACTTTTCCGTCTCATTTCATTTCCCATCTTTTCATATATTTTGTAATATCATGTAAAATTAAGGATATTATAAGTAGCAATCATGGCTTAACTTAGAAATGCTTGCTCTGAGGCATCTTGTGTGAAGCCGTGTTCATTTATCCTCTTCCATGTGCTCTCTTTATTATATCTTCGATGTATCTTCTTGCTTGACTTACAATTGCTTCTTCTGTCGCATCCATTTGGTTCATACAACACTATATTGATGATGCCGCATCACCTCTTTCTCTTTGGGCCTGTTTCAAACAATATCTGGTTTCATTTTTGAGTCATTATTGCCAACAGTTACTTAATTCAGAAAACTGAAAAAAAAAAAAACCCTCTCAGTATCATCTTGTATGTGTGTGTTTTGTATATTATGGAAATTACAAATCCCAATCTCGAAAGCTAAATTGATTTGTGATACATCACACCCTATCTCTTATCCACATAACCGCATCTTAAAAATCCAGTGGTCCAAAACGGCCGCTTCAACAAACAGTGGTGCAAAATGACCACTTCAACAAACTTCAAGTCATCCCTACTTCAGGGGATATGTTTGTGATGTGATTTAACACAACATGTTTTTTTTTGTCTGCATGACACATGTTTAGATAATCTATGGTAAAGAAGAAATACAATTAGCCCTCGTTTAATTCATAGAAAGAAAATTGAGGAAAAGGAAAAGAAAAGAAACAAGCAGAGAAGAAATGAAAGAAAATATGAGATATGAATAGAAAAAATGTTTGGTTGGCAAAAGAGATGAGTGAAGTTTGATGGGAAAAAAAAGTTTGGCTTGTATAAAAGATATTGAAAAAAAGGAGAATAAAAATTCAAAAATGCCCAAATTGCCCCTAATCCTAAAACTATCTTGTAAACCTATTTTTGTTTTGATTTAAGATAATAGGAAATATAATTTATTAATAATAAAAATAATAATAATAAAATTATCTTTAAAAAATTAATCATGTAAAAATGAATGATAAAAAAATAAAACCATAATTTTTTTTTTGAAATTTTCATTTTTATTTTTGAACTAAAAATTGTTTTAAAAAATTAAGGGGACTAAAAAACCTGGTCAAGTTAAATTTCCATTTTCTTTTTCAAAAAATAAGTAATTAAGATAAAATATTCATTTTTTATTTAAAATTAAAAAAATCATATTATGGTCTTTCGCTCAACAGTAGAATTCTTCCCTCTCTACACCTCCATGCTCGCCGCCTTCCTTCATGATTGTCATTCGACGATCATCCACGGCCTACAAACACCGTTTCTCACTGTAGGAACTTTGACGGAAGTTGAACGTTCCTACTGCGTTTCCCATTAGATCCCACCTTGTCTGTAATCGGCAAGAACCATTGCCCCTCATGAACTCTCGGTCCTTCTTTTGCCATTTCTTCCTTGGTTTTCCTGTGCTCGACGTCGTTGGCTGAAAATTTTGTCTCTCCCTTCCCTAGAAAAACCTCTAGGAGACAAGTCTTCTTCTTCCATGAGTGAGATCTCTCCCATCCTCATCGCTGTTCATTCCCGAGCTACCAACCAAACGCGCGAGCCTCTTGAAATAGGTCTCCTTTCCTGCGCTCTCCCACCCCTTTCAGCCAATCAAACGGGGCCTTAAGGATACAGAAGAAACCATCTCCTCTCTCTCCTCATTTCATCCTCTCTAGCTAGTACAAAAAGGGATACAAATTTTGGGACACCCAGTCATCTGGAAACAACATAATGATAATGATAGGTGTCTAATCCCCATGTTTGGCATCTTCATTCATATAGTTAAAAAAAATAATGGACACAAGGGAATAAAATCTTGAAGTGTGACATTATTATAAGGGGTTATTTTATAATTTTCAAAACTGAGAGGGAGTGTTGAGAAATGACTCAAAATTAAGCCCCTTTAATTCGGAAAACTAAAAATATGAAAATTTTCTAGTTTATATAAAGTTTGTTAAATTAATAATCTTTTACGATTATTGGCATGGTACAAATCATAAAAGATTCTGTCAATGTCTAACCGCTATCTCTTATCTCTGCCACAATTCTAGCTCCCTTATCCCAACACTATAATTGTTGAAAATTTCAACAAGCTTTAAAAAAAGGCTCTAATGATAGGTCTCTAATTAATGTCATGCTCCGCATCTTATTTAATAGAGTTAATGGGAAAATGGTCACTAAGATCATTAAAGAATTTAATTGATTAGTCTCAAAATTTTACACTCAATTTCTACTTTTTACTATTCATATTTCACGATTTAACACTCAACTTTTCTGATTTTATACTAGACACACTAAAAAATTTAATTTAAAATTTTACACTCAACTTTTATTTTTTACTATTCATATTTTACAATTTGATACTAAAGAACCTCAATTTTACACTGAATACATTTTCAACTGATCAGTTTAAAAATTTTACACTCAATTTCTGCTTTTTACTATTTATATTCCACTATTTATCACTCAACTTCTCCAGTTTTACAATAAGCTTCCTCGATTGAATTCTTTTGTTATAAAAATGTGTTTAGTGTAAAACTAGGAAAGTTCTGTGTTAAATCATGAAAGACAAGTAGTAAAAAATAGATATTAAGTGTAAAACTTTTTAACAATGGCATTTATGTTATTTACTATTTAACCATAGTCTCTTTCTATCATTTTAGAATGTTTTGGTCATAAAATGACATTAATTAAAAATTTTGGTCTTAAAGTGTCATTTTCCCATAAAATAATATATTTTAAACAAATAATACAAATTTAAACAAATTTTATGATCTAATTAAAGTTTGAAACTAAATAATACTAAATTATTAATCCATTATCCACCATAAACAAATTATTAATAAGATTCATAACTTAATATATTTAAATCTAAATAAGTTTATATTCATCCATAATCACAGTTCGAGTTCAAAATGGTCAACTAATAATTCATTATTATGTTATTTGTTAAGTAAATTTATAATTTTTAATAATTATATATCATAATAATGCTTAAGTAATATTAAAATATAAAAAGAAAAAATGTTTTATACTAAAACTAATGTTATTTTGTCTTAAAAACTAAAAATATGTTTTAAAAAATTTTAAAAAAATAAAATCAAGACCGTTTCAAATAAGTTCAGGATCAGTTCACAATCAGTTTGGGAAGTTCAAGGTTAGTTCCACGGGTTCTAGACCACTTCAACAAACAGTGGTCCAAAATGATCACTTCAATACACTTCAAACCATCCCTACTTCAGGGGATATATACGTTTGTGATGTGATTTGACACGTTTTTTTTGGGCTGCGTGACACATGTTTAGATAATCTATGGTAGAGATGAAATACAATTAGGCCTCATTTGATTCATAGAAAGAAAATTGAGGAAAAGGAAAAGAAAAGAAAGAAGCAGAGAAGAAATGAAAGGAAATAAGAGATATAAATAGAAAAAAAAATGCTTGGTTGGCAAAAGAGATGTGTGACATCTAGGAGCTGATGAGGGTGAGGAGTGATTACCGGTGTAAAAAAGGGGGTGAGATAAAGTGATAATGAACGGACAAGGAGCGGCACCTGGCAGACTTCTAAGTGGAAAGAGCACATGAATGAATCAAATACATACTGGAATGAGAGGGATCCAAAGACTGTATAGGTATGAGACTATACGGTTAAAGGATAGTTTAAAGGAATTGATAGGTACTACCTATACCAACAAGGTGCACCTTCCTTTTTGGTAGCCTATCCCTTAAGAACTCCTCAATTAAGCATACTTGATCTGGAGCAATTCTGGGATAGGTGACCTCCTTGGAAGAAGTTGTGTAAGTGAGGACAAAGCACATAGAAAGGGCATGCGACATCCTGGTGCTGATGAGGGTGGGGAATGATCACCGGTGCAAGAAAAGCGGATGAGATAAAGTGATGAGGTACGGACAAGGAACGGCTCCTAGCAGGCTTCTAAGCAGGAGGAGCATATAAATGAATCAAATACAAACTAAAATGAAAGGGATCCAGAGACTGTATAAGTATGGGACTATATAAATTAAAAAATAGATTAAAGGAATTGATAGGTACTACATATAACAACAAGGTACACTTACTTTTTTGGTAGCTAGCATATCCCTTAAGAACTTCTCAGTTAAATGTGCTTGACCTGAGGCAATTTTGGGATGGGTGACCTCCTGGAAAGGAGTTGTATGAGTGAGGACAAAACACACTGAAAGAGTTTGTGTTGGTTTGTTGGAACAGTCGTCAATCCCGAATAGCGGTCGAATGTTACAAGATGAGCATAGTTTGATAGGAAAAAAAGTTTGGTTTGTATAAAAGATATAAAAAGAAGAATAAAAATTCAAAAAGCCCAATTTGCCCCTAATCCTAAAACTATCTTGTAAAGCTATTTTTGTTTTGTTTTAAGATAATAGGAAATATAAGTTATTAATAATAAAAAATAATAATAATATTATTTTTAAAAAATTAATCATGTAACAAAGAATGATAAAAAAAATAAAACAATAATTTTTTGTTTTGAAAATTTCATTTTTATTTTTGAACTAAAATTTTTTGAAAAAAAAATTAAGGGAACTAAAAAACCTGGTCAACTTAAATTTCCATTTTCTTTTTGAAAAATAATTAATTATTTTATTATCAATTATAAAAGATAAAATATTCATTTTTTATTTAAAATTAAAAAAATCATATTATAAGCTTTCGCTCAACAGTAGCATTCTTCGCTCTCTACACCTCCATGCTCGCCGCCTTCCTTCATGATTGTCATTCGACGATCATCCACGGCCTACAAACACCGCTTCTCACTGCAGGAAGTTTGTCGGCACCTGAACCTTCCTTCTGTTTCCCATTAGATCCCACCTTATCTGCAATCGGCAAGAACTATTGCCCCTCATGTCATGAACTCCCTAACTATCTGCAATCGGCAATAATGTGATACTATCCTTTCCTGCGCTCTCCCACCCCTTTCAGCCAATCAAATGGGGCCTTAAGGATACAGAAGAAACCATCTCTTCTCTCTCCTCATTTCATCCTCTCTAGCTAGTACAAAAATGGATACAAATTTTGGGACACTCATTCATCTGGAAACAACATATAATGATAATGATAGGTCTCTATATCAGGTTTGGCATCTTCATTCATATAGTTAAAAAAAATAATGGACACAAGGGAATAAAATCTTGAAGTGTGACATTATTATAAGGGGTTGTTTTATAATTTTCAAAACTGAGAGGGAGTGTTGAGAAATGACTCAAAATTAAGCCCCTTCAATTTTAAAACTTGTGTAAACACTTAATTTGGAAAACTAAAAGAATAACAATTGGGTTTTTAATTTTCTAGTTTATAAGATAGACGTGAGGTGGGGGTCCACACCAAGATGTAAATGATAAAAAGGTTTTCTAGTTTATATAATTACTTCATTATAACATAGAAATATCATATCGCATTTTCTCGATAAAGATCTGTGTAAAGTTTGTTAAATTAATAATCTTTTACGTTGGCATGGTACAAATCGTAAAAGATTCTGTCAATGTCTCACCGCTATCTCTTATCTCTGCCACAATTCTAGCTCCCTTATCCCAACACTATAATTGTTGAAAATTTCAACAAGCTCTAAAAAAGGCTCTAATGATAGATCCCTTGAATGGGTTGAAAATCAACATGAACGGATCTTTTAGTCCAAAATCGAAGGAAGTTGCTGTTGCGATTGTGTGTAGAAAGCATGAGGCTTAGGTGGAATTTTGCTTTAGTGAACCTGTATTTGCCTCTTCAGCTTACAGTGCTAAAAGCCTTGCCGTGAGGAAAGCCCTCGAGCTTTGCAATAGTCTCCCTTCAAATCAGGAAATTACCATTGAAATAGACTGTGCACAACTCTATCATCACCTTATTGATAAATGCGATTCTGGAGTTGAGTGGATGAGCTTACCAATTTTACAGGATTCACTTATGCTAGCAAGTTCTTTGCCTCACATCTCTTTCTCCTTAGTGCCAAGGATCTATAATGAGACTGCTAATTGTCTAGCGATCTCTTCTACAAAAAGGAAGCACCCATCTGGGGTTTTCGCTGATGCTCCTTCCTTTCTTCTCCTATTACTGGCTAAGGACAAGGCTGCTTCATCAGAATCTGTGGATGTTGGGGATCGAACTGGAATTGGATAATAGCACTCTTGCGAATCTGTGTCTTTCTATGGGCTCTTTGTCGTTTTCTTTTCTGGTGCTTCGTTTTTTTTATTTGCTTTGTCTTTTCATTTGGTCCTTCTTTTGATTACTGTGTTTGTTACGTCTTTTCTCTTAATGAATGAATTTCCAGTGGCCAAAAAAAAAATTAATGTCATGCTCCGCATCTTATTTAATAGAGTTAATGGGAAAATGGTCACAATGGCCTAAAATCTTGAAGAGTGTAAGGGGCTATTTTCTAATTTTCAAAACTGAGTGGAAGTCCTGAGAAATGGCTTAAAATTGAAGGGGAAATATTCATATATCAAAAGAAATGATAAAATCTAGAAGAAGCAAAAGTTACCACTGTGGTTCCCTGATCATTGCAGAGACGAATTATGAGAGATATGTTGAAGATAAAGTCTTGATTTTTATGCAGAAAATTGTCAATCTGATCTTCTGGTTGATACAAAGTAGCAAAATATGAATGCAACAGAATCACAGGTCCTCAAGATGAAATCCAAGCGTTGCTGAGATATTCTTGCAAATTTGGTATATAGCCCTCTTTTTACCTCTTTGCCTACACATATAAAGATTTGCCAAAGTCTTTCCACTGTAAAAGAGGGAACATCAATGCGTACTCAAAATTAACATCAGAAAAAAAACAATAAAAGGACAAAATGATCCTCCCAATCTTAATTACTTGAAGATGAAACAGAAAAAGTTATAGACATTGACAGTGGTGGACCCGGAAGTTTTAGCTTGTCGAGGCATACAAACATACACACATAAAATTTTTTGCTTTAAAAATATGACATAATTTGAAATTGTTGGGGACAATTAATATACATCATACATATACATATACTATTAAGAAATGTACTAAAGAATTTGTGGGGGAGATTGCCCCCATAAGAGTAGGTCCACCCCTATCCACCTATGTAAAACTCACAGGAGCACTAGTGGATCCTTCTTGCTTTTCTGTCTCTCTTATTACATCAGTTGAATAATGATTCAGAGAATTTAAATTAAGAAAATCAGATATATAAGAGGGTTTGGGTTGTTACTGCTTTCTTAATATATGGCAAGACTTTGTCAATCTTGTTTTCTCCAGCAATTTCATGAGCAGTTTCTGTGGTGACATCATTGAGTGCTTGGAAGCAAATCCTCATGTACTCTGGAAGACTTTTGAAGTTCTTCAGCATCCCACCTGAAAGAGAAAATGAGAAGAACGTGAAAAAAAGTGAGAAATTGGTGGGATTGATTATGACACAATTATAGATAATTAATATAGACAGATTCTCTTCCATGTGAAAAAAAAAAATACAAAGATTCTCTTTCATTTTAATTAGATTTCCTGTACACGAAATTTGAAAAACTATAGGTACCACATTATTAAATTTGTGAAAAAAAATAGGACAGAAACAATATAAAAATTCCAAAACAAATCAAATATACCAAATAAAAATATTATTTGTAAATAGAGACTTTTTCCATTTAAATTATTGAACGAGATCCATTATTATATCTCTACTCACGTGAGCGGCACAATAGGATTTATCCCTCTCATCAATTTAAATTAGCTGCAACCACAGATTACTATATCTCTCATAATGTACGCACCTAATAGAAATTAATTGCACATGTGACCACTCATTAATTATCTAGTACACTTATTTATCAGTGGCCCTACGAACTTTTACCAGGCATGTGTCACATTCTCTCTAAGAATTTATCTAGTACACTTATTCCAGATCATGTTACTTATTCCTGGTCATGTTACAACCAGTTTTGAACGTCCTAGTAAATATCTTGCAGATATTTTATATCATAAAACTTTCACAAATGCATAACATGTTCCAAATCTTCTATATATAATACAAAAACTCTAACAAATTATACTATTTGGAAGCCATACATCAACAATGCAGCTCATTTTTCAAGCTTTATATGACGTAAGGAACCGCTTTAGTTTCCATTTAAAATCTAATCATGTAGAGGTAAGCAACAATATATTAAGTTTTTTTGTCCTTTTTATGAACAAGTACTGTTCATGAATAAAGAAACTTGTAATATCTCTTGCTTTCCGCAGAATTCTTTGGCTCTTGCTCAATATATAACGATAATAATAATAATAATAAATTGTTTCAAAACAACCCTATCAATTGCGAGTGTGAACTGCTTCAATTCTTCAAATTAAAGGAGGCATATACATCATAAATATCATCAATCACCAACACAAAATTAATGATTTTAGTGGCCATTTCCTCAAAAATTTGAACTTTGGTTCAGAAGATACTCTTGCTACACATGAAGCTTTCAACCAATCTATTCCTTGCAAAGTTCAACTTTTTCTAATCCCAGATTCTTCCACCACCTATAAGTGCCGCAATTAAAAATAGTTTAAGTAAGATAAATGAAAAATCTTCTTCTAAGTATTAAAATTTAAAGACCACAAAAATTCTTGGAGGTAATATTTTGGTGAGTAAAAATATTTATCTGGGAGCGAAAATAGCTCGATAATTCCTTGACTTCTTTCATAAGGTTAGCTTGAATGATGTTGAAGTTTAGTTTGGCCAATTCAAGTAATATGTGATTCTTGTGGGTCTTTTCATATTCTTCGATGTGTCGTTTGACTTGAAACCATTGAACTCTCCAATGAGAAGGAAGCTCCTAGACATGGTGGACCACTTGCTCTAAAACACGTGATGAATAATGCAACTTGGTGGAAGCATCCTTCAGAGAATCAGTAGCAAATGTCCTAACCTCTTCCAAGATAGTTTCGCCTTCCAATGCCAAGTGTGAGGCCTCAAGAAGCTCAATTATTCCTTTAATATCACAAGAAATTGATACTCTCTTCAGGATATCCTCCTTCCCATATGAGAATATTGCACCAAGTTTATCTGTGTTTTCAACATCCAGCACAAGTTATTTAGCTGAGGTTCACTGATTAATTATTTGGTTGGTTCTTTTCAAGTTATGCTTATTTCAAACTCTGTAATTCGGTTTTTACAATTTAAAAAAAAAGGTTAATCATCATGTGAAAAGAGAGACTTACCACGAGAAACTTCATATCCATTCTGCCTTAAAATCCTGAAGTATAGCGTGTTAAAATACAAATGTTCATGAACTTTAACATTGTTTTTCTTGGCAGAGGATAGGGTTTCTAGAGCTTCGTTGATTTCTGTAACGACCCTCAAATTATTGTCCAAAACTTAGCCTTGAATTAATTAAGAGTATCATTGTTATTTGGTGTAGTATTGGAGGGATCAGGACCAGAAGAAAAACCAAAATGGACCAAATTAGAGAAAGGAAATTGAGTGCCTTCATGTCATGGCAAGCAATAGTTGTGCTGCGGCGAGATTTTTTCAATTTTTGAATTCAAATGAGATAGAGACGACTCATGCCATGACGAACTTGTTGTACATCATAGTGCCAGTTGAAAAATTCTGATAAATCTAGATGTGAACCAGTTGACGTGGAAGTAAGAAATTGGACACTACAACAAAAAAGGCAATTTGCAATGGATTTTGAGACGAAATTTGGAAAAAATTCTGTCGCAAATATTGTTACCACGGAGTTTGAGACAGAATTTTGTCTATGGCAAATAAGATCGTCGCAAACACTTTGCCTCAGAAAAAATCATTCTGTCCCAAAATTTGCGATGAAATTTGTGATGAATTGTGTTCCATCCCAAAACTATTGGGATAGCATATTCCAACTTTGCTATGGATCTTGAGATGGAATTAATTCCATCATAAAGCTCCAACAATAGCCTATTCCAACTTTGCAATGGAACTTGTGATGGATGATTTAGTCACAAAACCTAGGGAAAAGTTCCATCACAAATAGGCATTGACAGTGGTGACCCAGAAGTTTTAGGTTGTCGAGGCATACAAACATACACACAGAAAATTTTTTGCTTTAAAAATATGACATAATTTGAAATTGTTGGGGACAATTAATATACATCATACATATACATATACTGTTAAGAAATGTATTAAAGAATTTGTGGGGGAGATTGCCCCCATAAGAGTAGGTCCACCCCTATCCACCTATGTAAAACTCACAGGAGCACTAGTGGATCCTTCTTGCTTTTCTGTCTCTCTTGTTACTTCAGTTGAACTATAATTCAGAGAATTTAAATTAAGAAAATAAGATATATAAGGGGGTTTGGGTTGTTACTGCTTTCTTAATGTATGGTACACTACTACAAAATAACTATTTTACATCTTTTATTTACGTATATTGAAACAAAAACAGACATAAAAAGTTGAGTGGTGGCAATTTTGTAAATAAATGGATAATATTTAGGCTTTCTACGGCTGTTTGTTAAAAAACAGACATATATAGAAGCTTTTTACGGCTGTTTTTCTAACAACAGCTATAGAAAGGTCTCATTTTAATAAAAAAAACCTCAAGCCACTAGTACACAAAGCACTTTTTAGATCGGGCGAAACAGACATTTTAGATCATTTTTTCAGTAGATGTAGAAATAGCCGATATAGAAAGTGTCACTTTCTAGATCGGTTTTAAAACGGATCTAGAAAGTAAATTTCTAGATCGGTTGAAATAATAACCGATCTAGAAAGTCTTTTTTTTTTAAAATAAAAATAAAAAGACTTTCTAGACCTGTTGTTTCCTAAGAACAGATCTAGAAAATCTATCTTTTAATCCTTTCACATAGGAGGGGCTGATTACATAGCTTTTCCCCACATCCAATAATATAAACTAGATCAACTCATAAAAAGTGTCTCCTTGAGGAAAAAAATATGTAAATATATATTAACTACACATGGGAGATTAAAGACACCAATGAAGGCAATCAAAAATATCTAAAAAGACATCATAAGGTTCTCAAACAAATTCATGAAACTTTATACTTAAAAGACCTATTACATGAAAGGTATTAAAGACCAAAAGTTATTCCATTGGTTAAAAAAATTGAACAAGGCATATTGTTAATACAAAATGAGTAAATTTCCTTCAGCCTTGTAGTCGTGTCTGGATACAGAGCTTGCAGTAAGAACCTATAAATAAAGAAGTGTGTAACATGAGAAAATTATAGCATATACTTATTATCAAAAATAACAATCAGACAAAGCATATGCTATTGTTATTATCACAAATAACAAGAGTCAAATAAGAAAACCATACAGATTGGATAGAATTAATCACAAGGTTATATATGGTATGAAGAAATTATTTCATATTAAAGGAATACTGCTGCATGCATATCAACAATTTCTGTCTTAAAGAAAACAAAGCAGTGCAAATTTCAACAAAAGAAATCACCTGAAAAGAAGAAAGAGAAGCGTACCATTCAGTTTCAGTAATGGTCCCCATTTCCCCTGGGTAAAGGATAGGCAGGAAAGGGGGATTTACACCGGTGTGGACAACCACGTTCCTGCATGATGATCGTGGACTATTTATTACATTTATTTAGAATTCAGAAGCAAGTTTGGAAGAAGCTAGTCTTTCTAATAGTTAAGCAAAAGATTATAAATCACATATATCTTCTACTCTGAAGTCTGCATCCAGCGTTGAACTCTTGCAGCCGCAGTAGGTTGTGTTTTGGAACGGAGAAGAGATCATAGTTAAGTTTTGAGATGATTCTGGGATCAACTTTTGAAGCCTGACACCTGCTAAAAGTTTCTGTGGTTGTGCAACAAGGTTGTTGAAGGATGATTGTTAATGCCATGGAAATGTGAATCTAAATCTCAAGATTTTTTAAATATATAAAAGACGGTGGAAGAGTGGAGGTCGATAACATGTTGGAGGAGTATGACTTCTATATGGAAGTATATATTATGTTCTCAATTGGCAGTTAGATGCTGATATAATATTTTATGCGTTTTTCTCTTTTGCCACTGAAAATACTACATTATATTTTTTTTGTTCTTTTTTAGCCAAAAAAACTTCATTATCAATATATAAGAAAACAAAAGGAGTTAACCAACTCCTTGATCATAGAATCAGAATTCACAATAGAAATTAAGGAAGTGGGATAGGAGATATCCCTATAGAAAAAAACCTATCCCTCTAAAACTCTTTAGGCTCTATGAAGTTATCTCCTAGCCTAAACTTCTATTGGGACCAATTGAAATGTTTGGGGAAAAAAAGCATTGATGATCATCGTTAATCAAGATCTTCATTTTCTTTCTTAGAATAAAACATTGATAGAATCACTTAAACTAGGGATAACGACTTACAACATATCAAAAGCAATATTAAAATATAACTACTACAAAAGATGCAAACATCTAAACAAAAACAAATTCTGTTTGAGCAACCCACTACATTCAGCTTCATAGAAAATAGCCAACAACTACAGGTAACAACAAAATGATTTTCATCACAATCATGAAAAATTAAGAAAAAAAATCCTACTAAATAATAAATAAATTAGACTAATTCTAGCTAGGCATTTAATCATACACTTTTTAAGTTGATTTTCATCTTTTACGTGTTGAGGATGTTTCAATAAAAATAAATATGTAAATAGGATGACCCAATAATTATTTGACAAAATGTCTTGGTAAAAGATAGTTTATAAAATATAAGCAAATCTTTATGTAAATGTGAACTAAATGTTTCACTTACCATGTTAGTCCTCATATTCAAAATCTTCAATGCGCCCCAACACAGTAGCTCATCATTTTATCATGGGTCATGTCAGAGAACTTGTTCAGTCCAAACAAGGGGCTGTCCTCCACAAGGTCTCCCAAATCTTCCCTCCAGAATGTCATGGTCTCGTGATGGCAACGTATGACATTGTCTTTGAACACCTTGAATGACTTAGGTTTCTCATCAGGAAGCTTCGAAAAACTTTGTAGCATCTTATCCATCTCTCATACAAATTCCACAAACTCTCATCTGATGACAAATCCTTCTTATCATAAACAAAGGAGATGGGCACACTGAAAACCAATGCCAATGATAAGGCAACCAGCATGTTAACAACTAAATGAAGACTGAAATTTTTATAAAAATAAAAGAACTACCAAAGGATAGAGCAACTAATGCCTTCCTCTCTAAACATCTCCCCCACTCTTACTCCAATCAAGAACCACCTCCTCCCCCATATCCACCTCCATTTGCCTTCCACATCCTCCCTCACCGCCACCTAAACTCCCAACCATAGGGTCATTGCTCCAAAAGACTGAACTAGATGTTGTCACTACAAATTCCAATGCATAAACAATCAGACCAGATTAAAGGAGACTCACCTTGAAAGTAATATAAGAAAGTCCTTCAAAAGTTCCAAATGCCATAATATGTCCTATATTTCATTTAGAGATTTTGGTCCAAATGCACTCCTTTTTAATAACTTAGATTTGAATGAATTAAGCAGAGCACAAACTCATTGACAAGAGTTTAAAATAAAATCCATTTGCTAACCTCTTTTATCTTGTCCATTATGAGCTGGTATATGGAAAGAAGATTGTAACATTCAAGCCTTTCAAGATTGTCAAATTAATTCTGAGCTGTAAGGTTCACCATGAAGTCCAATTAAATAAGTTTAGAACTAGCTGGACAGCAGATTGACAAACATTTATTAAAAAAGGGAAAAAATTGTCGAGATAGAACCTACAAGTGCCAACATCATCATATCATAATATTGCAAATAAAACAATGAAAATACATACCCAAGTAATGCATCAGTTTTGCAAATTTTTATCTTTTTTCCTATCAGCTACAAAACAAAACAAGCTAACTTAGAGCAAATGGGATGAGAGTAAAATCAAGAGCTAAATTCTATAGGTTATAATCAGTCATATTTAAAAAATGATATAGTTTGATATGATTCATTATCGCTAGCTTGTTAATGAGTGAATATCACTCAACCCTTAATATGGCACCACCTGATCTGTCACAAAAATAAGAAGTGCCATTCCAACAAATCATAAGGTGCTCTATATTCTCATAATTTAAAGGACAATAGCTCATAATTTGAGTATTGCCATGCCTTTCACAGAGAAAGCAAAGAATAATACTACTTTGAGATTGTTTCAACAATTAATTACTTTTTTATAAAAAAGGTTACATAACAAAACGATAACCAGCTAATTAACTCACAAGACAGTTGATAATAAAATCACATCTAACATTGCATAAAGTAATTACCTCTGGTTCCTTCATGAAGGCAACACGAAGTGGTGTTTTTCTGAGGCCTTCCCCTGTTTATATCTTTCCCAAGACCAAGCAACAGAACTTTCGCAGTATCCTCAATGACAGTTGAATTCGCCTCCTCCTCTAAACCCAATTTAGCACAACCATTTTTCACAATGTTCTCAAGCTTAACATTGAAATGACCCTTATCCAAACGGCCCATTGAAGACCACAAACGACACGACCTGCAAATCCTAGATGCAGCCAAATCAATCCCCTCCCAAACTTCAGATTCAGGCAGCAAACCCTGAATCAGTCGACGGGATTTCAGACATGACTTAATGGGCAATAAAAAAATAACAAAAACGAATCCAAAATTTCTTGATATGAGAGAAAACAAATCTCAGGCCCAACTCACAGCAAAATGATGAGAATGGGGATGAAGTGGGAATAAGTTCAAATAGATCAAACAAATTCTAGTATAGCCGTAACCAGAAACCAAAAAGATAACAAATAGAAGAAGGTATAAAATGATAGAGTAAACGAAATTATAGCCCAAAACCCCAGCAAAATATATGGGACGTTGTCTTTAGCTCGTACCTGAAGATTAAGGTTTAAAGATGTAGCCCTTACAAGAATTAAAGCCCTAGAATGCAACGATTCAAAATAGATAGAAGCAGATGCCCAGGGACGGTAAAATACGATAGTAGAAGAGGCCTTTGTGCGTAGGTATCGAGGACTGGAGGAAGAGGAGCCAAGCGCAGCCGCCGAAGAAAGTAAGACGCTGAGGAGACCGTAATGCTGAGGGTGGAGAGGAGAAAGGTCGCCCACGAGAGCATGGCAATAAGGGTGGAGATGAGATGATGCGAGAAGAGAGATGAGTGGAAGCACACGATGACGACAAAAAAAATTCTTTTATTTTACTTTATCCTATTGAATCTGGTTTTAAACCCATCGATCCAGAAAATTATTTCTAGATTGGTCTGTTTGATAACCGATCTAAAAAGTTTAAAATCTAAAGAATTAATTACAAAATTACCACCGGTCATATTTTCTAGATCGGTCATTTTTAACCGATCTAAAATTACGATGTAAAATATGTTTTTTCTACTAGTGAGCTTTCTACGATTATTTTTCAATAAAACAATGGTAGAAAGATTAATATTTGCTCATATTAAGATTAAAAAAAATCAAGTTTTCTATCTAATTTTTAAAAAATAGTTGTAATTAGTGAAATATTTTGTGACTATTTGTTAAATAATAATGGTAAAAAAAGATAATATATATTTATTTTAAATAAAAATAGTATTTTCATTTTTTAAAAATAAAATAAAGTCAAGTTTTTAATTAAAAATTATTTTAAATTAAAAAAAAAAGATGTTTTAGATTAAAAATGTTGTGTATTTATTTTATTTTTTAAATTAAAAATAAATTAAAAAAGAATTTTTATTTTTTAAATTAAAAAATTTGAAGGTTTTGTTGGTTATTTTTAATAAAAGCAGAAATTGAAAAATTTTCAATTAAAAAGAATGTTCTTATTTTATGATCTATATATTTTTTAAGGGGTAACTTATCAAGCTTTCTATGGTTATCTTTTATAAAATAACTATAGAAATATTGCAAATTAAAATTATAATTTTTTTTCTATTTCCTAAATTAAAAAATATTTTTATTTTTTAAATAAAAAATTATGCTTTTTACGGCTGTTTTTCAAAAAACAGCAGTAGAAAGCTACCTTTCTAGGGCTGTTTTTCAAAAAACAGCCATAGAAAGATCAATTTCTATGGTAAAAAAGATAATGTTTATTTTCTTTTTTAAATAAAAATAGTTTTTTAATTTTTAAAAAATAAAATAAAGTCAAGGTTTTTAATTAAAGGTTATTTTAAATTAAAAGAAAAGATGTTTTAGATTGAAAATGTTGTATATTTATTTATTTTTTTAAATAAAAAAGAATTTTTTATTTTTTTAAATTAAAAAATTTGAAGGTTTTGGTGGTTATTTTTAATAAAAGCAGCTATTGAAAATTTTTCAATTAAAAAGAATGTTCTTATTTTCATATGATTTATGTATTTTTTAAAAAGGTAACTAATCAATCTTTTTATGATTGTCTTTTATAAAATAGCTATAGAAATATTATAAATTAAAATTATATATTTATTTACTATTTTCTAAATTAATTGTTTTATTTTTTAAATAAAAAATTATGCTTTCTACGGCTGTTTTATGAAAAACAGCCGTAGAAAACCATCAACATCATTTTCCCGCCGTCAATAACATTAGGCGCGATTTCATTTTCGAGTTCCCTTTTTTTTTTTTGGCTCAACTACTCAAATGCTCCTCTGAAATTTGACATTCAAAGCTCGAAGCTCCCTCAAGTAACCCTACGTCTCGTTGTTGTTCCGATTCACATGTGTTGCTCAATAGTTAACTGGCTCACTTCCCTTCCTACTCTGTAACTTCATTTCCATTTCATTTTGATTCCATTTGCTTTGTGTTTTCATTTTGGGTTTTGTTGTACTCGTTCTCCATTTCATTTGCATTTTCATTTTGGGTGCTTCATTTTTTTGCCCTTCATTTCTAGGTTCATTGGTTCAACTCATTCTCTATTTTCGATGCCTTCTCTTCTACTAGAGCCGCCATATACAAATTTCTTGATCCAATTCTTGAATTTGCTGATGCTGTGAGTGTCTATTCTATTTTTTGGGTCTTTGTGTCTATTTAGTGAAGAAAGTTGTTTCACTGCCCCTGTAAACACCGTATTTTGTCCGGACAAAAAAAAAACACAAACGAATAAATGAACGAAAGATTGTAATTAAGGAGAATAAATTTCCTTTTAATTAATAAGACAAATAAAATTTCCTTTTTATTAATTCATTTTTATGGGGTTGAAAAAATATACACATATGTACATAAAAAAAAAGCGTAAGATGATAATAGTAAAAAAAAACAAAGAAAACTAACTTAAAAAAAAAAAAAAGAGACTAACTAAATGAAAAAAAAAAGGGTGAGGGGAATGGGCTGCAACATTGGGCTTGAGATGCTGAAGCCCAGCATCTCAAGCCCCATCACCACCTTGAGCCCTAGTTAGGGCTCAAGGCGTGTGACACCGAGAGAGGACAAGGAGGCCACAGAGAGCAGAGAGGAGAGCTGACTGAGAGAAAAAGAAAGAGAAGGAGTAGCAAACCGAAAGAAAAAAAGAGCAGGGGGCAGCTGAGCAAGAAGCTGACACTGCGGGGAGCAAAGACCGAAAGGAAGAAGAAGCTGACACCGCGGGGAGCAAAGACCGAAAGGAAGAAGAAGCTGACACCGCGGGGAGCGCAGACCGAAAGAGAAGAAAAGCAAAGAGAGAGGGAACCACACGAAAAGAAATAGAAAGGGACTGGAGACCGAGCTGAAAAAGCAACGAGACTAGAGGAGGAAGACGTGCACGGCAGAGCTGAGAAAGAGCCACACGAAAGAGACAAATCAGAGGCACAGACCGAAAGAAAAGAAAAAGAAGGTTGCCACAGAACTGAGAGCCTGAGGAACCGAGGGAGGAAAGGTGAAAGCAGAGGAGGGGACCACCCGGGGACTTTATAAAGACCGAGGAGGGAGCCGAGTCAGAGAGGAGGATTTTCTTTGGGGCATCGAGAAGTCCTAGGAGAGACCGTGAGAGGAAGCGGTGAAGAGAAGTTCCACGAGGCAGAGGCGGGCTGGAATTTCAGAGTCCGGAGCAAGGGAGAACGAAAACTGAGGGCGAGGTATAAGTCATTGATCACCAGGAACGTAGGAGGAGTCTGAGACTAAGTAACTAAGGACTCGGTTGGGTAAAATTTTCTATTCCAGTCTCGAATTTTGTTAACAGCTTGCCCTTGGGATTATCTCTTTGATGTTTTGTTTTCAGATTGTATTACTTCTGTCCGAGAATTCTTAATCTTGTCATAAAGTCAGAGATTGCAAAACTACCCTATGTTGATGGACAATTGTGTCCTGGCTAATTTTAGAGTGTTGTTGTCTGATTAGAGGATTTTGACCTTCGCCTTTGCCTTTTGTGTCGTGTTATACTTTGGGTCCTCAAGCAGAAGATGAGTTTTATGGGACCATCGTACTGCACTATGGTTGATTAACATTTCCTTGCTCATAAGTTTGCGTATCCTCTATTTTGATTGTGTCTGTGGTTTAAGTTCATTAATTTCTGGTCATTAGAGTAGCATCAGGCCTTCTGTGTACAATATAAGGATTTTGGGCCCCTGTACATGAAATTTCTAGTGATGATTCGCTTGCTTATCTGGTGTTTGCAAAATATGGAATGAATATTATCTGCCTTGAAATCTAATTCATTTACTCTTTGTTTTTTGTTTCCATGGGTCCTCCCTGTCAAAGCCTTTAATCACAAGGGGAGTATGACACGCTTGAGTCGTTAAGGTCATGCATTTGATTAATAAGCATAATATGTTGTACACAAACTCGTGAGAATATCTTTTGACTAAATCCTCTGGTTGTTGCCGTCCATTGGAAAAGCTTCATTATAGTGTTAGTTGATTAATCATATTTCCATGACTGTTGTGTGGGCTAATGGGTGAGTCCAGGATCTCTGTGTATGAAGGAATGATGTTTTAAATCTCGAGTATAGGTTGTATGTTGATTTGTAGCCTTAAGAAGCTCCATAATATAAACTTGGGCTAGGAAAGGAAGGAGTGTTAGCTCACGTGAGAATTTCATTTTGCAATCTGACTTAAGTAAGAAGCCTTGAGGTGTTGGAATTTTTTGGTGTTTGTTTTGGTGGTCCACAAATAGGTTATGTTCTATTTTAGAGTCTACCCCGAGGGACTAAGTCTCCGTGGGTATGTAGGATGTAATGTCCCTCATGATATTTTTTTTTCTTGGCATTGTGTTCAGAACTGGAGGAAACAGGACGGAGGAAGGCTAAAGTGGAGTCTGGAAGAGCTCCACGCCGCGGCGAAGAACAGGGCCGCCGCGGCGAGAAGCTTTCCAGTGGCGTTGTTCTGGAAAATTTGGTGGAGCCGCGGCGAGGACTGCTGGAGCCACGGTGAGAGTCGGAAAAATTGTTTAAATCCAGATTAGTCGGACACGAAAGAAAGAAAGGAAACGAAGGGAGCGACGCAGAGAGACGAAGAGCAGTGCTAAGGTTCGGCATTTTCAGTGTCCCAGAGTGATTCTCATCCATCGGGAGCTTGGATTCAAGTTGGTAAGCGTTCCCTACTCCTCTCTCTCCATTTTCTTTGGTTGAAATTTGGGATTTTCGGTTGTATGGTTGGATTTCTAGTTTGGGGTGAAATCCACCGATTGAAATGGATGTTTTGGGGTTAAGGAAGTGTGTTTTGAGGTTCTTGTTACTTGAATGTGAGTTTTGAAGGGATTATGTGTGTTTAGAGCTTAACCCTAGGTTGTCTTTGGTAATGGCTCTTGGGAATTCAAGGTGTCTGAGGTTGTATGGTGTTTGAGTAATCCCTAAGAGCTTATTGATGCATAAAAGGGTGTTGGAACCTTGGGTTAGGTTAATGTGGTGGAATTGTGAGGTTTGATTTGTTGGTAAAATTGTGCTAATGGAAGAATTGTGACATGATAAAGGTTGTTGGCCAAGCGAGAGGGGTTCACGCGTACTGGACAGTTCAAGGAAGCCTGTGGAACTCGTGTGTGTGTGGTAACGAAAATTGAGGTAACCGGGTGTTTGTTTATATTGTATTGATTATGTTATATAATAGTACGTGTATTTGTGTATATATGCATGTCTCTTTCATACCACGGTATCGATGTGTTTGTGTGTACTATTGGTATATATATCGTGGTATGTATACTGATAGATGATGGTTATGACTATGATGATGATATGTGTGATGATGATATGATAGGTTGCACACATGACATTATGATGATGATATGATGATACATGAGCATCACCACATGACATTGTGAGACTGTGATGTATGGTGGATATGGTGGTGATAACGTGATGATGGTATGGTGTATGATGATATATATATATATATTAGGGAGGATAAGGTTGGATTATATATATGTTAGGGAGGATAAGGTTGGATTATATATATGTTAGGGAGGATAAGGTTGGATTATATATATATGTTAGGGAGGATAAGGATAGACAATATATATGTTAGGGAGGATAAGGATGGATGATATATGTGTTAGGGAGAATAAGGATGGAGTCCCGGTGAGGGCGACATGCATGTCATTCATTTCATATTGCATACATGATTGGTGTGAGATATATGTATATATATATTTGTGTGTGTGTGGTTGTTGTTCCCGATTACTGAGACATTGTCTCACCCCCATCTCCCATAAACTAACCTTTCAGCTGACGGTTCTGGCACTAGTCTGGAGAAGACGCGGGAGTAGCTGTGTACGTGGGAATAGTCTATGTAGCGTGTGTATTTTGTTAGTATCTTGTGCCAAGTAGGATAGCATGGTTTGTAATGGATAATGTTATGATTGAGACTGGCTATGTATGGATGTTTATGTATGTGGTATGTATGGTTGAATGTTGTTGAGAAGTATGTGTGACGGTTTTGGTAAGTCCAGAGTGTTGTTGGGCCTTGTTGGTTTACGTAAGGGCCTGTAGCCCATTTGGTCAGGTTGGATTCAGAGGAGTGGTTCCTTTGAGGTAAAACCTCTTTGGACAGGTTGGTTTGGGGGTTTTGGACCTGTATGAATGGTCTCTGAGCGACCAGTTGCCTTTGGTGGTAATTGGAGGTGGCTAGCGGTGAGTTTTGGTCAACAAGTGGCAAAAACGGTGTCAAGGGTCCAGAATCTCCATACGGAGTTGGATTGAGGTAAAAGTGGTGTGCTTGTATAGATGGGGACTAGATTGACTTGTAGGAGTTGGATTCGAGTCAATTGAAGGTCGGAGCATAAAGTTATGCGCGTCAGAAGTTCACCCCGGAGTGTTGAAATTGCTGATATGGTATATCAGCAGGGTGCGCCGCGGCGAGGGAAGGCAGGCCGAGGCGCCAGAGGAGATAGAAGCGATGTTGAGACAGGGGAGGCCGGAGCCGCGGCGGTACTGTAGCGGCCGCGGCCCCAGCCCAATTATTGGTGCTTTTGTGTCGTTTTCGCTGTGTTTATGAATTTGAAGAGTTGTTTTGAGATGTCAGGGTTGTGTAGGGTCAGATATGGAAGTTTTTGGTTAAGTTCGAAGGTGTCAGGAGGTAAGATGTTACATAGGATGTCGGTCAAGTGCATCATGAGCAAGTAGTTGCCATGGTGCTTGTAGAGGTTAACTTTTACACGTTTCAAGTTCAAAAAAGGTGGATTCTTGATAGTTTTGTTTTCTATTTCTCACAATTTTAAATAAGGAAATATAAATAAATAATGAATAATAAAATACAAATATTTTTAATAAATAAAATATATATATGTATGTATATATTGAAAGTGGTAGTTTTATCCTTATCCTTTTTGAGTATTTTTTTTATAACTATGGAATAATAATGGAAGGAGTTTTTCTAAGCACATTTTCTTTTAAATAAGTACAAAAATAAGAAAATAATAAAAGTAAATACCTAAGAAAAAATGTAGATGTTATATATAAAACTCATATTCCTAAATTCCTTTTATCACCTTTCTTTTTATAAAATAACCATAATCATATTTATTTTTATATATAAAAATGATTTCATTTTCTCAATTTTATCTTTTAAGTCTTTTCGCCTTTCGCCACGAGTGGCATCACCGTGAGCATATAAGCGTAAATCAGCAAGTTATGAGTGATCAAGTCACCATATATACTGTTTGATTTCCATTTAAAATTTTCCTTCTAGTATTTTCTACTCCGAGTGGTAATACCGTGGGCATGTAAGCGTAAATCAGTAACTTGTGAGTGATAAAGTCACCACATATGCTGATTATCTTTTCTCAAAATATGTGTTATAATTATATTTTTAACTCATTTTTCTTTTAAATAAATGTGTGTAAAGGATGTTATTTGTTTTCACGATAAAAAAAAACATAGTTTGCACAGAGAATTATTTGTTTCCTTTCAAACTCTTTCTATGCCTCTTTGTCTCGAGTGGCACCACCGTGGATACTTAGGTATCAATGAGTAAATATGAATAATAAAGTCACCACATGAGCCAATTATTTTATTTTGCGAAAATAAAATTGTTTTCAAATATTTCTTCTTCAAATCAAAATAAAAAGTTCAAAATCACACATAATTTTAATCACATTTTCTAAATTGAGAAAGAATATATTCTTTTTTAGAAGTTGATTAAACCAAAAATAAATAAAGGAAAAGAGAAAATAATGGGAATTAATCTGTCTTTTACAAATTAGAACACACCAACCAATTCTAAAAATTGTTTTCTTTGTAGAAAGATAAATTATTTTCTATAAACTTCTCTTTTCAAAGAATATATAAAATAAAAAATATTAACTTAGTGACACGCATTTCTACTCCGAACTACGTCGACTTTGATCCCTATCGCAGGGTACGTAGGCCCCCGACTCTAATTCTGGGTCAAGTCCGCCTTTGTAAATAAATAAATATTTTCTAATTTATTTGGTGTTTTTTCTCTTAATTTAATAAATATTTACCAATTTATTTTTTCAAGTCCGCCTTTGTAAATAAATAAATATTTTCTGATTTATTTTGTGTTTTTTTCTTAATTTAATAAATGTTCCTCAATTTATTTTCTCAATTCCCTTTCCTCATTTTGCTTAAATATCCTCAATTCTAATTTAATTTATTTTCTTCATTTTATTTTTTAAATTTTCCAAATTTTCTTAATTTCCTTCTCTTCTATCCTTTTTCTTGCATGTGAATAATTAAAGAGCAACCAAAATAATTTAAAAAAAAAAGCCATAAAAATTGCATGATCAATCGAAGGTAACCGTTCTTAAGAACGGGTGTTGTGGGGGTGCCTAACACCTTCCCCACTCACAATCGTACTCCCGAACCCAACTCTGATTCGCAGACGATCCTTATCCTTTTTGTTTTTATTTTGGTTTTCCAAAATTTACCTCAAAATTTTGGTGGCGACTCCCTCCGAAATCGGCCTCCATCGGGTGGGCCGGTTTCTCCCTTTTTCTTTTTATTCCATTTTCCCCGCCATCCGCGTCGCATTTTCGGGTGTGACACCCCTCTTTTCGTTGCTCTCAGGAGACAGAAAAGTTCAGAAACTATCTTTTCAAGAAGCTTTCAAAGAAAGATATGTATGGGGAATCAGTTGAAGAAGTTGTAGGGGTTTGCACAGAGGTGAGTTTCCATATTTTGCTCTAATATAAAGTTCAGAAAAATACTGTATTTACTGGTTTAGTTCATGGCCTTCCTGATGTTTGTTACTGATAAATGATGGAGAAATATTATAGATATATGATGGTGTTATATATATATATTCATTTGTTCAAGAATGTTACAAGTGGAGAAAGTTGGAAAGTGAAAACTAGGTTCATTTTCTTTTTTTATTCACACAGCTGGCTTCATATTTGAGCATAAAGAAAACTGAAGATTGATATTATACCGGTTGTTCAAACTACCCATGAACTAAAGATGAGGACTATTCATTTTGCTGCATAACCATTTATCTTTGCTTATCTCTGTTTCTGAGACAAAAAACAAAGATACATAAATAATATGGTGATAGCGAAATAAGAGGATTGGCATGAAGCTTTCCAACTTGAAATGAGAAATGAAGTTGATTTTTGAGCACTAACACTAACACGTGAATAAAAGGGTGAGCATGAAACATTCTAAGATGAAAGTTCATAGAAAGATAAAAACATAAATCATTACATGCAGAGTTATTCTATTTAAAAAATATATTTTATTATTTCTATATTTTTATTCTTTTGAATGCATTGTAACAACTTACATGATTCATATCAATTTTCCATGCTAGAATGATTATGATTAGTGGTTGTTAATATGGCAGCCATCATAATTGTTTAGTTATTAGATATGTAGTCTTTTAGTAAATAAAGCTAGGACTCCTAAGAAACTAAAACTTTGTAGCCACATATACATTATTATAGATATAAAAGTAAGTGAATAACTAGTAATAAGGTGTCCAAAAAAAAAATAGTAATAGGCAGTGGGTAATTATTTGAAGATTTATAATACCTCCATTGTCTAGTTAAAACAATAGTGGATGTTAAAACATGTCATTAGTTGACTAATGCCACCTCACCAATTGCTAGTTGGCCATGGCCATATCCTTTTTATTTACTGTCTTTTATTATGTTTCTTTGTGCTATTCTCTTCATCCTTATCTTCATGGCCAAGTGTCACCTTTTTATGTCATGGCCTTGGCTATTTATTTGCACTGATTGTATTGGTTCAGCATGATTAAATCAGCAATTATATTTCCACATAATACAAATTCTCTGACAATTAGCATTTCGAGTTTAATATTTTTTTAAATGTGATTAGGAATTGGGTTTCCAAGTGTCACTTTTTTGTGTCATGGCCTTAGATTTCAAGATACGTACCATGCATGCATTTCTGTTCAAAATCCACGCATAATGCATTTCTGGCACTTGAATGGATAATAAAGCTTAATTCAGCAGCCAAAAACATAGACATTGACATGACTTCCATTATATCTGAGTTTCAGTTTGCCAAAGACATAGCAGAACTTGTCTTCTTCTCTAAACAAACTGAGACAAAGTTCATCCTCTATTTTAGCGTAAAAGCCATATACATTTGAATATCCCCAAAGGACTCAAAAGGTACATTCCTCTTCTAGCTTGTAAATACTTCTATAACTTACATTAGTAATTGTATTCCCATATTTGTAAAAAAAAAGTTAAAATTAATAATTTATAAATAATATTAAAAGTAGACTACAATATATTATATATATTTATATATCAAACCTTGATATAGGGTCTACTTTAATAATCAAATTATCTTCCTACATTACTTGGATTGTTGACTGGTCTTACATAATTAAGATTGAGGGCTGTGAGAATCTGGTTCTTCCTCCCATATCTTGAATGAAAATGAGGCCTGCGAAAAACATGATGTGGGCAAAACTTCTAAAATAGAAATGAATATGTTTTCTGCTCGATTAAATATTTATACTGATTGGAGATTTGGTTATCCATTTGCCTTATAAAATTGGTTATATATGCATTGGGATTATTTATACTTCAAATTTGATTTGTTCGTTCATGGATGTTTAGATAGGTAGTGATCGTAGTTGGATAAACGCCAGAAGGACTAGTGATGAATATGAGAATGGGGTTGAGCAGTTTCTAGAATTTGCTAAAAGAAATGTTCCTAATAATCATGGGAGGTTTTATTGTCCTTATGTAAAATGTTTGAATGGGAAGGGATTGAGTATTTCAGAAATAAGAGACCATCTAATTTGTTTCGGGTTCAATAAGAACTATACACAATGGCTATGTCATGGAGAAACAGAAATTCCAAATGTGTTTGAAAAAGAGGAAGTTGATGTTGATTTCAATGATCTAATAGAGGATATGATCCGTGATATAGGAGTAGAGTATTTTGAGCAAGCACATGTCTATGATAGCTTGTGCAATGCTGCAGATAAGCTTTTATACCCGGGGTGCAGTAAGTTTGTACGTATGTAGTTTTATCCTAACCTTAAAGGAAATTAATCCAAGTATTTTGATTTTGCCATTTTCTTTTTTGATTTTTAGTTTCGTCGCCAACCTGGGGGAATAGAGTGTGGCTACTATGTTATGAGAGAAATGTATGAGATAATTACTGGTAATGTTGTTGACTCATTGGATAAGATAATTATATCATCTATAACTTAGTTTCTTTTCCTTATGACTTCTTACTATATGAGTTGTGTTGATAAAGTCTTAAACCTGCAGCATTTCAATGATGACAGTCCATATCTCCAGCAAGAAATTGACCACGTTCGGAACATGTGGTCAGAATTTCTTTTTTGATTCATTTGAGTGTATTTTGTTATCACATAGATTAGTTTTAATTGATTGGAATAGTTTAGAACAATATGTTAGATGTTGTATATAGCTATTATGATGTAAAAAAGCTAGTTAGTTTTTTGGCTGTAAAAATTGCTTTGTTATTTTGTACATTTTGGTTGTAAATGCAGGTTTGGGGATGGATAGTTATAAGACATTAATATGAAAAAAAACAGTTTCAATTTATGGCTGTTATTGAAAAAATAGCCGTAGAAAAGTGACCTTTCTACGGCTGTTATCCAAAAAACAGCCATAGAAGGGTGACCTTTCTATGGCTGTTAATTAACAGACGTAAAATGCTAAACTTTTTATGTCTGTAGCTTCTACGTCACTTTAAGAAAAGCCATAAAAAGCCCAAAATAACAGACGTAAAATGGTGTTTTTTATAGTAGTGGTAAGATTTTGTCAATCTTGTTTTCTCCAGCAATTTCGTGAGCAGTTTCTGTGGTAACATCACTGAGTGCTTGGAAGCAAATCCTCATGTACTCTGGAAGATTTTGAAGTTCTTTAGCATCCCACCTGAAAGAGAAAGTGAGAAGAACGTGAAAAAGGTAAGAAATTGATGAGATTGATTATGACACAATTATAGATAATAATCATAGACTAAGATTCTCTTCCATGGGAAAAAAAAAAAGAAAATACAAAGATTCTCTTTCATTTTAATTAGATTTCGTGTACACGAAATTTGAAAAACTATAGAGGTACCACATTATTAAATTTGTAAAAAAATAATATGACAAAATAATAAAAAAATTCCAAAACAAATCAAATATATCAAATTAAAATATTATTTGTAAACAGTTACTTCTTCCATTTAAATTGTTGAACGAGATCCATTATTATATCTCTACTCACGTGATTTATCCCTCTCATCAATTTAAATTAACTGCACCCACTCATTCGTTCGGATTACTTAATCTCAAATGTACGCACCTAATACAAATTAATTGCATGTGTGACCAGTCAATAATTATCTATACGCTTATTTATCAGTGGCCCTACGTACTTGTACGAATGCATGTGTCACATTCTCTGTAATAATTTATCTAGTACACTTATTCCTGGCCAAGTTAGAACTAGTTTTGAACGTCCTAGAAAATATCTTGCAGATATTTTATATCATAAAATTTGTACCAACACATAACATGTCACAAATCTTTTATATATAGTGCAAAAACCCTAACAAAATATATTATTTATAAGCCATATATGAATCATATAGCTCATTTCTTAAATTTTAAATAAT
This sequence comes from Adenanthera pavonina, assembly GCA_026686845.1. Classification (NCBI taxonomy): domain Eukaryota; kingdom Viridiplantae; phylum Streptophyta; class Magnoliopsida; order Fabales; family Fabaceae; genus Adenanthera; species Adenanthera pavonina. The sequence continues at coordinate 15,996,758 of JAIVEN010000012.1, read as the reverse complement.
TTATAGAACCTACTTTAGTTTCCATTTTAAAAAGATAATCATTTGGATCAGCTAAGCAATGATATATATTTAATAGTTTTTCCTTTTTTTTATGAACAAGTACTTTGTGTACTGTTCATGAATAAAGAAACTTGTAACATCTCTTGCTTTCCGCAAAACTCTTTGGCTCTTGCCCAATAATAACAATAATAATAATAATAATAATAAATTGTTTCAAAACAATTCTATCAATTGCGCCTGTGAACTGCTTCAATTCTTCAAAGGAGGCGTCTACATCATAAATATCATCGATTACCAACACAAAATTGATGATTTTGGTGAGCCATCTCCTCAAAGATTTGAACTTTGGTTCAGAAGATACTCCTACTGCGCACATGAAGCTTTCAACCAATCTATTCCTTGCAAAGTTCAACTCTTTTTCTAATCCCAGATTCTTCCACCACCTATAAGTGCCGCAATTAAAAATAGCTTAAGTAAGATAAATGAAAAATCTTCTAAGTATTAAAATTTAAAGACCACAAAAATTCTTGGAGTTAATATTTTGGTGAGAAAAAATATTTCTCTGGGAGCGAAAATACCTCGATAATTCCTTGACTTCTTTCAGAAGGTTAGCTTGAATGGTGTTGAAGTTTAGTTTGTTCAATTCAAGTAATATGCGATTCATGTGAGTCTTTTCATATTCTTCGATGTGTCGTTTGACTTGAAACCATTGTACTCTCCAATGAGAAGGAAGCTCCAAGACATGGTGGACCACTGGCTCTGAAACATGTGATGAATAAATGCAACTTGGTGGAAGCATCCTTCAGAGAATTCGTAGCAAATGTCCTAACCTCTTCCAAGATATTTTCGCCTTCCAAGTGTGAGGCCTCAAGAAGCTCAACTATTCCTTTAATATCACAAGAAATTGATACTTTCTTCAGGATATTCTCCTTCCCAGATGAGAATATTATTCGAAGTTTATTTGTGTTTTCACCATCCAGCAGAAGTTATTTAGCTGAGGTTCACTGATTAATTACTTGGTTGGTTCTTTTCAAGTTATGCCTAATTTTAAACTCTGTAATTCAGTTTTTACAATTTAAAAAAAATTAAGTTAATCATCATGTGAAAAGAAAGACTTACCATGAGAAACTTCATATCGATTCTACCTTAGAATCTTGAAGTATAGTGCGTTAAAATACAAATGTTCATGAACTTTAACATTGTTGTTCTTGGCAGAGGGTCTCTAGATCTTCCTTGATTTTTGTAACAACCCTCAAATTATTGTCCTAAACTTAGCCTTGAGCTAATGAAGAATATTATTGTTGTTTGGTGCAATGTCGGAGGGATCAGAACCCAAGGAAGAACCAAAATGGAGAAAGGAAACAGAGCACCTTCACGCCACGGCAAGTAATAGTTGTATCGCGGTGAGTAATTGTTACGCTGCAGCAAGATTTTGTCAATTTTTGAATATGAATGAGACAGAGATGACTCACGCCGTAGCGAACTTACCATATGCCATGGTGCCAGTCAAAAAATTTTGATAAATCTAGATGTGAACTAGTCGACCCGAAAGGAAGAAATTGGAGAAGAAGCGTGAGAGCTCTGCTAGGGCTTGAGATACTCGACCTTAGAGAGCAATTTCTTGACTTTGGGAGCTTAGATCTTGGTTGGTAATTGGATTTTACTCCCTCTCATCTCTTTTTTGTCCATTTTTTGTGTGCAATCCATGCGAGTATGATGAGTTTTAGTTTGAGTGAGGTTTCTACCAAATAAAATGGTTGTAAATATGTTATAGATGTGTTATTTGGTGTTCCTTTGGCTTGGGCATGAGTTTTGGGAGGATTGTGAATGGTTTAAGTTAAACCCTAAACTTGAAAGTGTTGAGAAAGCTTGAAATCCGAGATTTGTGTGGCTGTTTATGGTTTGCATGTATGTATGGGGCTCGCTGATGTATGCTTGTGCTATTGGAATCATGGATTTTTCATCGTTTGGCTTGTTTAGTGGAATTATGAGTTATTAGGATATATGAGTATTATATTTGTTGAAACTATTATGGCATTGTAGTATTCAAGATTTGTGTTTTGGGGCTCTAGCACTCTACCAAGTAGCCTGAAAGCTCTGCATTTCATATTGGTACACTATGGCCATCATTCCCCTCTGTGCATGTGTTTGTGTGTTGACAATCTAAGGTAACCGGAGTATATGTTTCATGAAATGTGGATTTCATATATATATATGTTTGTTTCTTTCATATCGTGATACGTCCTAGGCACGGCTCATGGTGAAATGGTAATCTCCTTCCTAGTTTTATGCATGTGATTAGTGATATTTTGTAACATGTGATTGTTAGCATCCCCGCATGTGTGGTAGCTTGTTATATGATGATGAGGATATATATATATGTAAGCATCAAACTATTGAATCAAGAGTTTTGATGATTCCAAACTACCATCCAAGAGCTTGGATTGAAGATATCAAAGGAGATCAAAGTGTTTCAAGTGAAGAATCTCTTAGTAATTGCTGCTAGATCTTCTGTAGGATCTTTTGTTATGTTTAAATGAGGGTAAAAGATTTTGATTTTAAGAAAAAATGTTTTTAAACCTTGTTTTTATGTTAAATCTTGACTTATTTGAAAAATACCCACAAACAGACGAAGTTTGTATGTTTAAACTGAATTGTCATATTGGAAATTCGAACTTTGCCTTTGGAAATTCGAATTTCGAGCTAAAACTGAATAAGTCTGAAGAGGTGTCTCTCTGTCAGATGAATTTTGATTCTCCAAAATTCGAATTTTCATCCAAGTCTGAAAGAAGCCTTTTAGTGACAGACGAACTTCTCATCTTCAAAATTTGAATTTCAGATAAAATGCAGTTTGAGAAAATTGAAGTAATTCGTCTGAAATAATGTTAATGTTCATCTAAAATCAAGATGAAATTGAGTTTCAAAAATACTATCTGACAGACGAACTTTGACTTTCCAACATTCGAATTTTCATATAAGTATGAAAGAAGCTTCTTTGAAATAGACGAACTTTAACTCTTCAAAATGTGAATTTTAGACAAAACACAACTTATGAAAATGGAAGAAATTCGTCTGAAACATTGTTAAAGTTCATCTGAGATCAAGAATAATTTAAGTTTCAAAATTGCTTTCTGTCAGACGAACTTCAAATATTAAAATTCAAATTTCAGAAAGCAAAGGTTGTGAGTCTGTTGAAATGAAAAATTGACATACGAATGACAGAGTTTTGTAACTTCGAATGTTGAAGTTAGTCTGAAAAGAGTCACTCTGATAGACGAACTTCACTCATTCAAAGTTCGAATTTTGAGGAAAGTGATCTACTGTGCCTCTTTGAACATTCTACAGACAGACGAATTTTGGGCTTCCAAAATTTGAATTTCGAAGGCACTGTAGAAAATTGAAAACACTGTTCACACTTAACCGAAAAACTTTCTTCTTGAAAATTCGTATGTCACATTGTGAAAATGTTCTGTAAGTTTCAAAATTCGAATTTCACTTCATGAACAGATGAACTTCGTGCTGTAACATTGGAAGCTTTAACCTTTGGTTCCTTCGAAATTTGTCTGTTGACCAACCAAAATTCGAATTTCAGTATGTCAGAAACATTAAATGCGGTTGGAAAACGGATAGTTTTTCAGAGTAACGGTTGGATAACTTCCCCAACGGACAGATTTAGTCTCTAACGAATAGTTAGGACCAAAAATCTATAAATATAACATCATTTGAAGTTGTGATACACGAATCAAACTTATAAATACCGAATTTCTGCCAAATCTTCTTCTCAAAGCTTTTACCCTCTCAACTCCAATATTTGTACTTTAACCTTCATATCTACTCTATTCAAGAGAGTTAAATCTTTGTAAACAATCTACTCTTCATCTGGAAGATAGATTTACGTGTGAGGAGAAATCACAAGGGGATTGAGAAGCACATTGTATAAGTGCTTAGAGAGATTGAGAAAGCTCCAGAAACAGAGCATACTCGTTGTACTGTAGCATTAGCAAGAAGCCCGTTGAATTCTTGCTATATAGTGGAAAAATCTCAAGAGTTGTCTTGGGGACTGGATGTAGGTCAAGTGGATAGACCGAACCAAGATAAATTACTGAGTCCTCTACTCCCTATCTTTACCTTTTAGCTTGCTCTGTTTTATACGTTGCTTTCATTACACTGTGCTATCTTCACCCATTTCACTTTGTGCAGAAAAATTTCAATCTTCCCAATTCACCCCCCCTCTTGGGAAGTCAGCCTTGCTAACAAGTGGTATCAGAACCCGAATTCCCATTCAAAGGATCTCACAGTCCGGGAATTAAGATGGCTGGCTTTGGAGAAAGCATACTTCCTGAAGCGAACAACACTAATAGACCACCAGGCTTCAGTGGAGAACATTATGGGTACTGGAAGATGAGGATGCAGATTTACCTCCAATCAATTGATCTTGATATATAGTCAGTTATTGAGAAAGGAGATTTTGTCCCAATGACTCTAACTGAAGATGGAAGACACAAAGAGAAGCTAGAAGTAGAGTGGAATGAGGAAGACAGAAGGAGAGTCCTGCTAAATTTCAAAGCAAAGCATTGTTTAGTCAGTGCCCTGAACCAGGATGAATTCTACAGAGTCTCACAATGCTCTACTGCAAAAGGGATGTGGGACACTCTGCAAATTGCACATGAAGGAACAACTGGGGTCAAGGAAAACAGACTGAACACATGCATTGGAGAGTATGAAAGCTTCAGAATGGTTGAAGGAGAAACTATAAAGGAGCTCCAAAAGAGATTCACTCTCATTGTGAATCAATTGAAGAGCCTGGGAAAGGAATACACTCAATCTGAAAAAGTAAGAAAGATACTCAGAGCTCTCCCTCTGGAATGGCAGCCTAAGGTGACAGCAATAGAGGAAGCCAGAGGAGAATCAATGGCCTCTGTCACAGCTCTCTTCGGCAGCCTTGAGGAGTATGAAGGAAAAATCAAAGCTCTCAAGGAAGCTGGGCTGGACAGAAAGAAGAAAGGCCTTGCCCTCAAAGCTGCTGATGAAAAGGAAGAAGAATCTGACGAAGGAGAAGAGCTGGATAAAGAAACTTTGGCCATGATGGTCAGAAAATTCGGAAGATTCTACAGCAAGAAGAGAAACAAGAGAATCTTCAAGAAAGGAGCAGCTGGAGAGAGCAAGAGAGAGGCAAAAGAACCTGTGACTTGCTATGAGTACAAGAAGCAGGGACACATCAAATGGGATTGTCCTTAATTCCTAAAGAAGCAAGAGAAAGAAAAGAAAGCTGCTGACAAAGGGAAGAAGAAAAAAGCCTACATCTCGTCAATCTGGGGCAACAGCTCAGATGAGGAAGAAGAGGATGAGGATGAGATTGCCAACATCTGCCTGATGGAACTTGCTTCTGAAGAAGCCGATCCCTAATGCAGCAGTGATCAGGTAGAAGAGGTATATGAATCTGAACCTTCCCATTCTGAGTTACTTGATGTATTTCATGAGCTTCATGATGAGTTTATTCAAGTTGCTAAAGAACTAAAACGAGCAAAGAGAAAGATTAATAAACTGGAATCTCAAAGCAACATTTCTGAAATTACCTCTCTACCTACTGCTGAATCTGTTTGTTGTACTTCATGCATTAAACTAAAGCAAACTAATGATTACTTAGTAAAAAGCATGTCTAGGCTCACTAGAGGTAAAGACATGTTATTTGCCTTAATAGGGAGTCAAAAGATATCACAAGGAAAAGCTGGTCTTGGCTATGATCCAAGTGCTGTCAAGGAAAAGATTAGGAAGAAAAACCAGAACGCATGCATGAGACATTTTGTGCATGCTAAGAGCAATAGAAAGAAAAATCACATGTCATCTCACATTGAAACATATAATCACCAAAGCATGCAAGACAAAAGTATTATCTGCATTGTTTTCTTCCTACTTCTCAATCTAGCAGTCCCTTCACTACCTGTCATTTCTGTAACAAAAAGGGATATATTTCCAGTTCCTGTGCTTTGAAGAAAAATGGACTTGGCAGGAAAGTTGAATGGGTTCCCAAAGTTGCACCTACATCTAGGGAAAAATCTACTGACTAAAAAGGACCCAAGCAAATTTGGGTACCTAAAAGAAAAACATAAATATTGTTTTGCAGGTCTATCTCAAAGCTAAGAAGAGCAACAAATGGTATATGGACAGTGCCTGCTCAAGTCACATGACTGGTGATAAGGAGAAGTTCATCACCCTTAGAGACAAGAAAGGAGCAAAGGTGACCTTTGGAGGTGATCAATACGGCAAAGTTGTTGGTATTGACATTGTGGGCAAAAATCTGGAAACATCCATTGAAGAGGTGCTATTTGTGATTGGCCTCAACCACAATTTACTGAGCGTGAGTCAGACCTGTGATAAAGGAAATTGGGTGCTGTTTGACTCAAAGTTTTTCCTGGTCATCAGAAAAAGTGATCACAAAGTAATCCTCAAAGCTCAAAGGGATGGTAACTGTTATACTATTGATCTTGATGAACTTCCTCCCTTGGATTCTGTATGTTTAATTAGTCAGGATAATGATAGTTGGTTTTGACATAGGAGATTAGCTCATGTTAACATGAATCAATTGTCTAAACTGATTAAACATGAGCTAGTAACGGCCTGCCAAAAATATCTTTTGAAAATGACAAAGAATGTGGTGCATGCATAAGAGGGAAACAAACTAAATCATCTTTTAAATCTAAAAATATAGTTACCACAACTAGACCACTTGAATTGCTGCATATGGACTTAATCAGACCATCTAGGGTGAAAAGTCTTGGTGGTAACCTGTATGTGCTTGTAATTGTAGATGACTATTCTAGATTCACTTGGACATTATTTCTTTCCTCTAAAAGTGATACCTTTGATGCATTTGTAGCCTTAGCTAAGAAAGTGCAAAATGAGAAAGGTATTTCTATTGTGTCAATCAGGTCAGATCATGGAGAAAAGTTTGAAAATGCATACTTCCTGGAGTACTGCAATGAGCATGGGATTGACCACAACTTCTCAGCTCCAAGGACCCCTCAACAGAATGGGGTAGTAGAAAGGAAGAATAGAACTATTAGAGAGATGGTCAGAGCTATGTTGAATGAGAAGGAACTCTCTCAAGTGTTTTAGGCTGATGCAGTGAATACAACAAGCTACATCATGAACAGAGCCTACATCAGACCAATCCTTGGTAAGACTCGATACGAGCTATACAAGGGAAAAAAGTCAAATCTGTCCTATCTCCATGTGTTCGGATGCAAATGCTTCGTCCACAACAATGGGAAAGAAAGTCTGGGTAAGTTTGATGCCAAACCCGATGAAGGTATATTTCTAGGCTATTCAAGTAGGAGTAAGGAATATAGAGTTTATAATAAAAGATCAAATGTGGTAGAAGAATCTATGCATGTGGTTTTCATTGAAAATGAAACTATCTCAAAACAAGTTACCAATGAGGATGATCTTGCTTTCAATTTTGAAAAACTAGGCATTTTTAATAAAAGCAAAACTGAACCTCCAAAGATATCTGAATCTATTAACATAGAGGAAGATATCCAGGAGAAAGAGTTTGATGAAGAAATTAATGAAGAAACATCTCAAGAACTCCCTAAAGCTTGGAGATAACAAAGGAATCATCCTGTTGATCAAGTAATAGGGAATGTTCATGAGAGAGTCAAAACCAGAAAACAGTTAAGAGATCAAATGCTCAACTGCGCTTTCATTTCTCAAATTGAACCCAAATGTGCTGAAGAAGCCTTAACTGATGAATACTAGATTTTAGCTATGCAAGATGAACTAAATCAGTTTGAAAGAAATCAAGTTTGGGATTTAGTGCCTAGGCCCAAAAATCATCCTGTCATTGGTACCAAATGGGTTTTCAGAAATAAACTTGATGAATCTGGAACAATAATCAGAAATAAAGCTAGATTGGTTGCTAAAGGGTATAATCAAGAAGAAGGTATTGATTTTGAAGAAACCTTTGCACCGGTAGCTAGATTAGAAGCTATAAGAATACTGCTGGCATATGCATGCATGAAAAATATTTTACTATATCAAATGGATGTAAAGAGTACCTTTCTAAATGGATATATCATGGAAGAAGTTTATGTAGATCAACCTCCTGGTTTTGAGGATCCTACAAAACCAAACCATGTTTATAAACTAAAGAAAGCTCTCTATGGTTTAAAACAAGCCCCTAGAGCATGGTATGAGAGACTTAGCAATTTTCTAACAGAAAAGGGGTTCAATAGAGGCAAAGTTAACACAACTCTATTAACTAAGAAAGAAAATAAAGATTTACTAATTGTTCAAATCTATGTTGATGATATTATTTTCGGTGCTACTAATGAAGCTCTTTACAAGAAATTCTCTGAGTTAATGTAGGGAGAATTTGATATGTCCATGATGGGTGAACTCAACTTCTTCCTTGGACTGCAAATCAGACAGCTTGTTGATGGTATCTTTCTCAGTCAATCCAAGTATCTAAAGGAGCTGCTAAAGAAGTTTGGAATGGAGAATGCCAAGCCAATGGGAACACCAATGGCTACTGCAACCAAACTGGACATGGATGAGAACAGGAAGATGTTTGATATTACTCAATACAGAAGAATGATTGGATCCCTGCTGTACTTGACTGCCAGCAGACCTGACATTATGTTCAGTGTCTGTATGTGTGCCAGGTTCCAATCATGTCCCAAAGAAACCCATGCAACAGCCGTAAAAAGAATATTCAGATATCTTATTGGAACATCACAGATGGGTCTTTGGTATCCACAAGGCAATGGAGAAGATCTGAAAGGATACACTGATGCTGATTTTGCAGGATCCAAAACTGACTGAAAAGCACAAGTGGAACTTGTCAGTTTCTTGGAGGATCCCTGGTTTCATGGTTCAGCAAAAAGCAAAACAATATGGCCTTATCCACTGCAGAAGCTGAGTATGTTGCCGCTGGAAGCTGTTGTGCCCAAGTCATCTGGATGAAGCAGCAGCTTGAAGATCTTGAGGTTAAAATGAAAGAGATACCAATCATGTGTGACAACCAAAGTGCCATAAATATCACCAAAAGTCCTATCATGCACTCAAGGACGAAACATATTGAAGTTAGGCACCACTTCATAAGGGATCACGTTCTTAAAGGAGAAGTCAGATTGGAGTACATCCCAACAGAAGATCAAGTTGCTGATATACTCACAAAGCCTCTATCATAAGACAGGCATTGCAAAATTAGAAGAGAATTGGGTATGGTAAATCCCAGTGAACTGTAAGTTATTCTCTTGCAATCTTATTTTCAAAGGTTTCATCTTTAAGATAAATTCTAACTTTAGCATTGGAGTATGTTTAATCTAAGTTACAGGTGCTCCCCACAAGATTCAATGGTAATAAACTTGAAGATTGGAGCGCACCAGAATGCAACAACCAGAAAGTGAAGTAAATGATGAAAATTCTAAGTTCTGGATCCATTCTGTAAGTTTTTCAAGATAAAATTCATATTTTAATGTGTGTTAGACGTATTTTGCTTCATAAACTGTGTTTTTGAACTGGTCAACGTGGTCAACATTTGAATTTCAGTTGACTAACAGATGAACTTCGGCCTGTTATGCCTTGGAACAGTTCTCGGTGATGCCTCAAAATTCATCTGTTGGTTCTTGGAAGTTCGAATTTTCAAAAACAAAAATTTCATAGCTATGATTGTCCATCATTGTTATACTAATTTTTCACTTCTTAACATACGAATGTTGAACAACCTTTACAAAAGTTGAAAAATTCAAATTTTCAGTTCAAAATTTGTCTGTTGAATCATGTTCTTCATGTTGAATGCTTGAAAGATGAAGTTCTGCATGCTTAATTCATCTATTGGTTGATGTTTTGTTTGTTGCCTGCTGTTTACTCATCAACATTCGAACTTTGTTGGAACAAAATTCATCTGTTATGCTTGTATTGCTTGTTCCAAGCCACTGTTAGACAAACTTTCAAAAGAAAATTCGTCTGTCAATAAGCCTTGCTGAACGGTTTAACTTGTAACTACCCAAAGTTTGAATTTTGAACCATCAAAATTTGTCTGTCAGACGGTTACATACGTTAAATCTAACGGTTTTCCAAAGAACAGACGGAACCCTATTCTTAACTCCTCTGAGTCTGTTCTAATTCTCTCATCAATTCCCTTCAATTCTGACCAAAAACTGTCACTTCCCACCGATTAAACTTCCTTTCACATCATTTAAAACCTATTCTAAGCCACATGCAGCATCATTCATCCAAGAAATGACAAGAGTCAAGAATCTTGGAGCACTCCTCAGATTCAAAAAGAATACTCCTTTAAGGAATGTTAAATCACAATATGCCTTGAAGGAAGGAGAGAAATCAAAGAGAAAAGCCGAATCCAGTAAGGCAACTCCCACCAAACGCCAAAAGACTGCATCCAAAGCAGATTCTTAGAAAGCTGGACCCTCCTCACCAAAAAGTGCAGAACCTTCGGTTCCAGTTCCTTCAGAAGCTGCTGCTGTTGCTTCCACTTCATCCTTCAGTACTCAATCTAGAGAGTATGAGCTTACCACACTGCCACTGTGGAGCACTCCTCAGATTCAAGAAGAATACTCCACCAAATTTGCCAACAAAAAGGTAATTAAGCCACATTGTGTAAATTTGGCAGATTTCTTAGTCTCCAATAATTTTGATGCTGGTATATGGATGATGAGATACAAGAATCTATTGGAAGTATTAGAGAGATATGATGATGAGGTAGTAAAGTCATGGTATGCTTCCTTGAAGTTCAACAGCAAAAAGAAGAAGTGGGCAGTCAATCTAAGGTTTAGAACCATTTTGCTTACTGATGAGACATTCAACGAGGTGCTGGAGATCCCTGGGCAAGATAGACTCAAGATTGACATCAATGCCTCTGGGTACATGGATGAGGCAAATATGGTTGATGAAGAAGGTGATCCCTCTCTGAACTACAAGGAGAGTACTATTCTGAGCACATTGTTCAGAAGGAGGGAGAATTGGCCATCAATAAATGCGTCGAAGCCCACAGACCTCAGTGTTCAAGTGAGGATCCTGCACTACATAGTGTCCAGGATTATATTCAACAAAGCAGGCAGCTTCAACTTGATAACAAGGGCAGAGGCACATGTCATGGCTGCAATCATGCGTGGGAAACTGGTTAATATGGGACATCTTATTCTCCAACGCATGATCAAGGTTAGAGATCAGAGGAAGGACTCCACACTCCCGTATGCTGCTATCATCTCCAGAATTCTGTAGTATGCCAGAATTCAGCATATTGAGAAAGGGAAGGGCAAGCCCACTGAAATCTTCAAGGAGGAAGAACTGCAAAGAATGGGCGTTGAAAAGGATGAAGGAAGATAGGTTGGAAAGGGAGCAGGAAGAACTAAAGATCTCTTCTTTGTTGAAGGTGCCTCCCTACAGTAAGAGGGTACTTCTGAGGCTCCTGCCAGACCTACCACTCAGCCCTCTGTGCCTATCCCATTTCCCTCAAAGCCCACCACATTCCTTCCACTCCCTCCTCACGGGCCAAGCCAACCAAGATCACTGAGTTGTATGACAGCCTGTCTACACTCATTCTCAGCATCAGAGATGAGCAAAATACCAAATTTACTTATCTGCAAGATCAGATCCATCAGTTGGCTGTGAACATGAAGGTGGTGGCTGATGCTTATAAAGAGATCAGAAGTGAAATCCCTACCACTTCAGCTCCACCTCAGCCAGGGTCCTCTATGCCTGTCCAATCTCCAACTCATGAGCCTCCAAGCCCCTTTGAGATTGCCTCCTCTGACCATGATGATGATATAGATGGTGCTGGTGCAATGAGGACACCAAGTCCTGGTCCACCCTTGGACAATGGATTGGAAGAAGAAGGACTCCAAGAAACAAGCCTTCCTGAGCCTATGCAAGAAGATGCTCAGGATTCAATTCTGTCCATTCAAGAATCAGAGCAAGTTGAAAGACTGGTTACAGCCATTTCAACCTCTTCTATGCAGGAAGGTGCAAGCAATGAGGAAAGGAGCATTGTACCTATTGTTGATTATCTTGCCATTGCTCACAATGCTCTGCTGCAAGAAATGTTTCCTCCTACTGAACCAGCTTCTCCTTCTCTTGCTGTGTATGGGCTAAAAGAGGAACAGAGAGCTCAACTGGCTCTTTCCAGGCAGGAAATGCAAGAGCTGCTTGAGATCTCTGATGATGAAGAAGCAAGTCCTGAGCTTCCAGAGCCTCCTGCATTAGTACAACCAGAAATTCCCTTTGCTCCTGTCCCTCTTTGAGTTGTTCCTATCTCTTAGATTCCTCCTCCAATGGATTTTGTTGGCCTTCCTGATGATGCCAAAAAGGGGGAGAAGACTGGGCAAACTAGAAAGTCTGCTGCTGAGCAATCTGGAAAAAGGGAAAACGTATAGCAAGAAGACCAAGCCCAAGAAGAAATGATTGAAGATTTGCTTAGAAATTAGGCTTGAGTCCTCTTGTAGTGCTTTGTGTTTCTGTGTTTGCATTTTGTATTGAATATTAGAACTTTGTTTAATTTGGCTTCTGTATAGCAACTCTTGATTAAATGAATGAATTTCTTTGGTGCAATGTTTTGTGCATATTACCCTTTGAATATCTTCACTTGATCTGCTGTATATGATATCTTTTGAAATATACTACATATGTTGAGGGAGAGCTTGTAAAAAGCAAAACCCAAGTACTAATCCAGTTTGTAAGTTGTTTTGTCATCATCAAAAAGGGGGAGAATGTTGAATCAAGAGTTTTGATGATTCCAAACTAACATCCAAGAGCTTAGATTGAAGGTATCAAAGGAGATCAAAGTATTTCAAGTGAAGAATCTCTTAGTAATTGCTGCTAGATCTTCTGTAGGATCTTTTGTTATGTTTAAATGAGGGTAAAAGATTTTGATTTTAAGAAAAGATGTTTTTAAACCTTGTTTTTATGTTAAATCTTGACTTATTTTTTCTTTGATATTTGACACTATGGCATATGTATGAAATGTTAATTTGTGATGTTTCTATGTTATTGGATAATTTGTATGAGGGGTTTGGAGCCCCAAGATGTCCATTTTACAAAATGAAACTCTGCCAAAATTTTTATAAAATGTATATGTTTTCAATGTGCCTATGTGATTAACTGTTTTCTTAATGTTTTCATGCTTAATGTGATGATATGATGGCATGTATGAGATTTATGTACTGATATTCTTTGAATCTAACCCTCCACATATTAACCATGATTAGGTAGTAACAATGGCCAGACCACCAAGGAAGAGAAAGGAAAGAAGAAAGCATTTGGTCATTAGCTTGATAATGCTAGCATTGGCCATGAATTTTGAGCTTTTGTCTAAATTTGTAAATGTGATGATAAATATGTCTCTTCAATTTTTTATGTTCCTTTAAGTTCTATCTAATTTATGGCATGTTATAAAGATGAAATATGGTCATGTGAATATCTTACAATTTTTGTATTGTAAGTATTAGATGACCACTACAGAGTGAACGCTCTACTGTTTAGGATTTTTTATGTATAAAGTATGAACGTTATATATTTTTAAAAACTAGATAGAAAGATATTTCATATGGTCTAAATATCACTCAATTTAGATGAGTGTACAAATTATGGTGAATTTTTAAAGTTAGCCCAGAAAACTGGATTTTCAGAAAATGACCATATAAATAGTAAAATTTCATGAAATTTACTGTACTAATTGGCCAAGTAGTTGTCCTGATTGATATTTTTTCCATATTGAAATTATTTTAATCTATCCATAGAGACTTGAATCACTTATATATGATTTTTATTGAATTAATTATAGTTTTCCAAATTTCACCAAAAAGGAAGAAAAAATGGTATTAAATGAATAGTACCATGGTAATTAATAAAATTTATTACAATATTTCATTTATGATTCAAGCTTCTAATTAAGTATAGTTGGTCTCTAATGAGACCTAATATATGGGAAACGGTCCTAAACAGAGGTGTTACAAGTGATGTGATGAGCTTCTTCTAATATTTTTCTTCGTAATTCTTCAACATCTTGCATGCGTAAGTGATGACCACAATGCAAAACACCCTCTGAGTCTATCATGAATTCTTGCATTTTCCCTTTACTTATACCATCCATAATCTCTTTCAACTGGGGATCTAGATTTTGTGCTGCTGTAATTTTGTCTACTAAAGTAGAACAAAGTTGCACATGAGCTACTAGCGACCCAGTCCTTGTGATCCTAAATTGTACACCATTTTTGATAAGGCTTATTTGAAACTCCTTGACAATAAGTCTCTTGACCTTGTATATATGTGCTAGACTACCCGTAAACTTTCTGCTTAAGGCATCCACAACAACATTAGCTTTGCCTGGATGATACATGATACTGCAATCATAATCCTTCAAGAGCTCCATCCATTTTCTTTGTCTCAAGTTCAAGTCCTGCTGCTCAAAGATATACTTAAGACATTTATGGTCAGTGTAAATTTCACAAGTCTCACCATACAAATAGTGCCTTCATATTTTCAAAGCAAAAATAACAATTGCATGCCATCTCCAGATCATGCGTTGGGTAATTTTGCTCATGTTTCTTGAGTTGTCTAGATGCATATGGAATCACTTTCCCATTTTGCATTAACATGCACCCTAGGCTAACTCTTGATGCCACTGCCAGAGGGAAGAGCTAATATCGGTGCTGATGTTAGGTAATCTTTTAACTTTTGAAAAATTTCCTCATATTCATCAGTCCATTAAAACTTCATTCCTTTTCTAGTCAACCTAGTTAAAGGGGTTGTAAGTTTGGAAAAATCTTTAACAAACCTGTGATAGTATCTTGCTAATCCAAGGAAGCTATGTATCTCAGTTATTGTAGTAGGTCTCAGCCAAGTTTGCACTGCTTTGACCTTCTTCATATCCATGCTGATCCCATCTTTAGACACTATGTGTCCTAATAAAGCTACACTATCAAACCAAAACTCACATTTAGAAAACTTAGCATGCAACTGGTGTTCTGTTAAGGTCTGCAAAGTCATCCTCAAATATTGTTCATGCTCTTCCTTATTCTTTGAATACACAAGAATATCATCAATGAATACAATCATGAAATGATCCAAGAAAGGCTTGAAAACTCGATTCATCAAGTCCATAAAAGCTGCTGGGGCATTTGTGAGTCCAAATGACATAACCAAGAACTCATAGTGCCCATAGCGCATCCTAAAAGCCGTCTTCTAGATGTCATCTTCTCTAATTCTCAACCAATGGTATCCTGATCTCAAATCAATCTTTGAAAAACATTGAGCACCTTGGAGATGATCGAATAAGTCATCAATCTGTGGCAATGGATAATTATTTTTTTACTATTACTTTATAGAGCTGCCTATTGTCAATGCATAACCGCATAGATCCATCCTTCTTCTTTACGAATAACACCAGAGCACCCTATGGAGAAGTACTAAGGCGTATAAAACCCTTGTCAACAAGATCTTGTAATTGTTCCTTTAACTCCCTAAGTACCGTAGGCACCATTCTATAAGGGGGTATGGAAATAGGTTGGGTACTAGGAATCAGGTCAATACAAAACTCAATCTTCCTTTCTGGAGGTAACCCAGGTAAGTCTTTGGGAAAGACATCAGGGAACTCACATACCACAAGTAAATTTTCTAAACTCACTTCTGTTACTTGTGTATTTTTAACTACTACCAAATGCCCTTTACACCCTTTCTTCAACAATCTCCTTGCCCCTAATGCTGAAATTATATTGTGAGGAACAAAGCTTTGATCACCTTGGAAGGTACATGTATTTCCTTCTAATGACTTGAAATGTACTGCTTTATTATGATAGTCAATCATAACATGGCAAGATGATAGCCAATCCATGCCCAAAATCACATCAAATTCCATGATATTAAGAACTAATAAAGCAGCTAAAGATTTATTACCTTCTATTGAAACTTCACACGACTTGTATACCAAGTTAGCCATAATTAACTCTCCCACGGGTGTGGCTACTTCCAAGTGTTCATCTAACTATGTTGCATCTCTATCAAATCTCAAAGCAAAGTATGGGGACACAAAAGAATGTGTTACTCTAGGATCGAACAAAACATAAGCATCAAAATTACATATTTGGAGTCTACCTATAACCACATCATTCGATGCTTGGACATCTTGGCGAGTCATAGCAAAAACTTGAGCCTGACCCCTTCCAGCTTGACCTCTTCCTGCTTGACTCCTTTCAGCTTGACCCCTTCCAACCTGACCTTAATTTTGAGCACCTAATCCTCTGCCACTAGTTTACACCCCACTAGAACCTAAACCTTGTCGTCCCCCAACTTGTCTCAATGGCACTACTGCTGTTGGTGGTGGCAATAATGCTGTAAGTGTAGGTATGTGACTGAAATTTGGTAACCCTGTAATCATAGGGCAATCTCTTCTAATGTGGCCCTGCACACCACACTGATAGCATGCCTTCAGCAATCCATGGTAGACACCAGTATGAAACCCCCCATATTTGGAGCATAATGGGGGATTTCCAAAAGTCAAACCCCTACTGCTGCTAGGCTGAGAAATATGAGGTTGATTAGTTTGGTTGCTGAACATTGCATTAAAAGGATACCTATTTTGTCTTCCATGTTACTGAAGTTCTTTTGATAACCTTGTTGGCCTTAATGATCCCTCTTCCATAATTACTTCCCCCATGACCCTGTTTGTTTCCTTGCATGCTTTCGGAACGTTGATGCTTATTCCACCCCTGATTATTCCTACTTTCCATCACTCGATCCTCAAAAAGTCTAGCACTTTCAACTACCTCTTCGTAAGATTCATACCATGGTTTTGCCATTGATTGAAACAAATGGTCTTGTAAACCCTAGACAAATCACTTCACATGAATCTCCTCTGTAGCCACCAAGTGAGGGGCACATCATGATAACTGAGTAAACTTTATCTCATATTCATTAACAGTCATATCTTCTGTTTTCTTAAGCACCTCGAATTCCCTTGCTTTCGTATCTCTAACAGTTTGTGGGAGAAAATGCCTCATGAACCGCTCTTTAAATCCTTCCTAATCTAAAGGAGGTGAATCTCATGATCTCCCTTCTAACATGGTCTCATACCATTTGCGAGCATTTCCTGTCAGGTGAAACTCTACTAACTCTGTAGTTCCGATTAATGAACATCCTAATGCTCTACAAAGGCGAGCTATGTCATCAGTGAAATTCTGTGGATCTTTAGTTGCCTCTATACCCGAGAAAGAAGGGCGTTTAAGCTTCATAAAGTCTAATAGATGAATTTCCACATCATTTTTTTGTGCAGCGAGCTGCTCTGTTATCAGCCTAGTCTCTTGCTCAAATGATGGGTCTATGGGTTACTACTGTAGTTGTTGTGCCACTACTCCTGCCAAATCATGTACACTTTGTTGTAACTCATGCATATATGCAACTAGGTGGTTCAAAGTCTCTTCTTGTCTAGCCTTATTAGTCTCATTTCGGGCTATTTCAATAGGCTCACTATTTTGGTTACTTCTAGATTGATGACTTACTTTATGTCCACAACATCTAGTTATACCTCGTCCTCAACCCCTCAGAGCCAGAATAATGCATGAGAGTTATTAGAACCATCCATAATAGTTTCTCTTTAAGTTGTTGTTCTCTTCTTATGTGGCATCTTTCAGCTAATGTATTGACTGAATCACACAAGGAAATAAGATTTCTATAATACAATAAAACTAATTGACATATGATAAATTTTCAAAATCCCGTGATGTGGATCAGGTTGTAGAAGCTTCCTACATGTAATCTGTGCTGGCCAGTACACAGTTTCAGATAAGATTCTACTACTTCCCCATCTAGTGACTACTATATGCCATAGACACAACTTGGCTCTAATACCAACTTTATCACGACCCAAAATCTAGGCCATGACCGGTGCATAGACTAAACTGGCACAAGCCTACTTAGCCTAGCAAGCCTAACAGAGAAACTTCCGCAACCAGTCAAGTAAATGAAAATTAAAATGAAATAACAAAATACTTCCAGCAATCATTCATAGTTCACGACTCATCTCAATCCTCATATCCAAAAAAACAAATAAAAGTAAAGAATCCGCAAATAGATAAGGTTATCTAAGTCAACAGGACACAAACATAAACTCAACTTTAGTAGCCATGTCATCATATGATCTACGTTATCGTAAGGGTAGAAATATCCTACCTAATATCCAAGAAGTCCAATTTCCCTAGAGTACTTTATTCAACTACCTACTGATGTGAAAATATAGAAATAGGAGGGGTGAGTCTACTATTAATTCAGTGAGAATATAAACAACAAAGTGCACAAAAGGGAAGCAAAGGTCACGTAAGAATTTTTTAAAACAGCCTTACAATATACCTATATTTAACTAATCATCCATATACAAAACACTTTTATACCAATAATAAGGGATCAATACATAATACTATTTCACTTGTCCAATATAAAGGAAGATTCACTTAGAACACCAAATGCTATCACTAAGTGCATACAAAAAAAAATCCATCTTCCACATCTTATAACTAATGATGGGGAATAACTATCCCACGTAATATAATAATATAATATATCTTATATACCGTGGGGAGAAATAGTTATCTTACCCGATAATTTATATAATGTCATATCTCATACAAGTAAAGGAGATGAATAGTCGTCTCACCTGTCAAATATTCATATTGCAAATCAATTAACCTCATGCCTAAAATGAAGGAATCAATAGAACAAAGAAAAAAGAGAAAAGAAAGCCAAAAAATATGAAGTTAAATATAAAATATTTAAAGTTAAAATGTCATAATTATGATTTTGTTTTTATAAGAAAATATGATAAATTCGGAACTCATATGCACCAAAAATGGTTGAAGGAAAGAAAAAGAAATATAATAAAATTATGGCAACAAAGACATAATAAAAAACAATAACAATAAACAAGGTAATATATAAATATATATATATATGCATGTATGTATAACAACACAGTAGCATGTCCACAATATTAATTGTAGTGCTAATGACAATGATTTCCATCACCAATGTTCATCTCATCAAAATCATCATAAGATCAATAAGATCGAGAAACTATAGGTAAATTATAAAAAGAGAAAAATTTACTGTAATTGGAAATTAAACCCAACTAGCCTTAAGATCTAAAAGTGTAAAAAGGAAAGGAAGGAAAACATGTTTTGGATTTGCTTCCTAAACAAGGCAGAATATGTAACAACCTACTCCCAATTACCTCCAGACTTGACTAAAATCTTCAAAAACCAACTAAACACAACCCAAACATCTCAAACAACTTCCAAAAACTTCAGAATAACGGAAACGAACCAAACAACATCATAATCTGGGCTGGGGCCACGGCCACTACAGTATGGCCGCAGCTCCAGACCTTTCTTGATTTTCACTCGCTACTGTACTCTTTGGCACCACGGCCTACTTCCTGGCACCATAGTGCCCCCTGCTAGTTTTCTATACCGGCAACTTCCATACTGCGAAGTAAACTTCCGACGCGCATAACTTTATACTCCGACCTGCGATTGACCTAATTCCAACTCTTACAAGTTAATCTAGTACCTAATCTATCCATAGACACCACTTTTACCTCAATCTAACTCTGTATGGAGAGTCTGGACACCTGACACTGTTTTAGCTACTTTTTGACCAAAACTCACAACTTACAACTCCCATTTGCCACCAAAGGCAATTTGACCAACCGGGACCATTCACATAGGTCCTAAACCACCAGACCAGCTTGTCTAAAGAGGTTTCACCTCAAAGGAACTATTTCTCTGAGATTTGATCCCCTTGAACCCCAATTGACAAAATGGGCTACAGGCCCTAAAATATGCTAACAAGGCCCAATTCCACTTTTGGGCTTACAAACACTATTAAACTGACTCCTCACATATACACCACCATCCAGTACATATAGCACATACAACACAATTCCACATACCTATCCATCCATACAATCTACATCCATTACAAAACATTCTATACTACTTGGCACAAGATACATTATCCAAATTATGCATAAACTACATAGACCTAGTATTCCCACGTCCGATGCTACTCCCTCAGCTTCTTAGGACTAGTGCTAGAATCGTCACCTAAAAGGTTAGTTCATGGGAGATGGGTGTGAGATAATGTCTCAGCAACCAGGAACAATCACATACACACATATATACATATGTCTCATACAATACAGGAATGCAATGTGAAATGAATGGATTACATATCTCCCTCGCACACAGCTAGAACCACTGGCCATTGTCATAACAGGACATTTCATGTAGGTAATTCTCTTCCAACAATCGGTGAAGATTGATTCCGGGACATCACCAAACTCACCTCTCATTAGTGCACATGGCCAAAGGTAACACTAATGTTCGGACCATGGCTCTCCTTCCCCTGGACCATCACGAATTAATGATGATTTAGGGAAGATGCACTCCACTGCACGCCTTTCCCCTCTTGGCCATAGAAGGAGATTTAACTACAGGGATCCCATCCTTATCCTCCCTAACATATATATATTTCATCCTTATCCTCCTTAACATATATATATCATCATATATAACATCATCACATCACTACCACTCAATCCACCATATATCACAATCTCACAATGACATGTGGTGATGCTCATGTATCATAATATAATAGTTATCATGATCTCAATGTCATGCTATGCATCATGTCATATCATATCAATATCATCATCACATATATGATCAGCATCATAATCATAATCATCATCTACCTGTGTGCATACCACGATATGTTGAAAACAGTACACACACAAATACATCTATATCATGTTATGAAAGAAACATGCATATATATACACACAAATATACGTAACATTATACAATACAAACAAACATTCGATTACCTCAATTGTCATTATCACACTCACACAAGTTCCACAAGCTTTCTGTAATGCCAATCTCAGGACTAATCTTCTCCAAATAGCCAAACAACCTTAACAACACCATAATACCTCAATTAACACCATATACCAGTCAATCCAAAACCACAATTAAACTACCTTAGCCTAGTCCATGGTTTCAACACCCCTTTCATGCATTGTTAAGCTCCTAGGAATCGTTTAAGCACTAAAGAATCTCATACACTTTGGATTCCCAACAGTCTTAACCAAAAACAACCTAGGGTTAAGCTCCAATCATGCATAATCCCTTCGAAACTCATACCTAAGCTACAAGAATACCAAAACACACTTCTCTGACCCTATTTCATTTATTTCAATCAATGGATTTCGGCCAAAATCCAAAAACTCAACATATAACCGAAAAATCCCAAGTTTGAACCGAAGAAAATGGAGAAGGAGGAGTAAGGATCACTTACCAACTTGAATCCAAGCTTCTAAGGTCCAAAAATCACTCCCAATAGCCGAAAATAGCAAGCCCTAGCACTGCTCCTCTATTCTTCTCTATTGCTCCCCTTCTTTTCTTTCTTTCTGTCCGTCTGAAATATTTTTTATTTAAACCAGATTCTCGACTCTCACCGTGGCCTCAGATAAGTCCGCCGTAGTGCCACCATGTTTCAGCTGAAACAACACCACTGGACTTGCTTTTGCAGTGGTGGCCGTGCTTCTCGCCATGGTGTGGAGCTCTTTTAAACTCTACTTAAGCCTTTCTCCGTCCTGTTTTCCTCCGATTCTGCACACAATGCCAAAACAATGTCATGAGGGGTGTTATAGAAAACACAAGGGGAATAAGTAAAAATTATTTAAGGTTAGGGAAAATAGAGAAGATACAAAATAAATGGTGACACATTGTCATCCATACACTCACCAGTTGGGACCGATAGTATAGATCCCCTTTTCCTTCCACTAAAATTCAATCACAGTAATGCAAGTTTCACCAATACCACCTAAAATTATTATCAGATAAAGATATTAATACATTTACTCAAATTTATCTTTTATCACCAATGGATTGCATTCTCAGATATTAATCCTAATTCTCTTTATTCTAAGTTTCTATGGTTCTCACTAAAATAAAAATTCTAAAATTCTTAATTGTCAATTGGGTATAGAAATTATCTTATGGAGTCATGGGATAAAATTAAAGAAATGAATTTCAATACTTATAAAACTTTTCCTTTAAAAGAGTGTAGATAGGATTTCAAACTTATTTTCAGAAGGAAGAAAATTAAATAAATAAATATTCCATCGTGCTATCCCTTATTGTCTAGTGATGCATGTGTTTATTATCAACTATTATTTTCCATTGCTCAAAGGGAAACAATAAAATAATGACATACGGTTCTATAAAAATGAGATGGCAACATTAGATTGGGTCACTAATCAAGAATGTCACTAATCTGGAACATTGCTGTGAAAGTTGAAACAAAAGAAATTTAATATGATGTATGTAAGGATAAGGGATAATAAAGAAAGAAGCTATCTATACATACAAGTTGGCACCAATAATGCTAATTAAAAAAAATAGCATCAACTTAGTTTGTGATAGAGAAAAAATGAGAAAAGAAACATTTAATATGGTACTTTACTAATATAATATTTGAGAGAATGAAATAATAAAAGGAGATGTGCTTACTTTTACCGATTTGGATGGATAAGTTGACTATGACGTGAGCGTGGCTTAAGCAAGATAGTGAAATATTGAAAAGAGGATGAAAGAATAGAGCTTGAAAATGTATCTATATATAAAACAGACGAAGGCATTGGCTGGAATAAGGAATAAGAGAAAATTATGAAGAAGGGTTGAGAGCTTTTCTTAATCAAAGTGGCATTGAGTCTTGCAGCAGAAAGGGGCCTAATGAGATAGCAACACTAGGGTTTTCTATATATATATATATATATCAGATTTATTATAAATTTTATATCACTATTTAAAATATATTATTTCTTTTAATGGAAAAAATTGTTAAAAGAATTATCCCAAAATTTAAACTCACTTTTAAAAATATTTATTTATTTTTTTAACTAATAGATATCCAAAATATCAAGATTTTAAAAAAAATTGAATATATTCCAAAATGACTTCCTAAAATAATTTCTATAATTTTGAAATTCAACTAAATCTTTTATTAAATCACATACTCTCTCCCCTTCTCCCCCTATCCCTTCCAAGGTTATCACATCTAAAACATGAGACTCAGCTAAAGGTTCATGGAGAAGGTCAATAGAGCTATAACAGAGCTGGAGATGAAAGCCAAGAACTTTAGTTCCCTTATTTTTTCTTCTCTCCTACTCTTCTACTCCTCTTCTTTCATCATGGGATTATTTAGAACTGGTGTTGAATTATTGTTTGATTTGATTATGTGTTTCTATAACCTTAATCAGGGTAGGGAATGAAATTTGTATCTTTCTCCTTGTATGCATTAACCAATTGTGTAAGCTGGCTAGTTATATAAAAAAATATAGGCTAGGGAATTCAAAGAGGAAGACATATTAATCATGATCCTAACAAGATAGATTGACTATGATGGTAATGGTGTGAGCTCATAACCATGATCCCTGGTGGGTGAGAGGTACTACGTCGAATATGGTCCAGGTTATTAACTTACCATTAACTATTGCAAATTAAGGAAATTAATAGTAGGAGAAAGGACTAATCTTACCAAGTCAATGGGATCCCTTGGATTAAATTACTCCCTCGTCATTGCCAATTGGACGTTAGTTGATAAGTTGGATAGATATATATCTAGTAGGTTAATTAGTTTAAAATCATTCGTTTAGTAATTATTTCATCACTGCAAGCGTGAACGTTTGCGATTTTGAAAATCCTTTTCCTATGGATACGACCCTGGAATACTCTGTATTATGCAAATGTGCATAGTTGTATTTTGATTAGTGAATATCATACGCTGGACAAAAGTAGAACCACTGACTTATCCAAAAAAAAAAGTGGAGAGTCATATAGTTAATGAGGGGTCACACAACTGCTATCATGTGTATACAAGTGAGATGTTACAGGACGGATGCTGGCTTCGTGCAAATTAATTATTTGAAATAATGAGTGATCATAGTTAATTTAAATATTTAAGGGGATACCAAACAAGAAACGTTTCTTTTCTCTTGAATCATTAAAGTGTTGAGATTCTAAAATTAGAGTAAAAAAAAATGACCACCACTCTTCAATCAATCTGAAAAAATCTAAAGCAAAACCATTTGTGCTAGTTTTTGTTCCTCTACTACCTCTTCTGATACACCCTTGAATTAAGGTTGATTGAAAACTTATTCATTGATATTCAATTTCAATACAACAATACCTTTTGAAAGATCATATATCTATTCCAAAACACCTATCTTTTACAAAAAGCCTTGGAGCAATCTTATTATCTTTAATGAAACCAAATAACAATTTATTCAGCTGTTCATCACAGCATAATCCAAATAATATTATAATTTACAAGAGAACTCCTTGTTACTCTTGAGAGAGGCTCAATGAATGCTCGAGAGCAGCCATTTTGTCATATTGTTGACTCATAATGCTGCATGTAGAAGCATCTTAGGACAAAACAATCCCATAGCCATCATTATATGAGTCCATTCCTTCATCCAGAAGTTACCAAACCAACCCTCTAGCAAAAGTTCCTCCGTTTTGTGCCAAATCATAGATGCTTGAATAAACAGAATTCATGAATGAATCTCTAGCGGTGATATTATATCTTGGCTCCTTTTTTGACTTGCCAAATTCCACAAACACTATTGGCTTCTTCAAGATTTTTGTTGAATCATCCCAATGACTTGTCATCAACTTCTGCATAAATTCCATTTACACATTGTCACTTTGCCCGGCAAGCCTATTCATGTATACAGTTTCATAATATTAATTAGGCTTCTTAACACCACATTAATTAAAGCAATTGATTTTATAATGATTGTTACATATGTAGCCCTAGCTTACTAACTATCAAGATAAGCATGAATGGTGGTAAAGTCAATTTCTTTGACGAGATTGTTACTTATGATGTCAGTTCCAACTTGGTAACCAAGGTTGTTTTGCTTTCTATCTGGAATTGAGTCTCCATAGAAACCCTCAATGCCTATCTCCAACAAGTGATTCCTGTAGATGAATTTCATGTAACAACCCTCACGACATTTTTATCAGTGTTGTGTGCTGAACCAGAGGAAATAGGATGGAGGAAGTTTCAACGTGGGGGAAAAAGAGCTCCACGTCATGACAAGAAGTGGGGCCGCAGCAGCGAGAGCGAGCTCCAGTGGCATTTTTGGCTAAAAAACAGTGACGTTATGGCGAGCTTACCTGGAGCTGTGGCGGATGTGGAGATTTTTGTTTAAATTTGGATCATTTTAGACGAATAAATGGAAAAGAAATGGAGGAGAACTGGGGAAGGAGTTCTAAGGTTTGAGTTTTTCCGCCATTAGGAGTGTTTTATGTTATCCAAGAGCTTGAATATTGGTTGGTAATTGATCCCTACTCTTCCCTGTCCATTTTTCTTTGGTTTTGAGTTAAGTTTTCTCGAGTATAAGTTTGGATTTTTGGTTTAGGCTAAACTTCACCTATTAAAATAGATGAAATAGGGTTAATGGAGTATGAGTTGGTGTTTGTGTTGCTTGGGTTTGAGTTTTGAAGGGAGTATGTATGATTTAAGCTAAACCCTAGGTTGTTCTTGGTTGAGAGAATGAGGAATCCGAAATATATGGGATTGATTAGTGTTTGAATAGTCCTTAAGAGCTTAATGATGCATGGAAATGGGGTTGGAATCTTGGGTTAGGCCTAAAGGGTTGAATTGTGGAATTTGGATATTTGGATTGTATGGTAATTGAGGTATTATGGTATTGTGAAGTTGTTTAGTTGACCGAAAGGGGTTCAAGTGTGTTGGACAACTCGAGAAGCTCATGGAATCGCTTGTGTGTGGTATTGATAACCTGAGGTAACCGGTTGTTTGTATTGTTTTTATTGTATATGTATATTATGTCGGTATATATGTGTATATATGCATGCTTCCATTCATACCACAATATGAATATGTGTGTGTATGGTTTGTCTTTATATCGTGGTATGCACACGGCTCGACACTTAGGATATGATGATTATGATGATGATGTTGATGTGGCATGACATGATGCATGCATGACATTGTGACATATGATGATGATGATTTTATGATGATATGACATGAGCATTACAACATAACATTGTGAGATTGTGATATATGGTGGATTAGGTGGTGATAACGATAGATCTATGAGATATGATGATATGATATATGATTAGGAAGGATAAGGATGAGATCTATGTCGCTAAATCCTCCCCTATAGCTAGGGGAGTCAGGTTGCAGTGGACTGCACCTTCCCTAAATCGCTACCAATTGGAGATGGTCTAGAGGAAGGAGAGCCACGATTCGAGTACTAGTGTAGCCTTTAGCCGGGTTACATTAGTGTAAGGTAAGCTTGGTGATATCCCAAAATTAGTCTTCACCGACTGTTGGAAGGAAATTACCTATACGAAATGTCTTGTTATAAGACAGCTCGTGCTTCTAGCTGTGTGTGAGGGAGACATGTATTCTATTTCATATTGCATTCATGAGATTGTATGAGTTATATATATGTGTGTGTGGTTATCCCCAATTACTGAGACATTGTCTCACACCCCTTTCTCATGAACTAACCATTTCAAGTGAAGGTTCTTGCATTAGTCCTGAGAAGACAAAGGAGTAGCTTCGGATGTGGGAATACTAGGTCTATGTAGTGTATGTTTATTTGGACATGTATTTTATGCCAAGTAGGATAAATGGTTTGTAACTAAATGGTGACATTGATATTGTTGTTGTAATGGAGTTGATGTTGTTGGCATATTATGGATGTAGAATGATGTTGTCTGTGTTGAGTATGATGTGTAGTGGTGGTGTGTGAGAGCCCAAGTGGAATTAGGCCTTGTTAGTATGTTTTAAGGCCTGTAGCTTGTTTTGTCAACTGGGGTTCAATTAGGTCAAATCTTAGAGAAGTGGTTTTTTTTAGGTGAAACCTTTCTGGACAAGTTGGTTTGATGGTTTTGGACCTGTGTGAATGGTCCCGGATGGTAAATTTGCCTTTGGTGGCAAATGGGAGTTGTAAGTTATGAGTTTTAGATAAAAAGTAGCCAAAATGGTGTCAAGTGTCCAAAATCTCCATACAAAGATATTCATTATTTTTTCTTCAGTTTAATGTATGATGTACAACAAACAGATTCAATTCTATGTTTAGATGCAATGTCAGATATTTTGCAATCAGATTTTAACTTACTAATATTCTTCTTAACTAGTTTTAATTATTTTGCAGTTTTAATGAATTCATTATACAGATCATGAAATGCATCAAGCAATTTAGAAATTGAGGGTTAAGAATCATTTACCTCATATTCATTATCACTGCTAGATGAATTTAGAGTTTCTTCAGTTGCACATGCCATCAAATAGATGTTGGCAATTTCTTCCTCATCTTCAACTTCTTCATCTGAACTGTTGTCATAGATTGATGAGATGTATGCCTTTTTCATTTTACCTTTTGTCAGCAGCTTTCTTTTTTTTATCCTATTTTTTCAGGAATTATGGGCAATCTCATTTAATGTGCCTATGCTTCTTGCATTCATAGCAAGTGACAGGCTTTTTACTTTCTTTCTTGTTGTCTGTAGCTGCTCCTTTCTTGAAGAACCTCTTATTTCTCTTCTTACTGTAGAATCTTATAAATTTTCTGGCCAACATAGCTAGAGTCTCTTCATCCAGTTCTTCTTCATCATCAGATTCTTCTTCTCTTTCTTCTGCAGTTTTTAATGCAAGATCCTTTTTCTTCTTGTCTTGTCCAGTATCCTTGAGAGTTTTCATCTTGTCCTCATACTCTTCAAGACTTCTGAAGAGAGCTGTGACAAAAGCCATTGACTCTCCTCTGACTTCTTTGATAGCTGTTACTTTTGGTTACCATTCTAGAGGAAAAACTCTAAGAATTTTTCTGACTTTCTCTAGCCATGTGTACTCCTTATTGAGGCTCTTAGTTGATTCACAATAAGGGTGAATCTCTTCTGCAGATCTTTGATGCTTTCACCGTCTATCATTTTGAAACTTTCATATTCAACAATACAAGAGTTTGGTTTGTTCCCCCTCACTCCAATAATTCCTTCATGAGTAATTTCTAAAGTGTCCCATATCCCTTTGGTTGTGGTACATTGAGACACCCTGTAAAATTCATCCTGATTAAGTGCACTGACTAGACAGTGTTTTACCTTGTAGTTGAGCAGAACTCTTCTCTTGTCTTCATTGTTCCATTCCTCCTCTGGCTTTTCCTTGTACTTGTCATCATCTTGCAGCTTAATTGAGACAAAGTCTCCTTTCTGGATGACTGACCAGATATCTAAGTCAATGGACTGGAGATAAATTTGCATTCTCATCTTCCAGTATCCATGGTACTTTCCACTGAAGTCAAGAGGTCTATTAGTGTTGTTTTCTTCATGAAGAATGTTCTCTCCCAATCCAACCATTGATTCTCTCGGATTGTTAGATCTTTCAGTTGGGAGTCCGGGCTCTAATACCACTTGTTAAGTTTGCTAACTTCCTAAGAGGGGAGTGAATTGGGAAGTTTAAAATTTTCTACAAAATTGTAAGAAAGTGATAAAGGTAGAAGTTCCAAAAAAAATAGGGTGCAGAATATAAAGGGGCAGCTTGCAAGGTAGAGGAAAGGAGGACACAAAGATTTATCCTGGTTTGGTTTACTCCTCTTAACCTACGTCAAGTCCTTAAGCCACTACTTGAGATTTTCCACTATTTTACAAGGATTCAGTGAACTTCTTGCAATACCATAATACAGCCTTGTGCTCTGTTATAAGAGCTTACAATTTTTCACTTTGCACTCTAGCAAAGTATTTCTCTAATCCTTTGTGAAATTCCCTAACAAGAAAATCTTTCTTCTAGATGAAGAAAAGATTGATTACAACAATAGAAACTCTCTAATACAAAATAAATGTGACAGTTGAAGTACAATAAATGAAGTGTGAGTGAGTAGAAGGCTTTGTCTAATGATTTTGATAGAGTTTCAGTATATATAGCATAAAGTTGTTACCCACAATTCAAATGAAGTTCTATTTATAGATTTATGTCTTAACTATATATTAGACACAAGATCTACCTATTAAAGATATTACCCAACTGTTACTCCGCAAAACTAACCATTCACCAACCACGTTTAATGCATTTGACACTCTGAAATTCAAATTTTGGGGTATCAACAGATGAATTTCGCAAAGACCATAGGTTAAAGTCTTTAACATTGAACTTCCAAAATGCGTTTCTTAAAAGTGAAATTCGAATTTTGGTTTTGACAAATATTTCCTATGTTAGAACATACGAATTTTCAAATTTAAAATGTTAGGTTGGCTGGTTACCCAAAAGGGGGGTGAATTGGGTGATGCAAGATTTTTGCCCTGTTTAGATTACAATCCAAATTCACCATATGTGCAGCAAAACAAGGATGAATAGAGAGAGTTAAGTGCAGTAATTGAATAGAGAAGATGAAAAGTAATACACAACAATTTATACTAGTTCAGCCCAACCACTTGGCCTACATCCAGTTCCCAAGCCACCACTTGGGATTTTTCACTATATCCCACAGGTTTGATTTGGGCACCTGTGAAGCCTTAGTACATCCCATAAGTTTCAATAAGTACTTGTGAAGCCACTCTTCCTACACCCTTACAATGATGTGTAATACTCTTAGTGTTTCCCCACACTAAGATTCTACCCAGAAGTTTGTAGAAAAGAATAAATATAGAATGAAAACTCTCTCTTAGAGTAAATGATAGATTGAAAGCTTACTTTATTGAGATGGGTTTTTCAAATAATGTTGATACAGAAAGATTTTATGTATATGACCAGCATTTTCGCATGAACTCACTTAAAATTGTTACTTATAAGTTTAAATGATGTTCTATTTATAGATTTATGGTGTAACTAGACATTAAACATAAGATCTATCCATTAGAAACAAGTTCTAGCCGTTACTATATAAAAAACAAAATTCAACTATCGCATTAAATACGTTTGACAGAGGTTATTCAGATAACCTCTTCAGGTTATGTGAATAACGGATGACTATTGACTCTTAGTTTCAATATTAGACTTTCATTATGTAAATAATCTAGTTAGGTAATGCGGATAATATTTATTCCAAAATGACTAAGTTTTAGCTTAAGAACATTTTCATGAAAACTTAGTTGTTTGAATAACGTCTCACAAACTTGGATACCTTTGAGGATTATTAGGGCAACCTCTTAAGATTTTATTCCTTATTTGGATAACATTAAATCTTCATAGACTAAGCTTTTGGAAAACAATTAGCACAAGCCAAGTTTCTGAAAAACATAGGTTATCAAGATAACCTCTCGAGATTATGCTGATAACGAATTTAACTGAAGAAGATCTAAGAGTACTGTAACATAGATTATACGGATAATCTCCCCAAGTTATCCTGATAACAAATTTATAATTTTCTGAAAAACATAGGTTATTAGGATAATCTCCCAAGGTTATGCTGAAAATGAATTTTATAAGTTTTTAAAAAACGTAGGTTATCAGGATAACCTCCCAAGGTTATGGTGATAACCTACGTTTTTTAAAAACTTATAAAATTCATTTTAATTTATAAGTTTTCCGAAAAATATAGGTTATTAGGATAATCTCCTTAGGTTATGCCGATAATGAATTTATAAGTTTTTGAAAAATGTAGGTTATCAGGATAACCTCCCTAGGTTATGCTGGAATAGAATTTAACATAGGCTATCAACATAAACTAAGTTTCTGAAAAACATAGGTTATCAGGATAACCTCCAAAGGCTATGCTGAAATCGAATTGCATAGTGCAAGAGACCTTCACTGTTCACTCCCATATGCTAATAAGATAACCACCTTATCAGAATAACCTCCTGGACAGACTTGAGAACTTGATCTCCAAGCTGTGTTATGCAGATAACCTCAATCCCTTTTCATGAAATTGAAAAATGGATTTTGAAAAAGTTTTGAGATTGAGTCTTTATCTCCATAACCTTAAATGGTTATGCGTATAAGGTAAAATATTATCTTGAAAATAGGGT
Organism: Adenanthera pavonina; assembly: GCA_026686845.1. Lineage (NCBI taxonomy): Eukaryota > Viridiplantae > Streptophyta > Magnoliopsida > Fabales > Fabaceae > Adenanthera > Adenanthera pavonina. The sequence continues at coordinate 15,965,685 of JAIVEN010000012.1, read as the reverse complement.
AAACACTTATAAACATCTTTGAAACTGAGACCTTATCCCCATAAGTCAAAACATGTTTATGAAAATCAATTGAACACTTAGAATCATTTTGAGATTGAAGTTTCATCCTCATAAGGTAGCTCTTTTCATAAAAACTATTTTGAAAATATAAGACAAACACCAAATACATTTGTTAGCCATTATTTCTGTAACACTTTAATTTTATCTATATTTTCCCATATATTATAGTATGTACAATATCCAATTAGCTCATATTAAGAGCTTAAACCATTAATAGAACCAAAATATTTAAATAAAAAAAATGTGGCGCTATTCATTTGGTTCTTAAGTTTTCTGGACGAATTTTGAAAAATCATAACTTAATCCAAAAAAATCGTGTCAATGTGGTTCAAATCTTTAAATGAAGCTAGAAACATGATATACAAGATAAAAATATGAAAATTTTCTTTAACCTTAACAATTCATACAGTTTATTGCTCAAACTTACACTGTCCAAATGGTCATTTCTCTCTTTTTCAGGATTTTGGCCGTAAGTTTAAAAATTCATATCTAACCCTATACTGAGCCAAATCATGTATTCTATATGCCATTGGAAATATATATATTTGTCTACCTACCTTTATATTTTTCTTATACATTTATTTAGTCTAGACAGGGTCCAGCATCAATTTGAATCACTAGGGATCAGAACATCACTTTTTCTGAAATAGTCTTGGGAAAACTTGTATTTCTCTCATTATATAGCTCCAATTGAACTCAAACCAGTGTTATATTAACCTTAAAAGATAAATATTTTCATAAATGCAAGTTATTAAATTTTTTGAGCTTTGTACGATTTTATATCACTTTTCAAAGAGAAGTAATATATTCAGTAAAATTCGCAGCCTTCACATAACTGCCCAGTTTTGATCTTGAAATTTAAAATTACACTATAAATCGTACATATATCCAAATTATGTGTTCTTTATCTCATTGGAAATCTTGTTCTCTCTAGTTTCAGGAAATATATAACACTTGACTTAATTTCCCTGTTTCAGTCAAAAAGTATTAACTTTACTTTCATTGTTACAAAATAAACTTATAGCAATATAACATGGTAAAGTAGACTTCATAACAAGCTCATATGATCATTCCATATTTCAAATTCATGCCAAACATTTCATAATGCTCATAATGACATAATAGCATAATGGGACAGATCTAAAAGCATATACATGGTTTTATACATAATTTCAAAATATACACTCATAGCTTGAAAACACCATCAAGCATCACTCTCTTCTTCATTCTCCTTGCCTTTTCTTTGGACTCCTTTGCCATAGCTTGTGCCTATCATTTGGGATACTTGAGGGGGTGAGATTGGGGGACAATCTCAGTAACAAGTTAGATTACATGCAATTATGTCAATCATGTCAAATAAACTCACATTTGATCATATTTAATCACATCAATCATATTTAAACAATAAATTATCACATTGGTCATAAAAAATTCGGCAGCATAATGACTTAGAAAATTGATATCTCAAGGAATAAAGCCCCTCATTTTACAGCTAGGACCAATCAAAGAAGTCACAATTTCAATATGGCAACACAATTTAATCATAGAAAGACAATGAAAGAACATAAAGCAAAAATATGAAACTTAACTACCTTTGGTGCTTGCACTTGACTTTCCTCTTTAAATCAAAGCTTTCTCTAGTTTTCCCAAGCTTCCTCAAGTCCCTAAACATCATTAAACACATGCTCAAGCCACTAATTTCATGGCTAATCACAAAAAGCTCTCATAAAACTCTTGAAACCCTTAAATTCCAAATTCTTTATCTTAAGCTCTATCTTTGAGCAAACCCTTGTCTTTATGGTTTTTCATCATGGGAAATTCATTTTTGCCATCAAATTAATGAAATTCCAACCTTAAGACACTCAAATGGTCTGGCCGAAAATTTGCTCCAAAGGAAAAAGAATGGTTCTTTCACAAACTTGCTTAAAACATACCATACTTTCTCTTGATTTTATGTTTTAAAAACATCTTTTCTTCCCATTAATCATGCTTGGCCAGATTGGACAACAAGTGACGGAGGAGAAATTTCAAAGAAACTAGCTCAAACTACCAAGAAACTATGGTAGAAAACTTAAAAATTGCAAACTTGCAAACATACCTTTCTTGTTCTTGGATTTTCATTCCTTTTTTCTTCTCCTCTTTCCTTGACCTACGAAGCCTTCCTTTCCTCCACCTTTGCTGCAGCTTCTCTTCCCTCTTTCTAAGTGGCCAAAACATCCAACTTGAGGGAGTATAAATAAAAGAAGCTAACCAATGAAATTATGCCACCAAAGCTTCTTAATTTTTCTTGCAAATTCATGAAAATAATAAATTAATGCTATTTTGTCATGTGCAGCTTGTGGAGCATGAAATAGGGAGTATTTTGCTTCAAAAATATTGTACTTTTATTTATCCAGATATATCTTGAACCGATCTGGAAAAATAAAGCTACTTTAACAGTATATTTTACTATTATTGGGATACTAATTATGATTATATTGGGATATAAAATTACCATAATATACTTATCCCAATTGGTTCAAATATAAGACCCACATATTTTTCTTAAATGAATATTGCCTCTTCCTGCAGTCCAGACTGACCTTTATCGGGTAAGACATTAATATTAAATCATAATTACCCAATAAATATTATTTTGATCTTAATAAATTTCATATTGTATTCCATTCATCTTAGCTCATTGAGAGCTTCATTTTGACTATAATTTTTCATATTTACAAAAATACTCCTGACCCAGGACAAATTTATAATTTTTAAAACTTTTGAGTCATTAGGTGTAAGTTTTGCCAAAATATTTCACTTCTCTTCCCCCACGTGAATTCTTATTTGCTTGGCAATAAATTTGTCATTTCCATAATTTTTAGGGGTAAAAATATAATTTCTCCTTTTTTGTCCAATCAGGAAAAATGACCTCTTTGCCATATTTCACATAAAACGGTGTCAGCCTATTTTTGCAAATTTTCTATGCATTTTAGTTATCTAACATTTTAGGGATGTTACAATTTCTCAATTCTAACATATGCTAACAACATATTTACGTAATCTAACTTATTTAAAACATATGGTAACAAGATTAAGTAAATTTTCAAAGATTAATCCCACCTTATGACCAAAGAGAAAATAAAATATACCTAGTGACTAGGTCTTCAAATGATGAGTTTCACTTCCGCTTTGTCATTTCTTTCTTAGCATGCTCCCTTCTGATCTTTAGTTCTTTGACACTTGAATTCTTCACATCTTGGAACATCATTTTCCTTCTTCTTCTTTAAGTAAGTCATGATGTTGATTTTCTTTTCTTTATTCTAATACTCACTCTTTTTTCTTGGACAATTCTACATTAAATGTATTATACTTACAAGCCAAGAAGTTAGTCCAATTTATATATCCATCTTGTATTATACAATATAAGAGTACAGTGGATATATTAGTATATATCATGATATATGCATTATAACCATAATTGAATACATGCTAATGTATATATTTTACTTCTATAAGGAATATTATATATTTTAGACACATATGATACTTTTGTTCCTTATTTCTCTATATTTGTCATTTATATTATCCATTGTAAAAGTACAGTGAATATACTTGCACATAGCATGATATATATGCATTATAATCATAATTAAATACATGCTAATGCATATTTACTTCTATAAGGAACATTATATATGTTAAACACATACTGTAACGTCCGGCCGCTATTCAGGATTGACGACTGTCCCCACAAACCAACACAAGCCCTTTCGGTGTGCTTTGTCCTCACTCACACACCTCCTTCCCAGGAGGTCACCCATCCCACAATTACTCCAGGTCAAGCACGCTTAACTGAGGAGTTCTTTAGGGATAGGCTACCGAAAAGGTAGGTGCACCTTGTTGGTATAGATAGTACCTATCAATTCCTTTAAGCTATCCTTAACCGTATAGTCCCATACCTATACAGTCTCTGGATCCCTCTCGTTCTGGTATGTATTCGATTCATTCATATGCCCCTCCCGCTTAGAAGCCTGCCAGGAGCCTTTCCTTGTCGGTGCCTCATTACTATCTCCTCATTACTTTATCTGAAGCCCCACTATTCTTGCACCGACGATCGCTCCCCGCCCTCGTCAGCGCCCTAAATGTAACATCTAAATTTTTATGATTTTGTTTGAATTCTAGTTTAGAAAATTACTGCATAATTAGAATTAAAAGAGCTTAAATATCTTATGTAGATCACAGTAGGGACTAAATTGCAAAGGATGATCAGGGACCAAATTGCAAAGAAAGTTGGATGGCATAATTGAAAATATTAAATATTAGCAAAAAGACAAAAAAGGGGACATAGGTGTCATTTTCTCAAACAAATCATCTGTCCAGTATTTGCTAAGATTGGTTATAGGAGGTGATTCAAGAAAATTCTCTTAAGAAATTATACTCTAATAAGCAAAACCAGAAAATAGATATATTGGGCAGAAAATTAATCCGAAGTTTCATAATCTCTAAATTAATAAGAATTAGAAAATAAGTCTAGATTAGGAAACTCAGATATATTATGGCATAAAAAGAGATACTGGATTTTTCTATAAGGTTTGAATAGCCATAGAATCGGTCTAATGGATATTGGGCCAAAATTGGAGTTCGGGTCCAGTAAGACTGCACCGATTTCTTAATGGGCCAAAAGTACTATTCATGGAGGCCCAATAAAGGTGTATAAAACCCTAATAGGCTAGGGATGCTTTTTGGGGAATCCAGAAGTATTATTGACAAGAATAGCTCAAATGATGTCAAGAAAGGATAAAGAGCCCAATTCACCCAATTTCCAGGCTAATTAAATTATAGATGACCCAGTAGACTATGAAATAATCAAGAATAAGTTCAAAATAATATTAGAAGGTTTATAATAATCCTCCATGCAGAGAAGTTACAGGAAAAACTAATTAGCACTAATTTTATCGGTATTTTCGGTTAGAGCCCAATAAGGTAAAATATCTTCTAAAATAAATTATATGGGCTTATAAATGATTAATTAAGGTCATAATGAGTTTGAAATTCATATTTTAAATATATTTATGCATGAAAAATTTTACCAGACAAAATTTACTTAATTAGAGCCCGAAAACCCGGTATATGTTGAAATTGGGCATAGAATTAAATGGTTTAAGCCCAAATAATTAAAGGCATCATATTGGGCTGAATATGGACTCAAAATTTCGTGCAAAAGGAGTGGAGAAGAGTTAACCACCATGCATGACACTATGTCAAAGATTAGGTGTCAAAATTGGAAGTTTGGATGAAGTAAGCTTATGTAAGCATAATGATGCAATATTTACCTTATTTGGAGATAAAAGTGGCATCCAAATTAATGACAAGAGAGGGAAAATTAATTAGATAACAATTATGTGAAGAAATTAGGTGTATGGTGGAGAAAAGAGATGATGTAGTACAATTTTGGCCCTTGGATCAAAAGTTAATCAAATGGATGGAGTTGCTTCTTGTTGTCTATAAATAGGCTCTTCCTCCCCTCCATTATTCACACCAAAAACGAAAATCCACCATATATTAGTGAGAGAGTGAGTTATAGAGAGAAGGAGGAGAAGAGGAAAGGAAAATTTGCAAGTTTAAGGTAACATCTTTTCCCTTTCTTGCATTTTATTTCTAAATGGTTGTTTAGATCTTGTATTTCTATGATTGGTAGGTAGAAAACATGTTTATGTTATGAATATGATGATGATGTTGGATCAAAATGGTGAAAGAATGATGAATATGCTATGAATTTTGCAAGAACAAGCATGAATATGTGAAGAACATAATGAACATGCTAAAAGATGCCTTTTGATCCTAAATGTTACCATACCAAAATGAAATCATGTTTCTTGCAATTATTTTTAAATATTATGCTAAGAATGGGATTATGATGTTATTGGGATTTTCTTAAATCTCACCCCACCAAATATCTAACCATGATTAGGTTCAAATCATGTGAAAGGCAAGGAGATAAAGGAGGATCCATGACGAAATGTTTAGAAATAGGAAGGGTATTTTGGATACTCATGTAATATCAAGTATAATGACATTTTATGTCACAATTATGTAAATTGTGTGTGACTCCTAGATGATGAATAAAAGTATGTTTTGGATTAATTTTACATGTGTTATGTGACTACCATTGAAAGTATGGTATTATGAAATTTTAGGGAATGAAATTTGGAAAAATTAGGGTAGAATTGCAAGTAAATTCACGAAATTTACTGTAGCAATCTGCCTAATAAGATTCCAAATTAATATTTTTCCCTTATAGATTATTTTAAGGGATGAATTTAGAAATTTGAACCACCCTTAAATGATTTTTCTAGAATTAGTTATGATTTTTCAAAGTTCAGCCAAATTTTTATATTTACCAAATGAATAGTGACTTTTGGTAAATTTTTGAAATTTTCGAATTTGGCCCAAATTTGCTTCCAAATACATCCAATTGGAACCTAAATTACTAAGGATGAATAGTAAATAGTTCCTAAGGTTAAGGTGTGACACTTTTATTCCTTATTTCTCTATATTTGTCATTATCAAAACTTATATTACATTAAACTTAATATAAAGTGCATCTGTTAAGTGTAAATAGTTATCTCATATTGTTACAATATATTCGAAGTTCGAATTTTGGGGACCTATGTCAGTGAGTAACTCAATATGGCACAAGAGTTACACTTTTTGAAATTTAAATTTTGAGCTTTCAAAATTCGTCTGTCAGAGAGACCTCTAATTATAACTTATACATTTTAATTTCAAAGTTTGAATTTTGAAAACCAAAGTCCATCTGTCAGTGAGATTGACTTTGAACTCTTTTTACAATCCAATATCAAACATACTTTGACATAACTTCATATGAATTTTTTAATTTTCACAAATTATTCTTGTCTTGAAATTCAAATTTCAATCACCTGAAATTCGTCTGTCAGAGGTAACATCTCTGTAACTTCAAATTTCAATTACCAAAGTTTAAATTTTCAACTACATATATGGAGTTTAACAGTTCAAAATTTGTTTGTTAGTTAGTGTTTCTCAAATTTAGCATTATTTACATAGGGTAGTTGAAAAACACTTATTTAAAGCTAGTAGGTGTGAGATCAAAGTCTTTTACTCTGTGAACAATGTAAGAAATCGTACAAACTAATTCTTTACTCATTTCTTCCTAGATTTCTTCACTTGAGTTCTTTTATACTCCTTTGATATTTTCCTTCCAAGTTTCAATTGTTTGGAATCACCAAAACACTTGATTCAACATGTGTATAGTTTGATATACTTCCTTCCATCCTTAATATAAGAATCCTTCTATATGGTTCAGTGACATTACTATAAGAATTTTTAAAAAATTTAGTGAAGTATTGATGCTTAATTTTCACAAATGTTCTTGATGGTTTTTGTAACACCTTATTCCAATTCACCTCCTATCTTGACCAAATTCTTCAAAAACCAACCGAACACAGCCCAAACATCACAAATTTACCTTCCAAAACATCAAAGTAGCAACAAATACCACAAAATACCTCGAGAAACACCAAAATAGCCACAACAATATGTGAGGCTGTGACCACTATAGTACCACCATAGCTCTAGTGCACTCGGGTTCACTAGCGCTGTGACCCGTAGCACCATGTGCCCCCTACTGGTTTTATACCAATAAAATTCCAAAGTTTCGGGGCGAACTTTCGACACGCATAACTTTATACTCAGACCTCTGATTGACTTGATTCCAACTCCTACAAGTCAATCTTGTCTCAATCTATCCATAGATATCAATTTCACCTCAATTCATCTCCATATAGAGATTTTGGACACCAGTCATATTTTTGGCCACTATTTGACCAAAACTCACAACTTACATCTCGCATTTGCCACCAAAGGCAATTTGACTATTCAGGATCATTCAAACAGGTCCTATTCAACTCAACCAACTTGTCCAAAGAGATTTTACCTCAAAGAAACCATTCCTCTAAGATTTGACCCCCTTGAACCCCAATTCATCATAATGGGCTACATGCCCTAAAACACACTAATAAAGACCAAATCCACCTTTAAACTCTCATACATTACCATACTGACTCCTTAACTACTCGAACCATACAAGCATCATAAAACATCACAAACAATGCAATCCACATCCATATTATACCAATGTTATCATTGCAAAAATAAGGATCCTCATATCCATTATAATCATACTATCCTACTTAGCACAACATACATAGACATTATACACATATACTACATAGACACTACATAGACTTGGTATTCCCACGTACAGTATGTTACTCCCCTGCCTTCTCCGGGCTAGTGCCAGAAGTTTCACCTAAAATGTTAGTTCATGGGAAAGTGGTGTGAGACAAAGTCTTAGTAACTGGGGACAATCATACACACACAGACACACATATGTATATACATAACTCATACAATAATCTGATGAAAGCAATATGAAATGAAATGATTGTCTCCCTTGCACACAGCTAGAACCACGAGCTATCATCATAATAGAACATTTCGTATAGGTAATTCCCTTCCAATAGTCAGTAAAAACTAATTCCAGGATATCACCAAGCTCAGCTACCATTAGTGTATCGGGCCAAAGGTAATACTAATGTTCGGATCATGGTTCTCCTTCTCCTTTCCCACCAAGAATTGGTAGCAATTTCTAGAAGATTCAGTCTATTATACACCTTTCCCTCTTGGCCATAGGAGGCAATTTAGCCTCAAGGATCCCATCCATATCCTCCCTTATCATATATTATATCATATCATCGTATATCATATTATCATCACCACCCAATCACCATGTACCTCACAATGTCATGTGGTAATGCTCATATCGTATCATCATGTAATCATCATCATCATCATGTTTCTCAATGTCATGCATGCATCGTGTCATGTCACATCATCATCATCATCTCTAATCATCATCATTTATATGTCTAGCCGTGTGCATACCACGATATATAGAGAAAATCATACACAAACACATATCAATATCGTGGTATGAATGGAAACATGCATATATACACATATATATCATAACATATAATACAAACAATATAAACACCTGGTTATCTCTAGTTGTCAATACCATACACATGCGATTCCACGAACGTCTAGGAATGTCCAACGCCACTTGTACTCCCTTCAATCAACCAAACAATCTCTACAACATCATAATACCTCAATTAACATAGTATATCACTTAACCAAACATCACAATTTAACTATTTAGGCTTAATCCAAGGTTCCAATACCCTTTTCATGCATCATTAAGCTCCTAGAAACCATTCAAACTCTAATCAACCACACATATCTCGGATTCCTTGTTTCTACACACAATACCAACCTAGGGTTAAACTTAAATCATGCATACTTGTTCTAAAACTCATACCCAAGCTTCATAAACACTAAATCACACCTCATTAATCCTATTTTATCCATTTTAATTGGTGGATTTCGGCAAAAACTAAATATCCCAACATATACTTGAAAAATCCTAACTCAAAATCGAAGAAAATGGAGAGGGAGGAGTAGGAATCACTTACCAACACTTATTCAAGCTTCCAAAGGCTAAAAAACACCTTAAAGGATCAGATCACATGAACCCTAGCTGAGCTTCTTCTTTCTCCCTACGTTTTCCTTCCGTCTGTTCATCTGAAATGATTATGGTTTATACCAGATTTTCCCCGCTTGCTATGACTCCAAAAAAGCTTGCTACAGCGTGGAGCTTCTCGGCCTGAAAATTTTTAGCCAAAATATAGCTCTCTCGTCATGGCGGTCAAGCCTTACGCTGCGGCATGGAGCTCTTTTTCCTCCACATTGATTCTTTCCTCCGTCATGATCCTCCAATTCTACGCACAATGCCAATTACACATAGTTAGCCAAAGATTAAGCTAGAGATAATGTAATGAGGGTTGTTACAGTTTTGACTTTCTATAAGTATTAAATTTGACATAGAGGTTAATAGCTTTTATTAAGAGTATTTTATATATTAATGCGATTTTTTATAAAATCAAAATATCTAACTAATTTTATTTGCAAGTCTTAATTCACATAATTCGATTGAAAGGTTCTTATAAAACAAATATGGGGGAGAAGGAATATCTTACTTTGAGTGTTTTATCTAAATGAATAAATTTTAAAATGTCAACAGAATCTATGCTTTGTCCCTAATTAAGTTTTTGAAATATAAGCTTCAAACTTTTCCTGGTGATATTAATGGAATAAATGAGCTTCTTGAGGCCTCACACTTGGCGTTGGAACGTGAAAATATTTTTAATTTTCAACATCATTCAAGCTAACCTTCTGAAAGAAATCAAGGAATTATCGAGGTATTTTCGCTCCCAGAGAAATATTTTTACTCACCAAAATATTACCTCCAAGAATTTTTGTCGTCTTTGAATTTCAATACTTAGAAGAAGATTTTTCATTTATCTTACTTTAACGATGTTATAATTGCGGCACTTATAGGTGGTGGAAGAATCTGGGTTTAGAAAAAGATCGAGTTGAACTTTGCAAGGAATAGATTGGTTGAAAGCTTCATGTGTGTAGCGAGAGTATCTTCTGAACCAAAGTTCAAATGGCTCACTAAAATCATTAATTTTGTGTTGGTGATAGGTGATATTTATGATGAACAGTTGAAAACAGAAAAAAGAGGAAACTAACTAATTTCACACTCATAATAATATCCTCATCATTTTTGCAAAATATTTGCATATAATAAAACTTATTATTCTATCATATTATTTATAAAATGTCCATAAAATATTACTCAATGAGATTAAAATACAATTTTAATTTTAATGTTGATTTATAATTATTTTGTCCAATTTTAAATTTTACTTAAAAAATTATAAAACGTGTTTTCTCTCTTGAATGGAATTAATTTATAATATATTACTGAAAAAAATTAAAATGTATTTAAAAAGTATAAAAATGTATTCAAAAATTATAAAATGGTGGGTAATTTTTGAATGAGAGTTTTCTCTCCAAAATTTCTTCATTTTTTTAAGAGGAATGTTAGGGAGAAAAATGTAAGACCTACATGTCATTTTATTCCCAGTTTTTTCTTCCTCCCACTTTCATTTCTACGTGAAAATTACATTTTCATCCATATTTTCTCCCAATCTAAGCCTAGGGTAAATCCCATAAGACGGCTCCCAAGTTCACCCAATGTGGACATTATAACAATTATCGTTGATGGCCTGAGCCTTGACGGAGTCACATCGATCCTACCACTAAGCGCAAGGTAAATCCCATAAGATGGCTCCCAAATTAGACGCACCCAATGTGGACATTATTATAATAATTATCGTTGATGGTCACATCGATCCAGCTACGATCGTTTTGGCTTCTTGCTTTTGCAGAAGAACAAAAAAAGCAATTGTGGACTGGTTGTCGTGCATTTAATCCTTAAATATTTGGTACTGAAGCCAAAAAAATAGTTCCCCAACATTCACAAAAATAAAAGTATAATCACATTAATTTTATTGCGAAAAGATACTAACATATACTATACATATATATATATATATATATTAAAATAGTGTAATTTTTCAAAGTAAAAGAACCAGTCCTATGATGTTGGCCATTTGTGAAGTGTTGATACTGATGTATCCTAGCAATAAAAAAATTTATGTATAAAAAAAAAAGTAATAAAAAAATTTTAAATAAAGGAACGAAAAAGCCCCACACGACTCTGGACAATGAAAACCACATGCATTTCTCATTAAGCACACATAATTTTTGTTTGTTCTGGAATTGATTGGCGCGCTATATAGGGACCTTAAACCGTTCCCATAAACTCAAAAAGATCATCACTACCGACAAAGAAGAGGAGAAATCTGTCGCAAGAATGACATGGATTATCGTATGAAGCAATCAGACGCAACGAGGCAAGACAAGGCACTCTGAGATTGACCATGGAGTGTTTCACAACAATGAAACGGAGATCAATAGAAGATCTGCAAATTATAAACCCAACATTTGGAAATATGACTTCCTTCGGTCACTTACCACCAAATATGATGTGAGACTTACTTTTATTACTACTTTTGTTATTTCCTTTTTTTTAAGTTGATTATTTGATGGAAGTTTAACCTTTGCAATTTAATTTACAGTTATTTAAATTATGGTTAGATTAGATGAAAATACTTGGTTCTTGTGATATGTCTAAAGTCTCTTTTCATCTTGCTAACAAAACAGATCACTTTTTCTTTTTATTCTCTTTTTCATTTTGTTCAACTATACAAAACAAATGAGCTTTTAGCAACCCGTTGCTATGATAAATGACAAAGATCTGACCACGATTTATAGGAAATCATATTTAGACCTTTGTGATTATTCATAGTTAGAGATTAAGACATGTTGCATTATGTACAACAATCAATCCTAGCTAAGTGTGGGCTAAAAACTTATATCTAGCGTTTCCATAATTAAAATGCCTTTTCAAATTTTTGTTGTTTACTTTGAACAATGGAGTCAAATAAATAAAGTTTCTAACTTCATCGTCCTATTATACCCAATTATTGTTGTGAATGTACACAGAAAGAAGAATTTCATGAGGTTGGAGGAGTTAATTAAAGAAGCAAGATGTCTCTTTGTTGAAGAAATTGGTGCTTTGCCCAAGTTAGAATTGATAGCTACCATTCAAAATCTTGGTCTAGCTAATCATTTTCAGCAAGAAATCAAGGAGGCTCTAGAAGCCCTAACCTCTGCGAAGGACAACAATGTTAAAGTTCATGAACATGTGTATTTTAATGCACTATACTTTAGAATTCTAAGGCAGAATGGATATGAGGTTTCTACAGGAAAGTCTTTTCTTTCACATGATATATTGATATTGAAAGAACTAAAGACCCTTTAAATTAAACTTCCCTTGAATTGGAAAAAGAAAAACACACACATAAATATGAGATTCTTTTTTGATTTGTGGATCCTAACAAAGATGAGTATTTCTTTTTTCTCTTTTTATGTCCTGTCACATTACATCAATTAACTTCAATTGATATACCTCAATGTTGAACACACTAATATTAATAAAAGATCTTACAGTAACTTGAAGAACCAACAAAGTAATTAATTCATTAACCTTAATAACTTGTGATGGATGGTGACACCACAGATAAACTTGGTACAATATTCTCATCTGGAAAGGGGAATATGCTGAAGAAATTATCAGTTTCTGGTGATGTGAAAGATATGATTGAGCTTCTTGATGCCTCACACTTGAGTTTGGAAAGTGAAATTATCTTAGAAGAAGTTAGAACATTTGCTATGAATTCTCTTAAGGATGCTTCCACCAAGTTGCATTATTCATCACATGTTTCAGAGCAAGTGGTCCATCATGCCTTGGAGCTTCCCTCTCATTGGAGAGTTCAATGGTTTCAAGCCAAGCGGCACATCAAAGAGCACGAAAAAAACCACATGAATCACAGACTTGAATTGGCCAAACTAAACTTCAATATCATCCAGGCTAATCTTCTGAAAGAACTCAAGTAACTATCGAGGTACTTTCGCTAGCTCTTAGAAACGTTTTTACTTGCCAAAATATTACCCCCAAGAATTTATGTGGTCCTTCAATTTTAATACTAAGATATTTTATTTATCTTACTTCAACTACTTTTAATTTGTGGCACATGTACGTGGTGGAAGAATCTAGGGTTAGAAAGAGACTTGAACTTTGCACGGAATAGATTGGTTGAAAGCTTCATGTGTGCAGCAGGAGTATCTTTTGAACCAAAGTTCAAATCTTTTGGGAAATGGCTCACTAAACTCATCAATTTTGTGTTGGTGATCGATGATATTTACGATGTGTATGCCTACTTTGAAGAATTGAAGCAATTCACAGTTGCAAGTGATAGGTTTGTTTTTAACAATTAATCATCAAGTAGCATTGTATAAGAACAATCTAGAGTTGATGCAATATGCAGAGAAGAGAACAAACTGTGACTTCAAATGGCGGAATCCCCTTCTTGGTTTAAAGCAAAGCAGTGCTTTGTTGGGGTGGTCAAGATCTGGTTGAAGAGGAGAAGAGAGAGTTGGATGAACCCTGACAAGGTACGAAGAAAGAAGAAGGTGTGATCTAACGAAGAAAAGTCTTATCTCATCTCGTTTTCTGCCTTTCCCAAGTTTTCCAATCTACGATCGAGATTGGGCAGCGGACTATCTTATTATACTATCCATTACTATGTGAGTGTGAAGCATCTCGATCCGGCTTCAGCCTTTCCTTTAATACTGGCTGCTATTTCCAGACTCTTACTTGCAGCATCGGGCATAAGCAAGAAGAATAGTGCGTGCAGGCCTAGCTTTGAGTGTTGTCGGCACCGCAGTTGGCATTCAACCTCGGGGTTTTGGACTAGGAACGAGACGAAGGAAGGGAGCAATGACACAGGGGATGGAGTTGAGCTCGAGAAGGAGGGAGAAGCAGCCACAATGCCACTATTTTCTGATTTAGGGTTTGAGACTGAGTGAGGAGGACTCGAGCAAAGGTTGAGGAAGGGACCGATCGAGACCAACTGAGGGACGTGACTGGTGAGGACTTGGAATTTGGTTCACTTAGTTGAAGTCAGAGCAGACGAATTGAGGGATCAGGCCAGGAGGTGGTGTGCTGAAGGATTGGGCCAGAGTGTGAGTTGGGCCAAAGCAAGTATTGGGCTTGAACATTAGGAAAAATAAAAAAAAATAGATATATACTTCGATCAGTTGGGTCTATTTAGTTTTCTAAACATTAAAACTAAACTGAACCAAAAGTATCAAATATCTTAAAAAAATAACTGAATGAGCACCAAAAACTAATCAAACCAAACTGAAAAAATTGAATTAAATTTGGTTCAGTTTGAAAATCGGTTTCGAATCAGTTTTACTTACCCCTAATCATCATCATCAAGCAACAATTGAAGAGTTTTGTGCATAATATAAATTCTTTTCTCATAAACAATGGAGAAAAATACTTAATAATTGCATAGCACTACATGATTTGATCTTTACAGAGAAAGATTGCAACAAGCTTTGTTTTTACTTTTTTTTATAAAAAGTATTTTATTAAAAAATTTATTTAATCGAAATCTAGTTGTAAAAAAAGTCAAAAATAAAGGAGACAACCCACCAATAATTAAGTGTACTAAGTTAATGAAGATCTCACAAGAGACAAAATCTTACGTACTGAAAAGTCACATAGTGAATGAGATGTGACGTGTCAGCATGCTGCCTTTGCACAAATTAGTGTGATATTATAAATGAACTTTTAAAGCAATTATATGTTTTATATGTGTGATTGACAAGGGGAGCCCAACTTATATTCGAATATCTGGGAGGGAGAGGTGAGGTTCACTTCTTTTTCTTCTATTATTTCATATACATTTTCAAAATCTTCAATGAATGTATATATTGAAAAGGGAAAATTTCAGATAAACCTAAGAGACAGGCACACAATTCAGTTGTCCTAGGCTCCTATATATGTTTTTGAGCGAATTACTGAAAAATTTTAAAATAATAAATTTATTATAAAATAAGATATATTATTATTTATTTTCACAATTTTACTATTTAATATTCAAAATTTTACTTGCAATTCCCCATATATCATTCAATAATTTTGCTTGTTTTTTAAATTTTCAAGGAGAATCTTTGTCTATGGCTACTATATGTAATTATGTCAAGCAATCTCACCAATTTCTCACTTTTTTCACGTGTCTCTCATTTATTTTCAGGTGGGATGCTGAAGAGCTTCAAAGTCTTCCAGAGTACATGAGAATTTGCTTCCATGCACTCAATGATGTCGCCACTAAAACTGCTCATGAAATTGCTGGAGAAAGCAACATTGACACAGTCTTAACACACATTAAGAAAGCAGTAACAACCCAAGCCCTCATATTTATCATATTTTCTTAGTTTAAATTCTCTGAATCATACTTCAACTGAAGTAACAAGAGAGACAGAAAAGCAAGTGGGATCCACTAGTGTTTCTGTGAGTTTCACATAGGTGGACAGGGCAGACCTACTGTTATGGGGACAATTTCCCTCACAAAATCTTTAAATATATTTTTTATAAGAAATTTTATGTGATAAGTTTCTGATCTAAAATATAAGGTGTATGATATTTTTCTTTTTATTTTGCTCATATCTTTAGTTCTTCCCTACTTCTCACTTATAATCCTACAATGATAATAAAATAAGTATTTAATAAAAGTAAAATAGGAAATGTTGATACATTTTACATTGATTTAAGGTAACAAAGTGATTTTTTTAATATGCATGTAATTAATATAAAATACCTTATAATGTAGATAGAAGATAATATGTATGATATATATTAATTGTCCCCAACAATTTCAAATCATGCTATCCTTTTAAATCAAAAACTTCTGCGTTTGTATTTATGCCCCGACAACCTAAAACTTCTGGATCCACCATTGTCAATATCTTTCTTTTTTTTCTGTTTCATCCTCAAGTAATTTAGATTGATTGGGAGGATCATTTTGTCCTCTTTTTTTTTTCTTTTGTTAATTTTGAGTCACGCATATTGGTGTTCCCTCTTTTACAGTGGTAAGACTTTTGCAAATCTTTATATGTGGAAGCAAAGTGGTACAAAGAGGGTTATACACCAAATTCGCAAGAATATCTCAACAACATTTGGATTTCATCTTCAGGACCAGCGATTCGATTGCATGCATACTTTGCTACTTTGTATCAACCAACAAATCAGATTGACAATTTTCTGCAGAAAAATCAAGACTTTATCTTCAACATATCTCTTATAATTCGTCCCTGCAATGATTTGGGAACTACAGTGGCAACTTTTGCTTCTTCAAGGACTTTATCATTTGTTTTCTACATTCAAAAAGGCCCTTCAACTTTTAGATATTTCCCACCATTTCCCCCTCAATTTTGAAAGTTAAAAAGTAGCCCCTCAATCTGTCACTTTTCAAGATTTCAATCTTGTGCAAACGTGTGTCACATCATATAAAAATAGATTCCTTAAAGATGGGGTTATCTAACGTGTGCTGAAGTACCTACTTGGAATTCTTAGGTTTTCTGGGACGGTATAGATTGTTTCATGTGGGTGAAGCAAGAGATAGGATATGAAATTGCATATCAACCACATGGCACGATCTTACTATCATAATTATCTAATAGCTAAAAAGGGTTAGTTCAACAAATTTCACACATAAATATTACTTCAAAGGATTCAGATTTTCCACATGAATAATATTGGGAAAAAAAATCTAGTGTGATATTCCTATAACAATGAAGTCAACTAGAAAATTAACCAGGTTAAAACCCTAAAAGATGACAGTAAGAGGGATATGTTATGTAATTATCCAAATTAAGGTAGTGTTTGCAAAAATGACTCAGAATTGATGTGAGATATTTATCTGGTTTATAACAGGCTGAGAGAAAGAGGAGATGCAGCATCATTAATATTGTGTTATATGAACCAAATGGAAGTGACAGAGGAAGCAGCTAGAAAGCACATTGAAGATATGATAAAGAGAGCGTGGAAGAAGATAAATGAGCACTGCTTCGCTCAAGATGCTTCAGAAAAAGCATTTGTAATTCAAGCCATGAATGCTGCTCGTGTGGCTCATACCCTTTACCAGAATGGCGATGGGTTTGAAATCCAAGATGGAGACATTAGGAAACAAATATTATCTCTAGTTATTGAACCTTTTCTAGAAGTTTAAAACTTTCATTATGAATAATTAGACATGTTTCTTCATGCATTGGATGGAGTTTGAAATAGAGTTGCATTGCTTATAGCTTAAGTGGTAGTGTAGTTATAGATTTTATATTTTATATTTGATAAATTGATATAATAATTATAATGGACATTAGTGGTGATTGATGTGCCTCTAGGAATTAGCAGTGTTGGTGCCTACTTTTCTCTTGTATGATCACTTTTTAATCTGTACAATAAAGATAAAATTATATTTTTGCACTCATTATTTTACTCATTTTTTTACTTAAATTCTTCTTGTTGTTGAAAAGTTAGTAATTAAGTCCATAAAGTTTAAATAATTTCTAATGCAATTCCTGTTGTTATTTATGTTACTAAGTGAGATTAATCATATGTAAGTTTGCATACTTTTATCACTATCGCTAACATAAATATAAAATATTTGAAGTATCAAGATAATATATATTTCCTCCTGTTCATATTAGAAGGATTCCTCTAGAACCCTTATTTAGTTCAAAATATAAGGGATTTGTAATTTTTAGTAGAAGTTTATTTTTTTCTTCCTATTGATTATTGTCTTATAAGTTGAAAAAAAGAGGTTAAGGATGAATTTTCAAAACAACTTTTATTAGTAATTAATAAGAGTAAAATTAATATACTAAATTTTTTTTTAAATTTTAAAGAGTGCAACTAACTTTTCTTAATAAGTATAAAATAGTTAGAAACACTTTATAATATTTCGGTGAGTACTTACTAACATCTACAAAATTGATAAAAAGTTAAATATTAAATGCACAGGCAGCATTAACTAAATAATAAAATGTGAGTAAGATATTCGTCAAGAATTTTTAACACAAGTAATTAAGTTTTAAGCTATCAAGTTCTCCCAAGCTGAGTGAATCAAACAATCGAGTTAAAGTAAATATTCCCTCCAGTCCACATTATAAAGTATTTCATATCAATTACACGTATATTAAAAAAATTATTTTTTTCAATTGAAATCAATGTAAAAAGTACTCACATTTTCTATTTTACCCTTATTAAATACTATAACAACCCTCATGAGGCTTGTCTTTGGCATTGTGTGCAGAATCGAAGGAAACAGGATAGAGGAAAATTCAAGTGGGAAAGAAATGAGCTCCACGCTACAGCAAGAAGCTGGACCACCCCGATGAGAGCCAATTCTAGTGGCATTTTCCAGCTGAAACTGGTGGTACTGCGGTGAACTTATCTAGAGCCGCAGTGAGAGTCGAGAAACTAGTTTAAATCATACTCATTCAAGACGAAAAGAAAAGAAAGAAACGAAGGAAGCAACGAAGAAACAACAAGAAGCTCTGCTAGGGCACGCAAAATCCGATCTAAAGGGATGTTTTCTAGACCCATAGAAGCTTGATTCTCAGTTGGTAAGTGAATCTACTCTCTCCCTCTTCATTTTTCTCTTCGATTTTAAGTTGATTTCCGGGGGTTTGTGTGAGAGTCCGCTTTTGGTTGATTTCCACTGATTGAATGGTGCACAAAGGTATAATTGGAGTGTGATTTAGTATTATTAAAGCTTGGGTTTGAGTTTTGTTTTGATTATGATGGGTTTGAGTTAAACTCTAGGTTGAAATTTGAGAAAAGAAGTGGAAATTCGAAATAGTATGTGTTGGTGTGTGTTTGAATGGTTGTTTAAGGTTTATTGGTATGTGTGTATGTTGTTAGAACTTTGGATTAAGCCTGGACAGCTAGAAAGTGGATTTTAGTACTATGGGAGTTACGTTAATTAAAGGTATTATATTGTTGTAGTAGTTGATTGGCTAATTAGGGGCATATAGTTCATGATTGGATGCTCTGGAGGCGTACCTAAGCCCCTGTGCATGGTGCTGGTAATCCGAGGTAACGGGGTGTTTGTATTGTATTGTATGTATTGTATGATATTATGGATATTTGTGTATATATGCATATTTCTTTCATACTATGATATAGATGTGTTTGTGTGTACGGTTTTATATATATTGTGGTATGCACATGGCTAGACACATAAAGCATGATGATTATTGTAATATCCTAAAATTTCACTGGATACTAAGTGATAAAAGAGAACATAATTGATGATAACATAAAATGTATAAGGAATTCGTGAAAACAGACAGACACTATTTTACGTGAAATAGAGCAAAGAGATCATTTTTTCCGATTAGATAGAAAAATGAGAAAATTATATTTTTACCCCTAAAGAAATATAAAAATGACATTCATGTCCAAAAAGTATTAAAAATTGTGTGGAGAAAGAAATAGAAAAGTCTTGAGAAAAATTACACTTAATGACCCGAAAGTTTCAAAAATTATAATTTAATCTCGGGTCAAGGGTAATTTTATAAATATGTAAAATTATTGTCAAAACGAAACCCTTGATGAGAGAAGTCCAATGATATATGGCACTTAGGGTTAATGTTCAAGAATAAAGAAATAATCAGTGCCGAGTGTCCAAAAGTAATAGTAAACCGATAAAGTAAACTGTGGGCCTTATCGATGGTTAAAAAGAAATCGGGACAAGATATGAGCCATACACTAATACCATTTGGGACAAGATAATTATGAAAATATAAAAATAAAATTAGAATAGTCATGTATCCCAAAAATGCTAAATTACTACGAAGTTGATTTTATCAGTACGATTAAAAAGTACCCGGATTGAGGTATATCTGGATTAGAAAAATTGGGCAATTTTTTGACACACTTCCCTCTCTCTCATGCGTGATTTGCTGCAGCCCAAAAGTCCCAAATATTTAATGATTTTTGGAGGAAAACTTCTCAAAGAAGCATGTAATAAAGTAATCAAGGATTAACAAAAACTAATCATGATTAGTTACTTACTTAAACATATAATTAACCACTTAAACCCTTCTCTTTCCTCACCATTCGCGTGTGAACCAACAGCCTAAAACATACCAGAAAAAATGCAAGAAAAGGGAAGAAGAAGGAAGAGAAAAATGAAGAGAAATCAAAGGAAAATTGAAGCATAAATCGATAAGCTTCTATGTTACCACCTTAAGCTTACTATCTATGGCTTTCAAAGCATGTTTGATAGTTTAGTTTGCTTCTTTTCCATCTTATGGTTTCGGCCAAATTGGGATTTTAGCATAGAAATGAGTTTTGATCCATTAAACTTAGGAAAAAGCATAGACTAGATACTAGAAGCATGAATCCATGAACAGTTTGAAATGATTTGAAGGAAATCTTTTCCAATCACTTATGTCAGATTTCGGTCAGAATAGGGGGAGTATTTAGAGTTGTAATTTAATGATTTTGACCTCAAAAATGGATTCCCCATGGTCCAAAACCTTAAGAACAAGTGTGTTGTACAAAGAAAGATCAAAGGAGAACTAAATGAAAATTTTGGATTTTAGTGTGTATGGTATTGTATAATTCCAAAAAACCAATGGCTAAATTGGTTCAATGATGATGTGGATAGGTTCAATAAGGTTGTGGAAAACTTAAAAAGTGGTGGACCAAGTTCGGAGAGCAAGGGAGCATTATAAGGTAGTTAATTTCCCATACTAGCATTATATTATTTTGTTTGTTTTCAATGTGCTTTATACCTTGTCATATGATTGCAATGATATTTTGAGATGATTTATATATATTGGCTGAGTTGATTGAGGGGCATTGAGATCCAGAATTGTCCATTTTTCAAAATGAAACTCTGCCAAAAATTTTCTGAATTCATATGATGCAAATGTGTTAATGTATTCAAAATATGTTATCTTGATGTTTCATAGTTAATGTGATGATGTGATGAAATATTGGGTGTTAAATACTGAGATTCTTTGAATCTCACCCTCCCAAATATTAACCATGAATAGGTAGCAACAATGACAAGACTACCAAGGAAGAGAAAGGAAAGGAGAAAGAATTTGGCCAATAACTTGATAATTCTAGCAATGGCCATGAGTTTTGACCTTTTGTGTAAACTTGTAAATGTGATGTTAAGTATGTTTCTTCAAGTTTTTATGATGCCTTAGGTCTTAACCAAAGTATGGTATAGTATGAAAATGATGTATGGCCATGTAAATATTTTATGGCTTTTGTTTGGCAAAGTAGCAAGATATAAATTGTCATCTTGACCTATGTAGAGTAAACATGCCCTATTTGGACTTTTGATGTATAAAGTAGGATGGATGTATATGGTTTAAAAGTGGACAGGAAGAGCTCTCCAATGGTCCAAAGAACACTTATACTAGATGTGTGTGCAATATTTGGTGGATTTTTATATTTAATTCTAATTAAAATGATTATTTTGCAGTTTTCATATAAAATGTGAAAATTCACAAAGTTTGCTGTATAGATCAGTACTATTATTGCTCTGACTTATATTTTTTCCATGTAGACAAAGTTATAAGCTATCCATAGAGACTTGAATCACATGCATATAATTTTTATTAATTTAGTTATGATTTTCCAAAGTTTAATCGGAATAAATATATTTTATTAAATAAATAGTGTCCAAAGTTGGAAAAATTTTATTATGACATTGATTGTGATTCAAGATCCTATTACGATATAAATGGACTTTAAAATGATTAAATACATGGGAAATAGGCCCATAAGAGAGGTGTTACAATTATGATGACTATGATGATGATTAAAGATGATAATGTTGATGTGACATAACATGATGTATGCATGACATTGTGACACATGATGATGATGATTATCTGATCATACGATATGAGCATCACCACATGGCATTATGAGATTGTGATATGGTGGATCGGGTGGTGATGATATGATATACGATGATCTGATATGATATATGATTATGGAGGATAAGGATGGAATCCCTACGGCTAAATAACCTCCTATGGCCAACAAGG
Organism: Adenanthera pavonina; assembly: GCA_026686845.1. Classification (NCBI taxonomy): domain Eukaryota; kingdom Viridiplantae; phylum Streptophyta; class Magnoliopsida; order Fabales; family Fabaceae; genus Adenanthera; species Adenanthera pavonina. Next base: position 15,943,077 of record JAIVEN010000012.1, on the reverse strand, counting down.
AAAGGCGTGCAGTGGACTGCACCTTCTCTAAATCGCTGCCAATTCATGGTGAGAAAGGGGAAGGAGAACCATAATCTGAACATTAGTGTTACCTTTGGCCAGGTGAACTAATGGGAGGTGAGCTTGGTGATGTTCTGGAATCAATCTTCACCGATTGTTGGAAGGGAATTACCTATACGAAATGTCTTGTTATGACAACAACTCATGGTTCTAGTTGTGTACGAGGGAGACATGTGTTCCATATCATATTGCATTCATGAGATTATATGAGTTGTATATATATATTTATGTGTGTTATTGTCCTCGATTACTGAGACTCTGTCTCTCACCTCCTCCATGACTAACTTTTCAAGTGAAGATTCTGATGCTAGTTCGGAGATGGCTAAGGAGCCGCAGGCCCCTCCGTTGTAACGCCCCTCATGATATCTTTATTGGTTTTGTGTTCAGGATCAGAGGACGGATATGATTGATTTAAGAGGAAACAGGAAAGGGACTTCGTGCCACGGCGAGGAGCAGAGCTGCCACGGCGAGAGGCTCCCAGAAGCGTTTTCCAAAATTCTATGGAGGAGCCGCGACGAGAGTCGAGATTTTTGCTTAAAACCGAATCATTTCGAACGCTCAGACAGAAAAGAAACAAAAGGAAACCGAGGGAGATCGCGAGAGAGCTGAGCTAGGGTTCGAATCTCCGGCGTCCAGGGGTGATTTCAGACCAAGGGAGCTTGGATCTAAATTGGTAAGTTACTTCTACACCTCCCTCTCCGTTTTTGTTCGGTGGAAATATGGGGTTTTTGGTTTTGAGGTTGGGTTTTCGGTTTGTGACGAAATCCACCGATTGAAATGGTTTAAATGAGGATAATAAAGTGTGTTTTGATGTCCTTGATGATTGGATTTGAGTTTGGAAGGGTTTATGTGTGATTCGAGCTTAACCCTGGGTTGTCTTCGGTTAGAACTCTTGGGAATCCGATATGTATGTGTTTGAGTAGTATTTGAAGGGTCCCTAAGATTCTATTGATGTATGAAAGGGGTGTTGGAGCCTTGGGTTAGGCCTAAAAGTGATTAAATTGTGATATTGTGATTGTGAGTATATTATGTTAATGGGAGAATTATGCATTATGAAGGTTATCTGGTTAGCTGTGTGGGGCTCAAGTGTATTGAAGTTCAAGAAAGCGTGTGGAACTTGCGTGAGCGCGGTATTGACAACCTGAGGTAACCGGGGATTTGTTTACGTGGTTTTATACGATAGTATGTATCTATATATATACATGTCTCTTTCATACCACGATAGTGATATGTTTGTATGTTGTTATTACATATCGTGGTATGTGTATAGTAGATGATGTTTATGAGTATTGTGATGAGATATGTGATGATCATGATGTTTATGATGATACATTAGTATCACCACATGTTACTGTTACACCGAGATATATGACAGATAAAGTGGTGATGATGTGATGATGTATGATATATGATGATAAATGAAATTGTTAGGGAGAATAAGGTTGGAGTATGTGATATTGTATATGTTAGGGAGGATAAGGGTGGATTGTATGGGTTAGGGAGGATAAGGATGGATTATATGTATACGTGTGTTAGGGAGGATAAGGATGGGATATTTGTATATGTGTGTTAGGGAGGATAAGGATGGGTTATGTGTATACTTGTGTTAGGGAGAATAAGGATGGAAGTCCCAGAGAGGACGACATGCATATCATGCATTTTACATTGTATTCATATGTTACTTGATTCATATTTGTATATATATATATGGTTATGTGTTGTTAATCTCGGTTACTGAGACATTGTCTCACCCCACCCTCTCCCATGACTAACCCTTTCAGGTGAAAGTTCTGGCTCTAGCCCGGTGAAGCAAAGAGAGTAGCGGTGTACGTGGGAAGTCTATGTAGTATTTGTATTTTTTGGTTAATGTATTATGTGCCAAGTAGGGTAGAAAGTGTGTATTGAATGTATGAGATTGACAGGATTGTTACGGATGAATGTATGTTTGATTATGTTTTATGGAATGTGTTATGTTGGTGTGCTAAGAGTGTTAGGTGTGTGGAAGTTTATATGGTAATATTTGTGAGCCCGGAGTGGCTTGGGCCTGGTTGTTGTGTGTTAGGGCATGTAGCCCATCTTGTCATGTTGAGGTTCAAGGGGGCCAAAACTCAGAGGAGTGGTTCCTTTGAGGTGAAACCTCTTTGGACAGGTTGGTTTGGAGATTTACGACCTGTATGAATGGTCTCTGAGCGACCAGTTGCCTTTGTTGGCAATTGGAGGTGGCTAGTGGTGAGTTTTGGTCAATAAGTGGCCAAAACGGTGTCAAGGGTCCAGAATCTCCATACGGAGTTGGATTGAGGTAAAAGTGGTGTCCTTGGATAGATAGGGACTAGATTGACTTGTAGGAGTTGGATTCGAGTCAATCGGAGGTCGGAGCATAGAGTTATGCGCGTCGGAAGTTCGCCCCAAGTGTTGAAGTGCTGATGTGGGACATCAGAAGGGGGCGCCGCGACGCCAGAAGTCCAGACCGCGACGCCAGACGTCCAGTAGCGAGGTATGTTTCAGAGGGAGCCGGAGCCGCGGCGGTACTGTAGAGGCCGTGGCCCCAGCCCAAAATTTGGTAATTTGGGGTTCGTTTCCGCGGGTTTGAGGCTGTGAGATGTTGTTTTGGTGTTGATTGGTTTGTGTTTGATTGTATTTCGAGATTTTGGGTGTTAATTGAGGTAGGATGTTGCATCCGTCTTCGGGAATCTCAAGTATAATTATAGATGTAAGATAGTTTATGTAATCTTGTGCCAAATGGGTGGTAATCGAGTGTATTTCCTATTCTAAGTATTCCTGGGGAGTATTATTGGTATGTAGCATATGAGGTATGTGTAAGTGTCTAGCGAGTATTGGTTGTATATTATGTGATGATAGAATGACTATGAGTTTATAGTGATGTTGATGGATGTTATACGTGATGTGGATAGGTGTCACTATTGTTAGGAGTGTGTGTGAGCCGGATCGACTGTATGTAGGAAGTCCAAAGGTGGTTTTGCGCCATGTATGTGAATTTTGGGCATATAGCCCATTATTTGGTTTTGGGGTTCAAGGGAGTCAATTCTCTGAGAAGAGGTTTCTCCAAGGTAAAACCTCCTTAGACAAGTTAGTTAAGCCAAATAGGATCTAAGTGAATGGTCCTCGAGTGTCCATTTGCCTTTGGTGGCAATTGGAGGTGATAGGTTGTGGATTTGGTCAAAAAGTAGCCAAACAGTATTGGGCATCCAGAATCTCCAAATGGAGTTGGATTCAAGTGAAATTAGTGTCCATGGGTAGATAATGATGAGAGTGGCCTGTAGGAGTTAGAATCAAGTCAAATGGAGGTCGAAACAAGAAGTTATGCACGTCAGAAGTTGTCTCAAAAAATCAGCAATTTGCTAATATGGTTTATGATGCTGATGCTGATGCCGCAGCGGTACTGTATCAGGCCGCGACTTCATTCTGTTCTGGTGCCTTTCAGGTGTTTTTCCGTCATTCTGATGTTTTGGGAAATGAATTCAAGATGTTTGGGTTGTGTTTAACTAGAAGTTGAAGATATTAGTCCAAATTGGAGGTTATGTTTGGTAAGGTGTTACAAATACCCTATTTTATTATCATTGTAAAGTTATAAATAAGGAAAGAGGAAGTATTAAAAATATGGGTAAAATGGGAAGAAAAATATCCAATACTTTATATTTTAGAAAAAAAATTTATCATATAAAATATCTTATATATAGATCAGGGTAAATAATAAATTCAAATACTATAAAACTACTCAAACAAATCTCAATCAAATGAAGACAACACAATGCAAGTATACTTATCCCAGTCATAATTGTTGACTAAGTCAAAGTCATGACTCAAATACTTTAGGTCATGACAAAATGACCAGTCAAAGGATAGGGCCTTATTCATTCAGGAAGAACTGAGGCCCAGAGCGTGTGAGTCTCATTGACCTACATCACACAAATTAAATGATAGTCGTGGCATTTGACATTGACCATGGGTCAGTAAAGGCCAAATGTGAATATCATAGTTTATCTTTGATATATAGAAAATACATATAAATAATAAATTAAAGTCACAAAAATGAAATAAATTTCCTTTTAGTTTGAACTTAATTAAAAAGAATTTCCAAAATTGTTTTCTTTAGATTTTCTTCTAAATTTCAATGAAATAAATTGTCTTTTTGTTTGAATTTAATTAAAAAGAATTTCCAAAATTATTTTCTTTAGATTTGCTTTTAAATTTCAAGTCTTGCTTTTAAATTTCAAATTTACAAATATTTTTTTAAAAAAATACCTTTTGTTGCTTGAATAAAGATTAACATTAAGGTAAAAAATGCCAATGCCATAGATCATTTTCAAATATATATATCACCTCTTTTTCTTAAGTTTTAGATTCACTCTTAAATTTATGATTTTCCTTTTCAGACTTCCAAATAATTATCTGCTTTGCTTTTGATTTATAAAAATAAATAAATTTAAAAACAAATTATTATTATTATTATTAAATTAATCATAAAATATGAAAATTGGAAAGAAGAGGGTGAAACGCACGTTTCACCTCATACAACCCTAATCCCCAATTCTCGAGTACGCTATTAGAGCTGCACAAAGGTGTCATAAGCAGGAAGGAGACAGACATCAAAGAACACACCTCAGGCAAAGGAGGAAGAAGCAACAGTGACCTTACACCCTATTTGGTTGGCTAAAACTTGGATCAGAGAAATGGAAATGGAAATGGATTCCACTAGGTTGTGTGTTTGGTGTGCTGAAGTATATTTACTAAAGAGGCCCAATTCCAGTTTGTTACCTTGAATTGGGTTCCTTGGGATCGAAGCCCATGGAAATAGATAGAGTTCCATGGAACTCAAAATAGTTGGACCATTCTATCCTCATTTATGAAATATTTGGACAATTAAACCCTCCTCATTATAACCAAACTTATAACACCTTACTTTAATATACCTCCTACCTTGACTAAATCCTTCAAAAACCAATGAAACACAGTCCAAACATCTCATATTAACCTTCCAAAATATTAGAGCAATGGAAAACATCACAAAACACCTCAAGAAACACCAGAACAGCCAGAACAGTGTGCGAAGCCACGGCCACTATAGTACCATCATGGCTTTGGTGCTCTCGGATCACTGGCACCACAGCGCCCCCTTGCTAATGCCATCTCAGCAAAAGTTCAACTTTTGGGGCGAACTTCCAACGCGCATATCTTCATGCTCAAAGCTCCGATTGACTTGATTCCAACTCCTACAAGTCAATCTTGTCCCAATTTATCCATGGAAACCAATTTCACCTCAATTCATCTCTATATGGAGATTTTCCATACCTGACACCGTTTTGGCCATTTTTTTACTAAAACTCACAACTTACAACTCTCATTTGCCAACGAAGGCAATTTAACCATTCGGGACCATTCACACAGGTCTTAACTGACTTAACTAACTTGTCCAAAGAGGTTTCACCTCAAAGGAACCACTCCATTAAGATTTGATCTCCTTGAACCGCAAATTGACATAATGAGCTATATGCCCTAAAACACAGTAACAAGACCCAAAACAACCTTTGAGCTCACATGCACTACCATACTGACTCTTCAACATCGCAATCCATACATACATCATAATGCCTCACATACGACACCAATCCACATCCATATCATAACATACATAAACATCCAAATATCTTGACAATCATCCCAATTCTCACATTCATTGCACTATCCTACTTAGCACAACATATATAGACAATAACCACATGCACTACAAAGACTTGATATTCCCAATACCAGAGTAGCTACATTTCCCTTGTCTTCTTCAGACTAGTGCAAGAACCTTCACCTAAAATGTTAGTTCATGGGAAACAGGTGTGAGATAAAGTCTCAATAACCGGGGACAACCACACACATATATACATAAATCATACAAACTCAACAATACAATATGAAATGGAATGGAATACATGTCTCTCTCGCACACAATTAGAACCATGAGCTATCATCATAACAAGACATTTCATATAGGTGATTCCCTTCCAACAGTCGATGAAGACTAATTTCGAGATATCACCAAGCTCACCTTACCCTAATGCAACCCGACCAAAGGTTACACTAGAGCTCAGTTCGTGGCTTTCTTCCCCTGGACCACAAATTGGTGGCAATATAGAGAAAGTGCAATCCACTACCACCTAACTCCCCTGGCCATAAGAGAGGATTTAGCGACATAAATCCCATCCTTATTCTCCCTTATCATATATCATATCATCATATCTCATAACATATTATCATATACCATATCATCATCACCACCCGATCACCATATATCTCACAATGCCATGTGGTGATATTCATGTCATCTCATCATATAATCATCATCCACTACGTGTCTAGCCATGCACATACCACGATATATAGACAAACCATACACACACACATATCAATATCGTGGTATAAACGGAAACATGAATATATACATATATATATATCATAATATACAATACAAAAAATACAAACACCCAGTTGCCTCTAGTTATCAATTTCCACACACACGCAATTCCATGAGCTTCTTGGGTTGTCAAACACACTCGTACCCCTTTTGGTTAACCAAATACCTCTAAAATACCATAAAATCCTCAATTAACATATATATCACTTAACCAAAAATCACAATTCGACTATATAGGCCTAACCTAAGGTTCTGATACCCTTTCCATGTATCATTAAGCTCCTAGAGATCATTCAAACTCTAATCAATCACACACATCTCAGATTCCATACTCCCTCTAGCAATTTCAACCTAGGGTTAAGCTTAAATCATGTATACTTCTTCTAAAACTCACACCCAAGCATCACAATCACTAAATCACACCTTATTAATCTCATTTCATCCATTTTGATCGGTGGATTTTGGCCCAAACCAAAAATCCCAACAAATACCGAAAAATTCCTAACTCAAAACTTAAGAAAATAGAGAAGGAGGAGTAGAGACCACTTACCAACCAAAATCCAAACTCCCAAAGGCCAAAAATCACTCCAAAAGCTCGGATTACACGATTCATGGCAGAACTTCTTCTTTCTCCCTCCGTTTCTTTCTTATTTGTTCATTTGAAATGTTTTTAGTTTATACCAGATTTTCCCCGCTTGCCGCTGCTCCAGAAAAGCCCGCTGCAGCGTGGAGCTTCTTAGTTTGAAAATTTTAACAAAATTGCAGATCTCTCACCACGGCTGCCCTGCTTCTCGCCATGGTATGGAGCTCATTTTCTCCACTTTGATTCTTTCCTCTGTCCTAGTCCTTCTGGTTCTGCATACAACATCGATTACACTTGATTAGCAAGGGACCAAGTTGGGATAATGTAATAAAGGTTGTTACAAAACCTTAGCCTCATTTTGTTGTAAAAGGGCTTACCATTCACAAACAACTACTACAGTGAAGTACACAACCTATGATGCCTTTAACGGAGCAACAATGGCTGGAGAACTCACCGATCGATGGTACCTATTTTTTGTCAAGCTTTTTTTCTATTTGATTTTTTTAGTTTCGTATTTCTACTTCTTCATTTTTGACAAGATATAACCTATCGACAAGTACCTTCTCCTACTATGTCTTCATTTTCTTTTTTTATTTGGCGATACTTTCTCATTGACATTAAAAAACAAAACACTTTCTTCTATGTTATTTTTTGAAAGATTTTTACTTAATAGACAATTTTGTGTCTTCATTTTCTTAATTGATGGCATTTTCTTCATTTTCTTTAGTCCTTGGTAGATGGAATCATGATAAAATAGAAGCTAAAGAAGTATTTGTGCTTTAGCTATTGCTTACAATTCAGCTCCAAAGGCCTAATTAAATTCAAATTTTCCAATGATTTTCTCTTCTTTCCTATTATAATCATACGACTTTTGAAAGGTGCAGGTGTCAACGTTTCATTCTTTATATTTATTTTGTGGTCCATATTCAAAGCAACAAGTTTCAAAAATGACTTTGGAATCTCAGCACCGCGTGATTCAAACCATTACAATTGATGGCGCCAAAATTATTAGATAATGACAAAACTGTATTAATAACAAGCACCAAAAATAGGGAACCACTATACAGATATTAAGAAAAGATTATTCATGATTAAGAAAGATTATAGATAGAAACTGCAAAATAGGAATAAATTAGATAGATAAGATCCTATTACATAATATGAGATAAACCCCTTTTAGAACAGGACTTGACTTAGTCAAATTTCAACATGAGCAAGCAATTAGTCATAGTTTCACTTTATAGGCTAGCAATTAGTCACAGAATCTGCATGGAAAGTAGTATGGCTATGTGTTGTTTTTTTATTACCAAGAAAAAACATTAATTGTTTAAAAATGAAAGAAAAAGCTAAATTCATGGAATATGTTGATGGTCATGACAAATCATTTGTACTAGTTTAATTTTATTGTGGTCAAGTGTACTAGTTGACTCCATCAATTATATGCTTAAACTAGTTTAGAGAAAATTAAACTTGAGGAGCCAAATGGTTAAAAACTGAGGTTGAAGCATCTTAAAATTTTATAATTAATTCTAAGAACCAAAGTTACCATTAAGTTTCACAAAAGTCTTAAAAAAACTTATTGGAAAATTTTAGAAAATTAATGTCATTTTCTTAAAACATTTTAATAATATATCTTAAACTTAATGGTAATTTTAGTCCTTCAATTTTTAAGATATTTTTAAGCTACATTTCTTAGATTTAGATTTTTAAAATGAATCCTTCCAAGAATTTTTCAATTTCTTTTGTATGTATGTGTCACTATCTATGGTTATCAATGTATAACCATGAATTTGATGTGCAAGATTCTTATTGTTGCATGTGAATTTAGATAGTATTGTAATCTATTTATTTTACTTGTTAAGGGATACTTGTGGTTTTAAGCTTTTGATCCAACCAAAAAAAAAAAGGAAATAAAGGAAACTTGTCCCTCTTTGCTTTTTAAGGTAAAAGCCACAGTGACACTAACTTTCTAGGAAGTAGTAGATTTTATTAGCTGTGCTTACTATCTATTTTTCCTAGTCATCTATTATTTTACTGTTGGTTTAATTTTTCTTCTTTGAAGCATTGCGGTTTACACATGAAATCTTGATGTCTTCTTCTTGTACACAGTTATGGATCCTGAAACAACTGAATTGATTGTGCATCTATTGATTTGGTGGTTGCATGTTATGTTCTCTATGTATGTGTTATGGCAATTTCTGTCGTTGTTGCCATGGACAGACAACAAATTTGTCATAGGCTATACACTGTGTACTTTTATGCTAGGAGAGTTCACCTTCGAAATTTGGTCTATAGTAATGACATAACTTGTTATAACCAAATTAGGATGAATAGGTCTACCTTCGACAAGTTATGTCTTACACTTAATGATATAAGAGGATTAAAACCTACTAGGAACATGTTGATTGATGAACAAGTTGCAATGTTTTGGCACATTCTTGCATATCATGTAAAAAATAGAGTTGTACAATTTTATTTTGGAAGGTCGAGTGAAACAATAAGTCAATATTTTAATTCGGTCTTAACTACCATGATGTGCTTGGGTGGGGAGCTATTTAAGAAGCCTAAACCGATTCCTGAGGATTCCATAGATGAGAAATGAAGGTAGTTCAAGGTATAGTGTTTTGCAGTATACAAATGTGTTTGACATAATAGTTAAATTATTTTTATATTTTATTGTATATATAACTTGTTTTATGTTTTTCCAGAATTGTTTGGATGCCCTTGATGGTACTCATATTAGAGTAAAAGTCCCTATGGTAGATAAACCAAGATATATGAATAGAAAGGAAGAAATAACTACTAATGTGCTAGGTGTTTGCTCCCCTGATGCACAGTTCATATATGTCCTAAGTGGTTGGGAAGGCTCTGCTACTGATGGGAGAGTGTTAAGAGAAGCAATTCATCGAAGGAATGGATTAAAAGGACCTTAAGGTTAGCTTATTTAGTTATCCATAAAATAGCATTGTTTAATGTCATCTTCTAACTAGTACCTCTCATTATGTAGGCTAATACTATTTAGTGGATGCTGGGTACACAAATTCTTAAGGATTCCTTGCACCATTTAGAGGTCAACGATATCACTTAAGTAAATGGAGAGATGGAAAACATCCTATAAATGCACGTGAGTGCTTCAATATGAAGCACGCTTCAGCTCGCAATGTGATTGAGCGTTACTTTGGGATGTTGAATCTACATTGGGCAATTCTTAGGAGTCCCTCCTTTTATCCTATTCGAGCTCAAAACAAAATTATAATTGCATGTTGCCTCTTGCACAATTTAATTCATCAACAAGGATCAGATCCTCTTGAGGAAGAGGTGGAAGCATTGGACATAGTTAGCCCTAATGTAGATGCAGCCCTAATTCTCACAATTGAGCCATCGAATGCATGGACAAATTTTCGTGAGATAGTTGCAAATGGCATGTTTTTTGACTTCATGAGGCATAGGAAGAATAGATGAAGTTTGTCACTAGACATGTAGCTGCCATGTTTAGTAGTTGTGGAACTATATTGTTTCTTATATATGTCAATAAGAAATGTATTTTTTTTTATATATGTGAACTGTATTGTTCACTTTAGTGGTATGTATTAGTTTAGTATGTGTGAACAAGATTGGAAATACTTGTCAATGTGACTATTATTTCAATTTAATTTGGCCAGAGTTAGTTATTATTCTTAATCATTTATTTAGTTGTGAATATTCATTATTTACAGTTGTTTGTTAATCTTACCCCTTTATTTATTTGTGAAGACCATCACAGATGAGGGATCGACAAAAAATAAGTTCCACCATTGGACACCCAATGAGGATGCTTTGCTTGTGAGTTACTTGCTAGAGCTTCGTGAAAACAGGATTATGGTAGCTAATAATGGATTCAAATATGGAGGATTTAAGTAATTGGAGAGAATGATGAATGAGAAGTCCCATGGATGCGGGATGAAGGGTATCCCACACATTCAATCTAGGATAAAGGCATTAAAATCAAATTGGCAGATAGTGTATGACATGGTACATGGTAACAACACATTGGGGTTTGCCTGGGATCCCGATAAAGAATGTATTGTAGCTAAAAAACATGTTTGGGATGAATATGTAAAAGTAAAGCAAGCTTTACATTCTTAATTAACTTCTGTCATGTCTTTATTAGTTAGGTTATAATTAAAAAATTTTCACATATGATTTGTTTGGCTGTCCTAGAAAGAGACACAAAATTGGAATAATGAACATACATGCTGATAGCAACATAGGACATATGCGTGGTGTTTGTATATGATTGGGATTTGCTGCAATATGCTTATATACTGATAAGGATATAGCCACACATATCTAATAGTGGTCAACGGTAGATTTACTGCAATATGCTTTACTCGTTTGTGTTAACTGACAATATGTATATATAATGATTGGAATTTGCTTACTTTAATTATTTATAGAATTAGATAGTGTTTGTATATGAGATATTGTTTATATGACTTACTGCAATATGCTTTACTCATTTATGTTAACTGACAATATATATTTATAATGATTGGAATTTGCTTACTTTAATTATTTATAGAATTAGATAGTGTTTGTATATGAGACAGTGTTTATATGACTTACTACAATATACTTTATGTGACATCTGAGCGATGATGAGGGCGGGGAGTAATCGCCGGTGCAAGAAAAATGGGTGAGATAAAGTGATGAGGTACAGACAAGGAGTAGCTCCTGATAGGCTACTAAGTGGAAGGGGCATATAAATGAATCGAATACATACCAGAATAAAAAGAATCCAGAGACTGTATAGGTATGGGACTATACGATTAAATGATAGTTTAAAGGAATTGCTAGGTACTATCTGTACTAATAAAGTGCACTTACCTTTTCGGTAGTCTATCCCTTAAGAACTCATCAGTTAAACATGCTTGACCTGGAGTAATTCTGGGATGGGTGATCTCCTAGGAAGGAGTTGTGTGAGTGAGGACAAAACATACCGAAAAAGCTTGTGTTGGTTTGTGGGGACAGTCTTCAATCCCAAAGAAGCGGCTGAACGTTATTTATAAAATTAGATAGTGTTTATATGACTTGCTACAATATGCTTTACTCATTTGTGTTAACTGACAATATATATTTATAATTATTGGAATTTGCTTACTTTAATTATTTATAGAATTAGATATTGTTTGTATATGAGACAGTGTTTATATGACTTACTGCAAATGGTTGGGTTTTTCAAATTCATTGTATATGAGACTTATTTTCTATATTTTACTTCTTGTAGAGTAACAAGAAAGCTGCCTAGTTTCATGGGAAATCTTTTCCACATTTTGATGCACTTTGCACTGCATTTGGAAAGGATAAAGCCAATAGGGGAGAGTTAATTGCTTATTGTGATGTTACTGATGTTGTTGAAGACATACTTGCTAGTGAGGATGAGGTTAAGGACAATGATGATGACATTGATATTGGGATTGAGATGGATCCATCCACTGGTGCTGCATCTATGGATGCCTCTGCTTCAAACTCAGGAAGTAGAAAAAGGAAGAGAAATAGTGGTGGATGTGATAAGCCCATTATGGAAGCCTTGGAAAAGATGATCACATCCATAAGTCAAGGAATTCAAGATGCAACTCTAAGCTTGGGAACCCATGTAGACAAGTTGGCTCATGCAACAATGTTGGATACAAAGCATGAAACCATTTATGATAAGCTTGAAAGGTTGGAACAACTCACTGATGACAAGCGTCAAGATGCTTTACTCAAGATTATTAAAGATGATGAGCTTCTTGTAGTCTTCTCTCGCCTTCCAAATAATGCTAAGTTGGCTGTTGTGCACAAACTAATTACATAGAGAGGATGCCACTTATTTAGACATTTTTTGGGTTATTCCATGTGGATAGTTATCCAATTAATGTGATAGATTTATTTTGTATATTTTGGTATCAAGCACTTTTGTGTATAATGTAGTTAAGGGTGTAACTTTTGTATAGATAGCTATCTTATGAAAATGGTGCCACGGATAGGGGTATGTAACTTACAAGTTGAATGCTTTCAGATTTAAATCAAGTTGAATATTAATTCTCCAAATTATCTGTATAATATTTTGTTGCAGATTTAATTTTTCTTTGCAATTATATAATACCTATGAGTCTTAGATTTCAAAAAGGATTTGCAAATGATCCATGATTCTGTTGATTTCATGGAGAGTTTTACTTTCTAGAGTATTTAATGCAACATTAAACATGAACTTGTCTCCTTTTTCAGAGTATCCATACTTCATAGTCACATATGAATTTACTCCATTAATATATCTATATATTATATTTATTAAAAAAACGAAGGGACATCAATATATCTATATATATACATCATTTTTATTATAAAGAAAAAAACATAAGAGACTTTACTCCATTAACAGAGCAGAATATAAAAGATTTATAAAGGAGCAGGACCATCTACACAGTATAACATTACTATGCTTTTTTCAGCCTGTATACTGTAAAAATAAAACCAACCCAAATCCATTCAACAACAATTAAAACTACCTTAAAAATATTAGATGCAAAATACATCCATACAAAGTTCATAATATCCATATTGCTTTAGAAAACTTAAAATAGACATAGTAGAATATTATAACAATAACAAGGCTAAACTGATATAAACTATTATGCACAACATCAAGCATAACCAAGAAGCTTGTGAATCACTTCAACTTTTTCATCATGTGGAAGACTAGGGAAGGTAGCCTGTAGCTCTTTGTTTTCCACTATATTAATATAAGCCTCTTGGTGCTCTCTAACATTGAACTCTTGGACCTTAAAAAGGTCAACATACAATAGCTCCAGCTCATCCACAACTTCACTATAAATTGGTCAACGGCTACCACTTCCTAAGTACTCCCCAAATATCTTGAAAAGAGCATCAAAATAGGGAAAACATTTCCCACACAATTGTGTAGCTCTCTTGTTTATCTACAAACAAACAAAAAATCATTATAAAAATAGCAATCAACTAAAGTCTTTATAAAAACATCAATCAACTAACAACACTTATTTTAATAATCAATTACTTACCCTAATGTAGTAATCCAACATATCATCATCTGCAATAACACAATTTCTTTCAAAATCCTATCCAAAACGCTGGTTATTCTCACCATGGACAATGTCATTTATGAGGACTCATTCATTTTTTATTATCTTTAAACATGATTGAATGTGAGGACTAGCTTTTAACCCACATCCAGGAATCTTATCTTCTAGCATTTTCTCTAATCTCTTTAACCATACAAGTTTGAAACCCTCTCCATCCAAGGCTCCTTCTTCATGGATCTCTACCAAGGACATAATTAGCAAATCATCCTTCGCCTCAGTCCACACGTGTGACTTAACCTTTGATCTCACACTTGCCATGGTCTTACACAACAAATAGCAAAATATCTCATTAATTTATATATCAAAAACTTCATAGTCTTACACAACAAATAGCAAAATTCAATATTTTCTTAAACAAAATCTTGGTGGAAGAGCTATTATTACCAACATTGTTTATAAAGTATGTAGCCAAAAAAATATCCAAATGACTAATAAAAACATAGCAAACTAAATGTGCCACGCATTCAATTGGAGAATTTAATTTTTCCTATTCCTTATACTAGTGTTGAGCCAAAAATTATACCAAAAAGCCATTTAATTTTCTTGTACACAACATATATGAATCACAAAAGCTTATGCGTGTAGAGATTTAATAATCAAAGAATGTTAATGAAATTTTAAAAAAATAAAATAAAAAATTATAGGCACTTTCCTACGCTTATTTTCATTCTAAGAGGCAAGAGCATCTTACTAGTTATTGAATAAAACAATCCAATCTACTAATTACTATAAAATAAATTATTCTTTTGGTATGAGTAACCATTACTATGTCAGAATCCAATTTCGAGCCTAGAGAGTTCTATGATAGCAAGTTCTATGATGGCAAGTCACGTGGGAAGCATAATTCCGACAATTATCAAAATTAAATTCATTTTCCTTGTATAGTAACTAGTTAAAATATTCAAAGTCAGTATAATGGAAAACAAGCAATAATCGTGCCCTCTACATCACAATCACCACGCTATAATATTCATGCTGGAGAAATATAAAATCACCACTCTATTAATGTTGGAAGATGATAGGAAAGGATATGCAACCCATAAGGAAGGTTACCTGGTAATGATTTTGCAGAACAATGAACCCTAACAATGAGATTAGGAATCACCCAAATCAGGTAATTGTTCGAAACCTTCACAACTATTAGAGGAAATAGTCCCAGAAAATGCAAATAGAGGAGCCACGGCATTGTTGATGGTGTCTCTATCACCAGAGAAGCCTTCCAAACAGCACAAGATGTTGCTAAAGCCTCTTAGACAAAGCAAGACGTCGAGGAGTTTGATTCTGATCCATATTTGTTATATTTTTAGTATATTTTTTTATTAAGGACAAACCAGTCTTTTTGTATTTCCTTTAATTTCACTTCCATCCATAAATATGACATACCAAACAAAAATCACCCTAGATTCCATTTACTTTTTCTGACACACCAAACATACTTTTAAACCCCATTTCCACTTTTATTTCTATTTCCACTTCCACTTCTATTTCCACTTTCATTTCCTTTAAAAATATTTTTGTGAACCAAACAGGGCATTAGTCTACTTTTCCAATTGTCGGCATAAGCATTAGAAGGAAAGCTTCATACTCTCACTTTCCTTGATATGGTATGAAGATGGGGTAAGAAAAGGAAAGAACAGAGGTGAACATTGCAAGAATTGGAGGACATGATACCGTGTGAGCATGAAGAACACACACAAATTGGTGCGTGATTTTAGCCCAATTTTCAAGTTAAACTTGAGACTTCCTTCCTCTATTTAAAGGAGTGTTTAGGAGTTAAGATGGAGGGAGATTTATGAAGTGGAGAGAGAGTACACTTGAGAAAAATCAACAGAAGGAGGGGTCTCCAAAGAAGGGGGGATGGAGAGACAAAATTAGGGAGGAAAGAATGGAAGGAAGCCAAAGAGGAAGGAAGGGAGGGTAAAGGCAACAAGATTGAAGGAAGAGAGCCATTATGAATGAACATGGGAGGAAAGAAGCTTGAGAGAGAAGAAAAGGAGTATTCAATGGGAACTCTTCATTGTTATTGCTACTAAAAACTCTCTCAATAGGTTTGAACTAGTTCTATACTTAATTTATTTTCAAGACTAGATTCTAGTTCTGCATGGTTGCAAGCTAAGTTTGATAGACAAAGGTGGACCTCTTGCAAATTACAGGTTCAAGCTGTAATTTTGATGGACTTGGCAGCAAGAGTATAAGCTTCTTGACTGTGTTCAGTTCACAAATTTTATGATTTGCTGGATTGTTACTTCCTTCCTTAATCCTTGTCTCTTTTTTTTTCCTTTTTTTGGTTATGTGAAGATGCCCTTCTCTAACATGCGTGAATGATGTTGAAGTTAAACTATTTTTCCTTCATTTGAAATATAGCTTGGCTGATGTTTGGTTAAGTGTTGGTTTTTGTGTTGAAAAATAAGAAAGATTTGGTACTGCCATTTTGTTAGAGAGATTTGATTTTGTTTTGGTAAGTGAGGACAAGCATCATGTAGGGTATATGTGTGCTATTCATTTAGTCATACTGATAAGGGTTAGCCCATGGTGAAAAATATAGATATGTTAAACATAGAGTTTCGGAACATACAAGCACATATTTTGCTTCATGTTCTTTGGGTTAAAGAATTTCTCTTGATTAAATAGAAGAAACCAGCCTATATGCATTATTTTCATCATCATCTATTGAGCCTCATCCTCATTTTATGTCTCACGGCTATTAGCTTTAGAGAATTTAGGTGTTGTACTTTTTGTAAATTATTTTGTAAGTCATTTTTGTTCTAACCATCTCAGATTCTCCTTTGCTAAGTCCTATTAATCCTTTGGCTATAAACTATGAGGGATATATTTAAGGTATTAACAAGGGGTCAAATATGAATTCTTATGAGTTTTCTTTGAATTTTAGGTCTCATTCCTTTGATCTCGCATGTGTTAATGTTCATATTTGTTGCCAACCAATTGGTTTATAGAGTTTCTTGTGGTTTTATAGAACTCCTTATGGTCAACAACTTGATAAAATTTCATATCCCTATTGTGAAATTGGGTCATGGCTACCACTTCATTTGTCCTTTAACATAATCGCCAAAATGAGCCTTTGTTCCCACACCTACTCTAATGGATTTTTTAGTTCATAATTAAAATTGTTTAGGTTAATGATCTTCCTTTTGGAGCTTGTTTAAGTATTAATTGGTGGTTAATTTCACTTTTTTTAAAATTAATTTCTTTACTTTAGAGTTTACTGTAAACAAAAATTATTTATTTTCCTCCAAGCTTTATATCCTTTTTGCCTATTTGCCTCAAGTCGTATCATTGTAGGTATTTAAGTATCAACCAATGACTTGTGAGCAGGTGTTAGTTGATTTTGTTTTAAAATTGACTTAAAAGATAAAAAAATAAAAAATTATTTTAAAACTTTTCCTTTTCAAGTCAAAATTAAAATATCCAAAATAATATGTTTTTTTAATCACATCTTTTAGAATAAGAGAATATATATATATTCTCTCTTTTTTTTAAAAAAAATTGATTCAAGAAAAGGATAAGGGTAAGGAATGGAAATTGCAAATTAAAATACACCAACTAATTCTAAAAATTGTTTTGTTTGTGAAAAGATAAAGTATTTTCTATAAAATTTCTCTTTTGAAAAGAAATATTTATAATAAAAAATATAAATCAAGTGACATGCATTTTTATCACAAACTAAGTGGACTTTTGTTTGTCCACTCAGTATCTGGGACATACCTCACTTCAACTGGAGGATTTATTGGGGATTAATACCCTTTCGGGTGGCAATCTCTACTATCAAGTATTTAACACGGCCGCATTCCTAGGATTCAAACTCAATACCTCTAATTAAATTGGTACAACCCTTTACCAGTTGAACCAAATACTTAGTGATCAAATTACGTGGACTTTAATTCCTATCATAGGGTATGTAAACCCTAGGTTCCCATCCTAGGTCAAGTTTGTACTTATAAATATATAATATTTTTTTCTTATTTTGTTTTCTTTTTTTCCTCCTATTTTTATATGTAAATGGTAAAAAGGGTAATCAAAATAATTTTAAAACCATATACATTGCATAATTAACTTAAAGTAACAATTATTAAGAATAGGTGTTCTAAGGTGCATAACACATTTCGCACTCACAATTATACTCTCAAACTTAACATTGTTTCACAAACCATTCTTTCTTTTTTCATTTGATTTTCCAAAGTTTTCCTCAAAATATTAATAACGACTCCTCTCAAATTGGTTTCTGTAATGACCCTCATTATATTGTCCCTAACTTAGTTCCTAATTAACCAAGTGTCTTTGGCATTCTATATAGAACCGAAGGGCTAGGATGGAGGAAAGGATTAAAGTAGGGAAAAATGACCTCCATGCCGCAACGAAGAGCAGGGCCGCCGCGGCAAGTGAGCTACAAATCTAAAATATTTTTCCAATCAAGGGCACTCGCACTCCGGTGAACTTACCCCCCCAGGCTGTGGTGCCACGCTTCAGATTCATTTAAATCAAAAATATTTCGGTCAGCTGAACATGAGCGAGAAAAGGAAAACGGAGGGAGCAGTGAGGAAGCTCTTCTAGGGTTTGTAATCTTCGGCCATTGAAGGTGTTTTTTGGCCCTTGGAAGCTTGTTAAATCATTGGTAAGTGATCTCTACTCGTCCCTCTCCATTTTCTTCGATTTTGAATTGGATTTTCTTGGGTATATGTTGGGATCTTTGATTTTGGCTTAATCCCACAAATTAAAATGGATAAAATAGGGTTAATAAAGTGTGATTTGGTGTTTATGGTGCTTAAGTATGAGTTTTGAAAGATATATGCATGATATGAGCTTAGCCCTACGTTATTTTTAGTTGAGGCATTTGGGAATTCAAAGTGTGTATGGTTGAGTAGTATTTGAATGGTCCCTCAGAGCTTAATGATGCATGAAAGTGGGATTGGAACCTTGGATTAGGCCCAAATGTATGTTAATTGAGGTATTATGATAATGTGAAGGTTGTTTAGTTGACTGAAAAGGGTTCGAGTATGCTGAATAACTCTAAAAGCTCATGGAATTGTTTGTGTGTGGTATTGACAACTTGAGATAACCGGGTGTTTGTATTATTGTATTGTATGTTATGATATATGTGTGTGTGTGTGTACATGTTTCCGTTCATACCACGATATGGATATGTATGTGTATGGTTTGTCTTTATATCATGGTATGCAAATGGCTAGACCTAAGATATGATGATTATGATGATGATTAGAGATAATGATGTTGAAGTGACATGACATGATGCACACATGACATTGTGAAACATGATGATGATAATTATATGATGATATAACATGAGCATCACCACATGACATTGTGAGATATATGGTGGATTGAGTGGTGATGATGATATGATATATGATGATATGATATATGATAAGGGAGGATTAGGATGAGATTCCTACTGCTAAATCCTCCCCTATGGCCAGGGGAGCCAGGCGGCAGTGGACTACACTTCCCTAAATCACCACCAATTCAAGATGGTCCAAGGGAAGGAAAGCTATGGTCCAAGCACTAGTGTAACCTTTGGCCTGGTTACATTAGTGTAAGGTGAGTTTGGTGATGTCCCAAAATCAGTCTTCACGAAATTGTTGGAACGGAATTACCTATACGAAATGTTATGTTATGACGATAGCTCGTGGTTTTAGCTATGTGCAAGGGAGATATGTATTCCATTTCATATTGCATCCATGAGATTAAATGAGTTATATATATATGTATATGTATGTAGTTGTCCCTAGTTACTGAGACATTGTCTCATACTCCTTTCCCATGAACTAACATTTCAAGTGAAGATTTTGGCACTAGTCTGGAGAAGACAAGGAAGTAACGTACCGAACGTGGGAATACCAAGTCTATGTAGTGTATGTGTGTAATGTCCATAAAAGTTGTACTAAGTCGGATAGTGTATTGTAATGGATGTGAGATTCTGGATGGTATAATGATATTGATGATGCTAGTATAATTTTGATGTGGAGTTACATGGTATGAATTTGGTCTTGTGTTGTTTTGTGATACATGTATGGTTTTGGATGTCAAGATGTCTGTATGGTAGTATTTATGAGCCCAAAGGTGGAATTAGGCCTTATTGGCGTGTTTTAGGGCAAGTAGCCTACTTTGTCAATCTGGAGTTCAAAGGGGTCAAATCTCAGAGGAGGGGTTCCTGTGAGATAAAACCTCTTTGGATAAGCTGGTTAAGTGGTTTTGGACCTGTGTGAAAGGTCCCGAATGGTCAGGTTACCTTTGGTGGCAAATGGGAGTTGTAAGTCATAAATTTTGGTCAAAAAGTGATCAAAACGGTGTCAGGTATTCAAAATCTCCATACAAAGATGAATTGAGATAAAATTGGTGTATATGGATAGATTAAGACTAGATTGACCTATAGGAGTTGGAATCAGATCAATCAGAGGTCAAAGCATAAAGTTATACACGTCGAAAATTCACCTCGAGTTGTTGAAATTTACTAGTTTAAACTAGCAAGGGGCACCGTGGTGCCAGCAAAATAGAGGGCACCAAAGCCACAGCAGTACTATAGTAGCCACAGCCCCAACCTAGTTTCTAGTGTCCGTTGGTTTTTCTTCCGCTGCTTTGATGTTTAAGAAGTAATTGTGAGTTATTTGGGCTATGTTTGGTAGTTTTGTGAAGTTTTTGGTCAAGTAAGGAGATGTTTAGGAGTAAGGAGTTACATTTTGGTATTAGAGCAATGGTTTGGGCCATTGTTTCTACTTGAAGTAATACTTAGCACAACTTTAAATACATAGACTCATATATTCCAACTACAATGCTAGTCCGGAACCATATAATTGAATATGTTGTTGCTTGTTTATAGGAGGAAAATGTCTCATAGAGGAAGACCAAGTAACAGTGACCTAATGAGGCAAATGCATTAAATGTTGGCTGGCCTCAATGACAGGGTAAACACTCAGGGGGAGACATTGAATAAGATGCAAGAATAATTCAATTGGCAAGAACAGGGTGATGTGAATGAAGAGGCCGGTATGTATGTTAACTTGAATACAAGAGAGGATGAGAATGAGAATGAGATAGAGCCTAAGAGAGCCCTAAGAGCTGAAAGAAGGGGTATCTCCTCCTAGTTGAAAGACTTTCAGAAGTTCAATTCCTTGATTTTCAAAGGTACCATGGATGTTGCAATGGCCGAAGAATGGATAGAACAACTGGAGAATATATTTAGTATGATGGGTTATACCTCTAAGCAAAAGGTGCAACTAGCGGTGTTTAAGCTTTAAAAAAAGGCCAAGCATTGGTGGAGAAGTATTCTCCCAAGTGTTGAAGCGATAGGTGCCCCAATGACTAAGAAACAATTTAAGGAACAGTTTTTTGCACACTACTTCCCTCCAGTCTTAATGATGCAGAAGGAGGCCAAGTTCCTAGCTTTTCAGTAAGGAAATTTATTGGTAGATGACTATATTGATCAATTCCTAGAGTTGGCTAAGTATTCCACTTATGTAAACAATTACCCTGATGATAGGTAGAAGGCCTAGAGATTATTTGAGGTAGCCTATTCAGAGATTAAGGGAAGTCTGTCAGTGGTTGAGTTTATGTCCTTTGAGGACTTGTATGTGAAGATACGTGTCCTATCCAAAAGGATGAAGGAGACCGAGGACGATAAAAGGAATTCATAGTCCGAGTCTTTTCTCACCTAGGACCTACTAGAGGAACTAGCAAAGGAAGTGGATCAAGTAGTGGTAGTAGCAGTGGCAGTACAGGTTCTAGTAGAGGAAGAGGCCGCAACAATAGAGGCCGTCATGGCAAAGAAAGAGGTCAGTTTGGCTGGGACCAATCCAATAAAGGTCGGTATGGTAGAGGACCCTTTTCTCGAGGAGGCTTTAACCAGGGGAATTCCAATCAGAGTGAGTATGTAGGGAGAGACTCTGCCCTATCTCAATACAATTCAGGTAGTGCCTCAAATTCATGCACAAAATGCGGTTTAAGCCATGGTGATCAACCATGTGTGATTTGTTATAATTATGGCAGGCCGAGACATATTGCACAGAGTTGTCATGAGCTAAGGCATGAAGATGTAATGAGGAGGCCCATGATACCTGATTGAGTCTTTGCTATTACCCGACAAGAAACGGATGCAACACCCAACTTGATCATACATAAACTTAAATTCAATGGTTTCTCTATTCATGTATCATTTGATTCAGGTTCATTGCATTCCTTTATATCTTTTGATTGTGCTTGGAGATAGGGTATTTTGGCAATAGAGTTACCTTTTTGAATTGTTAGTATCCATACCCACGGGAGTTTCCATAAGAACTGCTCAAGCTTGTCTAAATTATGTGGATCATTTTGAACACCGAAGCACTACTCTGGATCTAATTTGTTTGCCATTACAAGAGATTGATGTGATAATTGAGACGGATTAGTTGGAGGCAAATAATGCCATTCTTGATTGTACTTAGAAGACTGTGTCATTGCCTATAAATATCATTAGTATTAAAAGGGATGAGAATGTCTATTTATCCTTTGCCCAAGCTGACAGGTATTTGAGGAAAGGAAGTCAAGGGTCTCTAGTTTTCTTCTCTATTAACATGGATATGGAAGGTGGTATAGAAAGATTCCCGATTGTGAGTGAATATCCTGATGTATTTCCAGAGGAGATTACTGGTTTACCACCACCACGAGAGCTGGAGTTTTCCATTGATTTGGTGCCTGGGACAAATCCTATTTCTAAGGCTCCATATCAAATGGCACCTTCTGAATTGAAAGAACTCAAGAAGCAAATTGAGGATTTTATTGAAATGGGGTTCCATCAGACCAAGTGTCTTGCCTTAAGGAGCTCCAGCTTTGTTTGTCAAGAAGAAGGATGATAGCCTTAAATTGTGCACTGATTATAGGCAGCTAAACCGAGTAATGATTAAGAATAAATATCCTTTGCCACAGATTAAAGACTTGATTGATCAATTGGTAGGTGCCTCAGTTTTCTCTAAAATTAGTTTGACGTCGGGATACCATCAACTATGGGTGCGTGGGGAAGATATGCCTAAAATGACTTTTCTAACTCAATATGGACATTAGAGTTTCTTGTGATGCCATTCGAGTTAACTAATGTCCTGGTAATCTTCATGGATTATATGAACAGAGTCTTTCGACCATATCTTGATAAATTTGTAGTAGTATTCATTGATGACATTCTGATACACTTCAAGAGTGAGGATGAGCATGCACTC
This sequence comes from Adenanthera pavonina, assembly GCA_026686845.1. Taxonomy (NCBI): domain Eukaryota; kingdom Viridiplantae; phylum Streptophyta; class Magnoliopsida; order Fabales; family Fabaceae; genus Adenanthera; species Adenanthera pavonina. The sequence continues at coordinate 15,919,647 of JAIVEN010000012.1, read as the reverse complement.
CATCTTTGAATTATGTTGCAAGTGTTATGGGATCACCAACTATATGCCAAGCTTAGTAAATGTGAGTTTTGGCTATGGGAGGTGAAATTTCTGGGTCATGTGATTTTTGCAGAAGGAGTAGTAATAAACCCTAGTAAAGTAGAAGCGGTGTTGAATTGGGAGAGATTGTAATCAGTGACTGAAATCCACAAATTTCTGGGATTGGCTGGTTACTACCAAAGGTTCATCAAGGGATTCTCTCAGCTTATTATGCCGTTAACTAGACTCACCCGTAAGGATCAATCTTTCATTTGGGATAACAAGTGTAAGAGAGCATTCCAAGAGCTGAAAATTTGTTTGACATCCACCCTATTGCTAATTATCCCCAACGCATTTAAGCTATTCATAGTTTACACGAATGCCTTTAAGAAGGGTCTAGGGTGTGTGTTGATGCAACAAGGAAGAGCTGTGGCATATACTTCAAGGCAGTTAAAACCTCATGAGTAGAACTATCCTACTCATGACCTTGAGCTAGCAACTGTCATGTTTGCCTTGAAATTATGGAGGCATTATCTCTATGGTGCTTAGTTTAAGGTGTTCAGTGATCACAAAAGTCTAAAGTATCAGTTTGATCAGAAAGAGTTAAACATGAGGCAAAGGTGTTAGGTAGAATTCTTGGTAGATTATGAATTTTCCTTGAAGTATCATCTTGGAAAGGCCAATGTAGTGGCGGATGCGCTGAGTAGAAAGTCGATCCACATAGCCACAATGATGATAAGGGAGCAATAGTTACTAGAAAGCCTGAGAGATATAAAGTTATCCATTACTGTCCATCCTGGAGTACTAGTATTGGCATCTATCAATGTATTAAATGATTTATTAAGGAACTTTGCTATGCTCAATTGGAGGATAACTATCTTTTGGGCATTTAGGAACGAATTGAAATGGCAAAGACCCAAGACTTCGATATATTGGAGGATAGTATCATCCAGTACCGTGGTCAGATCTATGTGCCAAATATTGAACAGTTACAAGAAATTATTTTAGAGGAAGCTTATAAGATGTACCAAGATTTGAAGCAAGGTTACTAGTAGCCAAGCATGAAAAAGGACATCACAGAGTATATGGCAAGATGTCTAATCTGTCAGAAAGTAAAGATTGAACACCAATTGCCAACAGGTACATTGCAACCTTTGGAGATCCCGGAGTAGAAATGGGATAGCATCTCCATAGATTTCGTGATGGGATTACAGAGGACCTCTTCAGGGCACAATGCGATATAGGTGATTATGGATAGATTGACAAAGTCAGCCCATTTTCTTCCAATTCGGGAGACTATTTCAATGGAGAAGTTAGCCCAGTTATATGTGAATGAGATTGTGGGACTACATGTAGTCCCAATGAATATTGTGTCGGACAGAGATCCTAGGCTTACATCCAGGTTTTGGAAGTCTCTTCAAAAGGTTACGAGGACGAAGTTGAATTTCAGTACTGCTTATCACCCTCAATCTGATGGGCAAACTGAAAGAACAATCTAAACTCCAGAAGACATGCTGCAAGCTTGTGTTCTAGAGAATAAAGGCAATTAGAATCAATATCTACCGTTGGTTGAATTTGCCTACAATAATAGTTACCACTCGAGCTTGCAAATGGCTCTATATAAAGCTTTGTATGGTCAGAAGTATAGATCATTGTTATGTTAGTTTGAACTTGGTGAATGGAGTCTTTTGAGCGCAGATGTTATGGATCAAACATTTTAACAAATAGAGAGTATTCGACAGAAGCTTCAAACCACTCAGAGTCAGCAGAAGAGTTATGCAGACAGGAGGAGGAGACTATTGGAATTTGATGCTGAAGATCATGCATTTCTAAAGGTTACTCCTACTACAAGTGTTAGGAGATCAATTCGAGTGAAGAAGCTCACTCCGCGGTATATTATCCATATCATATTTTGGAGCGAATTGGGCCAGTATCATATCGAGTGGTGCTACTACCTAATCTCGAAGGATTACACAATGTTTTCTACATGTCTCAACTTAAGAAGTATCATCCGGATCCATCTCATATAATTGATGATGAAGAAGTTCAAGTACGAGAGGATCTGACTTTTGAGGTCACGGTATTGCAAATTCTTGATGTAAAGGACAAATAGCTAAGGAACAACACCATTAAGTTAGTGAAGGTGCTATGGAGCAGCTTAACAACCAATGATGTCATGTGGGAGACGAAAGAATCCATGCGAAGGAGGTATCAAGAGATTTTTGCTTGAGATAAGAGTTGAAATTTCAAGGATAAAATTTTTATAAGGAGGGGAGAATGTAACAACCCTCATTATATTGTCCCTAACTTAGTTCCTGGTTAACCAAGTGTCTTTGGCATTATGTGTAGAATCGGAGGGCCAGGACAGAGGAAAGCATTAAAGTGGGGAAAAACAAGCTCTACGCCGCGACAAGGAGCAGAGCTGCCGCGGCGAGCAGGCTACAAATCTGAAATATTTTTCCAATCAAAGACACTCAAGTCACAGCAAATTTACCTCCCACCACGATGTCACGCTTCACATTCATTTAAATCAGAAACATTTCAGTCAACCAAACGAGAGAGAAAAGGAAAACGGAGGGAGCAGTGAAGAAGCTCTGCTATGGTTTGTAATCTTCGGCCATTTGAGGTGTTTTTCGGCCCTTGGGAGCTTGATCTCTACTCCTCTCCCTCCATTTTCTTCGATTTTGAGTTGGGTTTTCTTGGGTATATGTTGGGATCTTTGGTTTTGGCCAAATCCCACAGATTAAAATAGATGAAATAGGGTTAATGGAGTGTGATTTGGTGTTTATGGTGCTTGGATATGAGTTTTAAAGGGTATATGCATGATTTGAGCTTAGCCCTAGGTTATTTTCGGTTGAGCCATTTGGGAATTTGAAGTATGTGTGATTAAGTAGTGTTTGAATGGTCCTTATGAGCTTAATGATGCATGAAAGTGGGATTAGAACCTTGGGTTAGGCCTAAATAGTTGAAGTATGAAATTTGTATATTTGGATTATATGTTAATTGAGGTATTATGATAATGTGAAGGTTGTTTGGTTGACCAAAAGGAGTTCAAGTGTGCTGGACAACTCTAAAAGCTCATGGAATCACATGTGTGTGGTATTGACAACCTGAGATAACCGGGTGTTTGTATTGTTGTATTGTATGTTCTGATATGTGTGTGTGTGTATACATATTTCCGTTCATACCACAATATGGATATGTGTGTATATGGTTTGTCTTTATATTGTGGTATACACACAGCTAAACCTAGGATATGATGATTATGATGATGATTAAAAATGATGATGTTGATTTGACATGACATGATACATGCATGACATTGTAAAACATGATGATGATAATTATATGATGCTATGACATGAGTATCACCACATGACATTGTGAGATATATGGTGGATTAGGTGGTGATGATGATATAATATATGATAAAGGAGGATAAGGATGAGATCCCTGTTACTAAATCCTCCCCTATGGCCAGGGGAGCCAGGCGGCAGTGGACTGCACCTTCCCTAAATTACCACCAATACGAGGTGGTTCAGGGGAAAGAGAACTATAGTCCGAGCACTAGTATAACCTTTGGTCAGGTTACATGAGTGTAAGGTGAGCTTAGTGATGTCCCAGAATCAGTCTTCACAAACTGTTGGAAAGGAATTACCTATACAAAATGTCTTGTTATGATGACAGCTCGTGATTTTAGCTGTGTTCGAGGGAGACATGCATTCCATTTCATATTGCATCCATGAGATTGTATGAGTTATATATATGTATATGTGTGCAGTTGTCCCCAGTTACTGAGACATTGTCTCACACGCCTTTCCCATGAACTAACATTTCAGGTGAAGATTCTGGCACTAGTCTGGAGAAGACAAGGAAGTAACATACTGGACTTGGGAATACCAAGCCTATGTAGTATATGTATGTAATGTCTATGTATGTTGTACTAAGTCGGATAGTGTATTGTAATGGATGTGAGATTCTGGATGGTATAATGATATTGATTGTGCTAGTATAATTTGGATATGGAGTTGCATGGTATGGATGTGGTCTTGTGTTGTTTTGTGATGTATGTATGGTTTTGGATGTCGGGAAGTCTGTATGGTAGTATTTGTGAGCCCAAAGGTAGAATTGGGGCTTGTTGGTGTGTTTTAGGGCAAATAGCCCACTTTGTCAATCTGGAGTTCAAGAGGGTCAAATCTCAGAGGAGGGGTTCCTATGAGATAAAACCTCTTTGGACAAGTTGGTTAAGTGGTTTTAGACATGTGTGAAAGGTTACGAATGGTTAGTTGCCTTTGGTGGCAAATGGGAGTTGTAAGTCGTAAATTTTGGTCAAAAAGTGATCAAAACGGTGTCAGGTGTTCAAAATCTCCATACAGAGATGAATTGATATAAAATTGGTGTATATGGATGATTAAGACAAGATTAACTTATAGAAGTTGGAATCAGATCAATCAGAGGTCCGAGCATAAAGTTATGCCCATCAAAAGTTCACCCAGGTGTTGAATCAAGTGTTTTGATGATTCCAAACCAACTAGAGCTTAGAAGGAAGATATCAAAGGCATACAAAAGATCTCAAGTGAAGAAATCTAAGAAAAATAAGTATGATCTTGCAAAAGAATGTTTAAAAAATGTGTTTTTACGATAATTCATGAAGTATTTGAAAGATACCCACTATTAGACAAATTTTGAAGGGTTAAACTTGATTTGTTGCTTTGAATATTTGAACTTTGGTATCTGAAATTTGAACTTCAAAGTAAAAATATGTTAGTCAGAAAAGAGGTCCCTCTAACAGACGAATTTTATCTTTGAAAATTCAAATTTTGAGTAAAACACAAACTATGAAAAATGAAAAATTCATCTAAAGATATATCAAAGTTCATCTGAAAGTGAAGTTTAAAAAGAGTTCTAAGTTAGTCGACTGACAGACGAACTTTGAAGTTGAAAATTTGAACTTTGGAAAGATAGTTTGCAAGTCTATTCTGATAATCTTTTGACATATGAAGTTTAGTATTCAGAAATTCAAACTTTGAATTAGGTCTGATAAGAGACCTCTCTAACAGATGAACTTTAGTATTTAAATATTCAAATTTTGAAAAGAAGAACTATTGTATCATATTGAGCTGTCCACTGACAGACAAATTTTGGGCACCAAAATTCGAATTTCGAAGGCACTGTAGCAATATGGATTACTATTCACACTTACCAGAAGTACTTTAAACTTGAAAATTCGTATGTTCCAACATAGAAACATTTGTCAAAGATGAGAATTCAAACTTTTCTTTAGAACAGACGAACTTTGAGTTTCAACATTAAAATCTTTAGTTTACGGTCTCTGCCAAATTCGTCTGTTAACATACCAAAATTTAAACTTTGGATGTTAAACGCATTAAATGCTGTTAGTGAACGGATAGTTTTTCAAAGTAACCATTGGGTAACATCTCTAACTGCTAGATCTTATCTCTAACGTATGATTAAAACATAAATCTATAAATAAAACTTAATTTAAATATGTGGGTAACGATTTTTTCATTGTATATACAGAAACTCTGCTAAATTCTTGAGTCAAAGTCTTTTGTTCTCAAATACTTCATATCTTGTACTTCAACTTTCATATACACTCTAAATTAGAAAATTGAATTACTGTAATCAATCTTATCTTCATCTGGAAGAAAGATTTTCTTGTGAGGTGATTTCACAAGGGATTTGGGAAGCACTTAGCTGGAGTGTAAAGAGTGTGATTGTAAGCTCTTGGAACAAAGCATTAAGTTGTACTGAGGCATTACAAGAAGCCTACCAAATTCTTGCAAGATAGTAGAAAATCTCAAGTGGTGGCTTGAGAATTGGACGTAAGTTAAGAGAAAGAGATCGAACTGGGATAAATATTTGTGTCTTCTCTTCCCTTACCTTGTCTTTCACTTGGTTATATTTTATACTCTGTTTTTACTGTCACTCTTGCTTTCACCACTCTCTTATACTTTTATAGAAAATTTTAATCTTCCCAATTCACCTTCTCTCTTGGAAAGTCAGCATATCTAACACCCGGGTTGTTGAAATTTGCTGCTTTAAACCAGCAAGGGGCGTCGCAGCGCCAGCAAAATAGAGGGCATCAGAGCCGCGGCAGTACAATAGCAGCTACGACCCCAGCCCAGTTTCTGGTGTCCTTTGGCTTTTCTTCCACTGCTTTGATGTTTGGGAAGTAATTGTGAGTTGTTTGGGCTGTGTTTGATTGTTTTTTGAAATTTTTGGTCAAGTAAGGAGGTGTTTGGGAGTAAAGTGTTATAGTTTCTATTACAAAAGCTGAGTTCTCTCTTTTTCTTCATTTTTACACCATTCGTATCGCATTTCAAGTGTGACACCTAGTCAAGGCTTGCTGCCAAGAAAATTAGGGCAGAATTAAAAAACAAAAAACCTAGAATAAGTCGTGGGCTAAGGAATGAAGAAGTCACAACCTTGGAGAAGTCAAGGCACACAAAATTGAGGGCCACAACTTTCACTTTTGAAGTCACAACTCATGGTGAAAATCTGTAAATAAGACCCTAAAGGTCCATCCAAAACAAGCTTTTAGCACTAATAAATCTACAAATAAGACCCGAGGGATCCATGTAAAACACGAGAGACTCAACCTGGGGATTCGTGGAGAAGGTCAATAGAGCTATGACAAAGTTGGAGATGAAAGCCAAGAACTTTAGTTCCCTTATTTTTTCTTCTACTCTTCTTCTTTCATCATGGGATTATTTAGAACTGGTGTTGAATTATTGTTTAATTTGATTATGCATTTCTAAAACCCTGATCAGGGTTGGGAATGAAATTTGTATCTTTCTCCTTGTGCGCATTAACCAATTGTGTAAGCTGGATAGTTATATAAATAAATATAGGCTAGGGAATTCAAAGAGGAAGACATATTAATCATGATCCTAACAAGATAGATTGACTATGATGGTAATGGTGTGAGCTCATAACCATGATCCCTAGTGGGTGAGAGGTACTACGTCGAATATGGTCCAGGCTATTAACTTACCATTAACCATTGCAAATTAAGGAAATTAATAGTAGGAGAAAGGACTAACCTTATCAATTCAATGGGATCCCTTGGATTAAATTACTACCTCCTCATTGCCAATTGGACGTTAGTTGATAAGTTGGTTAGATATATATTTAGTTGGTTAATTAGTTTAAAATCATTCATTCAGTAATTATTTCATCACTGCAAGCGTGAACGTCTGCGATTTTGAAAATCCTTTTCCTATGGATACGACCCTGAAATACTCTGTATTCTGAAAACTTGCATAGTTGTATTTTGATTAGTGAATATCATACGCAGGACAAAATTAGAGCCACTGACTTATCCAAAATAAAAAGTAGAGAGTCATATAGTTAATGAGGGGTCACAACGAGGGGTCACACAACTGCTATCATGTGTATACAAGTGAGATGTGACAGGACGGCATGCTGCCTTCGTACAAATTAATTATCTGAAATAATGAGTGATCACAGTTAATTTAAATATTTGAGGGGATACCAAACAAGAAACGTTTCTTTTCTCTGGAATGATTAAAGTGGTGAGATTCTAAAATTAGAATAAAAAAAATGACCACTCTTCAATCAATCTAAAAAATCTAAAGCAAGACCATTTGTGCTGGTTTTTGTTCCTCTACTACCTCTTCTGATACACCCTTGAATTAAGGTTGATTGAAAACTTATTCATTGATATTTCATTTCAATACAACAATACCTTTTGAAAGATCATATATCTATTCCAAAACTCCTATCTTTTATAGAAAGCCTTGGAACAATCTTCTTAATATCTTTAATGAAACCAAATAACAATTTATTCAGCTGTTCATCACAGCACAATCCAAACAACATTATAATCTACAAGAGAACTCCTTGTTACTCTTGAGAGAGGCTCAATGAATGCTCGAGAGCAGTCATTTTGTCAGATTGTTGACTCATAATGCTGTGTGTAGATGCATCTTGGGACAAAACAATCCCATAGCCATCATCATATGAGTCCATTCCTTCATCCAGAAGCTGCCAAACCAACCCTCCAGCAAAAGTTCCTCCGTTTTGTGCCAAATTATAGATGCTTGAATAAACAGAATTTATGAATGAATCTCTAGCGGAGATGTTATATCCTGGGTCCTTTTTTGACTTGCCAAATTCACCAAACACTATTGGCTTCTTCAAGATTTTTGTTGAATCATCCCAATGACTTGTCATCCACTTCTGCATAAATTCCATTTGCACGTCGTCACTTTGCCCAGCAAGCCTGTTCATGTATACGGTTTCGTAATCATTTTATGAGGCTTCTTAACATCACATTAATTAAAGAGGTTGATTTTATAAAGATTGTTACATATATAGCCCTAGCTTACCAACTATCAGGATAAGCATGAATGGTGGTAAAGTCAATTTCTTTGACGAGATTGTTACTTATGAAGTCAGTTCCAACTTGGTAACCAGGGTTGTATTGCTTTCTGTCTGGAATTGAGTCTCCATAGAAACCCTCCATGCCTACCTCCAACAAGTGATTGCTGTCGATGGATTTCACATACGGAGCCATCTCCTGAACCCATGTCTATTATTGAAAAAAACATAGAGAATTAGCATAAGATACACACACACATTATAAGTATATAATATTTAACCTACAAGATTGGGGCTAAAACATTTGAGTTTCAACATACAGTGACCATGTTGCCGGAGGAATCAACATCGCAACGTGGTTCATTGATCAATTCCCAAGCCATGATGGTTGCTTCATCCTTGTAGGCTGTTCCAGTGTTTGTGTTGATCCTTGTCAGCACAGTCTATGGTAAAATCATAAGCACATAAGGAAAAACAGTTAGCGATTTTGTATACATTTCTGCCTCAACTTATTTTTGCATGAAAGCTAAGTGAGAATATCAGAGGTAGCAAGAAAATAAATAAGTACTTTAAAATAATAATAGTACGTAGCCATATATGCTTTATACTTTGACATGGTTTCTGTAGTAACCCTTGATGACAGTGTTAGTGTAAAAGTCATCATCATTGTTAATGGCAATTCCTGCATTTCTAGCCCATTGGACATACTGAGGTCTTCCTCCATAATCATGGTAATTGTTGACCAAGCTTAATATTAATTTCACCCCATTCTTTTTTGCTTCTGCTACCACAAAATCCAATGCCTGTCATCAATATCCATAAGAAACACAAAAACCAAAAGAATTCATTATATATATGCATATGAATAATTTAACATAAATTCATTGCATTTAATATAGTGAAACCTGGAACACAATCTCATCGTATACTCCAGGTGATACTTGTAGAGCCTGATATCCTCCATCGCTAAATCCCCACGTACGACACACAGTGAGACCTGCGGCAGAAGCTTGGCGAAATACATTGGAAACTTTGAACCTTTGAGTTGGATCAGAAACCACACTCATCATCCAGTAAGAGTTGAAGCCATTGAAGAGGAAAGGGGAGCCATTCAGCTGAAAATCTCTGCCATTTGATTGAACAAATCCTTGTGCCATTTTCGGAAGGGATGAATAGGTGATTCTATAGAAAGATGATTAAGAGAAGAATTTTGAGTGTGAAGAATTGTGAGTGAGCTTGTTTGGTATTTATAGAAGAGAACATGAGTATGGGATGGGATATATGGGAATTGCTTATGATTTAATATAATATTACATTAAAAAAAAAAGCTGACATCAATGAGAATTAATAAAAGAAGAATAGGATGGATGCTTAGATATTGTGATGCAAGAGATGTAGTTTCGGAAGCATGTGTGTGTGCAGTTATATAAAAACGTCACAGGTAGTTATATAATGGTTCCGTCTAGTTGCATTGTGCACCGGAGAAAATATTTGAAGATTGTATAAGGTCTTTAGCAATAATAAATGCATCAAATTCCAATTTCATTGTTGTCTAAAAATCATAAACATTTCCCATGCAATGGATGAAAAAATAGTGATAGATGATTTGGGTATTGTATAATTAATATATTTATTATTAATGCAAAATATACAATTAAATATGAAAAACCTTTATGTTGGCCAAAAAATATGGAAAACTTTTACATTAAACAAACTTTACTATGCTATTCTTATCTTTCTTTACTTCCAGATTTGAAATCACTGTAAACTTAAATTTCGATAAAGTTCTTAACAATACTATTTTCAGAAGATCAGTAAAGGATTGCATTTTATGTGGACATTTTGGAATGGGACAAAATAACACAATTTAAAAAAAAATTTAAATTTCATCATATTCCAATTCTTTTGTCCTTCACATTATTGACTACAAAATGCAGATGGTCATCGTTTCATGTTTGTGACTATATATTGACAACAAAACTAAATTGATTTGAAGCTGCTTCGTATCTTAACGTAAAAAAGGAGTTGGACTAAAATTCATCGAGAAAGAAAGAAATAATTTGTCACTACGACCTCCCAAAAAGAATTATCACCAACAATGATTTGGATAAATCAGGATCTCACTTTATTTTATCAAAAAATCACGTAAAATTTTTTTGCTAAGCATTTTTTCATGAAGAAAAAAAAGTTTTGATTATTCTATAAAAAATAGTTTTGATTACATTCGTAGGGGAATTGTAAAATTGCGACGAACAAAATTTTTATCACAATTCTGTTACAAGTCTTAATGATAAAAATTTTTATCACAAAAAATCCCGTCGCTAGCTAATTTGTAGCAAATTTGAGCAACTAAAATTTTCATAATTAAAATTTTTTATATTTATTTTTCAGTATTTTACACTAATGAAACTTGAGTGTAATTTTTTAAGATTTTGAGACTTTATAATAATTATTTTCATGTTTTAAAATTTTTCTGTGATTTTTCCTAAAAAGAAACACTAATTAGTTTCTCTCTCCACATCAATAACATATATATATATATATATATATTTTGGTGGGATCTCCGCATCATTCATATTGCCACAACGGAACGCAACATTTGGGCCATTGCTTCCTTATGGACTTGTGGATAGAGAGCGATCCGTCACTTTTGGGCCTTGGGTCCAGAGTGCATCCCATCTTCTTATTTTACTCTAATTGGATTTTTTTTATACAATGTATAGAATAAATACTAATCTGATAGAAATTTTTTTTATCAAAAAATATAATGATTTGAATAAATTTTAACTGAAAAATTCAAAATTCATTATAAAAATAAAAAGTAGAGAAAATAATAACAGTATAAAGAAAGGCACTGAACTTAATGCAAATCTCATTGTTCATCTCACTTGTGAATGGTAAATTATTGACAGGAGACATCTTTAGTCGTGTATATATATATATATATATATATATGAAAGGTCTTATTGAGATAAGTAAAATTTATTTAGATAATCTCTATATCTTGAAAAAATTAATTTTTAACTATCAACTGAAAAATATCTTTTATACTCACAAAAAAAAGTTTGAATTACAACATTAATAATTTATGAATAGTGCACCTTCATAAAATTTTATATTTTATATTTAATTTTCTTTAAATGCACTATATTTAAATCTAGATAAATTTATAAAAACATAAATTTTAGTCAATTTTCAAGGAGATTGTATCCAAAGCTTCAACTTATTGACTGTGTTGGGGAAAAAAACTTATTGACTGTGTTGTTTGACTGGAATTCTTATCTTTCCCAAAAGTTAAATGAGAAACAAATAATTCCCTCCGTCCTGTTGTTTTAAGTTTTAAATTTTATTTTAAAATTATTGTTGTTTTACAAATCTAATGCATGATTAATTCTATTCTTTCAACTATATCCTCATTTATTAATCTTATTTTTTTCTTCTCTATTTTATCTACTACTTAGTCATTAATTTATTAATATTTCAGCCATTGTATAATATTATTTTTCATTAGGTGAAGCTTCCTTAATCAATATATGTCACAATCTTAAATAAAAATAGATATGGACGAATAAATTATACTCTTCATTCTTAAACGTATGTTATTTTAGACTTATGATTTTGTTCCAAAACTTTGTTGTTTTGAAATTTTAAGATTTGCTTAATTTTCTTTTTTCAGTTATACCTTCATTTATTATTACTATTATTTTTTTCTCTTTCTCTCTCTTACTTATAATATAAATTATCAATGTATATTTTAATAATTAATAATTTTTTAATCTATGTGTTATAACCTTATTAAACAACAAGAGTTTTAGAATAGAGGTAGTATTAAAGTAAATAACTAACCTTTTATAAGTAATTTGAATTGCCAGAATTTGTTTAAAATAATTCTTTTTTTTTATAAATTTAGATAATATATGCACGTGTTGTTTACGTACCCAATTTTGGTCATGTTATGAAGTGCTTGTGTGTAAGTATTGTTTAAATGTTTATATGTGTACACACACACACTTATATATATATATATATATATGTAATATATTGTTGTTCTTATCAGCAGGGGAAGAACCACAATTCAGTTTTATATTGACGTAATATTAAGCTGCCAGTTCTTGGCCTTGTCTTCGTCATCTCGTCCATTTTAGTTGCAGGGGAAAAATTAATATTATATTTTAGTTATTTTAATTCTATTGAATTTTTATTTTATTTTTATAATTTAAACATTTATAATTGAATCCTAACGTTTAAAAATTTATAAATATAATTTAATTTTTATTGATAAAATTTTCTAAGTATGTCTTAAATTTTATTAACATAATCGATTATATATTATTTTAATACTCTTGATATGTATAATGATCTATTTAGAGGCATGGATAACAAAGTAAACTAACCTGACGTATATGATAAAATATTGACAAAAATATAATAATAAAGATTAACTTTTAAATTGTAAAGATATAAACACAGATCTTTAAATTATAAGGATGCAATTAAAAAATTGAATGAAACTTTAAAACCTTCTTCAATGCGTATGTGCCATCCCCTTTTCTCATATGTGCCATACCCTACTTTCAATTTTCTTCTCCAACTTTGCAAGAAAAACAAAACGTCAGATCCAAGAAAAAAGATAAAAAAAAATCTAAGAAAAAAGGACGAAGGGAAATTCTCCGTCTACCAGAAAGTATTCTAGAAACTTTTAGAAAATTGTATGGTAGAAGTATCTCTCGGAGAAAAAGGAAAAGGAGCCTATTGTATGGACAAGGAGCCTAATCCTTCCATATTTACATTAATCTGAGTTAATTATTATATTTTTATTTTATTATTTAACAATTTTTTTTCATGTACTTTTTTCCCACTAAGAATACAAAAAAAATACATTTCTCATTCTCAAATTACTGTTTTCATTTTATTCCCTTTTTTCATTTCATTCTATTCCATCCACTAGTATATCAAATATATAAATCCTATAGTAACAAAGGCTTGTGTGTTTAAACTATAAGTAATTTTTATCCATTGTGATAAAATTAGAGCCCATTTAGTATAAAATGGGAATAGAAAAGAAAATATGAATACATGAAAAATCTCTCTCCCACAAATATGAAAAGCTCACTTTCCAATGCAAATACAATTTTTATACTCTTCATCTTTTTTCATTCCTTGAATTCATCTTTTTATATACCAAATGTAGCATTAAACTACACAAAACTTTGGTGATGCTAATTCTTTGACTTTTAAAAGTTAAGAACGAACCGTCCATATTTTTGAATTTGTGCATATGATCTTGTTATTATTGTTTCGTTTACTAGAAATCATAGTCTTAAATTTTATTCTTTTTAGATAACTTCCTTAAATTTTATTATTTTCTCCGTTACTTAATATAAGAGGTAATTAGGAGAATTTTCATATTTCAAAATATAAAGAACAAATGAGATTTATTTGATGTATTTAATAATTTTTTTCAAAAATACCTCTAATTAAGATAATATTTTTCTAATACAATTTATTTATATTAATTGTATTATGTAAAAGTTACTAACAAGGCATTTTTTGAAACTATTTCATTTTCTAGACAAATTTATTGTCTTTCTTGATTTATATAATTTTATCTTTTGTCACTTATATTAAAGAATAGAAAAAGTAACTTTTAATTAATGATACCATTATTGAGTTTATCTACTAAGCTGCCTGTTAATTTCTTAAAAAAAATTGACACACTACATCAAATGACGACATGTAGTTACATACAAATAAACATAATATCTTATTTTCAAAAGCTCATTTCTATAATAGCATGGTTCAAATATAGATAATTCTCGGGAGAGAAGAAGCTCCTGTGTCTGGCCAACACTTCAACTTCACATCCATCAAGTTCCTATAAAGAAAAAAAAAATAGACGTGTGCCTAGCGTATTACACGAAGTTTTAATCGCAACATTAATGATTTATGAATAAAGCAGTTTCCTAAAAATTTAATATTTTATATTGATTTTTCTCTAAATGCACCATATTTAAATATGGAGGATCCAATCAAACAATTTATAATGAACTGGGTGATCAATGTGCTAAATTTGCGATCACAGATGATAGGCGTTAGTTGAACAAATTTGTAGACATCAATTTTAGTCAATTTCTGAGGAGATTGTTTCCAAAGTTTCAACTAATTAACTCTTTGTTTGACAACAATTCTCACGTTAGGTGGTTTTATTTGGTCTTATAAGTTCAATTGATAAAAACAAAAGCCTGGAATTCTTATCTTTCCAAACAATTAAATGAGAAACAAAAATATGCCTCCGTACCCATATAATGTTATTTTTTATTTTTTATTTCGTTCCAAAACTATTGTTGTTTTACAAATCTAATGCATAATTAATTTTTTTCATTATACCTTTATTTATTAATCTCATTTTTTCTCACTCTTTTTTCTACTTCTTAGTCATTTATTAATAAAAGAAAAGTAAATGAGGGCATTTTAGTTATTATATATTATCATTTTATAATAGATATGGGATGGAGAAAGTAATAAATTATATTACTCTTCATTTTTAAACTTTTGATTTTGTTTCAAAACTCTTGTTTTAAAATTTTAAGGATTAGTCAATTTTCATTTTCTAGCTATATTCTTATTGATTACTATTAATTTCTTCTATTTCTCTATTTTGGTTATAATATTGATTAATTAAATAAGAGTATTTTTGTCAAATTATACATAAGTAATAATTTCTTAATCTATGTGTCATAAACCTTAAACAATAAGAGTTCTGGAATGGATGTAGTATTAAAAAAAAACCTAACCTTTTATAAATAATTTGAATTGCCAGAATTTGTTTTAAATAATTCATTTTCTTTATAAATTTAGATGATCTATGCGTGATGTTTTAATTACGTACCCAATTTTGGTTATGTTAATGAAGTGCCTCTAAGTATTAATTGTTCTAATGTTTATATATATATATGTAGACACACAGATATATACAATATATATTGTTGTTCCTATCTCTTGGGGAAGTCACCACGATTCGGTTTTATATTGACGTAATATAAAGCTCCCAGTTCGAGGCTTTGTTCTCGTCATCTCATCCATTTTAGTTACATGGAAAAATTAATATTATATTTTAGTTATTTTAATTTTATTGTATTTTTATTTTAATTTGTATAATTTAAATATTTATAATTGAGTCCTTAACATTTAAAAATTTATAAATATATTTTAATTTTTATTGGTAAAATTTTGTAAGTATGTATTTAATTTTATTAATATATAATCGATTATATATTATTTAATACTCTTAATATCTACGATGATTTGTTTAGAGGGATGATGAGCAAGTAAACTAATCTCACATACATGATAAAATATTGATAAAAATATAATAATCAAGATTAACTTAGAAATTGTATAAATTGTAAAGATTTAAACACCGATCTTTATATTTTAAGGATCCAATTAATTAAAAAAATTGAATAAAACTATAAAACCAATAATATAGTTTTCCCTTAGTTATCAATACACAAGTGCCAATTAGAAAAAGAAAAAAAGACTAAGAAAAAAAGTAATAATGGAAATTTTCCATCTGGATAGAAAATATTCTAGAAACTTTTAGAAGATAAAAAGAATAATGTAACTATGGTTTCTTCGTTTTGCTTCTTGATGTATCCACGGAACGAAGAAAAGGAAAAGGAGTATATTGGGATAAGTAACATTTACTATATTTCTTTTTTCCCTCAAACCACTCGCTTAATGGACATGGGTTGGTTATTATATTCTTATTTTTATTATTTATCAATAATTATTTTTTCTTGCACTTTTTTCCCACTATGAATACAAAAAAGTCATTTTTTATTCTCAAAATTACTGTTTTCGTTTCATTCCCTCTTTCCATTTCATTCTATTCCAATTCATTGTATCAAATAAATCCCAGTAACAAAGGCTTACGTTTGAACTATGAATAATCTTTTTATCCATTTGGTACAAAATGATAATAGAAAAGGGAATGTAAATGGAAAATCTTTCTCCCATAAATGTGGGAAGCTCACTTTCTAACAAAATTATATTGCTTTTTATCAAACTTAATTTTATACTTTTTTCTCATTTTCTCCATTCCTCAAATTCATTTTTATACACCAAATGCAGCATTAAATTGCACAAAACTTTGTTGAACTTCAAGTAGCTAATTCTTTGACTTTTAAAAATTAAGAATGAACCCTCCAAATTTTCAAATTTTGTGCATATGATATATATTGTTATTAATTGTTTCGTTTACTAAAAAATTATGATCTTAAACTTTATTCTTTTTAGATAACTTCCTTAAAGTTTACTTACTTTTAATGAATGATACCATTGTTGAGTTTATTTACTAAGCGGTCTGTTAATTTAAAAAAAAAAAAAAAAGATTGACATACTAGATCAAACGACGGCATAAATTTAAGTTACATATCAAATAAACATAATATTTTATTTTTCAAAAGCTCATTTCCATAATAGTATGGTTCAAATGAGATAATTCTCGAGAGAGAAGCAGCCCACGTCATAAAAAAAAAAAAACTGCCTGTAATGCATTACAAGCAACCATCTTAGCCGTTAAGCATTTTATCTCTTAAACTTGGTTTTTTCTTTCAAATCGTCATCCTCTCACATGCTTAGCCACATCTTTGTAACTTCTCCATACCCTAACCCTATGATCTCACCAACTCACACAATATTATTTTCTTTTCATCTAAATATTATAACAACTCTTTTCCTCTATAAATTCCCACTAAGCCACCACACTTTCTTCATTCCCATTCATGATTTTTTTTTTCTTTTTCTTACATTAATAACATTATATTCACATACAGAAAACAATGGTGCGCCTTAGGAACTTTGGTGTCGTCGTCTGTGTTCTTGTTCTTTTTGAAGCGTGTGAGGCTAGGGTTTTTAAAGTTGCTTCTTCACCACCTGCGTTTGTTCAGACGAACGGGACAGAGTTTGTGCTGAATGGTTCTGCATTTTACTTCAATGGCTTCAATTCTTATTGGATGATGAATGTTGCTGTTGATAGCAATCAAAGATACAAAATCTCAAATGTGTTCAGAGAGGCTTCAGCTATTGGTCTCACTGTGTGTCGCACTTGGGCATTCAGTGATGGTGGAAATCAAGCTCTCCAGATATCGCCTGGTGTATACAACGAGAATGTCTTCCAGGTCAATCCAATATTCTTTGCTCTTCATGAATCTATATCCTATGAATTAAACTTTAATTGAAGTAACTAGACATGTTTTCCAATGCATTGCATAGAGTTTGAAGAATAAGTTATATTATTCATAACTTTTAAATAGTATGATTTACTATAGATTTTTATCTTATATATTTGATATATTCATATATTGATTGACAATAAGAGAAAAGAAGAGGGATATATGAGACTCACTTCTAGTACGTAATTGAAGTAACTGAACGGGAAAGGATTATATATATATATATATATATAACTTTTGTACCTGTTTGATGCATGCTTTTCAAAATTTTATTTTGTTCAACATTAAGCTATGAGTGATGATATCTGATTCTCTTGTTGATATCAATGGCAGGCATTAGATTTTGTGGTGGCAGAAGCAAGAAAGTACAGAATGATGTTGATTTTAAGTTTAGTGAACAATTATCATGATTTTGGAGGAAGACATCAGTACGTTCAATGGGCTAATAATTCTGGCGTTCCTGTTAATAATGATGATGATTTTTACACCAATCCAGTCATTAAAGGTTACTATAAAAATCATGTCAAGGTATGTTTATAATTTGATAATATTGGATTGAATTGCAGAAAACTTTTCTGAATTTAAAGTCATATGAATAATATCTTTACTTTTTTTTTGGCTAGACATAATTAATATTTTTTAAAACTTGATAGGAAATACACTTAAACTTGTAAACTTGTGATATGTCGGAAACAATTAATATAACTTCTCAAATTCTATTTTTCGTGCAAATAATCCTCTTACATTTTTATTGCATTCCATTAGTGAAACAATATACTCATTAACGGCAAAAGGAATTACCTATTCAGTTTTAAAAATCATGAGAATTATATGCTAGCTCATTGCTCCAATTTCAATAGACTTGTGTACAATTTATCCTTAAAATTTTAGTGCATGCATGCCATATATAACATACATTTGGTCATGTGCTATATATACAGAAAGTGCTAATGAGGACGAACACAATAACTAAAATGGCTTACAAGGATGATCCTACCATCATGGCTTGGGAACTTATTAATGAACCACGATGCAATGTTGATTCCTCTGGAAATACCACAAATGTGAGTTTGCTTAAGCATATTTAATTTTTTCCTTCACATATATATTGTGCTTGTAAGAAACAATTAATCATGATTAATTAATTATTAATTGCATATTGATTGTAATTAGGGTTGGGTTCAAGAGATGGCCAGTTATGTGAAATCAATTGACAATAAACACTTGTTAGAGGTTGGAATGGAAGGCTTTTATGGAGACTCAATTCCAGATAGGAAGCAATACAATCCTGGTTATCAAGTTGGAACAGATTTCATCAAAACCAATCTTATTAACCAAATTGACTTTGCCACAATCCATTCATACCCTGATAATTGGTAATTCTAATGATTTTTAGCTTTCTTATCGTAACTATTAATGCAATACAAAATACTTCACTTTATTTATACATTAAATCGTTACTTGAAAAAAATAAGAAAAAGAGTTTAATATATTCCAATATTATTTACTTTGTGTTGAAAATCATATATTTCTTTTTCATAAATTTATCACAACCAATATACTTTCAAGAATAATTTTATTTTATTATAACCAGAAAATGTAAATCTTAAATTTTATTTCATGAGTATTATCTATTTTGTCTTGAAAATAATTTATTTAATTTTTATTACTTTATCATATAAAAAAATTCAAACTTTAATTAAAAATATAATAAAAATATCTTCAAGGATAATTTTAATTAACATCTTGAAAATCATATATATATATATATATTCCTCTTTCATAAATTTATCATAAGCAACATACCTTCAGGAATAATCTTATGTTATAATTAGCAGAAAACATAAATCTTAAATTTTATTTCAGAATTATCTATTTTGTGTTGAAAATCATTTATTTAATTTTTATAACTTTATCATATAAATATATGCGAACCTAATTAAACAAAAAAATGCAAACCTTAATTAAAATCAAAATGTAATTAAAATATCTTGAAGGATAATTTTATTTATTTTTACTAGAAATAAAATTTGTTTGAAAATACACTTATTAAACTTTATTTCAATATTTTTATTTTGCATTCAAAATCATATATTTGATTTTTCATAAACCTGTCATGAAAATATATACAAATCTTATTTGAATTGAAAATACCTTCAAGGTTAACTTCATTTTACTTTAAGTAGAAATAGAAATTATTAAGAGTTAACCTTAATAGCAAAATTTTGAAACCCTAATAACAGGTTAGCAGGAAAAAACGAAACAGATCAAATGGCATTCATGCAAAGATACATGACAAGTCATTGGAATGACTCAACAACAATCTTGAAGAAGCCATTGGTGATGACAGAATTCGGAAAGTCTAAGAAAGATCCAGACTACAATATCGGTGTTCGAGATTCATTCATGAACCATGTTTACTCAAGAATCTACGATTTGGCAAGAAATGGAGGAACTTTTGCGGGAGGGTTGGTTTGGCAACTTGTGGATGCAGACATGGATTCATATTACGATGGGTATGAGATTGTTTTGTCCCAAAACAATTCCACAAGCAATGTTATAAGTCAGCAATCCTCTAAAATGGTTTCACTTGATAGCACTAATTACTGATGAACAAACTCGGATTAGAACATGTAAGTGAATCGTCTCGGGTTGAAGTTTTGAATGATAACTGCTCCCTCTGATCACCGGAAGAAGATCCTGATTCAAATAGTACATTGAGTTAGATGGAAGAGAAAATATTTGTGAGACTTCCATCACATGTATACTTGATTCTTCATGTTTTAGCTAGCAATTTGTTGTAATATCTTGGTTTTGTGAAAGAGGAAATAAAATGTCTGGTATTTTTTATAAAGTTAAAATCACATAGAAAAATATTTATTATGCTAGCTATTCACATCTAAACAAAAGGATTTATCCTTCTATTATAAATTTCCATTTAGACTGCGATCATTTACATTGCAAATTACTGATTTTTATTTCTACCAGCTTTTGACTCATTTCTAAATTGTCCAATTTTAGCTTTATTTTTTACTGAACTATACATCAGTTGACCAGTTTGAATCCATCAATTTGGTCTAAAGTTAGTGCCACTGATATTTATATGAGCCAATCTAAAGGACATAGTTCTCTTTATAGTCTTTAATTTGCTTTTCCTTATAGGGTTATGGTAGCACCCCTTGTCCCTCTCTGCGACTGTAGTTCCTGAAATGAAAGACACACACATTTACTACTCAACAATTTTAAATATTACATTAGGAGAACATGTTTTATAAGTCTTCTTATTTTCCTTTCTTGGTTACCTCTAGGATTCTTTTACTTAGCCTTCAAGTAAATGATACCAAGAGTCATTGTAATTGGAACCTCTTAATTGAACAATACAATTGGGATATATCTAGATTAATCTGGATGGTACAAAATTGTGATCATTTTTAATTTCATTCTAATGTTTTTTTATAAAAAAGTAAAATGTAAAATGTAAAATAAATATAGTCATTTAATTATCAATTTAAAGAAATATACTCAAAATAGAAAAGAAATATAACATTTATAATTTGAACGGTTTATATTAAATTTAATTAGTCTTGGATTCTCAACTGGATAATTGTTTGATCCAAATCTATTGTCATTAGATTAGCTTGTTTTAGCCTAATGGCAATCGAAACTACTTCTATGATGCTGTGGAGCAGAACTGACCACACAAATTTAAGTTAAATGATTTAGATTTTATTTTTCTTTTTTTGTTTGTTATTTTTATTTATTTTAAAAAAATGTTTTTCATTCTACTGAACCTGAGCCGGTTTGATCAGATAATACACCCAATCATTGAACCAAATGGACGCCTCAATAAAATTTTGGGCCTGGGTCCTCAAAGAGCACAGTAGGAAATCGGCTTCTATCGTTAAGTTGTAACTGGGCTTGTTCCTCATTGCTGTGGAATTGCACTAAATTTGCATGAAAGTTGTTAACAAAAAAAAAATTTCAACGAAAGTTTCTTTGTCCAGTCCTCTTATTCCAAATGTCCATTCAATTTATTGGAAAACTTTTCCAGAAAAGACAAAAAAAGTAAAAGATTCCGCATCGCATTTTTGACTTTAAAAGTTTGTCTTCGACCCGAAATAATTTTGTTTTCCCTTATATGATGCAATTCAAGGAAATTTACTGAAGCAGAGTAAGGATACTATGTGAGAAATTAACATTATTCATTTCAACAAAGAGACATATTGACAAAATAATGAATGAGTGTAATCATGAGTTGTAACATCAAATCATCACATTTTCCAGTTTCACTCTTTCTCTGGGGCATAAAGACAAGATTGGAGGCAATCCAAGTTATTCTACGGTCTGAACCTTTTACCTATTTATTGCATTTCAAAAAAAAATAATTAAGATCGAATTTTCGATTCCAATTTATTCTGCAATTTGAACATAACTAGAGATATTCATATAACAAGAGGAAAAACACATTAAAAAAAACTCAATTAAGGTTAAATGTTAGGAGTAATTCTAAAATTACAAAGACAATCTAGAATCATTATAGCTAAAGTTACTTTATAGCGTATAAATTGCCCACACTCAATTGCTTTAAGTGGTTTATAGTGTAAGCATAAGATTCAATTCTACCTCTAAGCATCTTCTAGTGTCAATGAGGCTTCTGATTTTTTTTTTAAATCGGCAACTTCCTAATTAATTAATTCACATTTTCTTATGTGACTAATTAATTAAGCATCATTAAAAACAAAATGATTTGACTATATGAAGTCAATAGGTATATATTTATTGTACAAGCAAAATACACCCAACATCACAAGTTTTAAGTTCTCACACAACACAACTGAAGGACTATCCCAATTTCCCTATCTCTAGGCTTCATTTAGAATACTCCAATCAATCCAAAGTGATGGTGAATCAAGAAGGAAACAGGAAGGGCATATTTGGTTGAAATGAGCCATTTTTTAGAAAAATGGAAAAGAAGAATGAAAGAAAGAAGAGAGTTCCTTGAAAATGCTATTATTAATTTATAGAGTTTAATTAATGTATACCAAACATATTTCACAAGTATTTTTCTCTTATTTTTCCTTTCATAAAACTCCTTTCAAGCATACCAAATCTAAGCAAAGAGCACAATTAAATAAATACATACCATTAAAAATCAATAAAAAGTGAGCTACATATAATGATCCAAAAATATAGCTACAATAAGCTTAAAATAAAAGTTTAGTTACACATTAAGTTTTTAGCAAAAAAAATCTACAAACTAAACAAATTAAATAATAACCTAAGTTAATAGGAAGCAACGGGAGAAAAAAAATTGCTAAAGAAATCACTAAATTACCATCCAGAGCTAAGCCCTAACTCTCAAAGCCTCCATACTAGCCCTCTTGAGCCCTAATTCTTCCATAATGTCAAAATATGAAGTTTTGGGCATTTTATCTTTGAACTCTATCTCCAAAAATTAAAATTTTATAATATTTGTCAGGTGTTAATTAGAAGAAATTTGATTGACACTAGTTTCTCTTGGATATCTAACTCATTTGGTTGTTAATTGGTACTTGTCAAACCAGTTGCTCATCATTCATCGTTTGATGGCTCAAATTAAGGTGCCTAGGAACTTGTTTGGAAGGTTCATGCTTTTCCTTACAAACTATCTTTTAAATTTATTTGCAACTTTCCACATAAGAATTGTAAATGATTCCACATTACAACCCTCACTTTCAAAAGTCGCCTTGGACCCAAATAGTTTGTCTTATCATATGCAACTATTTTATGAAAACTTTGTCTATAATCAGTGTATTATTATTCCTAGTCTCAATTCTCCTTTTTAAAGTCTTACACTTTTTCCAAGTCATTCATATTGTTTGTCTAAAGACACAACTCTTTTCTCCTAGAAATCCGCACAAAGCCACCGCTCTTTTCTTCATTCCCATATATTCATCTAATTCTTTTTTCTTACATAACAGCATTCACAGAAAACAATTAATGGTGTGCATTAGGACCTTTGGTGTTCTTGTGTATGTTATTGTTCTATTTCTAGTCCTTGTTTTTGAAGCATGCGAAGTTAGGGTTTTCAGAATCACTTCTTCACCACCTGGGTTTGTTCAAACGAAGGGCACAGAGTTTGTGCTGAATAGATCTGCATTCTACTTCGATGGCTTCAATTCTTATTGGATGATGAATGTTGCTGTTGATTCGAATCAAAGATACAAAATTTCAAATGTGTTTAGAGAGGCATCAGCTATTGGTCTCACTGTGTGTCGCACTTGGGCATTCACTGATGGTGGATATCAAGCTCTTCAAATATCACCTGGTGTGTATGACGAGCATGTCTTTCAGGTCTAATATTCTTTGCTTTCAGCGAATTCAAATATTCTGAATTATTTATTACCTGTTTGGTATGCATAATAGAATGGAATGGAAAAGAGAATAAAATTGGAAAAAAAAGAGTAGATTTATACATAGAAAGTGACACTTATACCCCTGCTTTTAAAAAAACATTACTATATATATATATGGAAACTGTTGTTGAGCAATGATTACATGGGTATAATAGACATCACATAAATTTTTTCCGATTTCTTTTCTATCAATGAACCAAACAAAGCCAGTTTAAGGATTCCTATGCAACTCACAGATAGATTCCACCTCTCTCCCTCACACACACATAAAGTTAATTCGGACTGTTAGAAGTTATCTGTTTCCCTTATTGCTATGAATAGCAGGGACTAGATTTTGTGGTAGCAGAAGCAAGAAAGTACAAGGTGCTGTTGATTTTATGTTTAGTGAACAATTACCATGATTATGGAGGAAGACCTCAGTATGTTCGATGGGCTAATAATTCTGGAGTTCTTGTTAATTATGATGATGATTTCTACACTAATCCAGTCATTAAAGGTGACTATAAAAATCATGTCAAGGTACGCTTATAGTCATAATCATATGTTGTCAAACTCGGGCTAAATTTTACAGACTTTCATCGAATCTTTATAAGTGATCCTCATGTTGATCATTATTATTTTATTTCACTAACAGAGCATGATAAGTTAGTAATAATATGCCCTATTAAACTTCTTTTTGCAGAAAAAAATCTCTATTAAACTTTGGGATTTGATTCTTTCTTTTTGTTTTTAAATGAGAAAATCACTCTTTTTTAGTCAATTTTGGCCATTCAATTTAACATGAATGATCGATCCAAAATTATTCACTCATAAAAATAATAATTTTGACAAAATATGGACCATTCTTATTAATTGAGCCGCCAAATTTTACTTAAAATGAAGATTTATTTTTCGCCTAAACATGAGTGAATCCAAATTCTAAATTTTCGGCAATGTATAGATAATCCATCTAAACTTCAAGTCGCTATAAATAAACCTCATGATGTATAAATTACATCTTGTTAGTACATAACAGAATAATTTATGACAGCGGATAAGTTATATGCACAAATTTGAAATTTGTTATTTCATTATCATGTTACAGAAAGTGCTAACGAGGATCAACACAATCACAAAAATAGCTTACAAGGATGATCCCACCATCATGGCTTGGGAACTTATTAATGAACCACGATGCAATGTTGAATCCTCTGGAAATACCACAAATGTGAGTTTGCTTAAGCATATTTAATTTTTTCCTTCACATATATATTGTGCTTGTAATAAACAATTAATCATGATTAATTAATTGCATGTTGATCATAATTAGGATTGGGTTCGAGAGATGGCTCGTTATGTAAAATCGATTGACAAGAATCACTTGTTGGAGGTAGGGATGGAGGGCTTCTATGGAGACTCAATCCCAGACAGGAAGCAATACAATCCTGGTTATCAAGTTGGAACAGATTTTATCAAAACCAATCTTATTAACCAAATTGACTTCGCCACAGTCCATGCATACCCTGATACTTGGTAATTCAAATAATTTATAGCAATCTCACCATAATTAATACAACAAAAATACTAATTAACAAGCGTAGCTCAACTAGTAGGGAGAGCTTTGCCCCGGGTATGCAACTACTACATGAAATACTCATTAGGAGATCTTCACCACTCCTGTGATCCCACCCAACTCAACTTAGATTAATCAAATACAATAAAAATTCTATTTTGTTTATGCGTTGTTTCATTACTTGCTGGAAAAAATAGTGATTTTAATATTGTTTACTTTATGTTAAAATCATATTTCATAGCTTTATCAGAAAATATGCATGCAAATCTTATTTGAAGGCCAAGTATAAGCAATATACATTGAAGGATAACTTTCTATTATTTTTAGGAGAAGTACGAACAGTTACAGGATATATTTGTTAAACTTTATCTATTTTGCACATAGAATTTTAAATTTCGCCAATATAAAATATAAAATTCATAGTCAGTGACACTATTCATATACCTAAATAATCTAATTATTAACAAAATTCTAAAAACCTAATGACAGGTTAGCTGGACAAAACAACACAAATCAAATGGCATTCATGCAGAGATACATGACAAGTCATTGGAACGACTCAAGAACAATCTTGCAGAAGCCATTGGTAATGACAGAATTTGGAAAGTCAAAGAATGGTGCAGACCACAATAACAATGATCGAGATTCTTTCATGAATGATGTATACTCAAGAATCTACGGTTTGGCAAGAAGTGGAGGAACTTTTGCTGGAGGGTTGGTTTGGCAACTTGTGGATAAAGACATGGATTCGTATTCTGCTGGGTATGGGACTGTTTTGTCCCAAAATAATTCCACAAGCAGTGTAATAAGTCAACAATCCTCTAGAATGATTGCACTTAATAGGATTCATTATTGATCAATTAATGAATTATACATGTTTTTTCATACATTTGCATAAAATCTACAAGAAATAAGTTACACGGTTCATACTTCATAGATTGAGAATAATAATGTGATTTATTATAAATTTTATTATATATATTGATTGATTATTTATTCTTTTGTTGTTTTTAGGTTGTTCATATTTTCTACTTTTCCTGGGATTAATTATGTCTTTGTAATTAATCGTGAGGGGGACTTTTTCAATTATTTACCCCATTTAAAGAGTAGCTTAATTCATCAATTAAGAACTGCAACACAATTTGCTTAAGTGCCTTTCTTTTCATTAAAATACTTAATCTTACAATTAAGCAATTCAATAATCAGTCAACTGTAGCCTGATAATTATAACACAATGTAATACACATTATAACTCCATGGAAGCTTTATTAAAATCATATAATTAAGATAAGAATAAACTACACCCCAAAAATTAAAATAAAAAGGGAAGATGATTATATGTGT
Organism: Adenanthera pavonina; assembly: GCA_026686845.1. Classification (NCBI taxonomy): domain Eukaryota; kingdom Viridiplantae; phylum Streptophyta; class Magnoliopsida; order Fabales; family Fabaceae; genus Adenanthera; species Adenanthera pavonina. The sequence goes on along the minus strand of JAIVEN010000012.1, from coordinate 15,892,735 downwards.
CAAACTTTGATTGGCTTTAAGCTGTTCAATTTTTTAATGATTTGAAACCAAGCCAAACATCAATTCATCGATTTTGCAATCAAACTGGCTATTTCGTTCAGTCCACTTTTAAATACATTTTTTATTATTATAATATTTATAGATGTCCCCAATTAGGATTTCATGACCTTCTCTTTATAGGCTTTTCCTCTCTGTGACTCTGGTTCTTGTAATGCAAGACACTCACTTCTTACTCAACACTTTAATTGCATTCTTACAAAAAAAAAAAAAACACGTCAATTGCACTACTAGATTTGTAAAGAACTTGCTTTGCAAGTTTTCCTATTTTTCTTTTCCCGTAATTTTAACAATCCAATTACTCAAATAAGAGATCTAGATTATCTAGATTAATCTAAACAGTTTAAAATTTAAAAAATTTCTTCTTTCATTTTAATTTTGTTTAACAATATTGGCAATTGAGTAAAATGATGTTTTTATTAAAACAACCAAACCTACCGCTGTAAAGTAGAAAGTAAAACAAAAAAAAAAGCTAAGATCAGCTTGGAACTTGATGGATAAAGTGTTTGACAATAACCATTTTATCCATTCAAATAATTTAAAAAAAAACCCGTAATCTAACTACATTTAAAAAAAAAAACAAAGAAAGCCGTAATTTAGCTAAAAAAATTTTTTAAATGTTACATTGAAAACATTAAATGACGAGACTCAAAATTTGAACCGCCAGATCAGACTGTTGTAAATCCTAGTCGAGCGAGCAATTGCAATATTGTTATTTGAGATGATCCAAATATATAGCCTATAGTGCATTTAAAAAAACAAAAGGTTAAAGCATTAGGTTAGCTTGTTTTATCCTAATGGAACTGGGCTTCTTTGAATGACAGTAGGCATTAGATTGGACCTAAAGTACTTGAGTGGGCTAATTCCTCCTTTTGGACTTTGAATTAGGCCTTGACAAAGGCTCCTGCCTTTTTTTTTTTAATGGAGACAAAGGCTCATCATCTTATTTGCCAATGCTATTTGGAGGCCATTGGGCCTTAGTCTATAGATTCTATCCATTGGGCTCTTAATTCAAAGAATATCCAGAGGCAAGAAGAGAAAAACGAACTGAGAAAGAAAATTCGAAAAAAAAAAACTGAAAAAGAAAAAAAGACAAATTTACAATAAAAAGGGTATAGATCGCAAACATAAATCGGAATTAAGAGAGCTTATTTAAACGAGGCAACTAACTTTTAGATGTTTATAGTTGAATTGAGCGAAGTCTTCAAATATAAGCAGTTCATTAAATTCATAACAATTATCGCTTTAAAGCTTGAGATTTTTTACAATATTAAACTTTAAAATTTAATGAAACATTAATTCTTTATTTTTGTTATTTTACCCTTTATTAATATTAAATAGATCATGTAAGATAAGAACAACAAAAATGCTATAAAACAACAGAAAAAAAAAAGATCATGTAAGAAAACATTAAGGTCAGCGGTAAATGCTGTTTTACCCAACTACATGCACCCCTTTTTATAATTACACCGTAGTTCACAAGGGAAAAATGTCTTTCCCCTAATTGAGAGTATAATTCATCAGAGACACCACATTTGCCGCACTACAGTTCAGACTTCACATAAAATTTTGTAATCCCAGAAATGTTTACTTATATCACAAACTTTAATTTTTTTTGTCACCTGAAAAGCAATAAATAGACAGATGTAAAAGTAACATTTTTTTTCATAAAATGGATAATCATTGTAGAGTAGGTTAACTAGTCAGGGCTTCTATGGCAACACAAGTCGGTTATGCCTAGATCATAGTCATGACAAAAAGACAGAAGGTGGAATAGCGCTCAACAGAATACGCATACTCAATTGTTACATGCCGATCAGAAAAATCAACCAAGAATAACATTTACATAGTAAAAAGCAATCTACAATTTCACCCAAAAAAATAAAGACAATACACCAGAAATATGAGAAATGGTACCTTCAGCGATTCTTGAAAATTCAGTGAGAATGATATTTTCAATATGGGAAATGGATCCTTACTATATATCATATAAATAGAAATGCAAATAGTTAATTTCTCTTCCTTTTTCAGAATTCAAATCCCTGCAATGAGAGCTTTTCAGGGTGTCAGAAAATCAACTAACCTGCTTGTAACTCCCCAAGACACTCATACTAGATTAATGCAGCTGCATGCTCAAGGTTCAAATATAAGACTACTAGTTAAATTAACACAACCCCTTACCAACTAAGCTACATACTCATTAGTGAGTACTAATACATATTTAAGGATATTATTAGGAAAAATTATCGTTGGGAACAGAGAAGGAATACCTAATGCCAGACGGAATATAACGTTAAAACAGATTAATTCCAGACAGATTACAAAACATGTAAAAATTCATGCTAGGGTAAAATTCTGGCAGGTCATCATCCTATTGACTGCTACTATTATTTTCACCTGAGCCCACATTAACCAGGACTTTACTGAAGAATACAAAAATGATAATATCTACCCAAGGGAAAAAAAATGAAAAAATACAATCCAAACTGTTGCAAGATCACTATAGATTACAAAGAAAAACAAAGGAAGAAAAAAAAAACACCAAACCTTTACAGAACGAGGCTATCATTTCAGTTGTCTTGCCCCATATTTTGCAATGCCTCCCTTCAGAATTAACATGTTCCAAGCGTCCAGCATAGAAAGGCGATTGCATAAAAGAAAATACAATCTCAACCATAATTCACCGCCCTGATATTACTACACCGGTGGTAGAAGCAAACTACCCCAACAAATCCATAAGGGGTGGCTCCTCAGAATGTGACTTGGTATTAGTGGACTTGGTGCTTGAAGCAATTCCCCTCCCTCTTCCTCTTCCTCTACCTCTTCCCACTGCTGTTGAAGGAGGTGGTGCAAGCTTAGGAGCAATCAGTTCATTGTGGTCAGAAGCAAAGATGGATCCAAGATCTGTTGACTTGTTATCTGTGCGTGGAATATTGGAAACTGAAGACCCCTGATTCTGCTTTAAGAATGTTAGAGAATTCTGAGAATTTAGACCACCATGCAGACTACCAACAGATGAACTAGCATTCCCAAAGCTCAAACCGATTGAATCTGCAGAACTTGTCGAATTAAAAGGCCAACTATTGTTGGTTTGATGATTTATAGCATTTGAAGTGTTTGACATTAAACTAGGTCCATTTTTGTTTAATGGTGGTCCTGAAGTACCATTGTTGGAAATTCCAGATCCAGCTAATAAGCCACTAGGACGTGGAGGCCAATTAGCAAAAGGATCAATGTCGTCCAAAGTAGACATAGATGATGTTCCTGTTGTCCTCATATGATTTTCAGTATCACCTAAATATTGGTTACCAGCAGGAGAAGTGCGAGGAGGCCACTCTAAATCCACTGAAGGGCAAGACATGGTTGCCTGCTGATTAGATACAGCAGATGAGGATAAATGTAGCTGTGAAGATGTTATTTGAATTACTGGGTTTCCAGGCATAGGTTGACTTGGTTTGTCAATAAAACTCTGGACAGAAGTGGTAGTTCCTTTTGTAGTGCTACCCCAATCTTCATCCCAAGAAGAGCTGCTTTTGTTTGAAGAAGCAACGGTGCTGTTTTTTTTACTGTTGGCTTCATTTTGAAGACCATTAATTGAAGGAAATGGTTTGCTGGTCTCGGGGATTCCAGAATCTGTCACAACGACTCCTCGCTTCTCCTCTATCTTCCTGTACCAAAACAAAACTTTAGAAAAGAAATTCAAAGAACATCTTAACTTATAATTGGACCCAAATAGATGGGAACAAAAAAACGGACAGGAGTTTTTTTTTTTTTTAATACGGAGAGGAGGAGAAGGGGGGGGGGGGTGGGGGCGGGTGAGGAGACACCTTAGCATATCCTTAACGAAGAGCATATATTTGGCAAACTGCTGAACGTTCAGTTGTTGAGCTGTCAGGAGGGGCATAACCAATGGAAGAACATGCTCAGCAACAAACTCTATTCCATACTGAACAAGAGAAATCAAATGAAACTAAGCTAAAGCTCAATAAATCTTTGGATGAAGCTATCAATAAATTAAAACTACTGCAGTTGTCAGGCCCATCACTGAGACTATTACCTGCTTAAAAATAGCGTTTGCAACCCCAAGAGTACACATAAGCGTAGGAGGAGTACGGTCAACAGCAGTACAGCGCTGAATAGTCTGCAAGATGTCCAGGACAGCAGGTTTATCAAGTCGGCTAACCATGTCTCCAAAGCACAGCAAGGCATTGACTCTAACCTGTCAAACCCAAAAACAAAACCTTAATAAGTTAAAGGTTTGAATACAAACCATAAACCACTAAGTCCTGCAAACCATGCAATGAGCCAAACAGGATTGACGCAACATCTATTTTGTATAATGACGCAGAACGTACTTCTCATTTGCCACAAGCCAAAACTAAAGAAATAAGAATCAAAAGATCCATCAACATGGGTCATCTTAACAACATAAACTGCTCCCCATATATGTATGAACTAAGTAAGTAGCCCAAACGATTAAGATAGCAGTAAGTATTTGGGTCAATTTATTAATGGCATAGATTCAAATTCCTCAGAATGCAAATTCCAGGAGAGAACAAGGTGGGTGCCAGCCTTTCTTCCACTTTCTGGAGCCCAAATTCAATTCCAATGAGAAAGTACAAGGTAAATGACACTTACCAATTCAAAATAAAGTGCAATGCTTGACAATAGATATAACACTATGTTCAGTCTCAAGTCCCAACATTTGAAATTTCAAATGATATAATCAATTCAAACTTGGCCAATAAAGAAACAGGAGTCGAAATAAGTTGAAGAATTTCACAAAGAAAAGCACATTGGAATTTCACCCAAAAAAGAAAAAGAAAAGAAAAGCACATTGGAATAGGCCACATAATAACAATGATTATTAATACGTGGATAATCTTAAATTCAAGCAAAGCATACAACTATCATAGGTGACAGCAATTAAAAACGTCTCCCTTTTTCTTCCAAGGAGGGATGGAGCAAGCCAGCCAAGGGAAAAAAATATACTAAGCAAAAGGTGGAAAATCACACATTCACAAACATTGTAGTCATATAAATCCACAGGTTCTGGACCTACTGTGCTCCCATCTTCATACTCATGCATATTTTTCAATCTCTTTTCTTTCTGTATTATTTATATGTTTATTTAAAAATGCTAGAAGATAATTAAGATATGATATAACTTAATGATAATGGTATGAGCTGATGTAAAATGCTAGAGAGAAATCAAGAAAAATTATAGAGAACCGAGAGGAGAGACAACTGTTAAAACTGCAAATAACTGCCATGTAATAATGGTTCTAAGCTTTGCATCTCAGGTGGAATGACACCAAAAACACCAAATCAGACTGAGGAATACACATTAGCATCATAAATTCATAACTAAAAGGATAGACATAGAAGTCAAAACAAAATAGAACATACCGCAGCAATTGTTGTTTTAAGTGCTAAGCCATGAACACGGGGTAAAACCACTTGTTTGACCAGCTGGATGAACGAAAGTATAATAAAGGTTACTGCTATGATCCTAAATCAATAATATATCAATATATGATGAAATCTAAATCAAACTGCATTCTTCTCAAGTCATGAACAGTGCAGCTTATTCCTCGAATTTTGTGCAATGTACAAGAAAATATGTCTAGTTTGAATCAAAATAACCAATAAATGCATTGACTATCTTCAGAAACTAAGTTATCCGCATATACAAGGTCAATGGCACAATTAATAGCTCAAATAACTGAAGTTTCACAATCCCGCATTTAGTGTGGACATCAGCACACTAATGACCAAAGTTTGCATATTGAAATCATCTTCCACCAGATGTACTCTCCCCCCATCCTTTCTAACAATAAATTCTTCTTTCATCCAAAATCAGTAAATATTTTCACGAAAAGTTCCAACAGATTCAGAAACAGTAACAAATTAAAGAGTGTCACGTAGTTTATATATAAAACCTATGTGTGATGTGCAGATCCTAGTCAGAAAATTTGCCCCCACCCTCTCATGAAGGGAGTTACTTTCAGTACAAGATGTCACGTATTCTTGGAGAAAGTTGAGTGTGTCCTAGAACTTTGGACCAGTTTCTCCAAATTCACTTTAAAGGATTAGGCCTTAAGAAGGTTGCTAAACTTTGTGGCAGTGTTGAGTTTATTGGGCTTCATGGCTTGTCTGGATGGAGAGGAATGCCAGTATCTTCAAGGGCATATCTCCATCTCGAAACGTATGTCATGGGATAGAATTGTTTATGTGGCTACTCTTTGGTGCTCATATCTTGGGTGTTTCATGGGAATCTCCATTTCTGATATGCAACACTAATTAGCTTCTCAGAATTTCATTACATTGTTCAGTTTGTGTTCAATTCATTTTCAGAATTGAGGATTTCTGATCATCAACACTTTGAACTTTCTCCTCTTTCAATACAACTTTGTTTATATCAAATATTAAAGTGGAGAAAAACTTTAGGAGTTATTTGTAACCGCAAAGTACCTACTAAACTTTTATTGAACTGCTGTAAGACCAGCAATACTATATGACAATAAATGTTGGGCTTTAAAAAGGCAACAAGAGCATAAGATGAAACTAGGAGAGATGGGGATGTTGAAATGGATGTGTAATCATACAAAAATAGATAAGATACGAAATAACTGTATACGTGGAAAAGTTGGAGTAGTACCTATCGAGGAGAAAATGGTGAAAAATTATTTAAGGTGATTTGGACATGTACAAAGAAGAGGTCAAAAGGAGACAGTAAGGAAAGTTGATCAAATGGCTTGAAACCCTATCAAAAAACATAAAAAAAAACCAAGAAGGATACCAAGGAAAGTTATAAGACAGGACCTTTTGATAAATAATTTATCTGAATAGATAGTATTTGACAAAGCTCGATGGCATCGTATAATCTATTTAGCCGACCTCACTTAGTGGGATAAGAATAATGTTATTGTTATTGTTATATATATAAATTCAAAGTACCAAATTGAAACATCTGCCTCATCCTTAAAAAAAAGACTCAATTCTACATCTTGTCTAAAAGTTCCATACAAAGTATAGTAGTCACCTCGGTGTCAAGCTGCTTGGAGAGGGATATAGATTTCTTTAGAACCTCTTCTTGCACACGAGCATCACTATCATCGAAAGCTCGAACAACCATAGGAAGAACATGTGATACTAAATGCTCCCGACTTGTCTAAATGAACAAAGAATGACCTTATTATGACTATTAGTTTATAAATATTATTGTTGGTATTTTCAACAATAATCTCAAACAATAAAAGAGTTCCAAAGCTTCAAAAAAAAAAAAAGTCACTTGAATCAAGAGATCTTTAATCATCAAAATAAATGAACTGAATAGTAATTTAATTACCTTGTTTATTATAAGCTCTGCATGCTTCACAAGTAGCAACAATGTCTCACCTGCTGCAGCACTCAAGACAGGAACAAGGGCTGGAAGCGTTGTTAGCTCAAAATCACTTTTATCCTGGAAAATATCAAAACAAATAAATTCATTGTTGTCCCTAATAATCTTTTCTTTTAATCATACCCTAATTATCAAACAAACCAAAACAAGTTTCATCATTCCAGCTATAGCATTAACTCATGATAACAATCATTTCTACAGAAACCAAAATTCTCATTTAAAGTATTAAAAAAAAAGTAAAACTAGGCATATAGATCAAGATAGAGTCAAATTCCTTAAAATAGACAAATAGAAAATATAAAACTAGGCACAAAGAATATTAAACTTCTACCAATATAATTACAGAAAAGAAAGGATAAAATACTATATCAATATAGAAAAAGGAAAAATACAAATAAAGGTCTCTAAAGTAATAAACAATTTTCAATTACATAACACATCTGGCAGAAAAGCCTTTGTGAGCAGACGGAAGCAGAGCATCAACTGGAAGCCAAGTAAACAATTCCAAGTTTCCAACCAGTTAAAGAATTGCACAAATTGATCATAACACTCTGTTCAACCATATATATAAGGCCACCCATTCCCTCGGATATTTAAAGGCCATGATATAATGTGTATTGTACTTCAATTCAAGCACAATTGATTAAACAAGCTCAAATATAGAATTATATATAGTCAATTTTAGTTAAATATTTGTTGTGTTTAATTACATCCTCCCTTCCTCAGCATTGATTCTATGAATACAAAATTTCAATTTCAAACATAAATGTTCTTTTCTGTCAGTTAATATGAGGATCTCTCCATATCTGCTGCATTGTTACTGACTTACTGTTATCACATCAGTTCAAATCCCAGATTTTTAGCCTGCTACTTTTTTGTTCTTTAACTTTCATTTTATCACCTATTTTAATGTAATTTATTTTCCTCCATCTCTTTGCAGATATTATGGGATTCTCGTGGCATTCTTGTTGCTGATGTCCCTATATTTGTACCTCCTTTTCATTTGCATAATGCAATGAATTCACAGAATTATCATTCCCTGAATTCCCTGTACTGTTATATAAAATACCATCTACCTTCTATGTCTCTCTAATATTTTTGTGAATGCAAATAAAAGAAATACATACTTGGAATTCATTCATCAACACACAGTTTACAAAATATCCACCCCATGCAACCCCAATCTATTAAAAAATCTCACCCCTTTAGGGATCACTTGTAGTCAACAAGCTCATTAGAATCTCATCGATAATGAAATAAACCAACAAGATTTTCAACTGCAAAAGGGAGTGATGCTTCTTATCAAACATTGTTAACTTCTTCTAACTCTTATTCCATGTTCTCTAACAGCTTCAATCATTTAAATGGAATGATCAATGGTGGATTACCTCAATTTATGACCCTGTAAGGCCTCAGATTAGACCTTTGTTTTGCTAAGAGCTTAGCTACATTCCTGGGTTCTGTGATCCATACTAGTGTGTCAGTGGTGATATAAACGCAGTGAGATTTCCTTTTAAAATATCAGAAGCAAGTCGTACAACTGTAATGATCAGTGGTTTTAACTTTTCAAGATTTCATTGGGATTGCAATCTTAGAAACTTGTCCTCGTAGAATTCTATGCTCACCTGATCAGTGGTGAGAGTACCACCACTTCTCCGTAAGATAGCCTCTTGTGTACTAGTTGTTCACAGGAGATTTTTGCAGATTTAGATAAAGAACATTTTTGTTTCAGATCATTTCCCAATTGTTATAGTCCTGAAAGGATAAATGGGGTTTTACTCCCTTTTGCTTTGAAAATATGTGACTCTGCCACCCTTCTTTTACCAGCCTACTGAATGTGGGGAAGGAACAATGGTGGACAGATGGAAATGTTTCAAAAAGAGGAAATTGAAATGTTTAAAGGTGAAGTTAAAAGTTGGAACTGAGAGAATTGGACTCTATGGATAAGTTGGAAGAAGACAAACAGTTTCCTTTGGAACAGAATCAATAATCTCATAGACAAACATTTTTTCCTACAAAATAAAAAGACGATACACCTCGTATCAAATATTGATGCCAATCTCATCATACAAATTTAAATGACCGAAACTACGAAAGATATTCTAATATGAAGAGAAAGACAAGAAGAAATTATCAGGATAAATAATATCTTTCTCGTCTAAAAGTCATCAGAACAATCCAACTTCATTAAAATCAAGCAGCATGAAGATGTTTCCAAGTAAAGAGGAGATAACAAACATCTAGGAATTCTATCAAACCCAAGTTCATGTGTCAATATGAAAAAAGGGAGGAAGAGATATCAGCACCTGAGATTCTGCAATAGTAAGAACCATAGGTAGAATCATTGGCTGCATTACCACATTCCTAAGTTCGGCACAGAGCGGTGGAAGGACCTGAAAGGAAACTTATGTTATGAATAACACAGTAAGAATAACTCCAAAGTCATTAAATTTCAGAGTATAGAAGCATCATCAGCAGAACACAACTAAGAACAAGAGAACCAACTCAGAGAGGATGCAAAAGAAAAATAAGAGTATTTACATATGAAACAATATTTTGACATGCATGAAAGATAGCATGCATGACCTTATTGTTCCACTCAATATTAAATACATAATCATGAAAGTATTTAGAGGTGCTGTATTTGAACTCCATCCACGAAGACTAAGTAATTGACAGGTCAGGTATATTAATTACCGGAAAAGGAAACTGAAATTGATTAGTATAAGCATATAAATCAGCATAGCCTTAAAGCAAACCTTGTATCGCAATACGCGGGAGTCAAAATCTTTCCACATATCTGACAAAGCTTTTAAGAATTCTGACTTCTGCATGTTATCTCTTTCCTGCAAGAATAGAAGACAACATCAAGAACTTCAACTTTTGCGCTGCTTTTTATATGTCTCTGTCAAGTTGTGTTGCTAGTTGTATTCTTGCACAGAGCATTGCTAACAAGTGAAACTGCAAAATCTTACAAGCATATGGTCGAGGAAGCGCAAAGCACGTAACCTAGTGTCATTCCGGAAAAAGGGGGAACCTGCAAAAATGAAGGGCAAATACGTTGCCATACAATTGTTAATTTGTTATTACCACTATTATGAGCAAAGAAATTAAGCAATCAGGGCAAAGCAGACAGTATAGACTTATTGTAATTTTCTGCATTCAGTTACTCAAATACTCATAATTTAGCATTCCATTTGCTTGGAACTCCTCATATCATGCTCCATGGACCAATTGCTGCCTCCAGAAAGCAGCAGAGACACCATATTGTTCAGTTGTGCCTGGTTAATAAATTATTAACTTGAGCATCCTATACATAGTAATGGGCTTCTTGCTTGGTGGTAGTTAGAACTTAAAAACCCGTGAAATCTTCTGGTATTTTTACTACACATAATTGGGTAATGATTATCATGTGACATCCTGTGTTTCAATAAATCAAACTAAGGCTACAATGCCATTTTGAATAGCCTGTTTAATTCCAGATTTTAGGAGATCTTTAGGTGCTGACAAGCTTTTAATTAATTTGAAATGAAATTTGAAGAGTTTTTATCCCGTTGGAATTGATCTTATCACCTTTTTTAACTGTTTGATGAGAATGCCGCAGCTGGAGTTGTTAGGTGAGTCTGTAGTCCTAATCCATCTGAAGAATGTTAATTAAAGAAGCTAACCAGTGTTTTCTTTCGGTCGACCTAATGTTTAAACCACCTTTTTGATGCACATGAGGTGTAAATGAAACACCTCTAAACCAATATATTCTTTAGTTTAAAATCTTCCTTTATTTCCTTGTTTGTCAATATTATTATTAGGACCTACATGCCTGGCTTTTGCAGAAGTCATCAAAGAACAATGAAGAGTGATTGCTCACTTTACATCTAAAATAACTGAGAGACTGTTGAGCCCAATGCTGAAGCAGGCCAGGTTTAGACTAGGAGAAAATGCTAAAGGGCTGAAGAGAAATAGGGCAAAGTTAATGAGAGAAGTGCTAAAGGGACCCCCTCAGAGTTGGTGCTGAAAGACAGAAAAGAGACCCAGGCAAAGGCAACTAACTTTTGTCTGTTTTCTTGAAATGAACGGGTGGGGACAGGAAGGAAGTTTTAAAGAACAGCAGTAGTGGTAGACAGTTCATCCAAGGTTTAGGGCTGCTAGCGAGAGGGTCCCAACCTCTCAAATGTCAGAAGAAATCTTTTTTTTAATTCTCTTCATTTTCGTGTCCATTTTCAGTGTGTAATCTCGGCTGTAAAAGGGGGGAGCAGTTTTGTAATCAGTTTTCGTCTTCCAAACTCTATAGAAGAGGGGTAATCTCCCAATATCTATAAATATATATACATATTAAAGGGGTAATCTCCCAATATCTGTAAATATATTCCAAGGATCCATCAGAGTCCAAGACAATTTTACCCAGACTATCTAATATAATCGGTAACCAAAGAATCTAAACTAAAGAAAACTCCAGTAGCAATCCATTTTGCTGTTGTGATTTGATACCTTTTACATTTATCAATTATCAATCAAGGAACGGATAAAAAATGACATTCTAACATTCAACAAGCTGCCTTTACCTGTAAAATCCATTGCAGTGGGTCTTGAAGACTCATTTGGAGATAGCATCCTCTGCAAGTCAGGAACCAACTCCGGTGGAATAAATGAGAATGTGTCACTGGATAAGTAAGTCAAGGTATTCATGTACTGCAGAAGTAAAATTCCAGAATTTCTTATTACTTACTAATGGTTAAATAAAAGAACCAGCATCATTATCATGAATGAACAAAATTATAATCTATCCTGGGCTTTTGATTTAAATATAAAGATAAATAATTGTATTCAATACTTGAAAGAGTGGTTTACTATTTTACATGGTATCTTCAGGGCAGCTAGCATTTTTTTTTTAATAAAACAAGAAGAACAATACTTTTTTTATCAAATAAGAAAAAAGGAATGTAGGCTATCCTCCTGAAAATACGTAAGAAAACAGTGAGCTTAAGAGGTTCAAACAAGCAATTATGTCTCCAACCTCTCTGCATATTTGACAGGAAAAGCCACCTATAAAGGATGTGGGCAGAGCATAAAAAGAGGCCAGGGACACAGTCCCATCTTATAACACATCCAAGGGCAAAGAAATTCCCTTGAAATTATGAGCACTCCACCCTAGCCATATACAACAGAAAACAGCATAAACAGCACAGTGACACAGTTTGGGCCTCCTTTTCCAATTTAAAGCCTTTAAAACCTATCATCAGAAACTGCTCTCAAGTGGAAGGACACACCCAGTATTCACTGAGCAATCCAAAGAGAATATTCCACAAGTAGTGACCTGACAATGTGATAGCAAGAAGGCAACTGATTCTAACTTATCCTTACACATATAACATTTTAGGGGAAATTGTTGTCCTAGATCTGAACAGCAAGACGTCAATGATGCTAATCATTCTAAATACTAACATCCAAACAAAAGATTTGACCTTAAAAAAGTTTCAGATTTCAGAATGGGCTGGTCAAGGGATGGAGGATGAAAATAAAATAAAAAAATATTATCTCTAAATTAGGATTTATAGATAAATATAACCACCACGACATTGACTTTCCAGAGCAGTCAATTGATAAGGACAAAAGCAGTATAGATGCCTCATGACTCCAATGGGCTGATTAAACATGTATATAAAAGATCTAGGCCCAGGTTACCTTCAGCTAAGAGACTTAGACAGAGTGCAGAGCAAAACAGGCCAAAAGACTCCTGAATGGGCCCACAAGTTGCCAGCCCATCACAGGAGGGTTAGTGACTTTTGTCCTAGGGTTGTGTGAGAAGGGGATCAAGGAAGAAGATTGGTCATGGAAGGAGAGACTCTGCCTCTCGAAAGTCAGAGAGCTTTCTCTGTTTCTGTCTTGTCATTTTTCAACTTTATTCTCCTGTTTTATGCTTATGTGTAGTTGGGTTAGCTAATTTTGTGTTATAAAACTCTTCTCGTACATAAAGAAGGGTTCAGCTAGCCTATTTTCAGCAATACAGCAATATTTTATTCCGAGGCTCCATTAATCAAGTATCAGTGTGCAGATCTCAGGGCATGGTCAAATCTAGGATAGACAGCTGGATAGAAGGGATGGAAAAGAGTGTGGAGGAGATTCAGTGGGTTCATGGGTCGACCCGAGAAGACATTGTGAGTATTCAAACCTTCTTACTGAAACTTGAAGAGAAGCTTAACAACATGGACAGTACGTTGCAGCACCTTGAGCAACAAGTCACAGCACCTCAGCCAGAGGCTCCACTGGCGCAAACAGGACACATGGTACAGGGTGCTACAGGAGCCAAACAAGAACCAAGGAGGGAGGGAGATGCCGACAAAGCTGAAACAGGGGGTGGACAGAATCAGGACACGTTAATACCAGTGGAAGGTGCTGGAGAAAAAGATGTACAGCATTTCCGAAGGCTTGAGCTACCTATGTTTTCTAGTGAAGACCCAATAGGGTGGATCTTTTGAATGTGATGTGCCAACTAATTCAATACAGGCCACATTCAATTTTTTCCTAATATCAACCACATGGATCTCAAACACCAACATAAGTCACATAGATCCTTCCCCAGCTTCAAGTTCCAAGAAGTTATGCTTCTCACCCCCAAACAAATAATCGAACCAGATTGTTCACTCTGAAATTTTTTTTCCCAAACAGTGCTTTCTAATGTATCTGATTCTTGCCATCTCATACGGCAAGTCTCATCTTGTGCCTTCGAACGATTTAGTGTACAGCTACACATCTCACCTATAAATATAAAAGCCTGAATGCAAGAGGCAATGCTTGCCTTCATAAATGAGGTCTAAGGCTCATCACTACCAAATGTTTTGCAAGTAGAAGGAAAGCTTTCATGTCAATCATTCCATGTGTGACCTCTTATCCAAAAATGAAAAACCATTCTATGTTTGGCCTTGCCAATTATCATATAGTTGATCTATCTTAGTTTAAGCTCAAAGCAAAGGCATTACCGACCACTCTTACTGATGCAACCAACAAATGATCTAATCCAGTTCAGAGAATCTTATAACTCTTAAAGAAACTACTTTGCAATATACCAAGTGCAAAGTCCAGATGAAATTGTTAGATGAACAAGAACATAATCCAAATGAACATAACTTCAATGAAATTTGAAATATATCAGCACTTCAACTCAAACTTGTCCACTATTCATCATTTTTCCATCAACACCCCTTATTTAAAACTACAAGCTATCACATAATAACATTTCCAATGAGGTACTTAATAGGGTGGTTCTTCCACCTTAATAATTATCTTTTAGGATAGTGTTCTCCATGTCCCTTCAATGCCTAACAGATAATATCAGAGTCATTACGTCACTGCCATATTTACAAAAAGGATTCTCCAAAAACGAGAGAGAGAGAGAGAGGTTTTAGATAGACTCAAATTCTGCTAATGCAAAAATAAATAAATAAAAATAAAATCAGCCGAGAGCGCAAGTGTTCCATCATGAACTATACAATAACAAAACTTTAGTTTCAGGAAAACTTTACGACAGGACAAAGCTAAATATAAGCTGAAAGCTATGAAAAGAGTAGAACATGGATTCATGTATACCATCTTCACATTGTTGTGGCAGTCAAACAAAGGCTTGCGAGCAATTAAATGGTAAGCAACACAGCCAAAACTGAAAATATCAGAAGACCACCCAGCTGAAGACACAGTGCTCTTCACCAGCTCAGGAGCAGTGTAATTAAGTGATGGCTGAAGTGGTAGAACAGAGTCCTCAACATCATATTCCTGTGCAACAGTCATATGAAATAAGATATATTCAGTTTAGAGAATGAAACCTATTTCAAATGACGAGAGTATGATAAAACAGTATTATTGGTCACATAAACCCTTTATAAAAGGATGGCTAAGATATGCATAGCAGGTTACAAAATGCTGATGTAGAACAAATGGAGAATGTGGGGAGGAAGAAGGAGAAAGAGGGAGAACAAGAAAGATGATAGGAGAAAAGAGGGTAGGAGAGAATGTTGATGGCAAAATAACTCTTGATAGCACTGTAATAATGAGATCTACAAATAAATTAACCCTAGGGCTATTTATAGAGCCACAAATACAATAACTGATAATAATAAATCATAATTATATCAAATGTTTCACGCACAGCATAATGGAAAGCTTGCAGATTAGCTGAGTCACCAGAGGCCTGAGATGTAATTGCAAAACCAAATCCACCAAGTTTCCAAGCTCCACTTGAGGTGATAAGAATATTCTGCAAAAAGAATAAATTTGCATTAAATAAACTCATCCAATATTTCACGGAGCACAACAGATTGAGTACCCAAGCTAGAATACATGTCACTTATCCAATGATGTCAAAGGCACGTGCAAGGTGAGGCACCAAAGAGGCTTGCACCATGAGAGGTGCAGACTTCAGCTACTTGCCTAGCAACACCTTTGGTGCTTTTATGCTTCACTCAAGGCAACTTTGGCGACTAAGGATAAAATTGTGGTGGAAAAGGAGGGCACAGCCTTAGAAGCCCAGCCCCAGTATTTTAAACCAGTATAGCATCTTTAAGGACATGAAAATGATAAAACCTAGTACAATTAATAAGTAAAAGGGTAAAATAGCCATTCTCACTTTGAAATATTATTTAGGCAATTAATTTACTATGTTTTGTACACAAAAATTTAAAAAAAAATGACAAAAGACCACACACACAATAGATAGAGAGGAAACAAGCGATAGCCTGAGAAGAACACTCACTGCCTGGAAGGCTGGAACCTCTAAATCTTGATTCGACAACTTCTTTGACCATAATGGATCTGAATATAATAGTTCATATGATTAACTAATGGGCTATAAGCCTGCTTTTGTATTCTTATATGAATATTTTTGGGCTTGACTGCACTTTTATCTTGACTTACTTGTTCATAGCTTGGCTAACATGGCTACTATATCTGTTGGGTTGTAAAGTTAACTGCTCAACTCCATATTTGAGATATGACTTGATGATTTTATAAGTGAACTTAAATTATAATGGGTTATGACTCGATTTATTATGTTTGAATAGCAATATTACAGAGTTAGTGCATTTGATTATTATGACTTGTGACTTGATGATTACTATGGTTTAATTGCTAATTTATATGGTAAATGTTGTTACAAACTTATATTTATTTTAGTTTATATAGCAGGTTTTTCACATTTCATATTTTAGCATCCTGCTTTCGTCAAGCATATGCTTTTTTTAGCTCCTCTCACCTAAAACATTTTAGCAGCATATTGTCTTTTGCCTCTGACTACTTGGCACATATGTAATAAAATAAATATAATCCGGATGCCAAAGATTAAAGAGAAGTTATGTTTTCATGTTCACCAAAAAACTAAAAGAAGATATGTTTCCTCAATTTAGCAAATAATTTCACAATGACAGAGGAATGAAGATTCAATGAGCAACAAATTCAGGTTTAAAAAAAAATTGAAAGTATCAATCACTTTAAGCTATTGATTCTCATATTCCCATCGTAATCTTGATCAAAAAGAGAAAAAATATAGTTGATCCTTTAATTAAAATAAGCCATCAATTTGCAGCAACTCTTAAAATAGACATCAATGCTATCGGCTCATCAAATGCAAAAGGATAACTCCAAAATATTCAATTGCAATGTATTGCTTCTAGTTCAATGCCACTAGCTGGTACTATTTCTTCAGAACAGAACAAAAAAAAAACTAAGGGAAAAACAATCTAAGCCAAACTAATGAAAATGATTCATAGATGGAGAAAAAACTGTCACCTCAGGTGATATAGCTCGATGAATAAGATGCGCATGGTTGTGTAGAAAGTCCAGGGATTCTGATATCTGAAGCAAACCATGCTTCATTTCCAACAATCCCATATCCTGCAAATAAATCCTTTTTATTAGCACAGAGATCTCCATAAAATTGTAAATATAGAAAACAATACATGAATGCACTAGATACCTCATGTATCAGAAATTCTTTCAAGATATACACATCTCTGCATTAAATATAAGTTAAGGGTATTCATAAAGCCAATCATCGGCCTTCACTTAACAGCCTAAACTTTTGGGTAAAATGGCCCTTGATATGTATCAAAGAATTTATCAACAAGCAGTCAAGAGTTTAATCATTGTTGCCCACATTCTCATGATTAAAATTAAGTTGCAAAACTTTCAGCATTAGTTATACTTAGAGAGTAGAGAAAGTACGGAATACTCAAGCATAGAATGACAGATAATGAGCACCAGGATGGTGGAATAAGTCAGCCTATCTTAAAACCAAGTATTCAATTTGGTAAGCATCCAATGGTATAGCATTACCAACATATTGTACCCCCAATCACCAAAGCATTCAATCACTAGATCACACAAAAGAACCCAAATTTCATGCGTTCATTCACTAAAATAGAAAATTCAATTGAAATGCTGCTACTTACCATTCCCCTGAGCTCGATAGGAACATTAGTAACATTCTCCAAATTTCCAAGAGTATTAGCCACCGACGCAAACAAAGGTTCAGTCACCATTGCCATCGCATTCTTGCTCTCATCCAACGCTTGCACCACATGCACCACCCCGGGATGCCTCAACCGCACCAGTTTACCCGCATCGGCCCGAATCAAATCCAAAAACGAATCTTCAGCTGCCTTGGTCAAACCAGCACGCATTCGCGCCTCGGACAGCACCCGCTTGTCCAGTACCCAAACACAAACAACTGGGTACTGGTGCTGACGCGAGGGCTCCTTGGGCCTGGCCGAGTAGAGTCTCCATGCGAGACCGGGTCCGGCGGAGGCGATCTGTTCAAGGAGGTCATAGTCCTGGAGAGCCTTAGGTCCTGTGACCTCTTGCACGGTGGTCTGAACCTTCTTCTCGATGACCGCCGCGGTCTTGGCCAAGGCTTGCGTTAGGGTTTTCATATTGAGAGACATGTTTGGGAATTGAGCAAAAATTCAGGATTTAGAAGAAGAAGAAGAAAGGGAAGGAGAAGAATGAGGAGAAGGGCGAAATTTGAGAGATCAGACAGAGTACAACATCTCACTCTCTCTCCCTCTGTCCTCTCTCTTTTTCTCCTTCACCGCGTTTCAGGTCTATTAGTCTATAGTTCATGTAGCTTCCGCCGTTGGTTGTATTGTCTCTCGGCAGCTTCCTAATTCGTCTGTCCAAACGTAAGAATTACGGAAAATTTTTAAATTTAAAATATAATGGCAAAAAAAAAAAGCACAGCTTAAAAATATTATAAAAATAAAATATACTATTATTTACAAAATTAAAAATTATTTCAATTAATGGATGCTAGTCTTAAATATAAGTTTATTTTTACTTAATTCTAAATATAGAAATTTTTTAATAATGTAATGTAATATTTAATATATATTATTAAGAAATGTTTCTATTTAATTTATGAAAAAAAAAATTCTATAAGGGTAAGTTTAGAAAAATATTATAATTTTTTAAAAAAATTAAAATAATTAATTAATTTTAACCACATTCATTATTCATTATTCATAATTCAGAAAAAAGCACCTTGCAGAGAGAGAGAGAGAGTATTATCAATATAAATATATTTTATAAAAATAAATAATGTGTTTGTTATTTATTTTTTTGAAGTATATATAATTGTAAGAACGATTCAAAATTTTTGTGTAAGTGCACAACATTAAAATTGAGTATCATACTAATATTTGATGTGATAACAATTACTTAAAAATATAAAAACTTTAATGATAATAAACCCCCCAAAAAAATTGGAAAAAAATAAATTAAATCACTAAAATTGTATAGTTGTTTGTAAACATTTAATTTAATTACCATGAATATAATATAAAATTATTCTGATTCATTCAGACTTCTATGACCTATGTCACGCCCACTTGTATCACAAAAGAATTTCGCCATTATAAAACCAACAAATTACAATAAATGATTTCCAAACTTACTAGAAACTTATCTCTACTAGCCACTTAAAATTTATACTAGTTTTTATTGGATTTTTTAACTCACCCTGTCACCCTTAAACCCTCAAACTGACTTTCTTGGGGAAAATTTTTCACTCAGCATATATAAATAGAACCTAAAAGGAATGACTGATAAAGCTCAATAGATACTTTTAGAAGCAAATAAAATCAAAATCAAAGCTCAAGAATGAAGAGAAGGTACCACACGATTATATATTTTTTGCTCTACTTGTGTATCTCACCTTCACCATAAAGCCCCCTTTTATACTAGTCAGATTTTTGCGCATTGAGATTGTCTTCAATGATATATCCTTTGTGCCCAATCTTCAGAAATCTTCATTGTCAATTTCCTTATCAGCTTCTTCTCACAATCAGGAATCATATATGGAAAAGAGACATTGGAAAGGATAGGCAAAAGATGAAAAATTTTTCCTTTACGTCGAGGGAAAGATATAATCGCAGGCACCCAATTCCTTTCTTCTTTCGGTGATATGCATCTCTTAAATGAACGAGAGGAAGAAAAAATTCTTTTCGTTGAGAGATGAATGCCACTCCTTTTTGTAATTTCTTTCCTTTTAATTAACCTTACGCTCTTTGAGTTCCAATTAGAGGAAACCTGATTGTGTCAATGGCTCCAAAATAGATTCATCCAATGCACTTTAATCCTAATTTTTTAATGTAAAATTGACTAATGGATTAAAATGGCCAAGATCACTTTCTTTTTACAGAGGAACCACGTAAAGCACAAATATTAATCTGGTAAGCCTTAAAAAAATTCTTCTATAAGATAAAAAACTTTTTGAGATAGACAAGGCTTCAAACAAATTTTTTTCTAAACTATTGATCACAATATATTAGAAGAAGATAAATAAAATTAACTTAATCATGTCTTTTCTTCATTGGTTCATAAAAGCTCAAATAAAAAAAATACTCCTTATTCAAAAGATATTAATTTTCTTAATTATATAAATATTTAAATTTTCATATAAATCCCAATACTATTTTAAGCTCAAAACTGATAATAGTGTCCAAACATTATTTAGATATATGAATTAATTTGTTCAAATAAAGTAAGTCCAAATAGGTATTTTATATATATGAAATAATATTTAAAATTTATTTTTGTTATCATCAAAATATTTTGTGAAATCTTGGGGCCAACATCTTGGCTACTCCATTTGACCATTGGAAACTTACATAAACTTTGGGTAAGTAAAATTTTGAATGTTACTCTTAGTTATAGCCTTGTATGTGAATTTTTTATGCTTGGCATTTTCACTAAAATGTGGATAATATGAAATCTTTTTTTTTTTTCCAATGTGGATAATATGAAACCTAAGTGAATAATAGGACTAAATTTGGTGATATTTATGAAATTGTATGCGAGTGAGTTTTTTTAATGTGTACGACTAAGAAGATAATTCTCATACACACAAAAGAGGACAGTATAAATTATATATATATATATATAGATTGGAGATAAAATACAATAAATGCACCAACAAAATCCTGACACAGTTGGTAAATAGTTGGGTCTTTTAAGCATGTCGTCCTGGGTTACTCTACAGCTATCAATTAGAGATACCCTTGGTACTCACAAAAAAAAAGTCAATAAATGCAAATAATCTAATACAATAAAAGAACTAACTAATCCTACTAAATTGAGAAGATTAGCAATAACACCAGTATCAAATATTAATACTAATAATAACGCCAACATTCCCCGTGAATCGGTGAATAGATATTTATCATTCCCATAGTTTACTACTTAACTCCTCAAATATGGTCCAAGACAAAGCCTTGGTGAGTAAATTAAACACTTATCTGGACATAGATATGTAGATGATATTAGCAATTTCTACTTCAAACTTCTATGTGATGAAGTTTCTATCCATTTCAACATGTTTGTTACAATCATGGTGTATGAGATTCTTTGTTATCCATATACCTATCATATTGTCATATCATATCTTAATATTAGATTCAATATAAATCTATAATTCTTTCATTAGCCTTTTAAGCAACATACCTTTACATATCCCATGTGCTAAGACCCTATATTTAGTTGCAGCACTACTATGAGCAACAACTAACAATTTCTTACTTCTTCAAGTAACCAAATTCTTTGAATAGGAAGGTACAAAATATCCTGATGTAGATCTTTTATCTGTAACCGATCTTGCCTAATTTGCATTTTTATATATCTCAATACCCCTTGAAGTACCTTTCCTAAGAAGTAATCCTTTTCTGGGTGTCATGTTCAAGTATTTAAGGATCTTGTAAATTGCATCTATATGCTCTTTATGTGGCTTGCTCATAAGCTAAATCACAAGACTCACAAGATAAGAAATGTTAGGTCTAGTATAGGAGAGATAAATTACTTTTCCTACTAACCTTTGAAGTCTACTAGTATCAATCAGTGCACCTTCTTGTTTGAAACTCTAAGCACTCTTCATAGGAGTCTCAACAAGCTTAGTGTAATATACCACATTTTAATTAAGTAAATTAAAGGTTAATGATTACCACTTGACACCTAATACTGCAATTATGGGAATATGAGTCATTTAAGATATAAATCAGATTTTTCCCCTAATTAAAATTTAGGGAGCAAATATGAAATATCTTTAAAAAAGATCTTACAAAAATTAGAATTTAGGGGGTGATTATGAAAAATCTTTTCAAATTAGTCCCTCTACATTTTCTTTTTTATTTATAAAACGACATCAAACTCCTTTCTTGTTTGCTTAGGTTGAGTTCCAATGATGCTCCTTCAAGGATTTAGCTAGATTTGGAGGTCTAAGGTGGTTTAGGGTGGTTTCTACTTGTTTGTGCTGAAAAACAAAAGGGAAGTCAGGGCTTTCATCTTGCAATGAAGAGAAACATTTAGGAAATCATTTTGTGGTGATTATACATAGATTTGGAGCAAAATCTCAAGGTAATTGGAAAAAAAAAACTACTCATCCCTTGTATTTCAAGATTTGTGAAGTGATCATGAGATTTGAATAAAGATTAAATCTAATAGCTCGTTTAGTTCAATTGCATAGAGAGTTAGGTAATGTGATGTAAAGGATGTGAAGAGATGTAAAGGGAAAATAATTATAAGTGGGTTTGTTTGGTATGATATTTAAATATAAGGGAATGATATTTTTTTATTAAATAAAAAATACAAATAAATGTAAAATTACCTTTTTACCCTAGTTTAGAAAAAAAAAATCCCTCCCTGTCATTCTCCTTCCTTGGCGGCATCACTATTGTCGTGGCCACTCATCCACATTGGTGTCTATCTGCCAACAAGATCACACCACTATCACATCTTCCTTCCTCCTTAGCCTCAAACCAATACAAAAAGGAAAAAAAAAGAGTTGAAGTAGATTTGCAAATGGCAACAAGTTTGAATAGCGAACCAAGACCTTCCTTCATATATTTTCCTTCCTCCTTAGCCCTTGAAGATGATCTACAAATGGTGAATGATAATGGAGGACATTGGAAATGATGATCCATGAAGGTTGCAGGTCGAAGGTGTCATGGATCCGAATCGAATTTGGAATGAAGATGGAGGATGAGGAGATGATAGCAACAGTGGATAGCGTGGTTGATGGTGGCAATGGAGATAACAGCTACAGCGGCACTGTTGACAGTGGAGGAGATGACAGTGGACTACTCAAAGGTGGAGGGAAGAAGGGAGGCATGTTGGTAAAGGAGAAGGATTGGGGGTATTAAAGTCATTTACCTTCTATTCACAGCACCATGATCCCCTTCACATAGCAAAATAAAGGTGATCTTATTCACATCAATTGAGATAATTAGCTTTACTTAAGTGAGACTCCCTGGGCCAATCAAATGAATCATCACATGTGATATGAAGACCATCACTTTACATAACCCCCATGCATGAGTGAACCAAATGACCTATAAGGTTTGAGAGTGTCCATATACTTCTTGTATGGGTGGAAGAAAAACTACCATAAATAGCATGATTTTGAGTTGTTAAAGTTGATTATTTGAGGTTAAAATGGAAAATTATGGTGGTATGTGATAAACCCGAAGTATCAAATGTAAGGTTGTGTAATGACTTGTTGTATCTCTTTGTCTAGTGGCTCATAGAAGCAATTATCCTGGTTTAATCTTCCTTGACCTACATCTGGTTCCCTTGATCACAAGAGATTTTCTCTATTATAAACTTCAACAATTACAATGGTTAGTTTTCAAACTCACTACTAACTTTAAGGTCTTCTCAGGCTCACTTAGAGCATATATAAATAATGGGTTTTATTCAGCATACCCTAAATTAATTTTCCTTATCAAGGAATATTTTCACAATTAGAGAAAAACAACCCTTATTCAAAAGGGATTACAAGTTAGCTCAAATTTAAGCTCTCCATAGCTGAATAATCCATATCAAGGTTTACTCAAAGGAAGAAATAATTTTTTCTTCCTCAAGCTCATGCTCTTAATGGCATATTTAAGCTTCATGCAGAGAGTACAAGCTAAGAGAATAATAGTACTTTTGTTCAAAATAAGCTCTCAATTTTTCCATCTTCATCTTTAGCCGTTCATCTTATATTTGTTCTAACAGTCTGCATTTAATCTCTTGGTTGTTGGCTTGTACTGAAGTGAAGAGAAAGCTCATATTTACAATAGCATGAACTACTTTTTCTTCTTTGATTTGCTACTAAAGCTTGATGCATAAAATGAGAAATAGCCATTTGAGAGTTTTTTTTTTTGGGAGGTCTTGTCTCTTGAATTGTTTTGCAGCAAAGAAAGCTCAAATATGAAAATTTTATCTTTAATCTTTCTTCTCTCCTTCTTGTAGCTGAATTTTGGAGCATAAAAATGGTAATACCCATTGCTATTAAAACATTGGAGAGAAGAGAAAATGTACAACTTTTTTTCTTTTCTGATTTCTTTGGCTTGTTGGCATTGAGAGAGAGACCAAGAGAGAAGAGATAAATTCTTTTCTAATTTCTTCAACACACTTGAAGCAAAAGACATGATCATCCAACCTCTAGCCATGCCAAAATTTTTCCAAATTGATTTTTCTCTGTTAACCCTAGTTCACTTTAAATCACTCAAAGTATATGGAATTAAATGTGTATCAATTATGAGCAGCGAAAGGACCAATTTATATCTATTTAGCTTTAGCTTAGTACATTTATTAAATTCCCAATTGAATGTATTATATTTAATCATATTGTTAAGATAAATTATTAATTTTATATGTAGATAATTATATATATTCTATAATTTATTTAATTAAGAGATATCTATCTATTTATTATCTTAACTAGGATTTATCCTATTATCAAGCCATATAATTTAAAATATTTCTAACATTCTCACTTAACTTGATAATTAGACAATGCTAATACTTAATAGCACCATCATAATTGTGCATAACCAATCTAACCCTTATATTCATCATTATTACCTTTTTTTAATATCTTGCAAATGTGAGTTATAGAGGTTATACACTATATTTATCATCATTGCCTTGTTTTAATATCTGTAATCTATCAAAATAGGCCCTTGAGTGATATAAATCTTAGCATGATTCACATAAATTTTTCCTATTATATCAAAACATCATGTGTACACTACTATAATTAACAAGAAAATATTGTTATGAGTTAGAACACATAATTATGCTCATAATGTTAGATCATTATAAAGCATCATTCATCACTATAGCCAAGGCCTATACTGTGCATATGTTCTTTAAATATCTTTGGCAATAATCCTTCATTTAAGGATTAGCTATCATCAAATCATTTTTGTGCTAGATAGACACTTTATGTTTATGAATTTCCTCCTTAATTATTTCGACCCATTTTCTCATACTTTAGTTTTCTTCTGATAAAGTATCACAATATCTAACATTTAATTTTTGTTAACATAAAAAATTCTTTTAACATTAATTGATCAATAATGAAATTCAACTTATTAATAAATTATTTTAATATTACTCCGTCTAGTCTCATATATAAAAAAATTTTCAAAGATGTGTTTTGGTCCAAATTATCAGAAAAAATAACCATATATCTAGTATATTTAAGAAAATTTTCCAATTATATTCCTTATTTCATTGTATACAATAAATGAGTATCATTGAATTAGGGAATAATATTGGGGATATTTGAGGAAAAAAAGATTCAATTTGAGACATATTTAAGAAAACTAACTACTTTTAACTAATTTTCTTAAGAAGTGTGAGGTAGCTTTTTTTTCTTATATTCAAAACTTGAGGTAGTGTTTAAAATTTAACTTTTTGTTATAATCAAAGTATCTTACATGAAACATTGGGCGAATAGGATTCATTGCACCAATTCTTTTATAAATTACTTGATTTTTTTTTCATGTTAATGACTATTCATACTTACTGGATATGTTGCTGGGAACTACTATGATCTTGATTAGTTGTTGTTGGACCATTGTGAATTGTGTACCTCTTGGGTATATGTTGTCAAGGTGTATGTAATGTTTGTGGTTGTGTGTATACCTCATAGATATGTGTTGGCTATCACATGTGAGTGAGATATGTATAGCATGTGTACCTCATGAGTGTGTGTTAACTATACAAAGGCTTTGACTTCATGATATATGTATGTTGTAAGAGTGTGCTGGTCAGCTTCTCAGGGTGTATGGGACATGCAATCAAGATATAAGGCCATGTACTAAACAATGTAGTGTTGGATGAATTTCTAAGTTAGATCTCTTTCATGATTTGATATGTACTTCTACTTATGCATAATTAATTTTAGTATCACCAAGTAATAAAATTTATTTTGTTATGCCTTAGTTACTGAGATGTAAATCTTACCCTTATGTTACCATTTTCCAAGTGAAGGTATTAGCACTAAAAAGGGGAAGAATGTTTAAAAATGACTCTCCATCTCTCTTTACATAGATATATTTTATGAGTGCTAATTAGTGGCTTTTATTTATTTATTATGCATATGAACCATAGTGATGTCAAGTGTAATGAGTAACTCATGTTTATTACTCATTTTTGGTTGATTGGGATTGGTATGGATTATTTCATTTGACTATTGCATTAATTGGTATTTGAGAATGGTGGAAGAAATGGTGATATATCACCATATATTTATACTCTTGATGATATGTTATATTGCTTAGTAGATTATAATGGCTTATATTTTGAATGAAGTAATTCTAAAATTTTCTTATCATGTGGGTGATGAATCACAAGTTGTCAATGTAGTTGCTTCTTACTTTTGGTCTTTTAAATGGTTATGTACAGGTGAATCTAGAAGAGTTCAACTTTCAAGTTTTTCAAGTTAAAGTTTTTGTCTTTTGGTTACTCTTATTGTTTAAGGGATGTTAAATTTGTTTCATTGGGAAATTGAGTTTAATTAGTCATAATATGATATGCTTGATAGGGTGTTGTCTTTTATGTGGAAATTTGATTATTCCTATTCTCTTAATATTTTTAATTTTCCTTTTGTGATTTGGTTGTTTGTGAGATGTTTTGGGGTGGATATCCCCATACTCTTTAAATAGGAGTTGAATGATTATGATTGATTAGTCTGAATGCAAGGCTTATTTTCTTAAGATTTCACACAATTTTTTTTTAAAAAATTAACATATTACAGTATGACCGAGAGTAGAAGGTGGATGGCTTTTAGCACTCCTTAAATTATGACTTAAATGGTCTACGAAAACTATACTTAAGTGGAGGGTTGGAGAAAGGTGGACAAAATCCATGGTTGGGGTTCCATGTGAGTTGCATTATGTTATATGTATATGCCTTGTATATCATGTTAATAGCTATGACATTGAATGTTTACATTGTTTAACATGAGTAGTATTGAAATAGTTGTTTTGATTAGAGCTTTATTGTAACCTAGGGTAAGGCATAAGAGAAATAGGAGTTTCTCCATTGCTCATAGCTTGTAGTTGAGCAATATTTTGGGTAGTGTATTATTTTGGATGTATGACATTATGCTATAACAATTTGCCATGTATTGGCATATTATTGCAGTTGGAATTTATCTAACACTCAAAGCATATAGACTATGATTATTATGTTTGTGATTGCATACTTTTGATATATGAAGGTATAGCACTTGACTAGCTATAGTTACAATTGATAACATATTTATGATACTAGACTTGAATATGATTTGTGATAGATAGTTGTGATGTAACATTTTATGTTAAATATGACTTGGTAGTAGTGACAGGATTAGTGTACTTGATACATGTGGTTGTATAATTCATGTTTCTTACCTTGTATAGTGATGCATATATATAAAGTACGAATGATAAGACTTTTACATTCATAAGCACAAAATGTTGTATGTGGGGTTAGCTATCCTAATACTTTTAAAAAATGAAGTCTCTATGTCAGAAATTGGCTTTTTTTTAGTCTTGATGCTATTTATGACTCATAGAAATTGGTTTGATATGACTTGGAGGCCCTTAGATCATTGTATAATGGTTTCAAGTTGGGAATGTGAGTTATTTTATTTTTGTACTGCACTATTAGAAGTTGACTTACCATGGATAAGTTGACTTTTGAAAGGAATTACTGAGGTGTTGCACCTTTGAAAGGATTAGAATTCAACTTATGTTAAAAGAAATTGACTAGTAATTTGGAAATTGGTTTGGTTTGATTGTCTAAAGGTTTCAAAGTTAACTAATGGGGATAAGAAGTCAACTTATAAACCTGGAATGGTAGAAAGTTAACTCTTAACCTTATAGTTCGACTTTTGAGATCTCCTAACTTAGAAATTAGCTTTATGAATAATCTAGAAGTTGAATGATTATGATTGGTTGGTCTGAAAGCAAGGCTTATTTTTTTAAGATTTCACACAATATAAATGATTATGATTGCTCTCTCTAGCTGGTTGTGAACCACCGTCATAGATGATAGTCCTCCACCGTCACAAATCTAATTGCCCTCCTCCGTCATTATCAGAGAGGAATAAGGAACTTGCCGAATGTCTTTGTTTTTATAATAAAAAATTGATTTCACAATTTTTTTTGTCAAGATATTTTAGTTTTTTTATATCAAGCAAAATTTATATCAAGATTTCATTTATTTTGTTGACATACCAAATATATATTTAAAACTATGTTTCATTCCCTTGTTTCTTATCTTTCCCATTTTATTTCCCACTCTCATTTCGTCAAAAATCCATCCAACATACCAAATGGGACTTAGTTAAATTGTGACATTTAACAATTTACTTGCCAAACCTCTTTGTAACTTGCCAAGTATTGTTTCACATATATAAATATCTAATTTTGAGTCCAACAACCATATTTAGTTCTTGCAATATACACAAAATTGTCAATTATACAACTGTAAAAATTTATTTCAGTTTAGTCCTATACATTTTTACAGTTTAGTCCTTGAACCCTTTTTGGTCTCAGCCCCTTGTTTCCCATTCATTTTATACACATTGGAACACTTGTAAGTCACCGAACGCATGTGAACAATGTTACGTACAAGTTATATAACTAAACATGTGACAATAAGATTCTATTATATTCCTATCTCCATTCTTTTAAAATTATTTTTCAACTACCAAACATGGACTTAATTGTTAGTTAGAACAAAAAAAATTGCAGTAATTGAACAACATATATTTGGTACAGTAAAAGAAAAAGAAATTTTATTTTTTGTAACACTTATTATCCCCATGTAATTATTTTTAATAAATTTCATTTTTAATTATTTTTAGAAAAAAGAATATAAAATAGTTCTTAGGAAAATTAAACTGAAAGATTTATAATAATTTTTTTTATTTGTATTTATTGTGAAGGATAGTAAAAGTTATGATGAGCTTGACGGATTAAATAACAACCAATTCACTATTGTACAGAAAATAAAAGAAAACACCCAAATGATTTTAGGCAAACTATGATCAAAATCAGCAATCATGTAAAAAGGGGGGGAAACACTACCCACAAATATAATACCTTAATTTTTTTTTAATTACCTTAAACCTATAAAGCATGATTACCTCAAAAAAGTAGATGGAATATGATGTATGATTTGATATGATACACATTTCATATTTGTAGATGCGCATTTATTCTTCTGCTGTATATCTATTTGTAACATTTTAAATTTTGATGTAAAATACAACTATTTTGGGTTTTCAAGAAGAGAAAAAAAAAAAGACTCCTGAATATTTGCAAAAATTTGATGCTTCATCATTTTGTTTTTGGGCTGAGAAGAAAAACATATATTTTGTTTGTAAGTTGTTATAGACCTTTTCTTCATATATATATATATATATATGGTTTGTTTTAATATTTATATTGTAATTTTTAAAATATTTAATACTCATTATTATTATTATTATTATTATTATTATTAAAGGTTTAATTTATTGATTACACATATAAATAATTATAACATGTCCTAAGATTTTACAAATTATTATTTATGTTTTACTGTCCTAAGATG
Organism: Adenanthera pavonina; assembly: GCA_026686845.1. Classification (NCBI taxonomy): domain Eukaryota; kingdom Viridiplantae; phylum Streptophyta; class Magnoliopsida; order Fabales; family Fabaceae; genus Adenanthera; species Adenanthera pavonina. The sequence continues at coordinate 15,862,884 of JAIVEN010000012.1, read as the reverse complement.
AAGTATGCATGTTTGTGATGACCACAAGATGACCGAGTGAGTCTTTCACAACAAGTCTAAACGATTTTTAATCTAAAATTTTAAAAATTAAAAAATAATTAAGAAAATTGCTCTGCTCCTCCAGTAAAATTGCATACGGTAGACTTCCAGCTGTGTTAGGTGTTTGGCCTCTGCGGAAATATATCGGAGGATCTTGCAAGTGCCATACATAGTATCATCGCGCGACTCTACCATCTACGCGATTGTCTTCCTGGATGTTCTGCGATTGTGAAAAGGGTTTCATCAGAGGTATTCTTCAAATTACAAGTTTTTGTTTAGAATATTTACTATTAGTTCCTTTTGGGAAATGTTTTTGCTTTGAAATGATCTGTAGTAGCAGTGAAATTGGAGTTTGAGCTGGAAATTAAGTATGAAATTGCTGATTTTTTTTCTAATTTTTCAAAATCAAGTTCAACTTGGCAGCTTTATCCTCGATACTTTTTACTATTTAGTGATAATCTAGTAAATACTGGTTAAAGATAAAGACTGGGAAGTGAATTTTGCTGGCGATTGTCTATTGACTGATTTTTATATGAAAGCAAAACTCACGATCCTGAGAAGTGCAGCCTTTTACGCATGAGTATTTGATTACTTTTTTTAGAGGGATGAAGCATTTTGTTTCAAGATGATTAATTAATTGATGTTTACCCATCTTTTTTTTTTCTTCTTTTTGCTGGTCCTGTTTTTTAACATTGTACTTTCTTTTAAGAGAAAATCAAGAAACTCTATTAGAAAGAGAGAAAGAAGAATATAAATGTGTTGTTTGTGCTACTAGGTTGAAATGCAAACTCTTATGATAATGAACTGCGTTGTTTCATATGTATGAGATATGGGTATGCGGGTGCACAATTGACAAAGGACAGAGGTGTGATATAAGTGCTAGGTATGAATGTAAAGGAAAATCCCTTTGGTTCTTGTTTCGTGGTTGTTTTAAGGGAATCTCTATTCCTGATATTCAAAGAGATAGGACAAGTTTGTCGTATTTTTTATGCTTTTTGGATTGTTTAATTAGACAAAACATAGTCCTATATATGTTTGTGGATAGGTAAGGTGCTGTTAGTTTAAGTTATTTTTTAATTTTAGAAAACACTTGATCAGTTTGAATTAAATTTGACTGGGGTTAATAATATGGGAACTTGTGAGCATGAATTCGAGATTTATCATATAGAATAAATATAATTTGTATTTTGTGATAAGGAAGCTTTTGATAATATTTTTTATATCCTATGCTTATCAGATCTTTGCGCTTTAGCTTTCTGGCCATTTCTGAAGCCACATATGTGTAATGATAATATTATTTATCCTATACAGTTGTCCCACATCCTTAGCATTACAGACATTCCTCTTGATTGTATTAAGCATATCTCCTTACTCTTTTTAAATATTCTCCCTCTTAAGTCTTTACAAGGCTAAGTAAGGCTTGAAGCTTCCTAGGAATTTTGAAATTGCAGGTGCAACTTGAGTACTGGGCAGCTAAACTCACACTTAAATATTTGTTTGAACTAAATTTGAACTCATCATAGTTATGTTTAAACCTGACCATAATATCTAGCGTTCTGGGAAGTCAATTTGGTTGAGGCTTTATTTTAAGGGAAAATTACATCCAAGGATCATAACCTTGCAAAATTTACAATGAAGGACCTTGAAATCACAAACTAGTCCCAAGGCCCAAAGAATCTTAATTTTTCCTTGAGTGAACAAAAATGCAAGGTTGGAGTCCTCGCATATAATCTTTGCTTATTTTAACCCAGTAATTTATAATTCTCAACAAGATACAATGTGCTAATTGCGAAAGTTTTCCTGTACTCCTCATTATAGTTGGTTTTCTTTAGTTTTAAAATTTTATGATTGTATGATCTATTTTATTGATTTTATAAATGAATCTCACGTTTGCATGAGCCATTTTATTGATTTTGCACGTATGATGTAACTATGGTTGAACCTTACTTTGGCTATGCATGCTATTTAGTTCAGTTTATTCATGATGATACAGATATACCAAAAAGTTAAGATGCTGATAAATTCTCTATGAACCTTTTTGTCATCTTCTTAGGTGTGCTTTTAATTTTGTAAGTCATTATTTATAGGTTAGCATTTCCCTTTATGACGAATGTAGTCAAAGCTTGAAACATACACATTTCATAAATTCTGTGATTTATCATTTCTCATTCAAGTGCTGTGAGGTTCTCTTTGGTCTTATTAGACATATATTTGTCTGTTGTTTTGCTCTGTGGATTACGGATTGCTTTTGTTGTCCAGACTTCAGAGAAGCTGTAGACCAGTCTGCTAATGGCTGATCATCGAAATAGAATTGGCCAGTCTCCTAGTGGGAAAGCCAATGCATCAGGAACTGCATATTCTATTGATCTGGCCACATTTCAATCACGATTGAAGGCTCTTTATTCACATTGGAATGAACACAAATCTGATATGTGGGGTTCATCTGATGTGATTGCTGTAGCAACACCCCCGGCTTCTGAAGATCTGCGATACCTGAAATCTTCAGCTTTGAATATTTGGCTACTTGGTTATGAGTTTCCTGAGACAATTATGGTTTTTATGAAAAAGCAGGTCCATTTCTTATGTAGCCAGAAGAAGGCCTCTCTTCTTGAAGTTGTAAAAGGACCTGCCAAGGAGGCTGTTGGTGTGGATATTATTATGCATGTGAAGGCAAAGAATGATGATGGCACTGCTTTAATGGATGCTATATATCGTGCTATTTACAAACTGTCAAATGTAGAAGGCCATGGTGCTGCTACAGTTGGATATGTATCAAGGGAGGCTCCTGAAGGGAAACTCCTTGAAACTTGGTCTGAGAAACTAAAGACAGAAAAGTTTCAGCTTGCTGATGTGACAAGTGGATTCTCTGACTTGTTTGCTGTAAAGAAAAATGATGAACTTACATCAATTAAGCGAGCTGGATACTTGACTACTAGTGCAATGAAGAACTTTGTGGTTCCTAAGCTTGAGAATGTCATTGATGAAGAGAAGAAAGTTTCTCATTCGACATTAATGGATGAGACAGAGAAAGCTATTCTAGAACCTTCTAGAGTCAATTGTAAATTAAAGGCTGAGAATGTTGATATCTGTTACCCTCCAATTTTTCAGAGTGGTGGGGAGTTTGATCTCAAACCCAGTGCTGTTAGCAACAATGAGCTACTACATTATGACTCCACCAGTGTGATTCTATGTGCAGTTGGCGCCCGGTATAAGAGTTACTGTTCAAATATAGCTAGAACCTTCTTGATTGATGCGGACTCTACTCAGAGCAGGGCTTATGAGGTTCTTCTGAAGGCGCATGAAGCAGTCATCGGTTCTCTGAAACCTGGTAACAAGTTGAGTGCTGCATATGAAGAAGCTGTTTCTGTTGTCAAAAAGGATGCTCCTGAATTAGTTCCTAATCTAACAAAATCTGCTGGGACGGGCATTGGTATTGAGTTTCGTGAATCAGGTTTTAATCTTAATGCTAAAAATGATAGGCTGGTGAAAGAAGGTATGGTCTTCAATGTGTCACTGGGATTTCAGAACTTGCAGAGCCTGAGCAATAGCTCGAAGAATCGGACCTTTTCTCTCTTGCTTGGAGATACAGTCATTGTTAACAAAGATAAGATAGAAGTTGTGACATATTTGAGTTCCAAGGCTGTTAAGGATGTGTTATACTCATTCAATGAAGATGAGGAAGAAGACAAACCCAGTGTGAAGGTGGAAGCCAATAAGGTTGAATCATTCATGTCTAAGACAACCCTAAGATCAGACAACCATGAAGTTTCGAAAGAGGAGCTCCGGAGGCAGCATCAAGCAGAACTTGCTCGTCAGAAAAATGAAGAAATTGCAAGGCGACTTGCTGGTGGTGGAAGTGAGAATGGAAATAACCAATCTACTGCAAGGACTTCAACTGAATTGATCGCGTACAAGAATGTGAATGACCTTCCCCCTCCAAGAGATTTGATGATTCAGATTGACCAGAAGAATGAAGCAGTTCTCTTTCCTATCAATGGAACTATGGCACCTTTTCATGTTGCCACCATCCGAACAGTTTCCAGCCAGCAGGATACAAATAGAACTTGCTATATTAGAATAGTTTTTAATGTACCTGGGGCTCCTTTCAGTTCTCATGATCCGAATTCATCAAAGTTTCCAGGATCTATATATTTGAAGGAGGTTTCTTTTCGTTCAAAGGACCCAAGGCATATAAGTGAGGTGGTGCAGCAAATTAAAACTCTCCGACGGCAAGTTATGGCTAGGGAGTCTGAGAGAGCTGAGAGAGCAACTTTGGTCACTCAGGAGAAACTGCAGCTTGCGGGTAACAGATATAAGCCAATTAGATTGACTGACCTCTGGATCCGTCCTGTTTTTGGTGGCCGCGGAAGAAAGTTACCTGGTACACTTGAGGCTCATGTGAATGGATTTCGGTATTCTACTACAAGGCAGGATGAACGTGTTGACATAATGTATGGAAACATAAAGCATGCCTTTTTTCAGCCAGCAGAGAATGAGATGATAACGCTTCTGCACTTTCATCTGCATAACCACATAATGGTGGGAAACAAGAAAACCAAGGATGTTCAATTCTTTGTTGAGGTAATGGAGGTTGTCCAGAATGTGGGAGGGGGAAAGAGATCTGCTTATGACCCTGATGAGCTTGAAGAAGAGCAACGGGAGAGACAAAGAAAGAATAAAATAAATGTTGAATTTCAGAGTTTTGTGAATCGAATCAATGATCTCTGGGGACAGCGCCAATTTAATGGTCTTGACCTTGAGTTTGATCAGCCATTGAGAGAGCTTGGTTTCTTCGGGGTACCTCACAAATCGTCAGTTTTTATTGTCCCAGCTTCAAGCTGCCTTGTTGAGTTGATTGAGACTCCTTTCCTTGTTGTCACTCTAAGTGAGATTGAGATTGTAAATTTGGAGAGAGTTGGCCTTGGACAGAAGAACTTTGATATGACGATTGTATTTAAGGACTTCAAGAGGGATGTGATTAGGATTGATTCCATCCCTTCCACAGCACTTGATGGCATTAAGGAATGGCTTGACACAACAGACATCAAATATTATGAAAGCAGGTTGAATCTGAACTGGCGTCAGATACTGAAGACAATCACCGATGATCCCCAGAGCTTTGTAGATGGTGGAGGATGGGAGTTTCTGAATTTGGAAGCCAGTGATTCAGAGTCTGAGAACTCCCAGGATTCAGACAAGGGTTATGAACCATCAGATGTGGAGCCTGAGTCAGAGTCAGAAGATGACATTTCTGACAGTGAATCACTTGTAGAATCAGAGGAGGAAGATGAGGAGGAAGAGGAGGAGGACTCAGAGGAAGAGAAAGGAAAGACATGGGAAGAGTTGGAGAGGGAAGCAACCAAGGCCGACAGGGAGAAAGGAGATGAGTCAGACAGTGAGGAGGAGAGGAAGAGAAGAAAGATGAAAGCTTTTGGTAAGTCACGGGCTAGCTTAGGCCGCAACATCCCAAAGAGAAAGAAGTTGAGATAGATGTTTAAATATAAGGCTTCTGTGAAATAGTTCCATAAAATGCAGTTACTAGCTTGGGTGTGTTCTTATATTTAATATTAGGTAATCCTGGTATCATTTTGAGGGTTGCGGCAGCAGATAGAATTCCTTGGTGTAAATTATGTGTCTGTAAAACATATATGTATATATTATAGACTTATACTGCAATGTGCAGATAAATATGTATTTTGTCCTTGTTTAATAGGCATATAATGTTTTGCTTTCAGACCAAAGGCTACCAGTAGATGTGGTAATCTGTTTTCGGATTATCCTATATATCCCTTTTTGTTAGAAAGAATAATTAGATGTATAAATGCACTATGTTCCTGTACAATAAACTGATAAGATTTGGTTATAAAGCGGATGTGCAAGTATTTTTCACTTGGGATACTTATTTTAGGGGTTTATTATTTTATCTTTACGTGAATCTAAGGTCCTGTTTGGTTGGGGTTTTTTTGAGGAAAGGAAAAGGGAATTCCCTTCCCTTGTTTGGTTCATAAATTTGGAGAAGATTTAATTCCCTTGTTTGGTGAAATTTGAGGGGAGGGAATTGGAGGGATTTGAATGAAACCTTGTTTGATTCAGGCATGGACCCGTGAATGTCCACAATGTAGGAACAGTTTTCTGAGTCTACAAGAGTTAATGGAAGATTTATCAGTGCAGATGATGGAAATCATGGGGCCATTGAGTTCGAGAGAAGGAGAAATCCCAGAATGCAATAGAGAATAGCCACGAAAATGGATGTGGCGCAAAAGAAAAGATGTGCACTAGCCGCACTTTTCATCTAAATTTTAGATGATTCAGATTTTCTTATTTTTTTAATTAGGTTTTAATAATTTATCTTAAATGAAATAAATTACAAAATAATATCAATTTATTATTTTCAACCTATAAAAATAACACTTTATCTTAAAAATATAAAAATAAAATAATATGACATTTGAACGGTTTAAATGGGACATGCACTATGCACATCTTTGAGGATGTGCTCCAAATCCAAAATGTCCATATGTAGGCGACGGAAAGGAAATTTTAGAGGTTATCATATAAGTTTGGATATATTATCGTTTCAGGAGAAAGAATGACAAAAAAAAAAAAAGAAGTGTATGGGGCCCATTTTATTTACTTACGCAAATTTTAATTTTTTCGTCTACCTCTCTTATAGCACTACATACAGTAAATTATTTGCGGTTGAGATTTTGGTTTGACTCTGATTATCATTTACTTGATTTACGAAGATGTAATATTCCCAAGTCCGACCAAGATTACGTTCTGGGATGGTTAGAAATGTGAAATGTAATTTTTGTTGGATAATACTTCGGAAGATATGAAGGTCAAATTGCCAGCAAACAGTTGGAATAGAAGAGCTTTTAATGATACATCAAAATTGGAATTCTTAAGGGATCTATCTATCACTTTTGGTAAAATCACCTCAGGAGATCCAATTTACATACTTTCATGATATAGTTAATCACTTTAGGAACATTAAAATGTTACTTTCTGCCATGTTCACGTGGCAAAACTATATAAGAAGCTGCTGATTTCTTAATTTCTCACTTTGTCTATATGCTTGTTGGTATCTTATGGAGGCAAACCACTCAACTTCAATGTTTTTATCCAATGAACTAAAGAGTTACTCTTGATTTTGATAGACCAGAATGTGGTGAAGGACAGGACCTCCATTAAAGTTCTGCAACAAAGTGAAGAAGACTAGGGATGAAGAAGTGGTTGAGTTCTTACCCAAGTTTGTGTTTGCAAAACCCAACGAGAGGGTAAAAGGGATAAAGGGTGCTGTGGATGTTTTCACGAAGTTATAAATGCTAATTGTATATTTTTATTTTTATTTGATGTAGAAGAAACAGATCTCAGTAATCTAAAGTTTTATTTGGTGGGCATCTCTCCTTAAGGAGATCCTTTAGCACCTATAAGCTAGTTGAGTAGTTATAATTTAAATAGAATTATTTTGTTTAAATCTATACAATAATCTATTTGATAAGTTTCTATTGATCTTCTCAACATGCTATTAGTCATCCCTTATTTGATAGAATTAGAGATATTTTTCCTTTCTACCACTTTTCTTCCTTATTCGATAGGAAGAATTTTGTAACATTGAGAAATGCACGGAGGTAAGATTTTTCACTTATATAGGTCATAGTATTGAACCTTAATTGGCTTAGAGAGAATGCCATTGAACCCTAAGTAGATTAGCACGCAATTGGACCTTAATTGGCATATTAATGTGTTTATCATATTAGCAATGTAATTACCTTATAACTGGAGGCATTTGATGAAAGCCATAGAGGAATGTTTATACTTTATAGCATTGCTCTTTGGTCTAAAGTTTTTTTTTTTGGTCCAAATTTTATAAAGTTAACATATAAACACTTTCAAGGGAAGTTGTGAGGAAAAACATTAGTAATAGGCAAGTCCAATGAACTCAACTTGGTGTGTTAATTATAAGTGATAAAATGCATGATTTTCTGAGCTTATTTGAGAATTTTAACAGGCATTTATTAGTATTTTTAAAAATTTTGGTTTATTTTCTATTATTTTTTTTATTTTTTAATAAATTGTAGAAATTATTAATTATTAGTAATTGTCATTGGTCTTCAGTTATTTTTAATAATATTTAGAGAAACAAATGATGGCTGGTTGATCCACTTGGGCTTCAGTTGTAGACATTGGAAAGTTTGAAATTCTTGTTCCCTAATGCCTTGTTTGATTATATGGAAAATTCACCATAAAATTAATAATCTTATGACTTAGTAGCATGAAGCTTATCCTTAATGGTAAAAAATTATGGGTTCGATCCCGCCAACTACTTCAAGCATTTTAGCTTGCCCTGAGTGGCTGACCTACGTTATGTTTGGCAGCAAGGGCTGATGCACCCCTCAACTTTTGGAAACTGCATCTAAATTTATATATATATATATATATATTTAGATGCAGTTTCCAAAAGTTGAGGGGTGCATCAGCCCTTGCTGCCAAACATAACGTAGGTATATATATATGAAATTCCATTTTACACCCTCACTGGTTTATTGGATTTGAAGCCACTGGTGGATGTTTGGCCCAAAAAAAAAAAGAAAACCCAATTGGAGAAGAGATGAAGAAGTGAAAAAGCTATCAGAGAGGAAGAAAGTGAACATAGCATGAGAGAGAGGAAGCTGACAATAATGTGAAGCAGCAAGTCCTCTCCTATTATTTGGGTCTTTCCAGATTTTCTTCATCACCATTTCCTCTAGCTCAAGCTTCAATATCCATTGTTGACCTTAAAAAAAAAAAGCTTCAATTTCCATACCCACTCCCACAATAATTTCCTCTTTCCTCCATCCCCTTCCTCGGATAAAAGGTTCAAATGGAGGTTATATTACGAAAAGGTGCATAACCATAGAGGGTGTGATGAATGTTATGAATTTCCCTGGGTCTCTTTCTGTTCCCTCTGTTGATTCCTTCTTCTCCTTCTGAAAGTTTCTTCTTCTCTGAGATTCTCCTCCTTCTATTCCTGTAGTTCCTTTGCACTAATCGGGACATTAGTAGAAGATACTAAGAAAATCCTATATTTCTTCACGTCTATGTGTGTTCCCTTGCATTTCCCAGAAGATCATAACAATTGGTGCTCTCCTTGACCTCCTGCTCTGATGGCGGACTTAACACCTGAGGAGGAAGTTCTACTAGACCAAATAGCAGCTTCCTTGAAACGCATTTCTCTGTCAATTGCACGACAAGATACAAGATTGGAACAATTGGAGTTGTCTGTTCTCAGGGTTCTCCAATCCTTAGATTCTTTGGTAGCGAGTGAGGATCAGCACTATGTTGAAACTTCAAACTCAGACTCCGCTCCTCAACTTGATGTGTAATTTCTGAACGTGACTTCCAAGTTAGGTCCCATAATCAATTCTTCATATTTTAATGTGATGGTTGTTCTCCATGATTGCTAGAGTGTTAAGTCTATAGACTATGACAGTGAGAACGCTAACTTGACTAGTATGATGCTCGAAACTGGCGCGCCTGTGGGTGGGCCTCTAATACATGGGTTTTGCCTTTTTCAAATGGTGGACCAATTTAATGGCTAGGTCACAGTACTTCAAGTCCAATTCAGGCCTATTCAATCCATCTTCCTCTGCCCTAGCGACTCCTTCTTCAAGTGCAATGGAGTTCTGGTGCTTGTTCCTTGCATTGACCTTGTTTCCGAGTCAGCTTGGCTCACCGATTTCTTCAATCCCTTGTCACTGGCAGCTGTGAGTGAGCAATGGGTTATTCCTTATTCTACTATCCATGTGATCTTTGATCCTGGTATTTTGCCTTTTAGTATTCATTTTACATCCTTGCTACCATTTTCTATTTGGGAGTTTGATCATGGTATTGCTAGTGGCTGGTGCTTCTTCAATGTTTTCACTGCTGCAACTGAAATTGCATCTTTATTTCCTTCTCGTAGTATATTGGGGTCCTTCATACCTTATGAGGATTTTAAGCAACTACTTAGAGCTAGTGCTGTGACGTTTACTTTGTCCTTCTTTGCTCGGGTCCTAGTGCCAGGTGCAATTGTTTTTCTAGCTATTGATTTTAGTCTAGCCATTGAAATTGAAAAGACTGCATATATTAAGGGCCGTTTGGTTCTCTGTTTTATAAAATTAAGTTAAGATAAATGAAGTTTGTAAAAATGAAGTTTAGATAAAATAAGTTTGTTGGAAGTTGTTATGTTTGGATATTCTTTTTGTAAAAGTAAGTTTGACAAAAAATCTGTTTGGATGATAGGGGTTAAAAGTACTTTTAGATGTATAATATAGAGTAAATTTATTTCTCTTTTTCCAAAACCCACGTTTTATTAAAGGAAAATTAACTTTTCCTCTCCTTTTCCAAAATCACAGTTTAACTCATTTTTCATTTTTCAAAAAGTAAGTTTGTGGTTGGTTTGTGTTTGACCAAACACATTTTTTAGAAAACCATGGTTTTGTTTTGTAAACAATGAACCAAACATGCACTAAGTGTCAATACATTTGTTCTCCACCTCCATCTGTTATTATCGTGGCAGCCATATGGGTTTTCAAAATGCAAACTGTTTTGACTCTTGAGGTATCTCCTTATAATTGTTGCTTCACTTTTTATTCCACTCTTGAGATACCGCCTTGGGGTTTGTTCTATTGTTGCATTCAAGATTTTGCTATATCTCTTGCTCTTCTACACTTGGTGTTAATTGTTACTTACATTGGTGGCTCTGAAGCTGTCACAAACGTTTGGTGTTTTACATATGTTATTTCCATCTATCACTTTTCAACTATTGCTCCAATGCACTATGATTCTGATTTTAATAGCTCCCTCATTTCATTACAATATAGCATAAGTTTTGGAGAATTTTATGCCTCTATTAAATTTGCCTCAGCTTGAAGTTCTTGATAAGTGGAAGCAGGTTGCACACTCTGCTCATGCAATTTTTGCTACTGATGGATACATCACTATTTTCGTTAATGGCAAGCAAAGCTTTGTTAGGATTATTAGCTTGTTCTAGGGTGTATCTATAACAACTTTGGACCTTCTAGTGCAAACAGTTAACTCAAAGCCTCTTGGTTATATTGAACTATGCTTACTATTTGTGGTGCAGTCCTATGTTCACTTTCTAGTGGAATGCTATGCGGTTACCATTGTTCATTTTTATTGGTTGTCCCTTGTAAACATTCTCCAAATCTTTTCTTTGGAGGGAAGGAAAAATGAAGTACGCTTAAGTGTGGAAGAACAAAATACTCATGGCAATTTTTCAATTGAATACAATGCGTTTCACTTACCTCAGTATGAGAAGGCTGCTAAACAAGATTCTGATGTAGCAAGTTACTTGATGTGGTTAACTAAGTTTGCTGCATCTTATAATGCAAGACAACAACCTGCACTTACTCAGATTGAAGTGCTTCATCCTCACACCAATATTATCTATGCTACTTATTTACCTTGTTGCTTTGTCATTATATCTAGTTTTCAGCAATTTTTCTTTTATACATCTCAGCTTTTGTGATGAAATTGAGCGTCCATTCAATTACATTGCTTCAACACTATGTGAAGGTGAATTTATATGCAACTTTGTCACAAAACATTAGTTGGGAGGCCACCGTTGCATTCTCATTGAAGTTGGTTGCTTATATTCTTAACACTTACCTTGATCTTGACCTTGAGGACAAGGTCAATTTCAAGAGGGAAGGAAATGTCATGATGCAGATCTTGAGTGGGATGGGCCAAGCAGAATTATGGGTTGGAGATATAATGAATGGGCCAAGGATGAAGTCAAGACCTTTTGAAGTTGAGAGAAATGGAGGTTATATTATGAAAAGATGCATCACCGTAGAGGGTGTGATGAATGTTATGAATTTCCCTGGGTCTATTTCTGTCCCCTCTGTTGATTCCTTCTTCTCCTTCTGAAAGTTTCTTCTTCTTCTCTGAGATTCTCCTCCTTCTATTCCTGTAGTTCCTTTGCACTAATCGGGACATTAGTAGAAGATACTAAGAAAATCTTATATTTCTTTACGTCTATGTGTGTTCCCTTGCATTTCCCAGAAGATCATAATAGCCATGTCCTTTGATTTCAAGGTTTAGAGTATCTTGTAGAAACAGATTTTATATATACAAATCTATAAGTATAAATAAATCTTCTACAGATTCGCAGCGGAATAAATAATTATTATAAATACCTCTCACCATAGCTATAGAAAATCTGATTGAGTAATCGTACTCGAATTAGGAATAAATCAAAAATCTGCAAACAAAGAAATTATTGGTAGCTGGGAATTAGCCGTCACTAGTTAGGGAACCTCTATATGAGCATAGAATGAATTATTGGTGTGTCTGACGCTTTACTCAGCCTCCTATTAAATAGCCTAGCCATAATAGGTTATTTAATAGTTATCATATCTTTTATTTGAATTTCAAATTCAAATAAAGATAACACAATATCAACTGAGTTATCCCTTATCTCCTAAAATCACTCAACTGATATTATCTTTATTAAAGATAAGGACCACACTTAGATAAAATATATTTAATTAAGTAAATAAGATAAATATAATTTATATAAATTCAAATATTTATTATTATTAATTAAATATATCTAACATTCTCCCACTTGGTCCGATCATAATATGTCAGTTGATATATCAAGAGATATTTAAGCAATACTACATGAATCATAACGGTAGGTCCTCTAAATGTGAGTATTACCTTCTATGTATCACAAGTAGTATCCTTACTTTATGGGATATCTACTTTATGAATAAATCAGAATGTTTATTCGATTCATAAATTCATGTTTATTTATTTCAACAAGAATGTATACTATATAATCATGAGATAATAAACCATAAATTGAAATTTCATTACTTTACATAGCTCGATTAGACCAGTGAAAGTCTAATACCCATATGAGGCACATGATCCTTAAACTCCTTTGGATGCATCCCTTTAGTAAACGGATCAGCTAACATTTCTTTCGTCCGAATGTGCTCAACGATTATTTGGCCTTCTTTAATTCTATCTTTCAAGGCTAAGTACTTGATGTCGATGAACTTGCTTTGACTTCCACTTTTATTATTCTTAGCCATGAACACAGCAGCCGTATTATCACAAAGCACTTTAATTAGCCTAGAGATTGAGTACACAATCTTAAGCCCAGCAATGAAATTTCTAATCCATATTCCCTGTGAGCTTGATTCAAAACACGATACAAACTCAGCTTCCATAGTAGAGGTGGCTATGAGTGTTTGTTTGGTACTTTTCCAGGATATAGCTCCCTCTGCTAATAAAAAGATATAGCCGGATGTTGATTTTCTTGTGTCAATGCATCCTGCTAAGTCTGAGTCTGAATACCCAACAACTTCTAGGTTGTCGGATCTCCTGTATGTAAGCATGTATTGTTTAGTACATTTTAGGTACCTCAAAACTTTCTTTGCAGCCTTCCAATAATCCATTCCTAGATTACTCTGGTGTCTTCCTAACATGGCCATAGCAAAAGCTATATCAGGTCTTGTGCAAACCTGTGCATACATCAAGCTTCCAACCGCTGAGGAATAAGGAATATTCTTCATCTCCTTCTTTTCAAAATCATTATTGGGACACTGTAACTAGCTAAATTTGTCCCCTTTCACAATAGGTGCTGGAGTAGATGAACAATCCTTCATCTTGAATCGTTCAATAATTTTATTGATATAAGTTTCTTGAGATAATCCCAAGATGCCTTAAGATTTATTTCTATGTATCCTAATGCCAATGACATAGGATGCCTCACCCATATCCTTCATTTCAAAATTCTTGGACAGAAATTGTTTCACCTCATACAACAACCCCAAATCTTTAGTGGCAAGCAGTATTTCATCCATATATAAGATCAAGAATATGATCTTACTCCCACTGACCTTGTGATATATACATTGATCCATAATGTTCTCAATAAAGCCAAAAGATGTGATTACCTCATGGAATTTTAAATACCACTGTCGTGAAGCCTGTTTGAGACCATATATTGACTTCTTCAACCTGCAAACTTTATGTTCATTTCCTTTAGAAATGAATCCCTCATGCTGTTTCATATAGACTTCTTCCTCAAGATCCCCATTGAGGAATGGAATCTTAACATCCATCTAATGTAACTCTAAATCAAAGTAAGCTACTAATGTCATGATGATACGGAAAGAATCTTTCTTGAACACAGGTGAGAAAGTCTCTCTGTAATCAATTCCCTCCTTTTGAGTGAATCCCTTGGCAACCAACCTTACCTTGTAGCGCTCTATGTTACCTTGTGAGTCCCTTTTGGTCTTAAAGACCCATTTACAGCCAATGGCCTTAGACTCACTAGGTAACTCTACAAGTTCCCAAACTTTATTATTTGTCATGGATTGCATTTCATCAGTCATAGCATCATACCATAATTTAGAGTTTGCATCCTGCATAGCCTGAGTAAATGTGAGTGGATCATCTTCAACACTTATATCATAGTTAGATTCAGTAAGGTACACCACATAGTCACTAGGAAGTGCTGACTTTCTTTCTCTAGTTAATCTCCGCACCTCCACTTGTTGAGTGGGTTGGGGTTGTTCTTCAGGAACATTTTCTATCACTCCTTGTGGTTGTTCTTCATGAGTGATAGGTTCATTAGATTGTTCCTGATTTCCAACATTATCAACTTGAGTTTCGGGAACTGCATCATTTTCCATATTCACTCCAACAGGATGAGTGTTATATATTAGTGATGTTCCTTCATGATTAGTGGTTTCTTGAATGTGATCTTCTTCAGTGACTAAGTCAGGTACTTGATCACTCCCACTGATCACATCATTCTCAAGAAACTTAGCATTCCTAGATTCCACAAATCTCATTGAATATGAAGGACAATAAAATCTATAACCCTTGGATCTTTCTGCATAGCCTATGAAATAGGCACTAATGGTCCTAGGATCCAGTTTCCTTTCTTGAGGGTTATACACTCTTACTTCCGCAGGATAGCCCCATACACGTATATGATTCAAACTGGGTTTCCAACCTTTCCAGATTTCAAAAGGAGTTTTGGGAACTTCCTTTGATGGAACCCTGTTTAAAATATATACTGCTGTCTTAAGTGCATCTCTCCATAATGAAACTGGAAGCTTGGAGTTGCTTATCATACTCCTCACCATATTCAATAGCGTCATGTTCCTTCTTTCAGCTACACCATTCATATCAGGTGAGCCATGGTGTATTGAGCTACTATACCATGCTCTTGAAGAAACTCAGCAAATGGACTAGGTGCTTATCCATCATCAGTGTACCTTCCATAATATTCACCTCCTCTATCAGATCTAACAATTTTAATTTGCTTACCAGTTTGTTTCTCTACTTCCGCTTTATATTCCTTAAAAGCATTTAATGACTCACTTTTATTATAAAGCAAGTAGATATACATATACCGTGAATAATCATCTATAAAGGAGATAAAGTATTTTTGACCATGAGAAAATAAATCAGGGCAACAAATATCTGTGTGAATAATCTTTAAAATTTCAAAACTTCTCTTAGCCCCTTTATGTGACTTGTTGGTCTGCTTACCCTTAATGCAGTCCACACATGGATCAATTTCTTTATGGTCTAAAGATGGGAGGATCCGATCTTTAGTTAACTTTTTGATCCTCTCTATGGAGATATGTCCTAATCTCCTATGCCACAAGCTAAGAGAATTCTCATTCATGACACTTCGCTTAATACCATGCGTAACAACATGAGATTGAGGTAAATCAGTATGTAATTTGAATAAACCATTACATAAAGAAATATCAGCAAAAGGTAAAGAGTCTTTATTCAATCTCATCAAATTTGAAGAAAGAAATAATTCAAATCCCAAAGGAACTAATTTGTAAATTGAAACTAAATTTTTAGAAAAATCTGGAATATAAAAGCAATTTTCTAAATCTAAAATTGATTTATTTGATAAAATGATCCTGCATGTTCCAACTGCTTCCACATGGGCCCTCATCCCATTGCCCCAGTAGACATTTTCCTCATTGGGATGTGGGCACCTGCTGTTGAGAAACCCCTGCATGGTATTAACAATGTGAATTGTAGTTCCACAATCAATCCACCAAGTGTCATAATGAATACTAACTAAATGAGATTCATAAATCACACAAGAAATATAAATTCCATTACCTATATCCTTTTTAGCGAGCCATGCCTTCCTCTTAGGACATTCATTCCGCATATGTCCTTTCTTCCTATGGAAAAAGCAAGTGGCCTTATCTTTATTCTCAGCAGAAGCTGGAGGAATGGACTTATTCCTTTTGTCTTTCTTGTTCTTCCTCCTAGAATTGGAGCTTTCTGCCAAATGCACTTCCTTAGGTGCATCTCTTACACTCCTCATCAGTCTAGCCTCTTCTTGAATGCACATGGCCAACAATTCATCTATTGACCATTGTTCCTTATGTGTATTGTAAGAGACATAGAAAGCTTCATACTGATGAGGAAGGGAACTCAGAATGAGCTGCACAAGGAATTGCTTAGGAGGCTTCATTTTAAAACGCCTCAGCTGTGATGCCAAGTCTCTCATTTTCATAATATGTTCTCGGACACCACCCACACCTGCAAGTTTCATATCAACAAGTTCCTTATAATAGCCCCTCCTAGTTGTTTATCTGCAGGGGTATGCTGCTTGTCAATAGCCTCTAAGTATTTTTTGGCTGTTCGGCAATCTGGAATAGAACCTCGAATGCTTCTCTTAATATGCGCCTTAATCAACATTAAGGCAAGGCGGTTGGATCGATCCCAATGATCATATGCAGTTTGCGCATCCTTATCGCCTTCTTTAGGCACTGGAGGTTCTTTAATCCTTAAGGCATAATCTAGCTCCGTATAACCAAGATGAAGGAGAATATCTTCCTTCTACTCAGCATGATTTGTGCCATCAAGAGTGATTTTATGGCCAACTTCAGATAGAATGTGAGATGAAGGAGCTGCAAGGAAAATAATTATTAAACACACTTACTGTAATAATTTTGAGACAATCAATCATCACCTTAACAATTATGTATGTTTACCAATGTAATACATACTTACATAAATATCGTATCACTAATTTCTACCTGTGGGCAAAGACATTAGCATAGCATATATTTATGTCTAATAAGTGATGAAACTAGAATGCATTTATACTTCCTAATACCTATGGGCTACTTAGAAAATACAAGGCCATATCTATTTTATCCTAATAAAATATGCAATTATAATTATCTATCTGTGGGTAAAGATGAATTAGAATCACACATTTTATTAAAATTTGATATTCTATATCCATATGTGATTTATGTTATGCATGCAACTTTACAAGGATGCTATGGCTACTCCTTAAAACAAAAGCATGCTAATCACAAATATCACAAAATTATGTGCAATTAAAATCATGTATATGCACAACATCATGAGAATTTAAATAATTAATTTAATCAACTAAACAATTATGTGATTAAATAATTAAATAAATTCTCCCACTCTCTTATTTATTTACAAAAATTGCATAGAAAATAAATAATGCAAGCTGAAATTATTTCCAGAAAAATAAAATGAGAATTGCCCCAAAACGCAGGCCCAGAAAACAAGTCCAAGAATGTGTAGAAAATAAAAACAAAAAAATAAAACAGACCCAAAACTAGTATAGCCCAAAAAACAGAAGCAAAAAAAAAAGTGCAGAAAAATAAAAACAAAAAAATAAACAGACCCAAAACTAGTATGGCCCAGGAACAGAAGCCAAAAAAAAATTGTAACAAGATAAAACAAAATTGGAAGACAAGCCCAGACATCAAAGCCCATTCCCTCTAAATTAATGAAAACGTTAGCATCAAAACAGAATTCCTTTATTACTATCGGCAATCAAAAAAAAAATTTATATGGAGAGAAAAAAAAAATCCTAGGCCGCACATAAAAAAAAATGATAACCCAGTTTGTCGATAACAGTAGCGTACGAACATATGAAAACAAAGAATACAAGCATGCAGAGGTAATATAAATCAGTAGCTCTGATGCCATATGTAGAAATAGATTTTATATATATAAATCTATAAGCATAAATAAATCTTCTATAAACTCGCAGCGGAATAAATAATTATTATAAATACCTCTCGCCATAGCAATAGAAAATTTGATTGAGTAATACTACTCGAATTAGGAATAAATCAAATATCTGCAAACACAGAAATTATTGGTAGCTGGGAATTAGCCGTCACTAGTCAGGGAACCTCTATATGAGCGTAGAATGAATTATTGGTGTGTCTGACGCTCTACTCAGCCTCCTATTAAATAGTCTAGCCATCATAGGTTATTTAATAGTTATCATATCTTTTATTTGAATTTCAAATTCAAATAAAAATAACACAATATCAATTGAGTTATCCCTTATCTCCTAAAATTACTCAACTGACATTATCTTTATTAACGATAAGTACCACACTTAGATAAAATATATTTAATTAAGTAAATAAGATAAATATAATTTATATAAATTCAAATATTTATTATTATTAATTAAATATATCTAACATATCTTTCTGCTCTCCATGCTGCTTGCCGTCGCTCTAGTGCTTTCATTTTCTTTTTTTATTTCAATACTTCTAATGCGTATGAGTTTGCAAAAATACTTACTTGATTAGATTAGCCATTTCGACTTGGGTTGAGCATTTATATTTTGATTTCAATGTTGGAAAAATTATTTGTTATTCTTTTAGTAAAATCACAATATTTATTTTCATTTGCTTTTTTGTATTTTTGTATTAAAGAATTTATTTTTTATATGCATTTATTTAAATTATGATTATTAATTAATGTATTATTTGTTTATCTTAATCTATGATTTAGGATATGTGGATTATAAATTTAATTGAATTTTAAATGCGTAAGTTATCATTGCCTATTGGCTCATTGGTCAACAATATTAATAAATAGAATCTCATATAGCATACCAGTTACATATACAATTTTATTCAGCTTTATATATTAGAAATTCATACAATTTTAACATATATATATAGTGTTATATGATAATAATTATTTATTTTATTACTTTTTTTAATATATTGTTACCACTAGTCTAGGATCCTAGATCCGTCATTGCTTGCCTCTATGTAATAGAAAAAAAAAATAGAAGAAAATTCATCATAATGAAAGCCTTGAAAGGAACGAAACAAGGATTCTCACTGATGGTGAAAAAAGTACAAAGTTATAAACTTTGAAGATTATATATTAAAAAATAATAAAATAAGTAAAATTTGTTCTGGAATTTTTGTCCTGGGTATAAAACTTTGAAGATTTTTTTTGGGTTTTTTTTTCTTACAATCTTGTTCATATTTTCTTTTTATTTTGATTATTTAAAAATAATTGATATTAATATTAAAATATATAAAAAGATGCAACATTCATAAGCTATAAAAAATATTTTTTAATTATAAAATTAACTATTACTGGACATTAAATTGATTATTTTATTATTAGTAATTTAAAAGTAGTTTACAAATTAAAAAAATTTAAATTGATTAATTTACTATTTTTATTAAATACATGTGTATACTATTTTGATCATTAAATATATAATAATGAATATTTTAATATATTTTTATAGTAAGGATATCACAGTCATTTGATTATTTTTTATTATTTTTATAATTTTATAACTCGTTTTCATGTTCTGTGTGGTACATTGTTTATATACATAAATATTTATATATTCATTCATATCAGGTAAAAAAAATCATTCATTCAACCATATGCAAAAATGGATGTTTGGATGTTTTATGGCTGAATTGTACATCTTCGACTTTTCCTGATTTAATCTGTCCTCACGTCTCCTATCCAACTGTCCTATATGTTATTTTCTTTTTATCTTTGCTATTTTGTTTTAATAATTTATGTTCTTAGGGCATTTAATCGGATGAATTGTTGTTATTATAACAATATAACAATAAGAAATTATCTGTAAGGTAGTTAGGGCACATCTAAAAGATTTAATTGTGTATCAATAATGGTTGGGTAGAGTGAAAGAAACTTAATTTCCTTTAAATAAAGTTAAGAGTTCAAAAATTATAGATAAAAAAAATCACATTGGGAGAATTATTCTTAGGTCTATTGGTCTAACAATATCCGAATATGGTCCAGTAGGACTAAATACCAAATAATTATATAAATAAAAAAGGGGGGCTTAATTGTGTGTATCTTCATCTTTTATTGTTTTGCCTCAATGTATATGTTTTTTTTTTTCCTTTTGTGTAAACGCTGAATGTATATGTTCCTCGTTAGTAACGAAACATACTGATTAATCCTCTTATTTGTATTTTGTTGGGCAAAGCTTAAGGTACTCCCTCTGTGCCATTTTATTTGTTATTTGGGAGAATTTTCAATATTTCATCTTATATGTTATTTTAGGAAATCAATGAAGTATTTATTTAGTTTTTCAATTATACTCATATTTATTTTTTACATTAAATTTACTACTATTTAAGTGGATGACTAGAATAACTAAATGGATATTATGAGTCCCTAATAATATTTAATTGCCAAGATTATCTTGAATCAACTACAAAACAAATATCATGAGTGTTTGGATGGATTGATGTATAAGTACTCCCTTTGCTTCATAAAAATCATCTTTTTAAAGGTTTTTATATGTTTCACAGTATTTATTATTTTAAAATTTTAATGTAGTATTAATTAATTATTTTACTATTTTACCCTTTATTAATATTAAATATATTATTTAAAAGAGTATTTAAACTAAGCATATTTTGATAAAATATTTTTAAAATTTACAATATTTTAAATCATTTAATAATTTTTTTTACTATAAAAATTATAAAAAATAGATTTTATACAAAGCTGAGTATAACCTTAAGTACCATCCTTTGGCTCACTCTCTCTAGTTTAAAAGGTCAAGGTGTATATATCATTATTATTAAAATCAGATCAGATCGGCCGGTTCAACCGGTCAGACTAGGAATTTGTGCCTAGTCCGGTTCGGTCATGGTACACTACCAGTACTATTCAGAATAGGTGAAACCAGCCTTAAACCGGTAGAACCAATTCTGAACCAGCCCTGAACCGGTTCTACATTATTTTTTTTTCAAATTTTTTTAAAATATTTTTTTTATTTTTAAGATAAAATAACATCATTTTTAGTACAAAATATGTTTTTTTATATTTTATAATATTATATAAGCATTATTATGATATATAATTATTAAAAATTATATAGTTACTTAATAAATATTAAATAATAGATTATTAATTATTATTTTGAACTCAAAATATGATTATAGATGAATATTAACTTATTTAAATTAAAATATTGAGTTATGAAATTTATTAATAATTTGTTTGTAGTAAATAATAGATTGATAATTCAATATTATTTAATTTGAGACTTTAATCAAGTTATAAAATTTATTTAAACTTATATTATTTGTTTTAAATATATTATTTTAATCACTACCGGTCCGACTCCTGTTAGACCTCGGTTGAACCATTGAACCTTGAACCAGTGTCTTATCCGCTTCAATATTCGGTCTGGTTCTGACAACATTGGTATATATATTATTTTGATCTTTCCTTATTCTTTGATTTACTTTGACCGAAGCCTCTTGTTTTTGTCAAGGTGAGAGGCCTCTTTTTTTTTTTTTATGGCAAGAGGAAGGATGAATCATTAAAGAAAAATATTTACAGGGTTTGGGTATGGCAACCCCAAAATACAAAGGTTAGCAAACAAAAGAATGGATAGTGTAATAAGTTAAGCTATTGGTAGCACAAAGAATTTGATTAAAATCCATGTGTTCATATGTAAAGAGCAACTTGTTTCTAATCTCCCAAAACTTCCTACATATAATACCAAATTGGATATGCCAGTTGTCATGTCAGGGCTTGAGATTAGAGAAAAACCATCCCTTGGAAGGGGCCATGAAAAAGTTGTGCCTATCCTGAGATGATACGAGATAGTTCCAAGTATCCTTAGAATAGGTGCATCTTCGCATGATGTGGTCAATATCTTCATCATCATTGTTACAGTGAGAAGGCCTCTATTATTGGTGTTAGAAATATATATATATAGAGAGAGAGAGGCCTCTTTTATAGCCAAATTTCGGCGCACGTTGAATTATATTATAAGATAAAGAGGGTGCGCCATATAGATTCTCTTGGTGCATGCTGAATTTTATTTTTTAGGAATTTCCGCCATCCAATTGAAAAATTGATGGGTTTGACCCAAAGTATTATAAAATTTCTGAAAAAGCATTAATAATAAATGAGGGTGCAGAAAAATTAAAAAAATAAATAAATAATAGAGAAGTACTTCCTCGGGTACTATGTTCCTAAATATAAGATTCTTTATAATATACGAGGTAGTATTTATTATACATTTTCAAAAAAATATCCCTATTTACTATATCCAAAGAGAAAGAGAGAGAGATTAAATAAGGGTAGTTTTGGAAAAATATTAGAATTTTCGGAGAAATCGAGATAGTTAATTAGTTTTAATTCTAATTCTTAATCCACGTGATTCAGTTAAAAGGGTCTTATATTAAAGACAAGAGGAAGTAATAATTAAGGGCAATATAGTAAATTTGTCTCATTTATCTAGTTATTTATTGTTTTTCTTAATTCCTTTGTTAAAATCTTAAACATCACATAAAATGCGATAGAGGGAATATTATTTATTATATATTTTTAAAAAATATCATTATTTAATGCATCTTAAAGAGATAAAGGGAAGACTAAATAATGGTAGTTTTAAAAGAATGTGATTTTTTGAGAAATTAAGATAATTAATTAATTCAATTTTCATTCTTAATCAATATATTTCTATTAAAAAGATTTTAGATTAAGAATTAGAATGACTAATTTTCATACCCATTCAATTGATGATGTCTGGCATGTCGAGTCTTTTCATTGTTTGGATCTGAGTTTTCTTGTTTTAACTTATTTTCTTTTCTTTTGGCTTTTCTTTTAATTAATTCAAAACACATTTTCGGATGCTAGTAACCAGGCAATTATAACATGTATATTATTTTGCATCTTACTTTATTAAGGATAGAAAATATTAAAATTCAATTAAAAAAAATTAAATCGGTCAATTTGAAAGGCCAAGTTGACATCCTAAAATTGTGCACTGCATTCAGATGCAGCCCCTCTAGGAAAGAATATTTTGAACCCAGCATCGTTGGTAAAAAAAAAAAACTCAACATCATAGTCCTTGCACCACTTGTACCTTGTATCTTGGTCGGTTGGTCCCCCAAAGTATACTTTGTAGGAGAGAATTTTCTCTCTCTTTTCATAATTTACTATTTCGTTTCAAATTAATTATCATTTTAAAATTATACATATAAATTAAAAAAACTAGTAAATAATCTAATAATTAATAAAATATGAGTGTATTTTATTATAATATTCTTATTTATGAATACTTAAACTACTTACTAATAATGCCATGATTAAGAGTAAACATGTTAAAAAAAATAATTAATATTATATTGAAAATTTTAAAATAACATAACTAGCATTGAACGGAGGGAGTAGAAGAGAAATTTAATATTGGTGCATATCACATAACTAACATTGAACCTGGACCAAAATTAATGGTGGTTAAGAATTAATAGAGACATCTTCTTACCAAACTAAGCTTGCATTGATATATTAAAGCCGGGATGCCGACAATGGGAGTTGAGAGAATGAGAAGGGAAGACAAAACAAAAGGGGGAGGCACTAAGTATTACTCCAACCTAATTTTTTTGGCTATTTATTAAATCCTTATGGGTCAATCCACGGTGGTTGAGCCTACTTGGCTCAACCCACAAACCGGGTTGGTTTATCCAAGTTGGTTGAGTTATATATAGCCTTATTGCACAGTATTTTGATTTGATATATTTGGCTTACATTGGATTCTATTTTTATCCTTTTCTTTTCTTCTTTTAGTGTTATGTTGTTTTTGATCAAATTTAATAATGAAAGATTCATAATTTCTCAAACTCCATGCAAATTATATGGGCCACATCTAGTTGAATAATCACAACAATTTGTATGGACTATTCTTAAACTAGCGTATTACTCCATCTAATTTTAAATATAAGTTATTTTTAACTATTTCATTATTTTAAGAAAAGAAATTAGATTATTAAATTTGTTAAGAAATTTTAATATTTTTCATCATTTATCCCTATTAATTACATTATTTTTCATACGGCATAATACTTATTTCTTATCTATTAATTATATATCAGGAGCATAAATGAAAAAAAAATAATTAATGCACAAGACAATATTACAAAATGCCGTATATTTTGGACCAAACATTGCTTTTAGAACATGCTCTATATTTAAAACCGAAATGAGTACCTCATTTTATACCGGCAATTTGATTAAGATCAAGTGTATAATCTCATTTATGCCATCTTCTCTTCAATTAAGTTGAGACATTCATTAACTTTTCATATGTTAGTGATCAAGTTAATTAGGAGAGTGGCCTAAAAGTAATATAATAACCAATTAAGCAAAACTGACTATTTATGAATGTTAAACACTTGTTTATTTGAATAACTAGTGTATAGATTAGGTTTAATGTCTTTAAGATAGTTTCACGCTAAGGTTTTGGCACCATTACAAATGTTATAACCTATCTTCGAGTAATAGGAATCAAATCTTAATCATCACCCATTATCAACGTCTTAATTTCTCACAAGACAGACAAAGCTTGAGTGCAAATATAATAAGAACAATTCTATTTTACATTATATCCTTGTAAATTGTTGAACGACATTGAAATTGTACATGTAGAGTTCGAATTCCACAAACCACAGTAAATTAAATATAATTACTGAAATAATAAATAACTTTTGCAGCAAAGAAAAATTATTCTAAATTTTTTTTCTAACAATCTTCTTTGATAAAGCGGTCAAACAAATTTCTCTCACAGTATGTTAAAAACCATTTCAAAAGAATAAAAAGTAGAGTTATGAATTCATAAAAAGAATAAAAAATAAAGTTTATGAATTCAAATTTGCAATAAATGTGAAGATCTCATTAGTAGATAATTTGTAAATACCTCTATAATTTAACTGTAAAACCTGCACTAACCTTTCAATTCACCCAAACTTTTGTACATTAAAAAAAAGAACAAAAAATAATATGCAGATAAGTTCATGTAAGCATCCGCATATATATTCATTAAAATAATAGTCGACAAAATAAAAAGCATTTTAACCTTGTCCTGAAACTAAAACCAAAGTAAAACTATCTGGTTAGCAAGTTCTGCACATTGCATACAACAATAATAATGATAATATTATTGATGCACTAGAAACCTTTGATTCAATCTTGTTCATCCATTGAATGCACGCTGGAAACATGTCATTCATTTGTACAATAGAAATATATAAGCAAGCCATAAAAATGAACAGAAACTGAAATGTCATATACAAATACAAGAAGCCCCTGAAAAAAGATTTAGAATTCAGAGCCAGAACATAATATAAATATGTGCTTTCAAATAAAGGCGATGGTATCTAATATCTATATTACAACCATTATTGCATTTGACCCTACTTCCTGCCATGTAAATTGCCAACGGCCTTCATCTCATACTCATCACAACCCACGGAGTCATCCCCGGAGCTGGCAGTGCAGGCCGTATAACGGGTACACGTCTCACAACGGAAAATGCCTCATTGAGACGTGCAGCTCGACTCATGAACTGAGATACCTTCTGCAAAACCATCATTTGAAGTGAAGAATTTTTATATCCCACAAGATTTAAATTAATTGATGCATGCAACACAGAAAGGGCATCACAGTCACCACACAGCTCATGCCTTGTAGACACATCCGCAAGGACAAGTAGAAAAGGCATACTTGTGAACTTCAATAATCCAGAAAAGGAAAGTAAATATTTTTAAGAAGAAAATAATGCAAAAGAAGTTAGGGGCTTGGCACCTCTCATATACATTATGGTCATGTGAAGGAGTGAAAGATAAAATTTCATTCTTGATTTTATTATTGAAAAACAAAAGAAACTGCCTATGTCTACCATTATCATCACATGACCATCATGTCACATGATAGGATCTAACTTGTAGAAATTGTTCATCAACCACATATAGTAAATTTTTTTTATTTTTTCATGAAGCACTGATTTACCTCTGTGTCAGTAAACTAGTATGAGTAACCACCTGAAAGACAAGATTATATGTATGGAACTCTAAATGCATCGTCGATAAACAATACATCCCTCTCAGTCTTTGGTTAAAGCCACTTTTCCAAGTAACAGAGTAACTTTTATGGCTTTGCCATTACACCCATCACTATTCAAGCACTCATTCATTGTCAATAAATCACAAGGGTCTGAATAGACAAGGAAAGACCTGAGTTGAAATTTTTGATAAAGTTCAAATGATTGCAGATTTATTAATTAGCTGCCTCGAATACTAAAATGTAATTCGATAAAAACAAACGAGTCTCAATCTTACATAAAAGATAAAAGAACAGACTTGAAAGAAATGGACAAATCTAGAAAAAGCACTCGTATCTTGCATGACACCTTTATGCATTCTGCGGAAAAGTTAACTTTAGCTCCTAGGCCTTCATAGGGATAGAATTTTGACATTTTGAAATGAAAACAAGAGCAGTAAATAGCATTCATTGGGCACTCACTGCCATCAAAAGAGCATCGATAAGTTCCAATCCATTTTCCTTGAAGCGTTATTATAAAATAAAAATTTGTACAATATAAATATTAAATAATACTCTGTTGAATATTAGGCTAATAAAGATGTATCCAGCAGTTATGTCGCTGCTAATAGGAACAATTCAACCTGAAACTCAATTCACACTCTCATAATGGAGATAAAGTAGAACGCAAATTTCAGGGATTATACTAAATAAATAAATAAATACCATGTGCTTCAACAAATCATGTCTGCTTCTTACCACCAAAAAAAAAAAACAACCTAGGAATCTAAAGCCATGAACAACACATAGGCATTAAGAATTAATACTTGCTCACTTGGAATCTAATTTTAAACAAAAAATAAAAAAGTAAGGATGATACCGGAGATTAACCAACAAAAATATTCAGCAATCACATAAAAATAAAAAAATACAATATAAGTGCATAGGGTGCACGGACACACAAAAAGAAAGGTGCATGTTCGTATTCATGCCTAACAATGCAGAAGACATGACACACAAAATTACAGATGAAAAATTCAAATTTTGTCGTGTTGCGGTGTGAGTCAGTGTCCACGGTTATGCTAAACAATAACAAAGCAGGATATAGTGATGGAGAGTCCTGCAAAGCTAGCTATTCAATCTTCAGGGCACATAAAACATTACCATAAGAATTATTAAGATGACCAGATTAAGCAGATAGATGCTAACCTTATCATCCACGGTAACCTTCAGCTTCAAACTTTGACTCTTCCGCTTCATTTTATACAATCTCCTTCCCAATATAATAAAGCCCATGAAAGCTGCAGCAACAGAGATAGACCACACAGGGTTCACCTTAAAAACACAGTATTTTAAGACCTCAAAGGGAACTTTCCACCATACTATTCTTCTCTTCTCTCCATCACCACCTGGATTCAAATCAGATTTCATTTCTGCTACTTGAATACTCTTATTCTCATCAGAACATTCCTCCTCTCGGATTGATTTCATCGAATCCACATCACCATCTAATCCATCAGAAGACTCTGACGTTTCAGGAGTCTTCGCATTAGCATGCAGTCCCAAATCATTACCACCCGAATCAGAAAAGCATTTCTCCAAGCTCTTATCCCACATATCAACTTTCCCGGAATCTTGGCTTCTCAAATCGTCGAAAACATTTGATTCCATAGTCACATTCAAATCACGAGACCCTAATTCAGTAAACTTCTTACTCTCCGCCTCCATTTCCCCAATCCCTTCAGAAACCGCACGGCTCTTCATAATTTCCGCCAAAGCCAGTTCGCCTGTCGCATCCAATTCCCGAAATTTCCGCTCCTCAGAACGTTCGCTGCTCGAATCGGACCAGAACTCACTGGAATTCTTCCTCTTATACTGACTAGTCTCAAGGGCAGGATCGACCCAACTAGGGTTATCCGACTCCACGGAACCCTCTTCAGTCACATCACCCTGTTCTGGAACATCCTCGGCGTATCTATTTCCGCCATCGAGGGAGAAGTAATCAGGCCGGAACACGCCATCGGTGTCAGCTCCGATGCCGGCAAAATTACCAGAATCCATGACCGGGGCATCGTCCTCCGACTTGTGGAGCACTTCCCAGTCCTGGAAATCGACGGCTTCTCCTTCCATGACGGTGTATTCGAAGTTCGGATTATGGAAGAATCTCTCAGAGTGTATCGTATTGAAGCATAAGAAGGCGTAGGAGAATGATGATCCGTTTCATGGGAAAACCCTCAAAAAGGTAAAGTGGTTCATTCTCTACAAACCCAGCCTTGTGGCTCTTCTCTATAATTGCCACGTGTCAGTAACAAGATAGATCTATTACATTATGTTAATTGGGTGGGTTCCATTCGCTACTAATTAGTCTCCGACACATTTTATGCGTGGATTTTGAGAATTTAAATTGCCCAGTTTATCTTTATCTGTTGTTTCATACTATTAATTACAATTTTCTTATTATTTTATTCTTCATTTTTTTTCCAAAATATAACTAATTATTCAACATTTAAGTTAGGACTATTTTAATAAAATAATATATTAATTTTTATTATAATATAAATTATTTAATAATTTTATTTACCTATATGAAAAACTTTAAAATAATAAATAAAATAAGATGAGAGAGTAATACCATTTTTAATGATCATTTTTTTTAATTTATAAACAATTGTTACCTTATTATTTTAAAATAATATTTTCTCCATCTTTTATTATAAATCATTTTACAAATTTTTTCTTATCACATAATATAAAGACTCTTTATAAAATTTAGTGAAACATTTTTAAGTTTTTTTTAACAATAACCTTCATAACTTCACTTTACAATTAACTAACCCTTTTTTCAAAAAAAAATTAATGAAACTAATGAAAACATTTTTTATAAAGAAAATAATTTTTTTTGTAAAAATCAAGAGTTTCAACTTCCTTTAATTAAAAATGTTTCATTATTTTTTTTAATAATTTTACCTTTTAATAACAATGAGTCTCATTCAATACCAACCAAAGTTATTCCAATTAGTAAGAGTGCAACTCACAACTCATAATGTCATTGATTAATGTGAGAACATCATTGATATATTCCCTCTATCCTATTTTATATATCATTTTAAGGTTTTTCTGATAGATCAATAAAAGTATTAAATAATCTAGATTATAGTAAAATTTAATGATATTTTACCAAAATGTCCTAAATTTAAATGCTAAGGAAAACTTATACTCTACTTGTTACTATTTTCAATAAAAAGTAAAATAATAAAAAAGATAATTAATATTTTATTGATAATATAAACTACAAATAATTTATGACATTTGAAATTTTCTAAAATGATAGATAAAATCGGACGGAGGGAGTATAATAAGTACATTTGCAAATGCTTTTTGAGTTGATGCTTGCCCTAAATTTTGGAATCTAACTTCTTAAATTTTTTTCAAAAAAAAAATGAACAAAGAGAAATTACAAACTAAAATACTTACAAATATAATTAATAAGAGTTTTATATAAAAATATAATGACATTTAGTTAAATTTTTGGTAGTTTATTAGCTTTTTTTAAATGGAAAAAGTAAAAAAAAAACATAAAAAGTGTAAGGATGGATTTGAATATCCTAATAAGTGATGTCTTATTGAATTAGGATTTCTCAGTCTGATTTTGTTGAAATGATCTTTAATTATTTGTCATCATGTGGTATTATCATCTGCATTAAATAAAATGATATCATTTTAAAATACGAGACAGATAATGTGGTTTTTTTTTTGGACCAATCAGATAATATGGTTTGAGATACGCAATAGATCAAAACAAACAAATAAAATGCTTTCAAAAAGAGAAAATTCTATAAATTCTTTATGAATTTTTTATTTTGATTATTTGTATTTAAAACTTGAAATTAGAGTTTAAGGCAAAAAAATTGCATCACAAAAGAAATGAGGCCTTAAAATTGTCAAAATATTATTAAAATATAAATTTATAAATACTTTTTTATAAGACACAAATTAAACATAAATTTTGATTAAAAAACTTAAAAATACAAAAAAGAGGGTGATATACTGACAATTAGGATAATGGTGTCTAAGTAAGACAATAGAATAATTAATTTAAAAATAAAATATTTATATATTGCAAAAATTTGACCACTTTAGCTTCCACCAAAATCTACCTAATTGATATTCTTCTTTGGCGAGTTACCTAATTGATGTTGATGACATGCCCAAAGGTCAATTCTTAAAATCCATGTAAATCAAATAGATTGAACTGAATAGTTGAAAAGAAAAATCAGTAAATTGATTTTTATTTAATTTAATTAGATTATATTGGACTAACGTGACTAAAGAATCCAAATTAAAAAATTTGGCCCATCCATGAGCAGATGTTTGAATCTCTTTGAAACAATCCAAAGTTCCTTTTGATGGGCATCCCTCCTAAGTAGATCAACCTGTTATGGGCATCATGTTCGACAAGATTGGGGATGTCTCTCCCTTCCTATGTCTTGTCCCAAAATCCAAAAGATTAGATTGGATTGTTGAATTGAAATTAGTAAATTGATTTTTTATTTTTTTTTATTTAATTAGGGTAGAAAAATTGACCAACTGAAAAGTTAGTTAAAAAATAGTAAAACAAATAAAAGTAAACCGGTAATTGATTTGGAAAACTTTTTTGACATTTTAATTATTTAAAAAAACAAAAAAGGTCAACAATTAACACAACAAATGAAAATGGATCTTTCAAAAGAAGGTCAACAACCGGCTAATGGTCAACAAAAAGGTCAACAACCGGTTAATGGTTTGGCAATTTGTGGACTTAAAAGGAAAAAAGAAACTTTACTTTATAAAAAAAAACTTTAAAAATTCATTTTTTATAATCACTTGATCATTTTGAACATATAGCCACTGGTTTTGGTATATCTTTCAAAATCTGCACATTGAAAATGAAATAACGTGGGTTCAAAAGAGGAAAACGAAGAATATTTGGCACAAAGGATAAAATTTCAAATTGTGAGAACTCAGATCCTAGTTCTCTGATTCGTACAATTTCTTTTTAATGGAATTGAATACTTTCGGTGATGAACACCATGAAAATGACCAAAGGTGGTTTTTCTTTCACCGTCAACCAAAGTTGGTTCAGACTTTAGAGTTAGACTCCTAATTTTTTTGTCCAAAACAAAAAATACTTATTATCTTAACTTTGATTCTTTTAACTTTTTTCTCAGTGGTAAAATATCTCCTATCCACAATAGAATGCTAATTTATTTAAGGTATACAAATAATTAAATTGGATTTTATCTCTTCTAACAAGAAAATTTCTATGCACACAGCTAGTAATTCTTTAATTTTAAATATACACACTTTCTTAGATTTAATCTTCATAGTTTATATTTTATAAATATTTCCTAAATTTTTTAAAAATTTAACATATGATCCCAACAATTAGAGGCTAAACTAGCAGTAGATTAAAGGGGCAACTATAAGTTTAATTTTTTTTAGGTTTTAATATTTATTATAATTTTTTATAAATAATTTTATAACCTAGAAAACTAATTAGATAAAAAAATTGTGTATAATGATAAAAAATTAAAAACATAAGTGAAACCATATATTTAATAATATATATATATATAATATTCATATTTTTAATATATTTTTATACGTCATTGCAAATTGACAATTTAAAATTTAGGATACATTTTCAAATTTTAAAAAAATTCAATATATAAGATATAAACTCCAAGGAAAAAAATATATTTGGCATAATTAAACTATTCTTAGTTAATATATATATATAGAAATTAAATCATAAAACTAAATTTATATTCATGTGATTGCTCAATTTGATGGTACAAAAAGAATTGATCAATTTTTATAACCATTTATAACTTCATATAAATGTTCTTATAAACAATTAAGACTTGACATAACTTACGGATTTATGATAAAAATAGGGTTGCTAGGTATGAGGAAGTAAGGAGAGAAAATTCAACTTTCCAAGAAGTAGAGGAATTGGTGTTACTTGGTTTTAAAAAAGAAAACCCTCAACTTCCCTAGTATCCTACAATGCTCTTCCAAAAGGTCCTAATTCACTAATCCATTTTCTTAATAAAAAGGGTATTTATGTACTTGACATGAAAACATAATATATTTCTTTTAAAATATAATTTTAACTTCTTGAGAAATAAAAAATAAAACAAGCAAGTTATACATATATTTTTTGAAAAGTTAACTTCTCAGGAAATATACTTATCAAGAAGTATATCAAGTGTAACAACCCCAATTCAATTGTTCTAGACATATATATGCTTAATGGAAGGGTTTTATTGGAATTATATAGGATTTGAGAGAAGAAGGAAAACCGAAGCTATAAAAATTTTGGAAATAGAGCTAGCTGGTGCTATGGTGTTAGGCCTCGAAATTTTATAAAAAAAGGGTCTTCAACTTGCTAGAACAGTGGTTGCCTAGGGGTTTTCGAGAGGTTTAGCTAGGATTTGGTTTTCTAGGCCAAAGATCGAGATTTTGGAGCTTTGGGAGGCTTAAATCATCAAGATATCATAGTTTCCTCATCCTCCTCTCCTCTTTCTTCAAGCTTTGAGAATGACTTTTGAGACTGTGGGTTGGATTCTGATTTGGTTGAGTTTCCATCAATTATTTTGTATTTAAATGCTTCAATGAAGTGTTTACTTAGTGTTTACAAGCCTTAGGTAGTGGTTTTTGGGTGTTCAAGTTTGTGATTTCTCAAACCTTAATCACTTTCTTTGGGGCTCTCTATAGAGCACAAAATTTTTAAGTAAATGGCCAGATTGAGGAGTTAATTAGGGGTTAATAGAGAGTGGATACAATGTTGGTTGCTTGGTTTATGGGATAGGAGTTTGGATTTTGAAATTCTTGGGTCATTGGAGGCTATGCAATCACTGTTTTGTGTGTTAATTGGTTTTGTAGGGTGTATGCTTGCTGTATTAAAGTATCTATACTTCAAAAAGTTGTTTGGATGCAGTAAATTCATTGCTATGTAGCTCTCTTGTTGAATGAAGGATTGGGGCCTTGTAAGTGCTAAGATGTTTTAGTGATGGAAATGCTTATTTTGGGTTTTGATGGTTGTTTATCCTTGTTTCATAATGAGGATATTATGTATTAACTTGGATTGGCATCCCTCTTATATGTATGTAATTAGTTTTCTAATAGCCTATTATAGTGTTGTGAGTTTAGATAACTTGATGTAAGTGAAAAGTAACTTTTATTTATTATATATATGCTCTAAACTTTTGATATCATGATGTACATCTTCTGACACGGCTAGTAAGTTTTCTTATTCTCTTTTCTTTTGAAACCAATGGAAAGAAATAGGAATTCGTTAGATGAAAATGCATGTATGGAAAACCTTGAAAGTTAGCATGATATATATGATTTATAGTGCATTCCCATGTTCATATCTTACATGATATCAGAGTGCTAGCATGATAATATATATGATATAATAGCATGTTAGCATGGCATATGGGCATCGTCACTGGATAATGAACACATTGAGCATGATTTGGTTTGGGTGACAATATCAGTGAATACCACATGATATACTGATCTATTAAATGTCACACAAGTCCTTGTGCCTAGGAGGTGAGGCTTATGATATCCTTATCACTAAATAGTCGTTATTTGGCCGAAAGACTTAGGTGGCTATGGATTGAGGATACACATTTTCTAAATAGCCACCAATTCGAGTGGTTGATTCAAGGAATTGAGAGCTATGGTCAAACTATTAGTGTAATGACCTTTGGCCGGATCATGACTAGTGGGAGGTGAGCATAGTGATTATCCCAGAATCAATCTTCACCAGTTGTTGAAAGAGGGCTACTTGTTGAGTTTATCCTGTAATGGTAATTAGTTCATGGATCTAGCTGTGATTGTCGAGGATTCCATTGCATATCAAGTGCATAGCATCTTGCATTGTATATCTTGTGCATATAAACTTCTATTTAAACTTTTATAGTTATTAAGGTTGCTCCTTGGTTATTGGACTTTCGTCTCACTTCTTCTATGGTTAACATTTTTAGGAGAGGACTCTAGCTTTAGCAAGGGGAAAGCTAAGGAGTAATAGTTCTCCTTGGTGACATGCGAGATATTCAAGTACCATCATTTGGATGTATGGTTTTATCTAAGCACGTGATTTTTATAGTAATTTGCCAAGTATAGGACATCTTTCCGATGCCATTTATAATGTTGTACTTTGAGGAGCTCAAGCTTTTCTTAAACCTTCTATTCTCTTGCATGTCAGTACCTCTTAGAACCTAATGGATGGTTTGACCTTGTTTTGTGGTTGGACTTCTTAAATGTGTTTAATGGATAAGTTTGCTTGGGTTCTTGTTGATTGTAAGCCTTTTGATGCCTTGGGTTCATTGTTGATGGTCGTCTTTGTGTAACTTGGAGGGCGAGACCCACTTGTCAATATGCCGTATTCAGGTGCCGGGTATTGGTTGCTCCACTTGTCATTATAAAATTGGTTTTGATTTTTGGTAAATTGTGTGGAAAACGGATATGTCACAAATTAGTGAAGTTTGGGATTCAAAGGAGATCAAATCCTATAAAAGTGGTTACTTTGAGGTGCAACCACCTTGGACAATGTTCTTGTGCTATTTGTGACTTGTTGGAACAATTTTATTGGTCAAATGGTTTATTGTTTGGTTTTGGGAGGTATTAGTGCCAATATTTAGCCTAAAAGTGATCATTTGTGTTTCAAGAGTCTAAAATCTCCATACGAAAGAATTTTAAGGTGTGCTTTATGCCTATAGTTAGAGAGAATTTTTTGTGACTTGTAAGATTTGGAATCATATCAATTGGAGGTCAGGGTAAGAAGTTATGTGCATCCAAAGTTCATTGAAAATATTAGTAAAATGTTGATATGACAGCTGTTATTAGCGCCGCGGTACCAATACCCTAAGTCACAATGCCTATCCCTGTTGACAATACATTATAGTTATCATGTTATGTAGTTTGATAAGGTCTTGCAAGTGAAATGGACCAATTGAAGTATAAAAAATGTCCTTAAAGTGTTCAAATAGTCATACTCAAGAGAGGTTAAATGTTTACCAATACAACAAATAATGAAAACTAATTAAGAGAAAAACTAATTAAAGAAAGATTAGAACAACAAGCAATTTCAATGAATAAAGGTTGCCCAATCACTAGGAGTGTCAAGGGTTCAGGATTTTCCTCAAGGGGCAACTTAGTTCTACTCCTAAATTAGACTCAATGTAATTATAGTGATGGTTATTTTCAAAGTGTCTAAACTACCTCTCAATAAATTAGTCCATATTTAACTAGAATTGAATTCACTCTCATTGTAATCCACATATCTAATTAAATTGCAAAGCTACACCCTAAGTTATCATAAATTCCTCTGGCTTTTTCAAGTTTACCCACAAATCAGATCTTATGGTGGCTGGTCACAAAATTCATAATAAATACAAAAAAGAAAAATATAATTGAAGAACACAAAAATTATATATATATATATATTAAGCTCGAATCCAAGAGTCATAATCAAAGAAATAAAACTGAGTTAACCCTAGACAAACTACATTCCTACTCCTAACTGAGAATTTAGCTACTCAAAGAAGTCATGAATTCAACACAAAAGCAATGCCAAATCATAAGCAAAAATTATAAAAGAAAGAGTTTGTAGAGAAGAAACACATAGTTGCTCCTTTTACGGAGGTTTTTGGATTTTTCTCAACAATGCCAATACCAACAATCTTCCCTTGTTGATCACACTTCTAAAAGTGACTTTTCCTCATTTCTTATCTCTAAAGATAGTGAACTTATCATTGTCTCTTGTTATATGCCTTGAGCATACATTATCCACATACCATTGTTGTTGTTGTTTTTTTTTTTGCTTTTAGGCACACCTATAAAAATAGTGATCAAGTCATGTTCTTAGGTACTCATATATTTTCAGGTTTTGTTGGTACCATCACACTTAGATATTGAAGTATCTTTGAGAACCTACTTTATACTATTGCCAATTTCTTTCTTCTTGTATAAATAAGATTTGGAATTGTGATCCTTCTTGTTACAGAAGTTATAGGTGGTGAAAGGGTTACTAGACATTATAGAAAACAATAAATAATTCATATAATATTTTTCTTCTCTTTTGGACATTTTTGTTGAGGAGGTAGATTTATCTTGGCTCAGATTAAGGGTGAATATGGGCAGGTTGGATCGGGTTATCTACCAGCCTAATGCCTGACCCTAAAACCCTGACGGGCAAGGTTGATTTGCTCGATGCTTGACCCTACCCAATCATTAGCCCAATCTTGTTAGGCTTGGACATATAGGGCCAGGTTGTCTAGAGAGTTCAAGCTGAGACCTTTTTTTTTTTTGGTTTTAGGCCACAATGAGCGATCTTTTTAGACAATAAAAATGGGAAAAAAATGGCCAAAATTCAT
This sequence comes from Adenanthera pavonina, assembly GCA_026686845.1. Taxonomy (NCBI): domain Eukaryota; kingdom Viridiplantae; phylum Streptophyta; class Magnoliopsida; order Fabales; family Fabaceae; genus Adenanthera; species Adenanthera pavonina. The sequence continues at coordinate 15,826,216 of JAIVEN010000012.1, read as the reverse complement.
ATCTAAGCATAGCCCCACAAATAAATTACTCAAATTCCTAATAATTACAGTTATAGATAAGCCAAATTGACTACATTACCGTATATATTAGGAGAGAAGACAAGATTTTCAGCAAGAGAAATCCTAACAAGTGAGAGTAACATAGGAAAAATACATACCTGAGTTAAGAGAAGATGAGATTACGTGGGCTAAGGAAGATGTTGACAGGAGAGAAGAAACTCGGAGAAAGGAACACCACCAGTCCACCACAAAACTCAATAGGTTGATGGGATTCCTTAGGACTTCGGTGCTTGCGTGGGATAACCATTAATTGGCTAAGGAAGACGTCAGCCAAAAGGAATGAACTCAGAGAATAGAGAATGTTGCTTTGATGGTTGCAAGCTTGCAGCATCATGGTGAGAGTTTGATAGCTTGGTGAGATTATGGGAGAATAGAGACGTAAGAGAGTTTTTCCAATTTCATTAGCCATAGTAAATGATGTTGTATTAGAGGGTATTAATGTTTTGTTTAAAAAAAAATCAAATATACCTCGAGTAGAGTTGGACACATAAGTTCATCCATGCAGCCCAACGCCCGGCCATACTTGAAGGATGAATCTCAAGTTGGACCAATTTAAATCATCTTGGACAGCTTAATCAGTCTTCTGGTTGGGTCGGGCCACTTAGTTTTCAAGCCACATGCTTACCCCTAGCTTGGATTATAGCTAATGTCATCCTTGTTGTGGACACATCTATCCTCTCCAAGCATTATGATTAAGATTTCTTTACCTTGAGTAAATTTACCAAGTGTTTTTAGATAAGTCATCATTCTTATGTTTCAATGCAATGCATGATTGACATGAGTTGGTGTTTTCTTTTCAAAAATAGTGACATTTTCTTGTAAATTCTTTTTTAAATCCTTTTCTTCTTGAAGTTCTTTTTTGTAAAGTAGAAATTTTCCTTTCAGGTTGAAAACATTTGTAGGTTATTTTAAGACAATCAGTATGTAATTCAAAGAAAGTAATTTATAACTCATCATTGTTAGGTTTAGAATCATATACCCTAAGTTGTTTACTTGTTTTTCTTGAAGTGATTCCTTATCTTACTCGTTTGCTTGAGCAATTAGATGTATGTTTGTAATCTCCTCCTCTTCTTCCTTATCATTTGAGCTATCTCTACAGATAGATGAAATGTAGGCTTTCTTCTTTCCTTTATCTTTCTTCTTTTCTTTTTCTTGTTTTTTGAGATACTGTGGACACTCCCATTTGATGTGTCTCATTTTTTGCATTCGAAGCAAGTTAATGGCTCTTTGCTCTCCTTTTTATTTGTAGCTTCTTTAATGATGTTGGAAGTTCTTTCTTTCCTCTAGAATCTCCTTCCTCCAAGTCTTCTTTTGTTGAAAAATATGCCAAACTTTCAAACAAGCATGACCATAGTCTCCTCATCAAGTTCTTCGTCTTCTGAATCTTGAGTAGCTTCTTGAGATCTTTTAACTTTCCTTCATACTTAGCCAAGTCATTGAACAAAGCTATTGTGGAGCTAAAAGATTCTCCTCTAGCCTTTTTTTTTTATAGTTATCACCTCTGGTTGCCATTCCAAAGATAGAGATCGAAGAATTTTCCTTACTTTCTCTGTTAGCTCAGAGGTGATTGATGAGATGGGTGAATCTCTTTTGTATCTCTTTGATGGATTCACCTTTCTTCATTCTGAAACTTTCATATTCTTCAGAGAGAGTGTTGATGCGATTTTCTTTTACACTAGCGATTCCCTTGTGAGCCATCTCGAGAGCATCCCACATTTCTTTGGTTATGTTGCAAGTTGATATCCTAAAGTACTCATCTTGACTAAGTGCACATACAATTGCTTGTTTAGCCCTGCGGTTGAGAAGAACCTTTCTTTTATCTTCATCATCCTATTCTTCTCTAGATTTTGTAACTTCTCATCCGTGTATCATCTTTTTTGGTTCATAATTACCTGTGGTGATTATCTCCTAGATATTAAGATCAAGTGACTCAAAAAATCTTCATTCTTATCTTCCAATGGATGTAATTTTCTTCGTTGAAGCTAGGAGGCTTGTTCATGTTAAGACCTTTTAGTAGCATGCTATCTCTAAATCCAACCATATTTAACTATCAAATAGCAGAGTCCTTTTTGGGAACCAAAACTATGATACCTTTTGTAGACTTGATTGGCCATCCAAAAGGGAGTAAATTGGGTGTTTTCATATTTTTTTGCCTTAACTACAACCACCAATGAAACAATAAAAGTAAATAAGAACATGACAAACAGAGTATATATAAAAAATATGATGAGAATGATAAGTGGAAGAAAGGACATAGAGAGTTTATCCTAATTCAGCCTATACCACTTGTCCTATATCTAATTCCCAAGTCACTAGTTGACATTTCTATTATCTTCCACAAATTTCAAACAAGCACTTGTAAGCTGTAGTACAATATCTTTGTTCTAACACAAGTTGCCTCTCTCCCTTACAAGAAGTTTGTCACATGTCCATTCAAGGCACCTTCTATCTTGAGTTCACTCAAAAAGAAAAATGAGTAAAGCATAAGGCTTCTCAAGAGAATCTTCAGTTCTTCACTTAAAGAAGTAGATATTAAAACTAAAGCACTAAATGTAGTTGACATCATTTATTAGCATAAAGATGTTTTCCAATTACCCATTCAAGGTATCTTCTATCTTGAGTCCACTCAGAAGGAAAGATGAGTAAAACATAAAGTTTCTTTAGAGAATCTTCAGTTCTTCTCTTATAGTTGATAATAAAACTGAAGTACTAGGTGTAGTTGAAAGCATTTGAGCATAAAGACAAGAAAATTGATTGCAAAATGTTTCAAAGCTCCTTTTTATCTCAATTTTTTTAGCATGAAAAATACGTATCATTAATAAAAAACAAGAGGGAAACAAAAATTTAGTAATTACATCACTCTTTCATCATTCACCATGTTCTTACAACAAGTGGGGGTCGATTAAGGGTGTCCTGATTTAGATAATTGTTTTGAGTAAAAAATACTAAGCTTATGTGTACATAAATTATCCTCACTGTACATGAAGCTAAAACTAATATTCCACTCCCTAATTAAGAGCACTAGTGATTCTCTATTTATAAGTGAAACCCATTAAGTAGCTATTAGACCCAATTAATTTATCATTACTTAGAGGAGTTAGCAATTAAACTACCGCATTAAGTGCTTACCAACCTAGATAATCGATTGTAGTCAATGTACACAATCGATTGCATCGAGTTTTAATACTATCCTTAATAACATGTTTCACTAAAATAGATTGAGTCCATATAAGCTAATTGATTGAGTTTTAGTATATAGGAAAAAAATAAGTCCAGTTCAACCGATTAAGCATAGTATAACCAATTATAAAAAGATATGAATAAGTTTATAACAGATATAGTTGATTATACTAGAGGCAATCGATTATTGAAAATAGGATCAAAGAGTGAGCATGTATAACCAATTGAAAGAATAAAGATTTAGTGTTGTAAGCACAAGATTTATGGTTCAAACGATTGAGAGAGGTAGGCTAAATTGGTTGTGATCAAATTGAGATGAAAACAGGTAAACACAAGGCACAATCAATTGAAAAGTCAAGATTCAATCAATTGAGGAGTGAACCCGAAAGGGTGAGTATGAGACATGATACAACTTTTCAATCGATTGAAAGGTGTGCTCAAAAGCAGCCATGTAAGAAATTATAGGGAATCAATTGAATTAGTTGGATTTAATCAGTTGTTTCAGCAATGATAAGCGATAGTGATAGTTTGAACTGATGAAATCGATTGAAACATGAGGTTTCAATTGATTGACTTTAGTGAAACACTAGAAACTTTTAGATGGTGAAGAATTATTACTCAATTTTCCATTTGGACTCAAATTCTTCTATGATATTAAAACCTTAGCTTTGAAAACCCTTTGAAAAACCACTTTTAATGACTTTTGCCCATTGAAGATCAAAACTACTTACACTTAATAAAAAGGCTTCTTTTGAGTTTCATTTGCTTATATTTATACAAAACAAATCTTCTCTAGTTTTATTATTATCAAAACATTAGAGTCCTAACATACTACACATTTGAAGGAAGCCTAAAAAAAATCTCAATCATAAGATCAACGTTAATGACAACTAATTGCATAGATTTTTTCAATTCCATAACCACAGGGAAATTTAATAGTGAGAACATCAATCAATAATTTTCTAAAACATAGAACTCAATCGGCACCACCCATTTCTCACAATGTTAAATCTAGATCCTAAAACATTTTTAGTTCAAATAATTTTGCCAACCTTGATGACATGACAATCTCCCAATTTTGCACACTAGTACAATCTATGAAAGAAGAAAGTGAATGATAAATGAGCTACAGATAATGTTAAGCTAATTTGGATTTATGAAATTTTACATACAACCAAGGCATCAAATATTGGACTGTAGATAACCACTTTACTAACAATGAGAATGAGCTGCCTCACAATACCAAACATAATGACATGTGCTAATTGTTTTTTCTTTCATGCTTTCCTATATGACATTGCATATCCAAACATGCATCGCATTCATTTAATGATTAGAGAAACTTTGACTTTGAGTTAGTTGGTTACCATCGCCGCAAATACAAGATAAGATAACATCAAACATCCAACTTAAGATAGCCTTACGTTAATAGTGTAGATAAACACCTATGAGGGCCTTATATTTTGTAATCTTCTAGATGGTTCTGCTTCCTTTCTTAGAAGCCTTTACTTTCTAATTGTAATTGCTTCCATAGTTGATATATCAATATTCATATTTTTTACTTGAATAATGTTTGAACGGATGATGAACTTGAACAAAGTATAGCTTGACTACATGTACGTGGAATGAGACATTTGAAATATACACATGTAACTTTGCCCCAATCAATTGAGTTGAAAATCATGATCCACTCACAACATTTATTATATACAGAATTGTCCTCTAGACTACGTGTCTAATACCATGATGGATATATGGATGTTAGATATCTATATGTCAAATATGACATAAATTGATTGGAATGAAGTGAAAGGTTTTGTTCCACAATTTGCGTTAGTCAAATCATAGTAATGTCTTGTTCAACCATCCATATTTTCACTCAATCAAACTCTAATGTCACATCATCTAACCATAAAAAATTCATCTATTAATAAATATGGGCATAGACTCCTTTCTACTATCCATTTATTTTCTTATAATATAATTTAGAATTTGTTATCTATCTATAAACATAAAATAAATATTAATATTACAAAAAAAAAATTTCTCACAACTAAATACTAAAAATTTAAATGCTAACCTATTATTTTTGTTTTATGCCTTTGAACCTATTTAATATAAAGATAAGAAAAAAGAAAAGTTACAAACTACTAGAATAATTCATAGTAAAAATTTGAAAAATTGAGTTATAAATTCAAAATAAGAAAGCTGAAAATTTTAGAAAAGATGTTGCAAATTATTAGTTACCGACTACCGTTGACTAGTGGTCGGCTGGTGATGGTGGGGGAGGAAGACGGAAGTTTTGAAAGCATTTTGATAATCTCACCATTTTTATATTTTATTTAAAAATATTTAATCTCTTAACATAATTATATTTGATTTTAATTTATAATTAATTTCCAATTTTAGTCCCAATTCATAATTTCCCCTATTTTTATTTGCCATAACAATTTTCTTATAGACTCAACTATAAAATTTTTAATATAATATTTTTTTGGTACTATTTTAATATAATATTTTATTTGAAATGCATATTCATATTAAAGAAATGTTACTTGTGTAGATATTTAATAGAATTGCATCAAAAGTACTAGTGGCGTAGTTTATTGGTCTTGGGCCCCTCAGCCATCAAAAGGATTAGAAATAAAAAGCTTACGATATTTCACTAAAAAAAAGTTTACCATTTACATTTTTTGAATAAAAATAATTCTCATAATGTAGATTTTATAAAATTTTATTTTAGAAAAAGCCCAAATCAATCTATATATTGTTTTGGATTAAAAGTACCTCTTTTGACAAGAAACTAATTTTTCTCTAGATCAAATCAATATATATTAAAAATTTTAGAAATCATGTTACTCAAAAACCATGAATAATCACAAATACTTTATTTGAGCTTCCTCCAAAAATTCATTTGGAGCTATAAATTTTATGCACCTTTTTGGCATGCTAAAATAGTTTTTGAAGGATGTTGAACAAGAAATGCCAAAAAAATGGAATTTAAAAGTATGTTTAGTGTATCTAAGGATGTTTTATATAAATTTTAATTTATATGTATCTCTTTGACGGCATAATTGTGTATGCTCATGGCAAAGCATACTATAACTAGGACAAGGCAGCTCACCACCATTATAGCAAAAGACCTGCAGCTTTCTATTCTTGATATTTATATGCAACCATGGTAATGCAAGCTAGAAAATTTGTTCCCTATCATTTAATGGTTTCTGGGCATCAAATTTAAAGCCAATAAACACAAAGCTTCTCAATAGGCTTTCTTTACCCCATGGTTCCTTAAAGGCCACTACCATGTGTACCACAGCTCCTTCTCAGTTGTCTTCCAATCCAACATCCTTTTCCATCTTAGTTACACATGTGGGAATTACAATAGAGGCCATCATCAATGATGCTATCATCAAGGATCCAGGGGACCAATATTAAGATTGAACAAAATGAAATAGAGGCCCCTAGTATCGACATACACCATCAAAAGTGATACCCATTCTGGCACCTTCAGTATGCACAGTGTTGGTAACTGCACTAGTCCACTTTGTCTTGACCACCACTGTCACACCTTCAATCATCCCTTCAACCGTCCTTCCTCCCAATGTCAAAGGTAGACAACAAACCAATGGAAAAACTAGCCACCACCCAAAGGCCATCTCTCATGGCGGAGAAATTTATGCTCTCACTTCGGAGAGATCTCAACTTTCACTGTGGACAATTTTGCTCTTTGATAGCCTAGAATTTACAACTTATTTACTTTGAATTTGTAACTCAATTTTTAAATTTTTACAATAAATTGTTCCAGTCATTTACAATTTCTTTTATAAAATTTACAGCTTACTTATTCTAAATTTGCAACTATTAAATTAGATTTTTTATAGTGAAAAAAATGAGTTCCAAATTTAGAGTAATCAAATTATAAATTTAAAAAAAAAAGTTGTAAACTACTAAAACAATTTATAATAAAAATTTGGAAATTGAATTACAAATTCAAAGTAAGAAAATTGCTAGTTTTGGAAAAAATGTTGCAAATTATTAGTCACTGGCAACTTTTAACCAATTACTAACCACCATTGACTAGTAATCAGCACCAACGCTGGTGATGCTGGGGAGGAGATGGGAAGCTTTGAGGACATTTTGAAAATTTCACCATCTTTATATTTTATTTAAAAATATTTGGTTACTTAACATAACGAAATATATTTCAATTTATAATTAATTCCCTATTTTACTCCCAATTCATAATTCTTCCTTTTTTTATCTGCCATAAAAATTTTTTTACAGACTCCATTATAAAAAATTTTAATATAATATTTTTGGTACAATTTTAATATAATATTTTATTTGAAATGCGTACTCATATTCTTAGACAAAAGAAATGCCATTTGTATACTCCTTCATCCCATATTATAAGTCAATATGAGAGATTTTTCTTATACTATAATATAAGGTAATATGTAGTAATTTATTATTTTTATCTCTTATTTATTATATTATTAGTATTGTAATTTGTACTATATTTAATGAAATGAGTGGAATTGATAATGGTAAAATTAAAAATTTTAGTTTTTTTTAAATTTAAAAATGTAATATATATTTCTCAATATGTTTAAAACCCTTCCATTATCTTCTAGGAGAAGTATATATTTAATATAGTTGCATTAAAAGTATTCTTGGTGTGGTTTGTTGGGCTTGGGCCCGTTAGACACCAAAAGAAATAGAAATAAAAGACTGACTATATTGTACAAAAAAAAAAACTTATCATATTTCGCAAAAATTTTTTTTTACCATTAATGGTAAAAAAAAAGCTTACCATTTAAATTTTTTGAATAAAAATAATTCCATTTTTTATAAAATTTTATTTTAGAAAAATACCAAATCAATGTATATATTGTTTTAAATCAAGTGTCCATTTGGTTTTCAGTTAGTCAAAAATAAATTTTAGTAGAATTGATTTTATAATGTAGTTATGATAAAAATTGATTTTGAACTCACGTGTTTATGTTTAAATGATTTATTGAAAATTGATTTTGACAAAACTCATAATTTTTCTTCAAATTGAGCTTAAATTCTACCTCATGATTTATTTAATTTACTTAGACTAAAATTTAATCTGTATTTATTTAAATGAGAATATAATATATCTAATGTAATATTTTCTTATAGGTTATAGTCTATAGAAATGAAAAATTTTACTAAAATTTTATTTTTTCAAATTTTCTTATTTTTATTAGTCTATTTTTATCTAACTTTATTTTAATTGATACATAATTAATACTCAACCGCAGTCTCCAACAAAAAAGTTACCTTTAAGTTGCTTTCGCTAAGACTCGGTTTCCAACTATAACTATTTTTCAAACAGATAAGTGATAAGATAGCCAAACAACTACTTTTCATTGCAAAATTGGTTTTGGATTCAAACTCCATTCCAAAAACAAATCCAAACAGGCCATAAGAGTATCCTATTGATAAGAAACTAATTTTTTTTTAGCCTAGATCAATATATATTAACAATTTTAGAAATCGTATTATTCAAAAACAATAAATAATGCAATTCTTCTTACAAATACTTTATTTAAGCTCCATCCAAAAATTCATTTGGAGCTATAAATTTCACGCACCATTTAGTAAGTTAAGACAGTTTTTGAAGGAAGTGCAAAGAAAGTAGAATTTAAAAGCACGTTTGGTATCCCTAAGAAAGTTTGATATAAATTTTAGTTGATATATGAATATTTATATTATGAAAGAACTCAAATACCCTAATTAAAAAAATTATCGGCTAACCAAACAACTATCCATTGTTGGAAACAGCAACCATCTACTACCAACAATAACCACTGTCCATAAACTCAAAAATAAAAAATCAATAAGATCTCCCAAATCAACAAAATTGCATAAGAGCACAGAAAAATGAAAAGAAAAAAATTGAAAGAGATATGAGAATCATTTAGTAGGAATCGTTGAACCTTCAACAAAATCCCATTGCGAAGACGATCTATGAATAGTGATAAAGGCACCACTGAACGTTCAACTCTTGCTGTCGACTATCACGTGCTTGTAGAAGTAGATCTGATACGACCATGGTTGTTCTCTCACTCACAAAAGCATATTCTCATCCATCCATACTTTTGGATCTTGTTGTTGGACCACATCTACTTAGGGTCTCATCAACGTTCATGGTAACGTCCTCTTTTATCTCTTGCATTGGAGGGCAAAATGATTCTTCAACAGTAGTTCAATGGAACTCCAGAGAGTTCCTTGGGTCTGGCTGAGGAAGCTACTTCCATTGATTTTTAGAGAAGTTGATCGAGCACACCAAACAAAGCCAATGCATGGATTCACTTTCTACTTCCATTTTTGTTCTTGCTCTTCCCATGTACCAAAGGCAACTTATATTTGGGCTCTTTTTTTCTCAATTATTAGGAAGCAACAAGAATAGAGTTAGATTGTATAGAATTTTTTTCACCAAAGAATCGTATAGATTTAATTTTAATAATTTAAATTTATAAACTTATTTTTGTTATATTTTTAAATAAGGTGTCTATTAAAAATGAAAATACACATTTTTGTTTCTGCATCTTCTTCAAAAATAAAAATATTGAAATAAAATTTAAACTAAACTATTAAAATTACAATTAAAATTAAACATACTGCTGTTAGTCGGAAGTGAAATAAAATTATAAATAAAGATATGCATTAGATGCATTTTTAAGCAAGATCGCAAGAGTAATAAATTTGGAAGTACCCGGGCAGCCCACTCATTAAACGGTTCATGAGTAATTAGACAATCGAATTATGGGCTTAACCGGCCGGTCTTCATCAGTGAACATAAAATCTATTCTGAGAATAAGATAACGGCGACGATTGAAGCCGTCGGTTCCCTCCTCTTCTCTTCTATGGTGCTCTGCATCACCTTCACAGTTGAAGACGATGTACCTCCCGGAGGAGGTGAAACAAAAGTCTGAAGTTTGATGCTTTTCTATTTTCTGGCAGCCGAAGCAAAAGAAGGCGCTCTATAACGTCATGGGTATGCACACTATTTTATATTGTAACTCAATTTCAATATCATCCAATCATGGTGGTTCCCTTTTCTATTTGTATCGTCAAACCAGTGTTAAATGCAGTAAAAGAGCAAAAGATTTTACTTTTTCAAGGGATTTGGTTAAGAGCAAGGGTATTAAGGAAAGGGGTCCTGAGTGTAATTGCAAAAACTTGTTGACTTGGAGTTCTGTTGATCCTAAACCTGGGGAGGAGATTTCCTGTGATTTATGCAATCAGTTAATTGTTGAATATTGTAAAGCAGGAGACCTTGATGGGGCCATGCCTCTTCTAGCTGAGATGGAGGCTAAGGGGTATAAACTCTATTCACTTTCTTATAGCTATCTGATTGAAGCCCTTGGAAGTGTTGGAAGGACTTTAGAGGCTGAAATGTTATTCCAGGAAATGATTTATTCTGGCTTGAAACCAAGATTAAATTTATACAATGCTTTGCTTAAAGGGTTTTTGAAGAAAGGTCTGTTAGGACTTGCAATAGGGCTTTTAGAGGAGATGGATGATTTGGGCTGTAGGCTTAATCAAGAAACTTATGAAACATTTTTGGATTACTATGTTAATGCTGGAAGGTTGGAAGATACTTGGGCAACAATCAATGAGATGAAGCGAAATGGTTTTCAACTAAGTTCATTTGTCTATAGCAGGGTGGTTGGCCTTTATAGAGACAATGGAATGTGGAAGAAAGCTATAGGGGTTGTGGAAGAAATCAGAGATAGAGGCTTTTCTTTGGACAGGCATATTTATAACAGTATTATTGATACGTTTGGGAAATATGGTGAACTAGGTGAAGCTTTAGAATTGTTTGAGAAAATGCAAAATGAAGGTATAATGCCTGATATAGTGACATGGAATTCACTGATTAAGTGGCACTGCAAAGCGGGTGATCTCAAGAAAGCCCTTCATTTGTTTACAGATATGCTAGAGCAAGGATTATATCCTGATCCAAAAATCTTCATTACCATTATTAGCTGCTTGGGGGAGCAGGGAAGATGGGATACAATAAAGAAAATTTTTGAAAGCATAAAATGCAGGGGAAATAAATATGAGGTGGTTTATGCCGTTTTGGTTGACATTTATGGGCAGTATGGGAAATATCAGAATGCTGAGGAGTGTATAGAGGCACTGAAGTCAGAAGGACTTCTAGTTACACCGAGCATTTTCTCTGTGTTAGCAGATGCTTATGCTCAGCAGGTATGCTACTTCCTTCCTTTCTCTTGTTCCTTGCATTGCCACCTTCTACTTTGATTATAATTAATCATAAGATAGTCTTATGTTTGGATATGATGATCATAGCTTTTCTTTTTTCTTTTTTTATCTGTATTTATTTTGGTAATGGTGCTTGATTTGGATGAACTGATTCACCTATACTATATGAATATATGAAGCTATGGGGCACTGTGTTAATCCATTGCTTGATTATGATTCAATGTCTTATACTCTCAATTGTGACGGGTTTTCCTGTCAAGTGGAATATATATAAACTGTCATATATGCAACAATAGTTTCAATAATATATTTATTTGCCCATTTATTATTATTATTGTTTTTTTTCTTTTTTGGTAGAAATTTGAACTAAACTAAAAGGGTTTTTAATTTTCTTGTTAGGCTAAACCCCATCAAACAAGTATCCATCTTTTCAGGTGGCCTTCCATTTAGAGCCAACAATATTGGTCAAATGCAATAGGTTAGTATGTTTAACCCAGTAAAAATGGTGGCTGAGCTTTAAAAATTAAAGCCCGAATAGAAAGTGGGCTTTTAGGCTTGCGTCCGTCAAACCTGAAAAATAAACGGGCTTGCCTGTGCGGGCCACGAGCCAACCCATTTGGCCAGTTCTCTCTCTCTCAAATACTAGCTTAAGAAGACAAAAACCCTCTCTGCTAATCCTAAACAACACACCCATTTCGATTACAATCCCATATCTTTTAGTCCCAATTCCAAATTTGAAATTTCTCAATTATTAAAAAAAAAAAAAGGAAGCCAAACTATTCTATTGGTTGGTGGTGTATAAATCATAAAATGTAAATATTATCTTGATTTTGGTGAATGATGATGATGATTAATTGTATTAATTTGAATAATTACGTGAGACAATTATAGAAAACATATTTATAAAAAAATACGGGCTTCCGGGCCAGCTTGCAAGCCTGTTGAGCACAAGTTAGGCTTCAAAAAGCTAGGCCCTCCCTTTTAAAAAGGGCTTTTTTAGACCCGGCCAGTACTACTTCCATTTGAAGCATCATTAAGGAGGTCATAGAGACTCGGTTTAATATATTACTTTTAATACCCACCAAGACGGAACACCCTTTTTTGTATAAAATATAGTGAAATTCCTTTTTGACAAAAAATCTGACTTAGGTATGTTTGATAAATATTTTTTTTGGATGTAACTTTTAAGATTATGTTTAGTTAATCACTTTTTACTTTTTTCTTTCTGTGTTCTTAATTATCCTTCTTTCTTTATCTTTTTGATCGTCTATGCAAATAGTTGACACTTCTCAACTTGAGTTTTACACCAAACTAGGTTAGGCCTCCTGCTTGTGAACAATGTGGGTTCCTATTTATTTTGATAATTTATCTTGATGATTTGTCATTTGTGATTCGGGTTGGAGAGGTAAAAGAAGCTCTTACGAGAATGGATAATGGTAAAACTATTGGCTCTGATGGTATTCCTATCGAAGTTTGGAATTGCTTAGGAGAGAAAGGGGCTTTGTGACTAACTAAGTATTTTAATGAGATTTTAAGGTCAAAGAAAATGCCAGAGGGACGGAGAAAGAGCACTTTGGTGCTCATATACAAAAAAAAAGGCGATATTCAGAATTGTGCTAATTATCGGGAGATAACTTATGAGTTATACTATGAAACTTTGGGAAAGAGTGATTAAGCATAAACTAAGAAAAGAGTCTCATACTTTAGAAACCAATTTGGATTTTTGTCAGGACGGTCTATCATAGAGGTTATTTATTTATTAAAAGGTTTGATTAAAAGATACCGGAGTAAAGAAAGAGACTTGCATATGGTTTTCATTGATTTGGAAAAAGCCTATGATAGAGTATCAAGAGATATATTGTGGAAAATAATAGAAAAGAAAGGTGTTCGTGTGGCTTATATTCGAGCCATAAAAGATATGTATGAGAGGGCAACAATAAGTGTGAGAACTCCTGGAGGTGAAATAAAAGACTTTCCTATAAGAATAGGTTTGCATCAAGGATCTTCCTTGAGTCCATACTTGTTTGATTTAGTTTTGGATGTTTTAACAGAATATATACAGGAGAAAATTCCTAAGTGTATGCTTTTCACGGATGATATAGTCTTAATCGAAGACTCAAGAGAAGAGGTTAATTCTAAACTTGAGTTATGAAGACATACTCTGGAATCAAAAAGCTTCCGCTTGAGTAGAAGTAAAATGGAATATATGCATTGTAAATTTAACAAAAGGTCGTTAGAAATGACTTAGAAGTAAAAATTGAAAAGCGAATCATTCCAAAAGTGTCAAAGTTCAAGTATTTGGGGTCGATTTTACAGAATGATGGTGAAATTGATGGAGATGTTATGCATAGGATACAAGCGGGGTGGTTAAAGTGGAGAAAAGTTTCAGGAGTTATTTGTGACCGTAAGATACCTACTAAGCTTAAAAGAAAATTTTATTGAACTGTTATACAGCTAGCGATGCTATATGATAGTGAATGTTGGACTCTGAAAAGGCAAAAAGAGCATAAGATGGGAGTAGCAGAGATGAGAATGTTGACATGGATGTGTAGTCATACAAGAATGGATAAGATACGAAATGACTGTATATGGAGAAATATCGGAGTAGCACCTATCAAGGAGAAAATGGTGAAAAATCGTTTAAGGTGGTTTGGGCATGTATAAAGAAGAGGACAAGAGGAGCCAATAAGGAAGTTGATCAAATGGTTTTGAGCCCTATTAAAAGACGTAAAACAAGATCAAGAAGGACAATAAGAGAAATTATAAGGTGTGACTTCTTGATAAATAATTTATCTAGAGAGATAGTGTTTGATAGAACCCATTGGTGTCGTATGATCTATGTTGCTGACCCCACTTAGTTAGATAAGGCTAATATTGTTATTGTTGTTGTTGATTTGTCATTTGTGATCATTTTTTTCTCAAGAGGAATTTTAAATATTGACAAGAATTTAGTATTTTCCTTCTTAGTTCCATTAGTGGAAAGCTTTCCCTGCGTCCTTGCAATGGTGCTTGCCCTTTGATTTTAAAATACTTAACCCCGGTTTCCTTTCTCAATAGGGAAATCTTACTGAATGGAATTTGTAGTCGCTCATTGTTGGGACTGGATGTATGGAAGGGGAAAGAAAATAACCTATATAGAATTTCTGCACTTACGATATTCATATATACAGTTTCCACTTTTTGGTGTAAACCAATAATTTTGGCATAGAAGAAGGCTGAAATGAAATGGTAATCTTAATAATATTTGTCTTAAAAAAGATAACCTATTTAATGAAGGAGTTGGATCCAATTTATATTCTAATCGTTATATGGAGTGCACAATAACTGTTATATTCTAATGAAGCTATAGTGGCATCACACCTATTGTAATATGCTGCCTTTAAATCACAGATAAGAGCAATATATATGACCTATATCTCATTAATATATCTTGTTTTATCTCCTCTGTTCTGTTCTCAACTTTGCAAATCAATCTATACTCTACGAGATTCTCTAATTTTGCTAGAATCAATATTTTTATTGATTTTCATGCTGATAACTAAGACTATTGATAGGACAATGGGTAGATATCTCTTCTATGAAAGCAATGGTTGGCAGAACCAACAGAGAAATTATTGTTTTTGATTTGAAGCCGTTATTCACTCTCGATACTGAAGGAATTTCACTAAAGAATTTAAATTACTCTTTGTAAGCTTTGGGTTCTTTACAGTGAAGAAACTGGCAAAGTTCTTGCATGCTCTTCATCACAGAATCTCAAGTTTTGAAATTAAATCCATCTATGAAAGTAACAGTGGGCAGAACCAATGTGTTTGAAGCTGTTATTCACTTTTGATACAGAATGAATTTCACTGAAAAATTTAAATTACTCTTTGTTTGTTGTAAGCTTCTGCTTTGGGTTCTTTTCAGTGAAGAAGCTAACAACTTCATGATCAGTTTCGTTTCTATTCAGCTGCTGCTGATCCTTATTGTCATAACTAGAACTGCAGCAGTTGTGGCTACATATTATACACCCACAAACACGTATGTCCAAATCTTCAAGAATCCAGCAGTTCATAACTCAATAACTAATAATTTCAATATTGATAATGAAGTAGTTTATGAGGATTTAAACCTTGTTTTGATCATTGATGAAGAGCTATATTTTACATATGTTGGAATTATTAAATTTCCACCATCATAAATCGAAAGAATATTACATACAACCAGAAACACATGTATAAATGAATGCCTATTTTTTGTCTTGAATTGTTGCAATGTATATGCTGCTACATATGGCTCACCTTTTTTGGTTTTTAATTTCTTGCAGGGCTTATGTGAACAGGCAGTTAAAGTGCTGCAGATTATGGAAGCTGAGGGAATTGAACCAAATATTGTCATGCTCAATATGTTAATCAATGCATTTGGTAACGCTGGGAGATATATGGAAGCATTTTCCATATATCAACATATAAGAGAAAGTGTATGATTTGCTTATCTGTTGTGGAAACATTTTATTATTGCAATATACTTGGTTTTCAAATCCTGATGGTAATGCTACTATTTCTATGAAGGGTGTTAGTCCTGATGTGGTTACATACACTACGCTTATGAAAGCATTTATGAGGGCAAAGAAGTTTGATAAGGTACTCTAAATTCTTCAGTCATTTTCATTTGCATCTTTTTCTTAAATGAGACAAAGCTGTATGCTACTCAATTGATTTCTAGCTAGTAAAATTCAAATTGGTAGTTCTCTGAGAAAAAGGGGGAAAAAAATCTTTTTGCATGAAGGACATTTGATCATGTTTACGGGTTTCAGACACTTCCACTATTTTTTCAAGGATTTAGTTGACGAATTCATGCTCGTAAGATCAGGTTCCAAAAATATACAAGGAAATGGAGTATGATGGATGCACTCCAGACAGAAAAGCTAGACAGATGTTACAAACCGCATTAATGGTGCTTGAAGGGAGACCCTCTGGTGACAAATAGATCCTCATGGGCATCTGAGATTGAATGTACTGTTATATGGGCGGATAAAAGCTCCAAATGGAGGTATGGCATCCATTGACAGCCTTTTAATCACTCTGGAGTTTGAACCAGCATTGCCCAAGCAAAGGTAAGCTTTCTACTGTTTAATTATTGGATTTAGTATGTACTGGATTAACTGGAAACCGGTTTGTAGAAAGAAACCAAAAAAAAAATTTGGTATGGTTTTCTGCAATTTCCAGGCCTTTAATCTTTACTTTCCGGTGAAGTAGGAACTGGTGTTGTTGATGCAGGATGAAATCGATGGTGTCTAGAATGTTGAAATTGCAGTACTTTCCATTTAGCTTAGATAAACTTTTAATCCTTTTTTATTTCATAGAATTTCCAAAGATCCCCTAGCCCAAAAGTAGGCAGTGTTGCCTTCCAATTTTGTTTTTTAAATGATCCAATTTTCCCATTTGTCACGTCATCTATCCTAATTTTAACACAGCTTCATAGTATGTTAACTTAAATGTTATTTGTTTAGTTGGCACCATTAACTCAAATTTGGCATCCAAGTTATGAGATTGTTAGATCTGCTGTCAAATTTTGGATGGCGATGTGACACAAGGGTAAAGTTGGATCATTTTAAAGTTTTGACAATAAACTAGACATTGGTCCCATGCATTGTATGGAATTTAAGAAATGAGTTACATTGTTCATGTTTTATGAATAGTGCGTCTCATTATAGATTTTATATTTTGTATTAATGCGCAAATTGCTTGCTTCTGAACTGGTCGTACCAAGTTGAAACTTACAAAAATCTAGAGGGACCAAAACTGTGTCTGACACTTTCCATTTAAATCATTTCTAGAAACTTGACCAGGGGCTACTTGATGGTAGAAAGCTGATGGGGCCAGAGTTGAGAATGGTTGACAGTTTCAGCCACCACTGTGTTTCATCATACATCTTCTAGAAGCTTCTTCTCATGGCTGAGTATCTTGGCTGATAGATTATGATTTTGAGAATTGGGTTGAGCAGCTACTTTGTTCACTACCGAAGATTTAATGAAGGGCTTTCTTTTCCCATTTCACTGATGGAATTCTCAGATGAATTGACATGGCAATGTTCAGAGCAGTGAAAATCTGCAGTTAGCTTAGGATGCAAAGGAGGTTTTTGATCTTCTGTTTCCAGTTTCCCTTGGAAGTGAAGAAGCTACCTGTTTGGTTACAAGGATGAAAAGAAAATCCCTTTCCATCCTCTTTGTATAATATCTATTATATTTTTATAATTATTCCTCAATAATGATTGGATTGTAATCAATGTAGGTTGAATTTATATATGTAATTTCTTATAATTAAATTGATATGTATTATAAAATTGTTTAGAGTAGATTTTTTTATTTAGTAATTAACATTTTTTATAGAGATACTAAGAGAGTCCTCACATTTCAAAGAGTACTTATAGAGGTATTAAAAGATTATCCATTCCTGTAGATTTTTTTATTTAGTAATTAACATTTTTTATAGAGATACTAAGAGAGTTCTCACATCTTGAAAAGTACTTATAGAGATACTAAAAAATTATCCATTCCTCATTAATATGATAATTATTAAAGCTTTATTAATTATATATCAATTCATTAAGTTAAAGTTTTATTAATAAGATTATTATTACTTTCCTTAAAAAGCTAATGTTTCGTCAAATTCATATGAATAAATCTAATAAAAAATAAAAATCTAACATGTATATGAAATAATTTATAAACTTGTAAACAGACGACTTAGGTTTCTGTGTGCGCTGTGCTGTGTGTGTGTGTTTGTTCTTTTCCTTTTTTTTTTTTTTTCTTTTTTTCAGAGCACAAGAAACACACTCCGGGGAAGCAATGTGGGGAGGAGTGATACGTGACTCTCACGGTAACTGTACAAAAGGTTTCATGAAGAAGCTTGGAACAACAGAGTACAATCAGTGTGGAGATATATTGAATTTGTTGCGATAGTGGGTTCTTAAAAGTTACCGGGCTATTTCAGTCATGTTTTCAAAATAATTTTTTACTTTTAAAAATAGAAAAATATTTTAAATTTGTTTGATAAACCTATTTTTTATAAAATATTTTAGAAAATAAAAAAATAAAAACATATAAAATTTAGAATATTTTTAAGATATTCTGCATTTTTTATTTTAAAAAATATAAAAAAATATGAAAAATATTCACTATATTAATGGTAAAGTTATAAATTTTAAATGATTTATTTAACACTTATTAATTATGATTTTAGTAATAATTATTTAAACATATTTTTTTATTTTCTTATTTCCAAATTTATTCTAAAAAATAATTCTACAAAACTATTTTGAAAACATTAAAACAGAGAACGCATTCAAACAAACCTATAGTTGCTATACATTCTGCAAAGGCAATCAACTTGATCACTAGAGACTGAGTTGCTGGATGTCATGTTGAAAAAAGATTGGAGTTTCCAGCTCGATTATATCTACGATAAGGTTAATAAATATGCAAATTGGCTTGCTAACATTCCTCACAACCTGGATACTTTTATCTTTTTGATGTTCCACTTTGCAGTGGGTTAATTGAACTTGACAAATATAGCAGTTGATGTTTTCTTTATTGTTTTTTAGGGTATGTACCTTCCCTTTCAGTAAAAAAAATATAAAAAAGCCCGAGAAACAATATCAAAATATTCTCTAGTAAAATTTAATCTTAACTATAGTTTGAAACTTAAGACTTGTGGCTTTTTTTTGTGTTTTAAAATTTAAAAAAGTATTTTCTTATAATACTTCAAGCTGTCAAAAGATTTCTATAACACTAACATAGTTGGGTCAAATAAAGAGGACTCAACATTTCTCAATTAAGGTCTTATATTCAAATTTTTTATAAGAAAATTATGCTTGTAGAACCACTTCTAGTTGGAGCTTTACAAATTACAATGCATACGGGAGGGTGAGAAAAAAACTTTTTTGTAAAGTTATTCAAATAATATCAATGAACTAATGATCAAAAAGTAATTTCCACATCATACATCCCTTTTATGAAAATGTTATCGCAAAAACAAGTGGAACCTTAATTAGGTGATTGATTTTATTTTTTCAAAGAAAATATGAGCAGCTTTGAATTATAATATAATGGAAAAAATTGCAACCAAGGAAGAAAAGAAAAAGAATTCTTCTATTTCATTAAAAAAATTGATTCATGTCCAAATGAATTGTCTTTTCGTCCAAAAACAAAAAATCACTTACTAAAAAAGTGGCAAATTATACATAATTCCCTTAAATTTTGATTTATGTGAATAATTGTTTAAACCCTTACATGTTGACCATGAATCCCCTTAAATTGTTAAATTTATGGTAACTCATCCATTATTTTATTATTAGAATGTAATATGACCAAGAATTTATCTCCATATGATTTTAAGAAGGCTATTTGTCCATAACTTTTTCTATGTGTGGTATGGTAGGTATACCTTATGAAAATGATTCTTCACTTTAGGAACCCATAGTTATAGACCTGATACGTGATGAGGATTATGAGTAACCTATGAAGGAACCTCCTCACAAGATAGTAATTGAGGTGCCTCAGGATATTGATTGTGAGTTGACATTTCTTAATAATCCTAATAATACTTCAGATAATAAGTCACTAGATGTCGAGACAATAGTTTATAGGATTGTGAGAAAATTCTTTAGGAGATACAAATAGAAGTTTAAGAGAATTATCTACGGGCACCCTTATAGTGCATGGTGCAACGCCACGCACACGGGGCATGACATCCCTACTCTCTATCTCTCTCCTCCCTTGTTTTTTTAAATTAAAAAAAAACCCTCAATCAGGCCACGCACAGTGTGCGGATTTCCACCACACACTAAATCCATCTCTATTATCTACTCACGAAATAGAGTTTAAGGAAATATACAATAAATGACATGACATGGCATACTTCATTAGTGAAATAAGAACTAATTACTCGTAGGGGATAGAAATGCAAGTTTAAGGAAGTTCTTTGTTGCATGATAGGGTCTTTGAATTATAAATACAATATAATTTAGTCAGATGCATTAATGTTATCCAATTCCTAATATAAGATTATTTTTAACTGCACAAAGAATAAGAAAAATAGTAAAATTCATTAAATATGTAAAAAAATTTATCACTTTACAAAATTTCCTATAAATAAATTGATTTAATTATAACTTCATATTAATTGCAGGGTGTAATTAGTAAGGCATTCGTGAAAGAGAAACATTAAATGCTTCAATTATTTTGTACTGTGACTTATATTTAAAATTATAAAAAATTTTTAAAAGGTAAAGTATAATAAGATGGGACGGAATATAGCATCAGAATTTCTATCACTGTTTCTACATGGTACACAGTTGTGTTTTTTCATAGTTTTTTCCTTTTTTTTTCCTTCCAACTTTGCTGTTGACTTTATTATAAAAAAAAAAAAGAAAAAAAAAAGTTAAAACCTTGCAATCGCAAGGGGGTTATTCCAGTTTTGGTATAAGCAGTAAAATATACTTTCACTTCCATCATGGGAAAATTTAATAAAACATGCAAAAAGTGTACCTAAATTTGATACAACGTTAAAGGCATAATTTACTTTACTTGTAGGCCATACATTCATATGTCATAAATTATATTATCCATACATTGAGAGAGGGGATATAAGGATATGGAACAAGGAGTGACATTACTACTTTGAATCTGACTGCATAGTCTGAACTGGTGGGGCTGTTACTACAGTCAACTTCATGGCTTCAGAATCCCCAGATCTCTCACAAATTTCCCGATACTCTTGACAAACGGCACACATATGGCAGAAAAAATGGGTCACAAAATCTCCACAGGGTGCTTCCTTTTAAAATAAGTAACAAGAAATATAAGTATAGCATTCAACCATCAAAACCAAAATTTAGGAGGTCAATTAATTTAAAAGTTCAAGTTTCGTTTCTTCAAAGCAATGTAACCATACAGCACAGTGCAGAGAACAGATTGGCTAAATTGGTCAGTTATGCATCATATTAGGAAAATACTTTCATTAGGGGAAGTCTTGCTTGGCCGTAAATAAAATCAGTTCTGTCCAGCTTAAGGATTTCTGGGAAATTCATTAAATGCTTTAAGGTTGCTGAGAAAAGTTTGGAATCTCAAATATCAAGAGTCTGAATGTATAACTATATGACCCTCTTTACAGCCATGGGGTCCTAATTCATACATACATACATACATACGCACACACACATATATATATATAGCATGCTGAGAACATGGGTGTCTCTCACATGTTGAGTATCACGGATAATGGGGTAAATTGCAGGAAATGGGAGATCGTGGGTGTGAGATGCATGTGTGGGAAACGTGGGTATGGGATGTAGGTAAGGCATCAGGTGATTTATTTGAGCAGGGTAAGAGGAAGGCTAGGGAGTGAGGAGTGAGCTCAGATGGAACAAACAAATTCATTTATTATTAATCCCTTACCCAGCTTACGACAATTGAGAGTTAGCACAAAGATGTCTTCAGTTAAATACTACGAGATCATCTTAAGGACTGTTCCTGGGGAAAGGAGGATGAAGATTACTCCGTCACAGCACTCCCAGCCCCAAGTGCTAAGAGTAGCACTGGAGTGTGCCAGATCCACTCTGCATTTGGCTTTCTCATCAAGTCAAGGTGGCCTTGGCACAATTATTCTGAAACCAGTATTACATTGACTCAGAGGCAGAGAATGACCTAATCACATTCTCTTTCACCCTAACCTTCTAGGAGGCAAGACATGGGTACTTACTATCCAAGGGACAAATTCACATCCACAATGTACTATAAAGCACTTGACATAGCAGAGGATGTATCACTGGACGCTGGCCAATACTTGGATGCCATGAGCATGGGTGCTAGGTGCCTAGCAATATGACTCTTAGGCGCTTGGAGGCATAGCGCCAAGGTCCAAGGAGCATGGAATTTTGGTGCCAAGGAGACCTAGGGCATTCGACATTCATAAGATATCTAACATTCATTGTCCAAGGGATGGATTCATTGAGCATTTTCAAAGAGTTCAGCTATAAAGCCCCAGCTAAGAGTTTTAAGGGATCAAAAGACTCGAAGGTTCCTGTCACAAATTCACAGTCAGGGATCAACAGGCAGTAAGAACTAATCAATATGTTTCACTATTTAAATCTCAGCAATTAGTCCCTTCGAAACAACTAAAATTGCTGAAACCAAATGCATTTACGTTAAAAGACATGGACTCGTAACAAGAAGAATGTGAAATAGAGTAGAATATCATGTAATGAGAATAGATATCGAAAGTAGAGTAGTGAAAGTTATACCAGCAAATTATACTTTGACCTTAAAGTCCTGCGGTAGCCACAAGCATATGATGCAACGAGGCATCCAGGTAACCCCAAAACCAAGCCATCGGTTAATAAGCAGCAGCTTGTATTAACAAGAGTCCACAATATAAAATGGGTCAGACATGATCCCATGAAAGTTCCAGACCCCAGAAATTCTGCATTCTTTCCAAAAAGGATGCAAGGACAGAATAGACCTATACAACCTGCAGAGATTAAAAAAGTTGGCAGTCAATATTTACAGTTGATGAACCAAATACTGTCATAAAGAATAAACAAAAGGGTTTCTTTTCCAGGGTTTGAAGTAGGAGACAGTGGGAACCAATTTAGGAGAGGAGGGGAATAGAATCCCTGACCAACAGTACCCCATGAATTGAAGATCGGGGAAAATGCTGCTGTTCTAATGGGGATGCCAGCAAAGAATGAGCTTTTCAAAACAATGAAAAAGGAATAACACACATTTATGTATGTATTACGCTATTTGCGTAGTAATTTTTAGAGATAAAATATGACATTTTCTCAAGATAGAACAAAGATACAAGTGAGGAGGATTAGGTTTTCTCCAAGAAGCAATACTAAAGAACAATAAAGCATAAAATAAAAGGGAAAAGAAGATTAGACACGCAGCAATGCTGTGCACCCTCCACATATCCAAAAGAGACACTTCCTTTAAAAAAAAAAAATCCTTGAACCGATCACCACAAGGATGCTGTTAACAGAATCCTTATCCACGTCATCCAAAGACAATGAAACACCCTAAAAATACAAGCATTCCACTCTAGCCATACATTCCAAATTATAGTAAACTGCATTTGCCACAAAGTTCCACCATCCTTTTTTAAGGCCAGAACAATTTAAACATATAAGATTAAACTGCTCTAAAACCTGCAGACACGCCCAATTCTCCAAAAATCTCAAACAACTTATTCCACAAGAAGACATCCACTTGACAATGTCATTAGACTCAATACACAAATTACACATTATCGGTATTTGATAAGTCCCATTCAAACTTTTGTTTTCAAATATATTTATAAGGCCTTATCAAGTATTTTGAGTTAATATTGCTCGTTTTAAATCTATTTTGAAATTAAATTGTTATTAAGGTTGAGTTAAACAGATAGTCATGAGTTCTTGGGTAAAAAGCCCCCAGCTTTGGGTCTTGAGCTTTGTGGTTTTAGGTTGGAATTTGCAAGGAGCTCAAGTCCCCAAGAATGAGGTTTATTTGGACCCAAATGAAGGGCAAAAAACCTACAAGGAAGAGTAAAAATTTAGATTGGATCATCGAAGCCCAACCCACAAGTTTTCAGAGCTTAAAGTCCAAGTGTGCATCATATATGTTTACAGCAGGTCCAGAGCTCCAGCCCTGATGCTCAGAGCCACATTGCCTTCTGTACTTGATAGCCATCTGTGCACACACAGAATGTTGGGACCAAAAAGCTTCATGCTGGAAACTTGTGTGTCTCAACCTTAATAAGGGGCTCAGTATCAAAAACCTTTCGCTTACTCCTTGTCTGTCTCATCAAAATCATATTTTTACATTATGACAATAAATTAAATCTAATAAAATCAGACAACAACATTTCCTCCATCATCCACCAGCCAGAGCACCAGCATTGTTAGAAACAACAGCCACATTTAGACCCTAGGGCTGTCAAAGCTGACAAAGCATAGCTAAAATACAAGGCACATATGCAATCATACCTCTAGGCATATCCAGAACAATGTATAAAATGCAGAACAGAAGGAAAACAGCACGTAGCATTGCTGCATATTGATCAACACAAAGTAAACAATCATCATTGTCATCAAGAATAGAAGTGCAATCATAACAAGAGTTGTCATACATAAATGGCTGGAATGAAAGATTCAAGTCAAGAAAATTCACAGCAACCATAATATAAGGTTTCCTAAGTACTTGTTCTCAATTCATTTAACAACAACAACAACATTAGCCTTATCCCAATAAGTGAGATTAGCTACATGGATTATACGATACCATTGGGTTCTATCAAAAACCATTTCTTCAGATAAATCATTTACCAAGAGATCCTATTTTATAACCCCCTTAATGTCGTTCTTGGTCTCCCTTATCGCCTTCTTGTAGTATTAAAGACCATCTGATCAATTCTCTTCACTGACTCTTTTGGTGATCTTCTTTGTATGTGTCTAGACCACTTTAATAAATTTTCTACCATTTTCTCCTCTATAGGTGCAATTTCGACTTTTCCTCTTATGAAAACATTTCATATCTTTTCCTTTTTTGTATAATCACGCATTCATCTTAACATTTTCATCTTATGCTTTTATTGTCCTTTCAAAGCCCAACATTTACTACCATATAGCATCATTGGTCTTATAACAGTTCTATAAAACTTCCCTTTAAACTTGGTAAGTATTTTGCGAGTCTTAAGCAAGGCCAGTCTCAATTCATTTGATGAAAGAAAGAAATTCGAAAGCCAAAACTTTACAATCTTTTCCCTGAGTACCACATAAGAGATGAAATCTAAGAATAGAAGCTCAAATTTTCTATCTCATGTATCAACAAATTTAATGGCAGGGATGAAAGAAGAAACAGGCATATATAAATATAATCATCAATATGTCTAAATTCTAGTACAACCCTATTCATCTTTCTCTCCTATTCCATCCTTCCCCTAACTAGATAGATTTTATCACAAGGATATGAACCAACTAGCTCAGGTTGAATTTTTCTTCAACACCCTATGCTGCAACAACAGCCACCCTTGTTTGTTTGTTATTCTAAAATCTTCAAGATATCCCTGTTTAGTTCTCCTTAAAATTTCTAACAGAAAACCTCTCTGTCCTTGTTCTTCTGAAGGGCTTCTGGCCATTTAGCATCTTTTTTTTGCGAGAAATAGTGAAAAACCAAAATATTTAATCAAAGAGAAGTGCACACACTTTTTAAGGATTAGCAGTCTTCTAACACCTTTACCCATTTTCTCCTTGATGGGTACTACTCCTACTTTTTCATCTTATGCAAACCTTTCATATCTTTTTCTTTCTTATATAACCACATATTCATCTTAACATTCTTATCTTTACTACCCGCATTTTATGCTTTTATTATCCCTTCAAAATCAAACATTTACTACCATGTAGTATTGTTGGCCTTATGACAGTTTTATAAAACTTTCCTTTAAACTTGGTAGGTACTTTGAGAGTCTTAAGCATGGCTGGTCTCAATTCATTTAATGAAAGAAAGAAGTTCGAAAGCCAAAACTTTACAATCTTTTCCCTAAATACCACATAAGAGATGAAATCTAAGAATAGAGGCTCAAATTTTCTATCTCCTGTATCAACAAACTTAATGGCAGGGATGAAAGAGGAAACATGGATATATTAATATAATCATCAATATGTCTAAATTCTAGTACAACCCTATTCATCTTTCTCTCCTATTCCATCCTTCCCCTAACTAGATAGATTTTATCACAAGGATATGATCCTACTAGCTCAGGTTGAATTTTTCTTCAACACCCTATGCTGCAACAACAGCCGCCCTTGTTTGTTTGTTATTCTAAAATCTTCAAGATATCCCTGTTTAGTTCTCCTTAAAATTTCTAACAGAAAACCTCTCTGTCCTTGTTCTTCTGAAGGGCTTCTGGCCATTTAGCATCTTTTTTTTGCGAGAAATAGTGAAAAACCAAAATATTTAATCAAAGAGAAGTGCACACACTTTTTAAGGATTAGCAGTCTTCTAACACCTTTGCCCATTCACGTCCTTTTTTCGAGCCTCACACCAGTGTGCAGTAGGTGAGTTCAAAAACTCATCCATCTGAAGGACTTATTGGGTGCAGGTTTAACAATAGCGAAGTAGAAAAGCTTCATACTGTATCTTATTTCTGAGACAAAACAGAATTTTGTAAAAGTAATTTCTTCTTTCTATGTTTTAACAATCCTTTTAATTTCTGCTGCAATGGATTAACAGGGAGTGAATGATGAAAACAGTCACCTTCCTACCGCATTCTTGCATCTAGCAAGCAAAAGAGGTGCATCAACATAATTTAGATGACTTGCATGAAAGGATAATAACTTACTTCACATGCACATAGTTGAAAACTGACACTTCTCTAGGTAATTTCCTTCAAATCATATTTTCTTTCTACAGCAATCACTAACATAGATACTAAAAATGCAAGTGAAATATCTACTGTCAAATACCATTCCAGCTTAAAAGCTTAAGCTGTTAAATAAAAGTCAACAAATGATTTTTATTGTAATGTTAGGTATGAGTATGTTAAATATTTGTGACTTGATTGATGAAATAGTTACATAGCCCTCCAAAAGCAAACTTTACCGTGGACAGAGAAAGTACTTTGTTTCAAATAAACATGGTATTGAAATATTCTCCATATATAAAATACTCATTAATGATACAAGCTTTTCCAAGAAATCCAACATAAATGCACTATAGAACCTACACAAAGCAAAGTGCAAATTTGAAAAGCTTGGCATAGTACAAGGATATGAATAGTTAGCTTTCAAGCATTGAGGTTAACAATAACCAATCTTGTCAACATGAGGCCAGGTCAGGAGGTTGGGGGTGGGATTTGGGTAAAGGGCATTATGTTTGATCATCCTCTTGGACCCAACCAGAAGAAAAAAAAATGACAACTAAGCTTGAAGACCTAAAATAACTTAACCAACTAAATAATCTTGCAATTTCAAGTCACCAACCATAGATAGATTCAATTCCAGCTGATGCCAAGAGAACAGGATATCAAAATTCTACACAAAAGATAAACATTAAAACAGACAAGAACAAATGCCAAAAAAAAATCCCCGTGATCCACATTGTTTCCCTTCTTGTTATTCAAAATTTTCTCAAGACCATTACCATGATTTTCATTACTTGATTCCTCAATCATGTAAGCATCATTATTTAGAAGAAACAATAATCTAGTCATCCTCTCTTCCAAGATTAGCAAAATCATCGTGACTGCTTAAACTCTAAATCATCCTCAAATTGTTGAATTGAATTCTACTCCTTCAACCAAGTTGACAACTCTTTTTGCCTATGTTATTTTCCTCTTGGACATAATTTAAACTAGATTTTAAAAGGCTCTTCAAGAGATCAACTAACTAACACAGAGATAACACAGAAAAGATCCAAATTTGATAGAAAATGAAAGCATAAAAGTGCAGTGTTAAGGTGAGCATAGATTTTAGGGCTTCAAAGCAAGACTCCAACTAACTTTACTAGATGAGTTTTCTCATAAAATAAAACCAATTTCCTTATCTAGAAGCCTAATATTGTAGGCTTTGAAATCATGAAGCGGAACTTCCGCATTGGATTACAATGAGGAAGTGAATAATGATCCATCAAGCCATTGAGAATCCATGAAAAAGCTATCATAAGACTTCAACTCATCCATGACACATTTTACAGACAAATAACCTTATCCGTCCGTCAACTCATTTAGCCATTTATTTGAATGGTCATTCAATCCACCCATTATTCAAAAATTATTTTTAAATTCATAATTTTATTATTAAAATAATAAGGATATCTTGTCACTAAAATAAATGTTAAATTTTATTAAACAATCATTTAAATTAAGAAAAAATCATATAATGTATTATACATAGGGGTGAGCATCAAATTGGATTGGTTCTGTTTGATTGTCTTGACCAGCTAAACTGATCTAATTAGATGGTCTGAAATCTCATCCAACTAATCCAGTAAATTTGGTCATAATTGAACCAATCCAATCCAGCTTTAGTTAGTTTGCATTGGATGGTCAATTTCAGGGAAAAATATCTAATCTATCAAAATTTCAGCCTTAAATATTTCTTTAACAAAATTCAAAAACATCACATTAAATACTAGATATAGAGCTTTTAAGATGACATGATATTATTCTATCAGATATTTAGATATTAGACAATTCTTTTTTTATTTTAAATGACGATATATTATATTTAGTATATAAAATGTAAATTAAAATATTATTTCATTTTTTATCAATTAGTTCAGTTTGCATCGGATTTCCAGCATAGACATCCAGAAATAGAACCAATTTAATCAGTTTGGCCTAGATCCCCCCAAACTGATTCCAATGTTAGGTCCATTGTGGTTGGATAGGATCAATAACCTTATCAAAAGGATAAAGGTTCGTGCATATCATGCCTTTGTCAAAACATTTTTGCATGCACGTAGGACAATATTGGGAAAATGACCAATGTTTGCCAGCAAGGTTGTAATTTAATTACCATTTTGTATAAATGAGCATTTGACCATTTGGAACCAGTTGCCTTTTTAAATCAACACTTGTGTCCCTTTCATCAATGGTTTTGAGTTTTTCTAAATTGTTTAATTTGGATCAACTCAATGCATACTATTGATAATTTATGAACCATCTATCAATACAAATAGATTAGTAAGATAGGGTATTTCTATGTAAGGGCAGGATGGATCAGGATGGGTTTTGCCATCCCAAGATATAATGCCAAAACTTAAGACCAGCATTTTGATGGAAGTTTTCATAAGATATAAGACTTTTTATAAGTAAGATCTAATTTCATCTAATTAATGACAGGTTCCTCCCAATGAAACTGTTAAAATTAGAAAACAAAGACTTATGCACATAAAGAAACAAAGAACAAAGGCATGACCAAAGTTCCTTAAACATACTTCAGATGCACCTTTTTAATAATCCCTTCTACTAAATGAGGATCACAGGGTAAGGAAGTAGCATACAGCTCTGCATATCATCGCAACAAGCACATATCCCGGAAGACCACTGAGTCTGCATCTGATTCGTTACATTTCTAACAGGATTTTCTTCATTGAGCTGATGCTGAGAAGCTATTACATCCACTGAATCTGACTGTCCCAAGGGAATGTAAGCTGGCGGCACATAACCACGTTGATTTGTCATATTTCTTCTATGGAAAAAAAAAAAATTTATTAGTTCCTGTACGTGGCACACGATTTTCCTCCAGAAAAATCAGAAAGGAAAATATTTTAAATAAAGGCACAAAAAGACGATGAGAAAATAGTAATTGTATATTGTTCTAAAATAATAATAATAATAAGAAGAAGAAGAACAAGAACAACAACAATTGTAGATAACACACCACAGAATTAGTAAAGATAAAAAAAAGAATTGAATTACAATCCATTGTAATATAAATGCTTTCTTTTTTCATCATTCCCTTTAAGTTGAGTTTAGAACTAAAGCCATTAAGAATTCATCCTATTTATAAATTCTTACATTTGGAACACATATAATTTTGTTCAATTCAGGGTGGGTCAACCCCGTTAAATGGACAGTGTTGAAACATTTTGTTCAATTCAGGGTGGGTCAACCCCATTAAATGGACAGTGTTGAAACATTTGTTAAACCCAAATTAAACAAATCCAAAATGCTAAGATCATGCGATCAATAAAGCCATCTAGGTCCAATTTCATCTTTGTGTTATGGTCCATATTCGATTAAAACAAGATTTTCCCATCAATCCATCTGAACTTCATCAAGTAAAAGCCATCAGGTTCCATTTATCAATCCCTATGACTCATGGAGTAATTTCTATAATAGAACCCTCATCACCCATATGAAACTTCAGCACTTAATTATATTTATTAATAGTCCAACACAACCCACCCCACTACTTGCCATCACAGACAACATCACCATAACGAGCAAACTTTCCACGCTGAAACTTCATTTATAAACTGAACTCTTGTGAGGGAAAAAAAATAGTTCAAAGAACCAGAAGTCAGTGCTCATAATAAGAAGCTAATCCTAATCCAAATATTGAGACAGATATTCTGTTCACCCCCAAAGAGAAATTTCATGGATATGAGCTTCATTCAGATACGAGCAAGGGAGAAAAAAAAAAAAAAAGCTTGCTACGTTTCAAGTTTAAATACTAAACCTACACATAACCAACCCCATCTAGAATCACAATTCTAAGCTATATTTAGTCTAAGAGGGGGTAATTCTGATCAGAGATCGCATGAACCAAAAAATAAACAATAAATCAGCATTACGAGCAGCTGAACGGCAAGGAAAGTGAGATTTACCTTAGAAAACTTCCAGAACAGCGATTGAGACGGATTAAGCTTTACAACAGAGAATCACCATAAGATGATCACGAAGTTTCTGCTGCTACTGGATACGATCCAACTTCAAGAAGAATCAGAATATGAACGAGAGGTAGAAATCGAAGAACCTGGAACAAAAACTGCCTCGAGAATACAGAAGTGTAAAATACCAGGTGCTCAGTCTGTGGTCTAGAAGATTGTAAAAAGGAAAGAGAGCATAGAGGTATAGCAATGGATCACAGGACACAGCAGAGGAGGAGAGTCTCAGTGTGCTCCGTGTGAGAAGGAGAAGGAAGGAGGGGATAGTCCGTTCTTGTCCTCCCAGGACGCAACATTTGCACGCTTTTCTTCTGATTTATTTAAGAGACATAGAAAATCACTCCAGCTAGCCCTCCCAGCTCCGACTATAAATTAATCAGTTAAAAATTAATTAATTAGTTAATATATTTTATGAAAGTAAAAATTATTTATTATTATTTGTTAATTCATTATTATAAAATCAATATATTTTTAAAAAATTTGTAAGTTATCTGTACTTTTTTTGGGGGAAAAACCCAATATACATGTTGGAAAATTAAATTCCACGGCAGATAATAAGTACTGTAATTATTTTAATTATTACTAATTATCTTTATTGAAGTTAGCATTCGTGTTTTTTAAATTATAAATAAAAAACTCATTATAATACGTTATAGTAAGTAAAAAAAATTACTGTAATAACAAAAATTACACATACTACAATAATAATAACATTAATTTTATTTCATTATAATAATATTAATTAAAAAAAGTACACATACTAATAAGGTAAATTAATTGCATTAAATTTGTAGTAAAGCGTATTTTTTCCAAAGTTATCATTAATTAATAATTGTTTCTTTTATACTACATTAATAAACTACAACATTCCCCAAATTTCAATTCACACTCAAATTTTAAAATTCATCTAATATATAATAAAAAGTACGGTGAAGCCGATAATGTGCATTAGCTGTGTTTCACCTTACTTTGAACTCCGTGCTTTTTTTTTTCTTGTTTTCATCTTTAATCTAAGTGGTTTTTTTTTTATAAATGAAGTTTATTTTTTTCCATTTTTTTAGGTGGGTTCCACTTTTTTATAAGTTTAATATTTTTTAATTTTAAAATCTATATTAATTTTAATTAATATCATTTAAAATGATTTTTAATGGGAGAGTTAGTGATAAAATTTTTTTAATTTAACATATTTTATAATTAAATAAAATATTCCCAATGTGCCATTCCAGGGAAGGAAAATCTAGTTTTGGTAAAAATAACAACTATAAATTCCATTAAGAAAAAAAAGAAAATAGCGGTGAATAAGGGGAAAAATGGTGGTGAAAAAATAAAAATAAATTTCCTCCAAAATTTAAGGGTAAAAATGGCAGTGGAGCAAGAAACTTGACCGTCTGACAGACTTTTGAACGTCTATGAGATCAAAATATACCATCACACAATACTGACATGTTCACGGCAGCTGAAGAGCTTGCAAGAATAGCATTTGCTTGAATTGTCCAATTTGGAGAATGTGTTTTCTATTCCAGCTTGTACGTGAAGACTGGACATGCCACTGAACATAGACCTGAACCTCTCTCTGATAATTTCCGATACTGGTGACAGTGAACCACCAATGGCACACATCAATAGGGCAATGTTTCAACTATCCAATAACAGAGCACCCGCACTTGAGTTCGATTTAAATGACCCCTCCCCCCCATGCCATGAAGATGAAGATAACACAAACATTTGTTTCGATGATACAGAGGCCAACATCAATGGTAGTGCACCAATATAGCTGTAGTCGTTCAATGAAACAGAGGCCACCATCGTCTGACTTTTCCATTGATGAATGAAAAATCATTTTCAAGTTATCAGTCAATTATATTTTCATTTTCTGTACCCTACAAAGCTTCTGCACTTAAAAAGATGGCTCATTGGCAGTTTGGGCAATTCCACTTCAATTCAAAAATTAGTCATTTGTTTTTCTCGATATAACATTTTTAGTCCGTTGTCATTTTTACTGGGATTCTGACCTTTGACTATAATTCAAAACTTATAAAATGGTTGACCAACAGATTGGGGAATTTTAGTTCGATTCTAAAATTGATCAACTATTTTTTCTATTATAGCTTGAAATTGGGATATTTTCTCATAAGATTTTGAAGGGAAACAAATCAATTTACTGGCAATTTAGTGATTTTGAGTTCAATTGCGAAATTAGTTAATTATTTCTGTTAAATTAATTTGAACTTGAGATCCTTGTTCTAACAGGATTCTGAAGTGAAAATATTAGCCTACTAGCAGTTTCGTATTTTCAGGTTCAAATATGTAATTGGTAACTATTTTTTCCATAATATGGAAACTGTGGTCTAATTAAAGCCTTTTTGAACAAAAAATGAAAACAAAATCAAATAAATCAGCAAATGAAAACAATATGGTGGGAAAATTATAATTATAGATCAAAATAATAAATTTATTATAAAATATAATCTATTATTATTTATTTTCTTAATTTTACTAGTTAACATTTTAAATTTTAATATTTTTTAATTAAAATTTTTATTTATAATTAATTTATTATATTGATCCAACTGTTTATTGTAAATATTTTGTTTGGCTGTGGTTTAAATTGTAATTTTCCCTAAATGAACTACGCTCGTCAATCCGGCGGAGCACGCAGCGCATGAAGCACACACCCCGAGAAGCTTTCCAACCCTTTCTCTCCGTCCCATTCCTTGCTACTGCTTTTCATGGTTGGTATCGGCATCTTGAATGGTTCCACTAGTCTCAGTCCCAGTACACATCCATGAGTTCCTGGACTCTCCATTCATGCCTTCGTTTCAATCCATCTCCTACCCTTTCTTCTCCCCTTTCTCTTTCTCTCCCAATTCTCAATTCTTCGTTTGGTCCCAAACACAAACAGGTAATAACCTCACGATCACTCTCGCCGGCTCTTCCTCTTAGCAATTATGTGGCTCACTTTTGGATTATTGATTGCAGAACAAGCTCCGGCTCCGGAAATACACTACGTGTAGGGCTCACCTCGTTGATGATGGCCCATTCGCTGTCGCAATCGGTGCTTGTATGCTCACGTCTTTGGTATTCCCTATCACTGATGGTCGACATGAGGAGGATGGTGATTCCGCCATTGACGGATCTGATACTAGGTTCGCTGTCATGGGGATTGTTAGTTTCATTCCTTATTTCAATTGGCTGGTAATCTGCAGTTCCTGGTCTTTCGTCATTTTTATTTTCAGAAAATGTACAATTTGATTATTGAGAATATACCCATTGGCCCTTGAATCATCAGAGTTTGTAATTGTCATCCACATATTGAGTTAGTGAGAGTGATATACTACTTCATTGCAACTTTGAGGACTGATTTGTTTGTTGAAATAAATTTGAGGGTTGAATTTACTCTTAATTTTGAGATGGCACAAATTTATAGAAGTACTATAATCATGTTGCTTGCTGTCTTTGGTTGATAGAGTTGGGTTTTTGCGTGGCTTGACACTGGGAAAAGACGTTATGCTGTGTATGCACTTGTCTATTTGGCTCCCTATCTAAGGTTGGAATCTCAAGAACATGCTTAATTATTTTCATTGCTCCATTCCTTAATTTTGTTTTTGTTTGGCAATCTGATTGGACACAGGATAATCTGCTCATTTTGTTGTCGCACTTGACAAAATGTGTCCTTCTTTGGAAGTGTTCTTTAATCTGACATGGAATGTTATCTATGATACTGGCTACCATGTAGTATTAAACAAGTTATCTGTTTAATTATATATAATAGTTATAATCAATACACTATATAAAACCAAATCTTCTATCACTATTCTTTCACTTCTCATTGAAATGATATTTTTGAAATACAGACTGTTTTTTTTTTTTTGGAGTTATTTGTTTCTTGTAAAAAAATTTGAACATCCCTGTGCAATGTACTAGGAATGTTTCTAGTTAAATTTAAAATTCCTTATCTTTTTATTGAAAAGAAAAACTTCTGCCTCATGATGTTTTCTCAGTTAACAGATGAATAATATGTAAACTTTAGTTGCTCTGGGCTTTGCTTCCTGCTATTTTACTTTGGCAGACTCTCTCAATGCCATGGTTTTTGGGGTCTCCCTGGACTATGTCCTTCTAATGATTACTCTATAATTTTGTCTGAAGATCTCTATTACATATGATAAAATGCTTAAGCCTTAAAGTGTAAGCTTCCAATCATTTTGTAAGCTCCTTTTTCAGGGCAATCAGTCTCATCTCCAGAAAACAGGACATATTAATTTTAGTAATAATTCAAGTCTTGGGACCTTGCATTTCATGCATGCCCCAACAAAAATGGAAGCATCTTGCATTTAATTATTTGGCTAATAGTGATTCATAGCATTTGAATTATACACGATACTATTATTGAATGTGACTATTATATGTGAATGCTTGTTTCGTTAGGTCAAACCTATCTCTTTCACCGGAAGAAAGCTGGCCGCCTATTGCTAGCATTATTTTCTGCATCATTCATATTCAGGTACAAGCTAATGACACTGTTTCATGGTATTGATTTCACTTGCCTTGTGTTCACACATCCTTATTAAAGAGAGCTTCAAATTAAACCTTGATGTTAAGCAACTATTTAGCTTAACAAGAAGAAGCTAAGATCAGTTGATGCAAAGACTTAGCTATATTGTAGCCTATCAAGCTCCAATATTAAAATAAAGAACTATTTAATGTCTGTTACAGTTCTGACGCCTGTTTCAGATATGAGTGATAGGTCAAATTGCTCCCAAACACCATATATGTTATTGTGTTGTGTTATCCATCGCATAGCATGTCCTGTATTGTGTTTGTGTTTGTACATTTATTTCTTGACTTGGAGCTCTCATTTTTACTGGTAAAGTAATTTATGTTGCAGCTGGAAGCCAGCATCAGAAATGGGGATATTCAGGGATTTCAAATATTCAGGGAAATTTCAAATCAGGTATCATCAGGTAGTAGGAAGAAAGACCATTTGAATCAGCAGGAAGAAATGTCTAAGGTACACATTGTATTCTTTTACAATCTAATTGTAGCATACTATAAAGATGCTTTTTGTACTCTCTCTCTAAAATGAATTTCCTTGGCTATAATTAAGGAAAGCAAGAAAGAAAACAGGAACCTGCCACCTGTCCAAGAACAATCAAGGGAGATTGAGGAATGGGAAGATCCTCAAAAGTCTTCACCATTTCATCAGCGCTTGGATGAGAACTTACTAGAAGATGATGATGAGAAAAACAAACACTAGGGTACCAGAATCACTTGAAATTGTGTATTTTATTGTCTTTGATTTCTGAATCGAATGTGAATCACAGTACTGACATACATATAAACAACTACACATGACAGTTTTCATGGCTAATGCTGCTGCTGTTAACTTGTGTGAGTGGTTTGTTGATAGGATGTTATCAGATCTCTCCATATATATGGTTATCTGCGTTGTAGGTGCCATTACATTTATCTTTTCCTAGGCATGTGCATTACCAAACAGAAATTACACTATTAGCTTTGATTTGGAAGGATGAAAACTGTAGTTAATATTTTCGAAACAGATAATGACGGACGAGTTCCCAGCTAGTTGCTGTTATTGTCTAAGGTTTCGTTGTATCATTGCCCATCATTCTCTTATGGATCTTTTTTTTTTTTTTTTCCTTACCTGAATTCTGTCATGGATTTTTAGTCCTTGTGTGATTGAGTTGTGTATATCTATGAAATCCAATGACATATATCACATGGATCTATTGTATATTTTTAACTGTGTAAAATATATTAGTGCATTATACATTGTTTATTGGTAACAGGAGTTCTGAGTGCTTTTATGATTTGTGAAGAGAGGATACTTTAGATTTAATGGATAATTGTTATTTTATAGAGGAGGCTTTTTTTTTTTAATTACTATGTTGATATTTAGGTTTTTCTTTGGGAAAAATGAATATTTTAAGACAGTTATTTGAATCATTGTTATAAGGTTTTGTTGGTTATGCAAAATGGAATGGAATGGAAAAGAGAATAGAAAAAAATAATTTCGTAGATAAAAACATCTTTTATGCTCTTGAATAAAAGAATAATAAAAAATAGTTCCTATTAAATAGTAATAAGGAAGGTCTGATATATCTTTGAGCCATAGAAAACCATGTCAAGAAAGGCCCGTGTCTAATGTAGCTACATACTCTTTCCATTTCCATCTCCACTTGAAGTCACGGATCAATGAACGTCCATGGACAGGCTACTTGGATTCAGTGACTAAGTGGCACATTTATACTAAAAAAACGAAAAGAAAAAAGTGGGACATCTTTGGCCTGTGAGGTTACAGGTTACAAATCAAGTTCAGGCTCAAACCTTGGTTTGGAGCTTTTTAAAATGTTTGGATATCTTTACAAAACTCAGGTGGAAAATCAGTTTGGATTCAAAATCAAGTTTTCTTATAAGCAATTCTATTGCTGCTTTTCTATTGGGTTAAAATGTTGAACTAGATATGAGTATTAATTATATCTTTAAAAGTGTTTTTGATTAAAATAATCTAAATATAATTACTTTTACCAAAACTAATTTTTAAGTAAATCATTTAAACACAAAGCACATTAGTCTAAAATCAATTTTTAACACAACTATATTACAAAGTCAATTCTATCCATTGATAAACTAAAAACCGATGGGCACTTCCTCCAGCTATTACAGAGCTCACTGGAGTTCTGAAGGGGGTGGAAATAGCATGGAATCTGGCATGAAAAAGACCGGAAGTGTGCTAGGATTGTGCAGAAGTAATATACCTGATAACCATATTCGATTCGAAGGATGGGAGCATCCCTTTCCAGAGATCATCATGGAGGTGAAGAACTTGATCAATAGAGAGTGGAATTTTTCAGCTAGTTTTATGTATACCCCATAGAGAAGTTAACAAGTGTGCTAATGCTAACCAATGAGGTATGCTCGTGCTGCGATTTTTGATTGGTGTGTTTTTGACAAACCACTCGATTTTTGTGTTGGGTATGTGGAAGCAGATAGACTTGCGATTGGGTCTCTCCTGCCAACCCCCATTCTTCCACCCTCCCGCCCTTTCATTTTTTTTTTAAATTTTTTGTTTTTTAATATTTATGTTTAGAAATAAAAAATAATAATTTTTTTAATGATCATACAATTGTACTATTTTCATTTTTTTCTTTGATTTAAGTATTATACAGTAAAAATAGTATCTTTACAATTATACAATTATACAATATAAGTAAAAAAGATAAATAATAGGATAAAATTATAAAGATACATGATTGCATGACCATGGAATGACATATTGTATCATCTATAATTTTTATATTTAAAAAAAATAATTTTCCTGCCAGGGCAGGACCATGATAGAAGAGGGATGGTAGGAGACACCTCCGATCCTTGCGATCGCTATCTACCATGAGATACGTGTAATATTTTTATTGAATATATACACTGTTGATTAAAAAAAATGATAAATCAACAACCTTACTAATTACTTCTTTTATTTTTTATTATAATTTACTTTTTAGAAGTTTAGGTGTTTTTAAATATAAATTACTTTACAAGGTGGTTAGACATTTAATATTGTTTTGACAATTGCCTTTTGTTTGTATGTACTTAATTAAGATTAGTTAAAAAAATTTACTACATTTAATTAAGGATAATTTAAGAAAATAAAAGTTATTCCTAATAAATTTAATGACAAAACTTACTTTTAACTAATTTTTTTAATGCACATAAAGTAGTTGAGAGTGGCTTATAAGAAGATAAAGAGAAAGAGTAATTGAAAATTTTAAAATACAAGTTTTTTAACTTTTGCTTTGCTTCCTCACTTCTTTTTCTTCATTTTTTAAAAATATTTTCTATGATTTAAGTTTGGATGAACTTAGAGCTTTTCTTTAGAACATCCTTCTTTGGATTAACCAGGAGGCTTCCCTAAATTTGTATGACTGCCCCGGACAATTTCATAATAAAATTGCTACTTTCATTTTTTAAAAAAGAACTTCAAAATTAGAAACTTCAAAATTAGAAACTTAATAGGTCACGTTTCGTTGGAAGGAGAAAGCCCATGGGAATGGAATCAGGATTCAATTGAAAATTAGGTTTGGTTGCTACTTGCTAGACTCTCAATTCTCATGGAAAACCCATTCCTGAAAATTAATTCCATCCAAAAAATGGTTGGAATGAGGATTCCCCGCCTGTAATAAAATATAAAATGACAACAATATCCGTGCCTTTCCCTCCATTTATAATTATTGCTTCGTCTGCTTCATCTTCTTTGGCTAATCTGCCGACGAGGCTAATAAGGACTTCTTTGGCCTTCCTTCCTCTGATGCTATACGCACCATACGACAACAACAGCAACGGCGAGATAAGATGCATCAAATGAGCATGATGACGAAGACCCTCAAATAGCTTTTGGTACTCTCAATGTCACTTAACTTAAAGCCAGGTGTGCTAACTATGAAAGAAGTTTTATGAAAAGGAAAATTTGTTTAATAAGCTTTTAAAAAATAAATAAAAAAAAAGTAATTAATATTATCTGACTTTAAAAATGACATATCTATATATATATATATATATAGACACTAAATCTGCCATCAAAAAACAACTATCTCTAGAGTTTTGACTCGTAATACTCTTTTATTTTAAGTTATTATTTTTTTAAGGATTATTTTAAATTATTATTTGCATAATATCATTTCAATGCATTTAATTCATATAAAAAACACTTCAAAATATATTAACTCCACAAAATATTTAAAAAACTACTTTCTCCTTCCTTAGTATAGAATTCCTTTAACTAAATTATGTGACTTAAAGATATAAGTTAAAGTTGGTTAACTAACTTATTTTTCCAAAAATCATATTTTTTTTAAATTACTATTATTTAATATTTTTTTACTCTCTCTTTAGAATAAACTAAATAGGGGCTTTTTAGGAAATTTATAATAAATATTATCTTATATTAAAAAAAAAAGTTTTATATTTAGAATTAAATCAAAGGATCCTATATTTAGGATCGGAAAAAGTATTAGAATAAAAAATCTGAACTTTAAAATTACTATTTACAAATCTTATTTTCAATTTATATATATTTTAAAAATATATATATATATATATATTATGCTCAAATAGCAATCTTTTTTATTTATAATATTGTTATCCACGATAGTTTTTTTTTCCCAAGTTTCTTTAACATCAATTAAGAAAAAAATGAAAAAATTTTTTTATTAGAAACAATCATTATGAGATGATAATCTCCATGATTATTTGGTAAAAGTTTTCATATAAAAAAATTCTATTGGAACACCAATTAAGAAAAAAATACTGAACAATTTTTATTCAAAAATCATTATTATAATTTGATTTCATTGCATATAATTGACCTAATTTTACCGTTGTGTTCAAAATTGAAAAAAAATTAATTTTGATAAAATCATAGTCATAATCTCCATGATTCTTTTGATATAATTTTTTATTAAAAAAATTATATTGAAATATCAATTGTAAAAAAATAATAAATATTTTTTATTAAAAAATCATTAATTCATGATTTGATAATCTATATATATATATATATATATATATAAAACTAAATCAATTACCTTTTTAAGTATTTAATAGCAAAATTAAACGATACTTTTAAATTACATTTTTTTAAAATTACATTTAAATTACATTTTTTGCCAACTTTTAAACAATACTTTTTAATAAATAAAATCATTTATTTCATGATTATTTATTAAACAATATTTTTAAATTACATTTGTTGCCAACTTTTAAATTACCTGTTTAAATAAGTATTCAAAAAAAAATTAATTTTGAATATTTTTGAATTTTTAATTTTTAAATGCAATCCCCAAGTTAAATTTTTGTTATGAGCTTATATTGGTTGACATTTATCTCTTTTTATAAATTTATTATATCTAATAAATATATAAAAAATATCCTAAATATACTTAGAGCCCAATGTTTCATTTTTTTATTAAAAAATCACTTTTTTATACCAAAAAACACTTAAAAATTTTTAGGATGTTTATTTGAATTTTTTTAAAATAATCAGAACCTAGAAAAAGCAATTTTCTTTTAAAAAAAAATTGTGGTAAGTAACAGAGAAAAAAGTGGAAAGGCCGAGATTACATTTTATGAATAAAACCAAGTCTACAAAATTACGAAAGTAATAAGATTTGCCTCTAAAAGAATATCATATAAACATTCCCTACTTTTTTTTTTCATTTTTCATTACCCATTAT
This sequence comes from Adenanthera pavonina, assembly GCA_026686845.1. Lineage (NCBI taxonomy): Eukaryota > Viridiplantae > Streptophyta > Magnoliopsida > Fabales > Fabaceae > Adenanthera > Adenanthera pavonina. Next base: position 15,785,050 of record JAIVEN010000012.1, on the reverse strand, counting down.
GATTGCCAAACAATTTAAAAAGGTTTTTTTTTATTTGAATCAAACATAAAATAATTTCTACTTTTCACATGAAGTAGGTTTTGAAAATTTTAATTATATATTTGGATGGAAAAATCAACAAAACTTGTATGGGGAAAATTTCATTTTCAATAATTTACTATGATACTGTTATATGTGATGTGCTATAGATTGAATAAAGGAGACATTTTATTGCTCTATCTAATTGTCTACACTATATACCAATGGTTGTATTGAAATATTAATTTATTATGATATTGTATAAGATGAAAACATCTATTTATATACAATTATAATGTTGATTTTTGCAAGGGTGCCATCTTAATTAGAATATAATTAAAATAAATATCACCTCTAGTACTACATATTTACTTTTAATTAATTTACACAGACTAAGAAAATTTATTAAAATTCCTATAAAAAAAAATTTATTAAAATTAGTTTATAGTCTTGAATTTTTCAAAATTTATCAAAATATTTCAAAATTATCCTTATTTAAACTTATTAAATTCTTACACATCTTACTTATTCTTGCTTTTCATCCGTCTCCATCTATTTGCATTGATTATTCCCTCTCTCATAATTATGAAGGCAAATTTGAAAATAAATCTGTAATGCTTCAATCACTAATTCTCTAAAGTAACTTATATCAAAAACCAACAATTGCTCCTAAATTCTGATATATAGGATAGACGATTGTAATTAATATTGTTTTGATATTTTAAATTAATAACATGTAAATAAAAATAAACTTTTTTCAAAAGTGACAATTTAAAAAAAAAAGAAAGAAAAGGGGGGGAAGTACATATAACGATATAGGACCTGTTTGACAATATTTTTTATTTTTGAGAATAAATTTTGAAAATAAGAAAACAGAAAAATCTGTTTGAGTAATTGTTCTCAAAATTATAACTAGTAAGTGATAGATGAATTATTCAAAATTTATAACTTTACCATTAATGAGATTGATGCCTCTCACATTTTCTTGTGTTTTTCAGAACAAAAATTACAAAACACTTTAAAAGTATTCTGAGTTTTCTGTTCTTTTATTTTTCTATTTTCTAGAATAATTTTTAAAAAATAGATTTATCAAACAAGTTTTCTAAGTTTTCTATTTCCAAAAATAGAAAAACTATTTTCGAAAACAGAATCAAAGCCCATAGTTTTTTCTTATTTTTTTTTATTTTTCTGGCCAACGATGATATATTATAATACTTAAAAAAACCATATATTGCCAATACGTGGTAATGGCTTGTCTCCAACTCCAATCAACGTGAAAAAGATAAACGCGGAGAATAAAGCAATTTATTTATAAAGTTGTGTGTTTTATATATTTGTCCACTAAAGTGGTGATACGTAGTCCTATTTTATTCGTTTTTTTATCATATTATGTTGCAAGTTGTATTTAAAATAAAAAGATTAGTCTCTGTCCACCAAAAGAAAGTTAGTCCTTCGTCGCTTTTTATTCTATTTTGAAATATAGAAAATAAAATCAAAATAAAAAAAACAAATAAGGTATTGATTTTTGTTCACTTTTTGATTGAGCCTAGCTAACTTTGTCAGACTCCTTCTCCGTTAAGAAATGAGACAAATGTTGTAATTTATTTTTTCTTTTCAAACTATAATAAGAAGAATTAATACCAAGAACACAAAAATAAATAATGAAAAAAATTGAGATAATTTTTTTTTTATTTTCACCATCCGGTATCTAAAACCCTTTGGGTCCCACTAATCAAAATTTGAGGAGAACAAAGTGCAAAGGGTTAGCTTTCCTCCCAACAGGTGCGTTCCCCGAGATTTAAACTTGTGTTTTTCTCCTCATGGGGAATTGAGTCGCTTACTACTCGAATTAACAGCTAGTTAGTAATTGAGAGATAATCTACTCCCAAGATCTTTAACACAAATCCTTGTGGAGCCTTTCTTTCAATCCTTAAAAAATTGTATTGGTTGATTTAATGAATGAGTTCCTGAATATGTTTTGATGTATATATACAAACTAAAATGCATATTCATTGATTTTTGTTGAACACTATGATGCTGTATGACTTGAAATTTTGGAATTAATGTGAATTTTTTGTTGGCCAAAAGAAAGGGAAAAAAAATACTAATTCATCTAATAAATAAAACGATGAATGCATCTTTTTATGTTCAATAAATAAGTAGTTATATGGGTCCCTCAATATTAATAAACAATAGTGGATAAAGAAACCCTACTAAGTAAAGTAGAAATAGCTAGATATATTTTACAAACTTTATAAATTCTTTTATATTAGTAATAAAAGTTTTATAAAGACTTCATTATAACTATTAAGTAAAGGAATATCATTCTCATAAATCATTTAATTTAACAACTGTGAAAATGAATATCATAAAACAACTTAATCATGTTTTATATTCCATGATTAATTTATATTAATCGCGTATTGCAATATCACTTACAGGAATTTTCCGAGAAATAACAAAGCAGCAACAAGGAAACCAGCTGTGATGCACAAATGTTTGGCATTGACTCGAGGAGTCCAAATCTGCCAATCATACAAATAAACAAATATTAATGGAGGATTCAAAGCATAAAGAAAGTGAGGTTCCATGGTTTCCTCTCAGAAGTGATGAAGCACTTTTGCAGCAATTGGGTATTATCACGCACCACCATTTTTCATTATAAATATTAACTTTGGGCTCTTAGTTCCTTTCTTCCATTATTAGCCATCATGTCGGGGCAAGGATCAACCTGTTCTTCCTTCAGTAATCAGTGGACTTATGATGTCTTCATCAATTTTAGAGGTGAAGATACTCGCCACTGTTTTGCCGGAAATCTTTATAATGCTCTAATTCAAAAGGGAGTTCGCACCTTCATAGATGATGAAGAATTAAGTAAAGGGGAAGAAATTACATCAACACTTCTCAGAGCAATCGAAAAATCTAGGATGGCTATTATTGTATTCTCTAAGAATTATGCATCCTCAACATTTTGCCTCCGAGAACTTGTCAAGATACTTCAATGTATTATGGGAAATGGTCGGCTAGTTTGGCCAATTTTTTATGATGTAGAACCTTCAGTTGTTCGACATCAAAAAGGGAAATATGAAGAAGCACTGGCTATGCATAAAAGTAACTTCAAGGCTGATAAGAAAACGATTCAAAGTTGGAAGGTTGCATTATGTGAAGCAGCTAATTTATCTGGCTCATATTTCAATCCTAGGTAATTCATAATTCTTACCTTTTTTCTTCTTCTTTTTTTTTTTTTTAATTTTGCTTCATATTAGATTTTAAGAAAATAATTACAATTCTCTTGCATATGAAATTTGAATGAGACTTTGACATGTCATTACTTTTTGTAACTTGTTAGGCATGGTCAATATGAATATAAGTTCATTGAAGACATTGTTAAAGAGATCTCTAGCAAAATCAATAGGGTTCCTTTACATGTCACTAAATATCCAGTTGGATTGGACTTTCGAGTGCAAAAAATAAATTCTTTGTTGCAACTTGGGTCAAATGAAGAGGTCAGCATGGTAGGAATTTATGGAATTGGGGGAATAGGTAAAACAACATTAGCACGTGCTGTGTATAACTTAGTAGCTGATAATTTTGAAGGTTTGTGCTTTCTCCATGATATTGATGGAAACTCAAGGAAACTGGGCCTAGAACAAATGCAAGAGAGAATGCTTTCAAGCATTGTAGGACTGAACATCAAAATAGATGATGTTAACAAAGGAGTTCCAATAATAAAAACAAGGTTTGGACAAAAAAAAGTTCTTTTGATTCTCGATGATGTTGTCAAACAAGAGCAACTAGAAAAATTAGCTGGTGAATGGGATTGGTTTGGTTATGGGAGTAGAATCATTATAACTTCAAGGGATAAGAAATTGCTCTTGAGACATGGGGTTGAAAGAATATATGAAATGGAGGAATTCAGTGATGAAGAATCCCATGAATTGCTAAGTTTGAATGCCTTTAGAAGTAAGGAAGTTGATCCCCGTTACAAAAATGTTTTGAATCGTGTATTACATTATGTCCAAGGCCTTCCACTTGCTCTTGAAGTCATAGGCTCTCACTTGTTTGGTATGGATATAAATGAATGGGAATCTATGTTAGATATATATAAAAGAATTCCTAATGAAGACATTCAACAAATATTGAAAGTAAGCTATGATGGCTTAAATGAAGTTGAAAGAGAAATTTTCCTTGATATTGCTTGTTTTTTCAAAGGGAGTGAATTGAAATATGTCAAAGATATGGTGGAACATGTTCATGGTTTTAATCCAAATTATGGCATCAGAGTTTTGGAAGACAAATGCCTCATAAAGATTGAGAATAATCATATCAAAATGCACAATTTGATACAAAATATGGGAAGAGAAATTGTTCGTCAAGAATCACCAAATGAGCCAGGAAAATGCAGTAGATTATGGTTCAATGAAGATATTATTCATGTTTTGGAAGAAAATACAGTAAGTAACACTAATTTGTATGATTTACATTTTCCTTTTGCCTCACAGTTTTATTCTTTTCACAATAGTGGCATCATTATTGATGAGATTCTGTTATATATAGTTGTTAACTTATGCTTTCAGCTAAGTGAATGCTTAGAAATCAAATCCATTACTGGGCCAGATGGAATTGTGCTCCAGGTGGTTAACCAAAAAAATTGAGTTATTAATGCATGATTGATGTTGGCCCAAAAAAAATAATGTGGTTTATAGAAGTTCGTTTACTCTATTTGTGATAATGTGGTTTTTATTTTAATTAGGAAAATATTTTTCCCCTGTTAGTTTTATATTCTATAGTATTGTCGTTATTTATGTACGATATATTTAAGTCTTGTTGGCTTAAGCATTAAGTTGACATTATAATGAAAGAATGCTTCCTAAAATATATATTGTTAAAATACAACGAAATGGTCTTACAAAAAAAGCAGGAAAACTATAAAAACAAAAGGACTGAAAAGATATATAGCTAACAATGCATGATCACTTTTGATTGAAAGAAGTTTTGCAGCTCCTTGTGTAATATTGCATCAATTTTGCTTTGACTAAGCTTGCATTTTTTAGTTCTTTTTTCGGCCATGTGGATTTACAGGTTAGACAAAATCACCTACCGTCGGTGGTAGTCCAAAAAACCATGCCTCCTAATCTATACGCACACTCATATCTCACTGATAAAGGTCTTAAGAGCTTCTACCTCTTAATGTGGGCCTTAAGACATACTTCTTTTCTTTGACTAAGTGGGTTTATATATGGGATTTTTTTCTCTCTATTTAATAATATGTGATATGTAAAATTGTGTAGTTTAACTGTCATTGACTTAGAATATATATGTGACAGACATTTTTCAACTTATTATCATACTCATATCTAACTTCTAATATTTTTGTGATTTGCTTTTATCTTTGGCTTAAAAGGGCACAAATAAAGTTAGTATCATGATTCAAGATAGTTGTATCGAATACATAGAAGTAAACTGGGATGGAGAAGCCTTCAAGAAGATGAAAAGGATCAAACTTCTTATTTTTGAGAAGGCAAGGTTTTCAGAAGGTCCCAAATATCTTCCAAATAGTTTAAAAGTGCTAAAATGGCCAGGATATCCTTCCTCATGTTTGCCACTCAATTTTTGTCCCAAGAAGCTTGCTATATTTGATATGGCATACAGTCGTTTAACATCATTGGAAGCACTTAAGGCAAGTACCCTATCTTATGTGTATTTGTTTAAACTTCATTGGACGCACTTAAGGCAAGTACCCTATCTATCTTATGTGTATTTGTTTAGTTTGATAATTTCTCTTATTCTTAGACTTTTTATTTGGTTTTGGTAATTGCAGAATGTGAAGAATTTGAGTGTTTTGAATCTTGGAGATTGTCAAAATATTACACAGATACCTAACATGTCTGGTCTCCAAAATTTAAAGGAATTATGTCTTCAATCCTGCAAGAATTTGATTGAAATCGATGATTCGGTTGGATATTTGTCAAAACTTGAAATCATAGACACACGAGATTGTATGCAGCTTAAGACTTTTCCACATTGTATCAACTTACCCTCTCTTAATGAACTCCAACTTCACAGGTGCTCAAGTCTAAAGTACTTTCCAGAAATACAAGGAAAAATGAAACTAAGAAATCTGTTTTTGCTTGGAACTGGTATAGAAAAATTACCTTGGTCAATTTGCAAGCTTACGCAGCTAAATGACTTATCCATTCGAGAGCACAGAGGGGTGATTGAGCTACCGAGTAGCATTTTTTTGTTGCCAGAACTACAAGTGATTTATGCTGAAAGCTGTGGAAAGTTGGAATCTGATGAATCAAATGAAGCACTTTCTCAGCAAAACAATAAGGATCTCATTCCCCAAAAAAGCTTTCAAGTTCACCTCAAAAAATGTAACATATCAGATGAGGTCCTTCGGATTTATCTCACTTGGTTTATCAATGTGAAATGTTTGGACTTGTCGGGTAATAATTTCACAATTTTGCCCGCATGCATAAAAGAATGTCGCTTTTTGTGGAAACTTGTGTTAATTGATTGCAAGAATCTAAGAGAAGTTGAAGGGATTCCACCAAACATAAAATATGTGGATGCAGCAGGTTGCACATCATTGAACTCGGAGTCAAAGAAGTCATTGCTTAACGAGGTCAATTTCTGCCTTTGGTTTTCTAATATTTACATCTACTATTTCTATTTCTTTTTAACTGTGACTTTTAAAAAAAAATTTTGTTTCTTTTCATCTATCATCTTCAAATACCAAGACAGCATTAATTACTTTTTTTCAACTATACCTTTATCTATTATTTTAAAAGTTAAAAGATAAAATTCATAACTCTTTTCTATTTACCTATTTCTTTAAGGGTATACTTAGAAATTCAAAATGAATTCTTACATATTGGTTGTATTTTTTAATCTCTATGGAAAAACCTTAAACAACAAATAAAAAGAAACAAAGGGAATACTATATTATGCTGCTCAACATTTCTCTTGATCCACAGGAATTACTTGCCCATGTAGTGGTCAATGGCAGCTCTTTCACCACAAAAACATATTTTTGTGTGCCAGGAGGAAGCATCCCAGAGTGGTTTGATCACTACAGCAAAGGAGCATCTATTTCTTTTTGGTTTCGTAACTACTTCCCAACCCTTTGTCTTTGTGCTCTTTTTAAACCAATTGGCCATGTACGTCCTTATATCATTGCTACGATGTGCATCAATGACAAAGAAGTATCATGTGAGCGTGAATTGTGGAACATGAGTGAACCAAATGATGATCATATAGTTGTGTTTGATCTGCAAAGGGATCATTTCTATGATAATAGAATTAAACAAATATGCGAAGAGCGTGAGTGGAATCATGTGACGGTTGCCATTTATAAGTCAACTGATGTCCTGGTTACAGAAGAGAGTGGAATCTATGTAATCAAACAACAAGATTGTAAGATGAAAGATATCCGATTCACCAATCCTTATGGAAGTTTGGATTCCATGAATGGTGACCAAGGTACTGCTCTTCTCCCCATTCTTTCTGAATTTTATATTGGACAATTTATGAAATTCAATGTCATATATTGCTTGCACTATGTATGGCCACTTTCTTACATTTTTCTTTATTTTGTGTTTGGTCAAAAATTGAAAAAAGTAACCTTTTGTATAGGAGATTCTTTGATATACTTTTCTGATTTTATATACTACACTGCTGTGAACCACTATTTACGCTGGTTATTTTAGCCTATTTACACGAAATTTAGGAGGGACCTAGAAATATCGTTTATTTAATATCTAACAATATATAGGTCTATTTAATGTTTCTTCCAAAAGAAATATTGCTTATTTTGGTTTTGCTTGTCAGTGATCTTCATTTTTCGCTATAGAAAACCAATATATCAACAAAGTTGTTTCAATCTTTTGTAACCTACAGATTATGAACCCACAGAGAGATCTTGTGATGATGATGTGAATTCAGGCTTCACTTATAGTGATGGCAATATTCTCCTGGCACTCATCGTTATAATTTCATTTCATAAACATTAATTTGCGTTGTTTTACACATATCCTGAAAACTGTACCATTCAACAGAAGAGGAAGGGACAAAACAATCTGGTACAAGTTTGAAGGAGAAAGAACCAATGCTTAATAGAAAAAGAACGTTAATGGAGGATGACAATTTTGCCTTAGTAAGTTCATCTATTATTGGATTTCTTAATGATCACTTCCTATTTAACTTTCTTGTTAACTACGTGTCAATTTTTGATATTATACTTTCAGAGTTCAAATGTCTTTAGATACACAAAAAGGGGAAGAAATTGCTCAATAAATATGGAAGAAAATAACGCCAATATTGGTGATCAAGGTATGTAATCAACGCAATTGCTTCAGTTAGACTCCAATTTTAACGAAGTTTTAGATCAATCCAATTTTTTAGGTATTATGTACTTTAAAGTGCTATAGTTTCTTCCTTCCCTCCCTAGTCACTCAAGTTTATATCTTTGTTTAAAAAAAAAAGACCTTAGTTGCGTAACCACATCATTGGAGATGATTTACATCGAAATGATCAACCAATTTACTTCAATAGTCTGAAAATGTCCATCTATCGAAACGTGAACAAAATAATGTAAGCAACAGGATATTGTGAAGCTTTACTTCTCATTGTAATATTAATTCGTTTTTGGATGTCAGAATTTCAGCCTACACAGCATCTAACTTCCATTAATCTCCAGCACACACCAGAAAGTTCTGAAGACATTAGAAGAAAAGCCAAAGGAAAGGAGATTATAGTCTACAAATAAATGAGAAACAGTGCTGCTAGCAATTTATAGCAGGTATTTTATAATTGACAACGATGATGCTGTATTTTCCTTATGAACTTGCAATTTCATTTATATATTACAAGGTAAGGTATATATTACAGCATTTTCTCCTTTTCCTAGGCCACAACCAAACAAGGAGTAAATGCTGGATAGAATGCAAGACTGATATATAGTATGAGGAGGTTGATATGATACTTGGAATTTTGGATGCCTGCAAAGCTAACATGACACAACAACATCTTGGTAGTTTTACATTAACTGTCGAGAGCCTAACAAAACCCTCCTCCTTTATCCAGGTTTGAAATTAACTATGAAACTAGATAAGCAGAGTTATTGGTGGAAATTGGAAATTATGGTTTGTATGTCTGACTTTTGCTGGGCTTGGCTGTTGTTTCTTCGTGTTTGTTTGGTGTCTTGTGCCTTGTATACTGTGAGATATTTAGTTTATTTCAATGGAAATGGTGTTATTATAATTCAGAGAAAAAAAAAGTCTGAAAAATATTGCATGGATGGTCCTTTGTAAATTCAATATGATCCAAATTATGATTTTATTTTTGGTGTTGTCGTTGCCATGAAAGCTCCTTTGATGGTGAGATTGTAATTGCTCTGTTCTTCAATCCAAATTCTCATTATCGGCGAGCATTTTTGCCTTTGCTTCTTTCTTTGTCAGATTTTACTTTGGGCCATGACCTATTTCACAATTTCATTCTCTTGTCCAATGGCTCTGGCACACGAAGAATTTCGACAAAACATGACACAATAATCTCATAATATCAAATATTAGATAATTATATAAAAAGATAACAATGCTATTTAAAAGTATTACTATTTGATGTAACCTTAAGAATACTAATTTAAATAAATGAATAGTTCCAATTATCCTTCTTTATATATACACACAAAATAAAATATTTTATTAATACTATAAATTTATAAGGCATTAAATATAATAATAAATAGTAAAAAGGATATGTTATTTCACATATTATAAGAGCTTTTACAAAAGTTACATATATTAAGAAAAATAATTAAAGCTAGTTGGGAGCCTAGCTTTTTATAAAAAAAATTATTGTGATTCCAAAAATAACTTTCATTCATATTAATCAAAATATTAAGAAGAGAAAATATCCATAGAATGAATTTATGAAGGATATTTTTTAAAAAAATTCATAAATCCTCCTCTCTATCTTATAAAAAGGTCTTATATTATAAAAAGGAATTTGTAAAAGACTTTATAATGAGTCCAAAGAAGTATTACTCATATTAGTGTTCTACATACCATTCAACATGGTATCAAAGCGTGTATAATTCATTGAACTGGAGATTTTTTTTTTTAACCATTTCGTGATTCAACTATCATTCAGCTTGTGGTTTAGCTCACCATCGTAATCATCATTGAGTACTGCATCGGATATAACTGCTGCTTTGTTGAGAGATCAACGAATCACTCCACTCGATTTCAAAAATGTAGGAGGCAGAGAAATGTACAAAAGAAATGTACAAAGCAAGACTAACAGTAAAATCAAAGGAAGGAGTGGACTTTTAGGACACATTCTCTCCAGTTGTTAAGATGGTAGCAGCCCCTACAACCTATTGACAATCGGTAGCTCATTCAAATGGATGTCTTCCACCCATTTCTTCAAGGTGATCTTCATGACTTCACCTCAAGGATTTGCTAACCAGGACAAGAATATGGTGCCTACAAATTCCTATATGGCTTGAAGCAAGCTTCATGACACAGGAATGCAAAATTGACTAAAGCATTGATGAGGTCTAGTTTCAAGCAAGCATGACGACTCATCCTTCTCCAAGTAAAAGGGAAGTGCATTCACACTGATCGTATAGTGATGATTGGAAATGATCAGAAAGCAATTGAAGAAATAAAGGGCTTGCTGCATGCTCACTTCAAGATTAAAGATCTTGGAGAGATGAAATATTTTATAGGCATTGAGGTGGCTTGATCAAAGCTGAGGGTAATGATGAATAAGAAAAAGTATGCCCTTGATTTGATCAAGGAGATGGGGTTAAGTGAATAAAACCAAGGGGAGTGCCATTGGATCAAAATACAAAGCCGACCACAACTAATTCTGAGCAAGGAGGATGAAAATCTATCATAGGTTAGTGGGAAAATTAATATATCTCACAATGACATTGCCTAACAAAAGTTTTGCAATGCAGTACTTGAGCCAATTTATGAGTGCAGCACAGGAGTCTCATATGGAGCCAGCCATCAAAATGGTTAGGTATTTGAAATGAAGTCCAAGTTTAGGCTCGTTTATGTCATGTCAGCCTCGACTAAGGGTGAATTACAAGCATTTTAAGATTCTGATTGTGTAGCTCACCCCTCAACTTCAACTATACTAGAAGTTCAGTGCATGGATATACTGTGAAGCTTGGTGATTCTTTGGTTTTATGAAAATCAAAGAAACAAGCAACAAATATGAAGTATTACTTCTCTGGAAGGTTGTGAGAAATAAGATCTGTAGTTCGATTAGTAACTTACGTTTTACACACACAGACGCACGATTATGTAGCTGGGTATTATTCATTCAATACAAAAGTATTACTTTTTCATTCAGTTTAGAGTTCAGCATACTATTCAATAGGGGGTGTACTTTATTGTACAGTGAAAAGAGATGACTATTGTTTAAGACCCAATATGGTTAAAAGTTATTTAAAGGGAGGAGAATGAGTCCCCCAGTTTGTTTCAAAAATATTGAAAGGGAATGGACCAAATTTTTCCCCTCCTTCCCCTCAGATACCATTTTCAACTTTCCTCGGGATTCTTTGGAGGGAGAAAGTGTTGTATAAAATATTATGACCATTTTACTGTTGACCTTTTTTTAATATTACCGATCCATTTTACCCCTTTTGTTGTCGCCATCACTGTCCGATCTCATCTTCCTCGCTGTCAGAGCTTGTCTTCCTCCCAGTATATTTCATCTTCCTCGCTATTAGATCTCACCGTCACTGTCGAAGCTTGTGTTCCTTGTTGTCCGATCTCACTATTGCAATAGTCTCCCTCGCTATCTGACCTGCTTCCCCATTCTCCCTTCTTTTATTTTTATTTTTTTTGACATGTCTTGCCGTCGTTGATGTTGGAAAAAGGAAGATAGAAAAATATTGAATATAATATATAATGATATAATTGTAAATTTGTTATTAACTACCATCCCTTTCCCTTCTGAACCAAAACAATATATCATTAAAATCAAACCAAACAATGTATCATTAACATCTCTCCATTCCTTCCCCTCCAATCTCCCCTAAACAAGGGACTCCAATCTTCCCTAAATAAGAAAATTTTAAAACTCCTTCAATTTCTTTCATTAAAATCATTCTCCTCCCTTCCCCTCGGTTTAACCAAACAAATCCTAAGGGTTTTTCCCCCGCTAAATGACTGTTGTTTCTGGTTCAAATATGAAAAATGCCATGGATATGGTTACCCTCACGAGGGTTTGTTATAAATAGAGTTTCACCAATTCCTTCCACAAGAAATGGGTGTGTGGACAGCCCCATGCGCGTGAGTATGTCTATGTATATGTGTGTGTGTGTGTATGCATATAAATACACTCTTGCGTTTTTTCTCATTTACTCCCCCATTTCTTTACACTTCTTTTAAAAACAAAAACCTCTATGACTTCACCAAACTAACAAAATAAGCATAAATCCACACTTTCACCTAGTTCTTGGGAGCCTACATATAAATAATTAAGTGAAAAATAAAATTACTAGCATCAAGCATTTACTGAGGGTCTTTCCATCAACATCAATATAAAATATAAAATCTGTAGCAAGCTATACTATTTATAATCCATGAATAATGTGATTTACATCAAACTCCATCCAATACATGCGAAAACATATATAACCAGGACTACACTAAGTTACAGGAGAGCATGACTACTAAAAAAAGAAACTAACAGGCAATAGCTACACCTGATGTGATAATAGAGTAACACTAACATAATTATTCCGTGAAAATATTTATCATTTGTTTGTTCGTGGGGAGAAATTGCAATTAAATCTTTTTTTTTATGGACAGAAATAGCAATTAAATTAAATCTAATTATTATTTCTTGAGGAAATTCTTAAACCAATGGGCAGATAATTTATTGTATCTTTTCAAGTTGTCCTTGTAATCCACAAAGTTGATTCCAAATCGCACAGTGTAGCCTGAATCCCATTCCAAGTTATCCAACAAGGACCACACAAAATATCCCTTTACATTCACACCATCCCTAATATGCAATGCACCAAAAGCCAACAAAAACATAAGAATTAAAATGCAATCATGTATCATTTTGAAAAAAATAATAGAGAGAGGGAGGTTCTTTTGATAGGGTGCTACTTACCTAATAGCAGTTAGAAGATAATAGAGATGGCGATAATAATAATCAATTCTGTAAGTATCGAGAAGGGCTTCCTCAAGTGATAGTGTTGGATCATTGTATTCATCATATCCTATAATATGCAATAATTCACATTACATATATGCATTGTTTAATGTAAAAGTTAAATGCCGAAGAAATATGACAGTGTAATACCATTTTCAGTAATGTAAATTATGGGGTTGTTGTACTTTTCCTTGATGTTAAGCAGCAGTTCACGAAATCCTCTTGGATAAATACATAACCACCCTGAAGCAGCCTGTACATAAATGGAGGACCATATTTATGATTTATTAAGGAAAAAAAAAGATCAAATGAAAAGCATTGATTCATATATGCAAATAAGTGGCAAATAGATACCATTGGTCCAAGGGGCTTCCCATTATGATTATCTGTCATAACAAAACAAATGCATGCTTTTACAATCACAATTACAGTATAATTTTTCTTCAATTCTTTTAGGCTAGCAGAACCAAATTAATCAGTGCATACACAACTTTATAATATCTCATGTAATGTTACTCTTACTTGTAACATTGACCAAAGAATCAGTCTGTAGGCTTGGTTTGTTGGGATCATTTAGAATAGGTGCATCAGCAGCATAAAAGGATGAGTAGTAGTTTAAGCCAAGAAAGTCAAACGACCCTTTAAGTTGCCTGGATTGCTCTTCAGAGAAATTTGGCAGTCGGTTTCCTACTAGAGATTGCATGCTTTTCGGGTACTCACCTTTTGTGAGTGGTTCCATATACCTGAAATCAATAATAAGAAGTTCATGTACCCACTTGAAATTTGTCTTCTATCCACTTCCTTCTGGTTGATTCTAGTGCTTTCTCCAACATAAATTTTTGGCGCACCTTATGTTGTGACCAGCCACAGGTCACAGCAAGGGGTCCATAAAAAGGCCCACCAACCAGCTATCTTTAGAATTATGATGACTCACATAATTCAATGATAATAAAGAAATGTTAATAGTAATACTTGATTCTGCTGATCTATCTGGTCTAGTTTTACTTTTTACTTTGTACAATATACTAGAGAAATGTTAATAGTAACACTTCAATACATAGAATCCTTACCATCCAAAAATGAAGTCAAGAGCTCGGTCAGCAGCATCATAATCTGATTTGTTGTTGGAGACTGGCACATACCAGTCAGAATTCAAGGTTATGCCTATCAAACCCTTTTGAGATGCCTGCACACAAATTCAAATATTCTTGTTATTATCAATAATTCTAGTTCACGTAAGAAAAAGTTCACTTCAGTATTTGGCCATTTTATTATAAAAGTCAAATTATCAATTTTTTGGACTCGGATTTAAGAAGCTGTACCCTTAATCAGATACAGCACCCGATGCTTTCACTCCAAAAAAAAAAAAGATACAGCACCTGATACTTGGTCTTATATACTTGAACAGCAGCAGCATGAGCAAGAAGTTGGTAGTGGGAGACCAAACAGGGCTCCGTCCCTGAATCACCACCAGTGCAATTTATGTTCAGCCAAGTAGAACACCGACCTGGTGCAAACCTACCATTTGCATAGCCATTCTTGCTGACACTCCTTGGCTCATTCAATGTAATCCAATTCTTGACCCTATCACCAAATTCCTTGAAGCAGAGCTCGGCGTAGTCCCTAAAATCATCTCTGCAGACATGATGCTCATCAGTTAATTAAAATCAGTCATTAGACATTGACTAATGAAAATTCTTTCGCAATAGTCTTTGGCGGAAAATTGAGTCACTTACACAATGTGAGGACTTAAGAAGCCATCATACTCATCTTCCAAAGCTTGGGGAACATCCCAATGAAAAATCGTTACAAATGGTTTCAGACCTGAATTAAGCTGAATGGTTTGTTATGTTTTATACTTTTGCCATAAATATGATACTACACAATAAGGGGTTAAACTAAATAAAAAATTAATTTCAACCATTAGCCAATAGCTCGTTGATGAGGTTGTTGTAATACTTAATTCCTTCTTGATTAATACCTCCACCAAGCTTTCCTTCTGCAAATAGTTAATAAAAATTTGAAAGTGTAAAAGTGAATAGTGTAAGTAGTAAACAAAGTCATAGGCACATGAAATAACATTTGACTTACTTGGTAGTACTCTTGACCAAGAGATAGAGAATCTGTAAGCATCCATACTCATATCTTTCATGATCTTGACATCTTCCTATGATATGCAACAATGTATCATCAAACTATAAAGAAAAACAAGCGAAACAAAAGAAAACAACTCTTCAAGTTTAGAGTTTTAAATAATTAGCCAGTCATGAGAGGAAATGTCAATTTTGGTATTCAGCGATTAGTCCTTGGACCATACCTTATACCGATGGTATGAGTCATCAGCTACGTCTCCATTGCTTCCATCTTTTATTTTTCCTGCAAACCGGATCAATATTGAAATTTAATCTATTCATGACATTTAATCAATAAGGAGTACGTACATATTTAGAATTGTCCAAGTTGAAAATAGCATTAAAAACAATCTGAGCATACTTTGACAGTAATAACTGAGAGGCAGAACACAAAAAAAAATCAATAGCATGCTTTGTCAGTGCCATCCAAAACCCCCAAATCCAAAATAACATTGGACGGCAGCAACTCAACTAAAGTTAATTTTACTCAAAGTGACTATTAATTATTGAAAAATGAAAATTCTAGAACAAAATATAAAAAAGAAATCAGAGAAACTAGTTGCACAAAATTAAATAATGAAAATTCTAGAACAAAATATAAAAAAGAAATCAGAGAAACTAGTTGCACAAAATTAAATAGGCATAAACTATCATTCTATATTTTTTTTCAAAATAATACAGTCACTTAATTATATAGTTTATTCATGGTTATGCATCTAATTAAGTTTCATAACAGTAATACTTGCAGTCGCATCATCACAACTTTCACAGTTGATACAAAGACTCTAGGAAAAAGTGGTTCAATGGAATTTCATTCATAAGATTCAACACACAACGTCTACTATTCCTATGACCTTACTTATACCAGCATAGAGTAAGAAAGAAATTTAGTGCCATTATCCTACAGTATTATTATTTCTAACCCGTAGCAGCAGTACCTTCAATGAAGCTGTTGCCAGAAACAATGACAAACAGAGAAATAAGAATAAAGCCATAGCCGTAGTTGTATGAATGTTGTGGGTGAAACAAGAATATTAAAGACAGCTTTATTAATATATTAAACTGAAGCAGAAGAAAATAGGCAAAATAGTTTGAAGCGGGAAAGAGGTACCTGGGTATTTATGAGTGAAGGTATCCCAAATACTGGGTCCTCTACCATCCTCATTTGCCGCACCTTCGTACTACATAACACAACACATCGATTCAATGAACTGAACATAATACATATGGTTCAACTTAAGTGAGTAATGAAGAAGTCGAGTTAAGATGGACCTGGTAGGCGGAAGATGCGGTCCCGAAAATGAAGCCTTCGGGGAAGCTGGTGCGATTGAGATAAGAAACATCAAGGATGGGTGGAGTTGCATCAGATTGCATCAAAGTGACGGCAAGCAGGGCCAAAAGGCGAAGGAGTAATGCCATAAAGTAAACGATTTCCGTTTTCTCCTATACCCAGTATCTGGGCATGGCCTTTAATTTATATGGGAAATCGCATTTCTATCTCAAGAGATTTAAATAATTCTGATCCGATATCATCGAGAGGTACCCATTATGAAGAGCATTGGCCACACAAATTGTAATGAATATGATACTTTCGCCCCCTTAAATCTGAAACGGGAAAATAATTTAAATCCTAAACCCATAGTAACACAGTAATAAATATTTGACCAAGTGTTATGCAGGCAACTGCTTTTAAGGCGTTCTTTGAATCTGATCAAATGGAGGAAGGGATTTTGACGTTGAAACTGGAAAGAAAATGAATGTCAATGCCACGACAGACCTTGAAACGAGGAATTCGGAAGCAGTGCCTAAAAGGAAGTCGAAGGGAAGAAAACTGCTTCAGTTCGGATCAACAAGCCGAAGGGAAGAAAAAGTGTTGCTGCGCCGTCGTTCCAGCTAGCTGCCACCGGAGCCAAGTGGACCGCCACCTTCTTCACTGCCGTCGTGCCTGTTGGCTTTATTGGTTTACCTTTCTCAACATCAAAAACCAAAAGATGATTTTCCAATACACAAACTGCATTTAAAAAAAAAGAAAGTCGGTTAAATTATAGCTCCGTCACAAAAAAAAATAATTACTTTTTTCTTAATAAAATTATAATTTTAAATTGACAAAAAAATCATAATTTTAGAAAAAACATACTAACTTTATATTATACATTTAAAAATATTTTTAATTTTTATTATTTAAACAAGTTTTTAATTAAAATATAATTTTATAAAAAAAATATTCAAACGTTACTTTTATTAAATTTTAATTTTACAAACATCATTTATTTTCCCTTTTTTGTCTGTATAATTGAAAACAAAACAGTCCTTCCGTTTTGAAATCCAAACTGTCTTTCAACTATGGCCATGCAAAAAAAAAAAAGGGTGTGTTTGGCATATTACAACTATCTTTTTAAAAAATGAAATATGATGCATGACCCACTTTTGAAGTTTTGATCATTTTGATCAATGGAGGTGAATCTTTCTTTTTCAGTTTACATCTAAACTTATGTTTATTTATTTTATTTTTTAATTAAATATAGATAGAGAATAATTTTTAATCAATAAGTGAGAGATAAATTATATGAAAAGTATTAGAAATAATACAATTAATAAGGATAAATAGTAAAAAATATTAGAATTTCTTGATAAATTTAATAATTCAACTCATTTTTTTAATATATGTGAAATTGTTAAAAGTACTTTATATTTAAAAGTAAATAAAATATATTACTTTTTTTTATACTTTATTACTAAGAAACCTCAACCCAAGAAATGCTGATTAAACGCCTTACCACTTAGTTAAACGCTCATTAATGAATGGAGTATATTATTATTATAAAGAATATATAACTGAATTAGATATATAATATTATATCATAAAACTTATATTCTTTATAGTAATTATACATCTAAAAATACTTTTAATTTTTATTATTCAAATATATTTTAATTTATTATAATTTTGTAAAAAAAAATTCCAACATAACAACTTACAACAAATATATACTTTTATTCAAACTTTATTTTTATAAATTTTATTTATTTTAACTTATTTTTGCAAAGTAAAAAATCAAACTGTATGATACCCTCAACTTCTGAGCATACACAAGATCCCAATCTTCACAAGCGACTTTTACCCTTCACAATTTTTCTCTAATTTCTCCTTTTCCTTATTCACATATTTTTTATGACTCTCCTATCTAGACCTAGCACTTTTACTTCAACTAAAAAATTTATTAAAAATTAAATTAATTCAAAACAAAATATTTAATGCAGCTAGCATTCTTAGTTGAATCAACCTCGTACAACCACGAACCCCCCACCCCCCCGGGCGGGAAGAGTAGGTGGTTTTTATTCACCTCTTTTTACATCACCCTTAGTGGTTGTTATTTACTCACTTCTTTGCTTTCGAAGTTCCAAATCATGCCAGTGTACCCCAAATATTTCGTTCCAATAATTACTTAAGATATTACCTTATTTAAAATTTAATGATGATCACATTATAATAAAAATATATTTTTCATTTATAGCACCATCACTGATATGTTATGTTAGTACGCATTAGGCATTTAAGGATTGATTTGAATGGAATGATGAAATGATTATTGATTAAATCAAGTAAAAATGATCACTATAAACTAAAGTATCTAGAGTCATATTGTTTGAGAATTTTAGGGGAATAACGTAAATTAAATTGGTTAGGATTTGAATGAATTATAACATTTTCCTTCTCAATATTACCTTAATTTGAATGGAAGGATGGAAATAAATTCTTATCTTAACGATAATTAATAATTAATAATAATTATCAATATAGTATATAATAAAATATATAAGAAATCAATTGATTTGTTAGTTATTAACATCTCAAATTCTAAAGGAGGTCGATTTGCTACAATTACTAAGTTATTTGGCTTCTAAATTTATTAGATATAAAGATATACATATAGTTTTCATGGGGAAATTGGATGTTATGTATGATAAAATTCCCATGCTAATTGTTTTGGGACATCAAATATATCAATATATAAATATATAAAATCTTAAGGAAATTACATTACTTTTTAATTATTAATTATGGACATTGTGATTCATATTAGACTGTATGCAATGTGAGGGTTGCAAGGGGCCTACTCCTAATTATGAATAATGAATGGGTAGCTCAAGTGTCTCTAAATCCAATATTATAATTTTAAATATTTTAAAATGCAATGAAAAAATTTATAATCTTTTGAAATGCAATAAAAAACCAACTCATTAACATTTTTGCCATGCAAGTATGTCCCCATGATTTGAGGTGTGGATATATTTGATTTTTGGCTTATATCCGAATCAGTCCAATCAATCATTAAAATTTGAGCTACTATAATAAAATTTGAGGAGTAGTACACAAAATACTAATATTTTGTGTTTATTTTTCACCATGAAAGAGCAAGACGCAATCAAATCATGAGAGCAGTTGAGCTCATTTTCCTTAATTTCGCTTTTTATGTTTATGGTTAGTTAACATTTAATTTTCATTGTCAGCATTATTTTATCTCCTACTAAATCATTTGAATCCAAAACTCCCTGTTCAATTTCCAATTGTACAATATTAAGATGTCACTAGAGTCTTATCTCATTCACAACAACCACTATTATATGATTATGTAATTATATTAATATTTTATTAATTAAGCTATCTGATTTTTCTGGCATTGAGCAGTGGTGAGTTAAAAAATAGCGACAAATTGGCCAAAAAAAAATGTAAGGTTTGGGCATGCCAGATGAAATTCTTTCTGCATTTACTTTGAATTGTCACTTGAAACTGATCTATTTATGGGAAAAGGGCTCAAAAGCCTTGTCTTGAAACAGTAATCAAGACCAACAGCAGCAAAAATAAAAATAAGAAGATTCTCAGAAACATAGATTGTGCCATCCAAGGCATGTGATAAGAAGCTTTCAAAGTTCAGTTCAAGAAGTGGTCCACCACCCAGGGTTGCAAGACCTGCATCACATGTTGGCCTCAAAATTAATTCTATCAGATTGTGTTGTTTTGACAAAACATCCAACTTATGCCCATAGAAGAAAAGAGAAAATAACAGAAGACTCAATCTGAATTGATTTCAATGAAAGGGTAAATACAAATTCCCCTTATCAACTCCATCAATTTTTCTGCTAATGAAGATTTCACCACAAACTGTCATTTGTCACGTGGCACACTCCTATTAGTCTAGAAACCACCAATGACAGAGTTTAAGATGACATTAGACTGTTGGAGTAAACATGGACCAAAAATTTAAATCCTAAAAAGTGATAGTTGAGAGTGGTGTTTGCAAATAGCTCAAGGGATTTCTGTATTTATCCCAAATTGATATGAATAAAAGCCTAATTTCATCTTATTTAACATGTAAAGCAGACCAAATGTTTGAATGCCAAAAAATGATAGGTTAGGGTGGTGATAGGAAATTGCTCAGGAGGAATCTGTATTTTTCGCCAAATTGATATGAATAAAAGCCTAATTTTATCCTATAAAACAGGCAACTAGACTTATGAGATTCATATATTGCATGGAGCCAACAAGCAAGCAGCACTATTCACTGGCATACTGCAGATTTTATAGATATATAGGTATAGATTGTGGAGACTACCTTTGACGACACCAAAAGCTGCTGCTGTCCCTGTCTTAAGCTGAACATCATCCAAATTTCTCCTTACTGTGTATCGGAAGGTCACTCCAAACAATGCACAGCTAATGAAATTAATTGCCAAAGGGAAAATCAGTTGAGTAAAGTTGGAGACCTGAGTCAAGGATATAGGGAGCCCTGCGATGGTACCAATAAGAGCAGAAATAGATGCTGCTTTCACTGACTCCAATCTCTCTTCATCCCTGTCAATTTCTTCAGTTGTGCTACCCATGGTTGAATTCCCATCTTCAGGTCCATCCACAGATAGTGATAGAGAGCGTTCTGCTTCCTCAACCAAGGCTTTTGCCTCTGATATCTCTCGTTGACATTCTGCAATCTTGCATCCAATCAGTTTTCATTAGTAATGACTCAACACAAATCAAGGAAATGAAAGAAACCTTTTCTGACACAAGGTAACCTATACAATAATTTTAATCAAAAGGTCCTTGGGGATCTATTTATCATGAATACTATGTAATATTTATAAGGGGAAAGGCAAGTTAGGGAAATTCTTAAATTGACACAGTTTAACCAACAAAGGGCTTACATTGACTGGTAAAACATTATGGGGAAACAAAATTAACAGCTTAAACTTTTGAAGCAGCAGAGGATCTTGCTGAACAACAAAATGTGGGCTGGTAGAAGTAGAGAGAACAACTGGAAGATCACGCTTGGGGTCACAACTTGTAAGGTTTGACTAAATGGAAATCAGATTATTTCTGACAGCACGGAGAACAACACAGCTAGGCATTTTGGTCCATTCTTGCTGCTCCCAAGGAGTATGAGGAGCAAGACAATCTCTTAAAATTCTGCAAGAATTATCACAACGAAGTTCTTGTGGGTTGCTGAAGGAGAGAAGGCTAAGTTTAATTCAGATAGTTCACGCAGTTTTATAGGTGCTTTGGCTGTCTGTCATTGAGTATGACAGGACTCTTAATTGATGGATTTCAGATATCGCCAGGAATATTGGAGCAGGATGTGTTCTTCTCACTGAGCTATGGGGATTTTCACTAGTTTGGGAATTGCTTGATCGAGTGGCCAAATCCAATGGCCATGTAAGTATCTGGATAGAGGCTGATTCTATGGTGGTAGTTCAATTCAACAATTAAGAATGCTCACGGGATCAGCCTTTGCCATCTAATAGTTCAGATTGTACAGCTTTTGAGCATGAATTGAACAGTGACAATAATGAAGTAGCACAATGGCTACACAATCATTCTCATAATTTAGAAATTGAAGGGCACTTCTAACCCTCGTAGATTGTTCAAAAACAAGAATCAGAGGACCAAATTGAGAACTCTATGACTGTAAAGTTTACTTCACTCAAAAACAAAGCAAATAAAAACCTAGAGCATATACCTCCAGAGCTTTGCCCTCAAGCTGGTTGATGTAATCCCTGAACCGCTTAGCGGCAAGTTCTTGTTCTTCGATCAATGCGAGTTCTCTCTTGGCCATCTCAACCCTCCGCGACGCCTTCTCTAACCCATCAAGTAAAACCCTATTCTCGTTCTTGCTCAACAGCTCCTGCACTTGCTCATCCACCATGCCTGACACAGCTTCCTTGAAACTGAAATCACTCCTATTGTTACCAATTTCCTCTTCTGAGCTGCTTCTGCATTTCAAACTCGGGAATCTGAGTCCCAGATTTGCTCTTTGTGCCCACAATGGTGAGGTAATGGACTTCACTGAAAAAGGAGGCGGAATTCCGCTTGGATTCATACAACTAGTGCCCACATGGATCATCTTCATTGCTGTCTGTCTATCTGGTCTCCTTCTGTGTGGTGGATGGAGCACAACGACTAAAGATTCCTCCCTCATCTGTTATCCCTTCACGCCATCAGATTGTAATGTATGTGGATCGGGAAACAGTAACAGATTGAGGTGCTGGTGATAATGAGATCAGTTTGCAGTTCAATTGGGTATTTTAATGATACAAATGATTATGCAAAATCTAATATAAAATGTGAAAAGTTTAAAACCTTTTTTAATTTTTTACATACTTATATTTTATTAGTTGTATACAACTTCATTTTTGTTAATTCAATATCTTTTCACATATTTCAATAGAATTTAAATACTTAAAAATAAATTTAATATTTAAAAATTTTATTTTAACTTATTATTTATCTCACACATTACATGAAAAGAAAAACAGTTACTTTTAAAAGAACCAAATAATATTAGCTTTTATTTTTGTTAAAACATAAACATTGTCATGCTACATTATGATATACATAATAGTTTGAAAAAAATTATAACTAAAAACTCAAATTGCATGTTTGGAATAATAGTAGAAGCTTAGCTTGGACAATTACACATTCTTTTTTTTTTTTTATTTACTTGAAAATGCCAATCAAGTAAAACTGTAGTCCCGCTCATGAGTGAAACAAGACTTCTGATTTGAATCCTTGATAATTTGTCAACTCGCATTAGCTTATTATTCTTCAAATATTTATATGCCTAGTTATTTACCACAGTTGTCAGGAGGCAGAATTCAACAAATGTCCACGTATTTTCCTAAAAATGACGGTTAAACTACCACAAAATAGAAATCCACGATAAATCATAAACATTACCATGTATTTACTCATAAAGTTCCAGGGAACGTAAAGGAAGAACCATACAAGATACAACCACAACTAGCTAGACGCTCATACAAGTCCTTCACCCTAGTAAGCATAAAAACACTAATATTATTCAGATACGCTTATATATATATATATATATATATTCTGAACTATAATGGCAACCCACATGAAAGATAATAAGGCTAGTTGTTGGGCTTCTCCGAGTCCTCCAGACTCACAGGGCGGAACCAGGCTTTCTCCTCCAGCACTGTGTCAGTGCTGGCATCAGCGGTGGCCGAGTGGAAGCTCCGCTCTCCGCCGTTGGTTGCAGTTGCAGAGGGAGGACCCGATTGTTCAGTGTTGGGCCCAAATACCCCAGTTTGTGGGTGTGGAGCCCAGTACTTGTCAGATTGGGCCGACTGGATCACATCGTCAGGCACCACACTGGGTTGAACCTGATCGTCCGGATTCTTCTCATACAATGAGCAGTATGTAGCTCTCCTGTATCAATTTATTTCACAATGTAAATAAAAAAAATAACGAACTATATATAGCTTTTGGTAAGAAATATAAAACTTTGTATAAATCGATCAACTGGCAAACTTCAACTTGAGCCCTGGTTTCACATAAAAATTCATTTATTCATTAATATTCTGTCTACACAACTCGACTCACGATCAATCCTTATAATATAATACATGAAATGAGAAACAAAAATTGAACTTAAAGAAAAGTGTGAAAAATAGACTACAACAAAAATTGAACTTCCAGAAAAGTGTGAAAAAATAGACTACTAGTAAATACACTATAGTACCCAGTTCACTCGCTTGCTCAGCTTCAATGTAAAAGTTAAAAATGTTGTGTTATTTTCATATTTTTATTTATATATTAAATACTCCCTCCACCCATTTTCTTTGTCCTTTATGATTATAGCACAAGAATCAAGAATGACAATAAATAACATAATAAATTATATAATTTTACTGAATTACCCTTAATTATTACTACTTTCAGGAGCATGAAATTACAAAAAAAGAACTACATACTAGTAATTGCTTAAGAGTATAACTGAAAAACAAATATTAATTTTTTATTAATTTTCTAAAATAACATAAAATAATACATTTAAAAATATAAAAAATGACAAATAAAAGAGACACCTAGTTTTTGGCACCCAAAAATCAAGCTACTTTGTTTTTGGTACCACAATTCATTTTTTCGAGAAAAAAAATCAAATCTTAGTTGGAAAAATTTAAGTCTCAGTTAAAAATTTTCAAGTATTATTTATGAAAAAAATCAAATATGACTTATAAAAAAAATAAACTACGGTATCAGAAATCAAATATCTCATTTTTTGACACCAAAAATCAATTGTCTCCAAATAAAATGATAGTAGATTTTTTCTGTTTTTGGTAGAGCACTTGAGCCATTGGGAAAGAAGTAGCACTGCACGAAATCCAAGTGGATTAATAACATGCATGTGCCATAGAACGAAAATTTGGGTTTTTGTGTTAATAATTGCATAAAGATCTTTATACTATCAAGAAGACGAATGGCGGCCACGTCACGTCCAGGCCCGGAAAAAAACAAAACAACAAAGGAATGGTGGTCACGTGATGCCATATGGGCATAATACTGTATGATATGGAGGAGATAAGGACAACCACTTTTGGGCTTTAAAATATTATTATGTAGACACTGAGAAAAGCCCAAGCAGACCATACATTGAGCACTTACATCTTATCCACTTGCAACAAAACATTTGCCTTTGCTTATCACCAGAGTTTATATGATAGATGAAACACTGTTTTTACATCACTCAACTTTTATATTATTAGTTTAATTTTTAACACTACAACATCCAAAGATAAACAATCTAAACGGGCGGCCGCAGCATCAAGATTCTTTTTAGTGTTGGGCCCCGCACCGCCGCCGGGGGCCCATTTTCTAAAATAAGATATATTTTATATTATTAATTTAATTTTTAACATTTATCCTACTTAATTCTTCAGAACAATTGGATAACTTACAAGATAAATTATGTATAATTATATAATTTTTTATATATAAATTGAAACTATATATATTATATATTAATTTTATAAAAAAAATATAAAAAACATATTAAAAACTTATATTTGCAATTCATTTCCATATCATTGATGATTTCAACCAAAAAAATTAGGATACATCATCCAATTACATAAAAATAAATCAATATATAGATATATTTAACATATTAAAGAACTCTTAATTAATATTATATGTAAATTAAATAAAAAATTAAATCTACATTTATACAAATATATTTTATGATAACTAAATTCAGATATTTTTCATAAAAAATAGATTAACTGACAAAAAGAATTCAGCTCAGAATCTGAGTATGGATCAAAATAAGAAAAGGATGGAGGGTGGGGGAGAAATACAGACACAAACAACGTCGATAAATTTTCACTTGGTCCTACTAAAATCATTTGTAAGATTAGAAAATCCAAATTTAAATCGCCGAAGAAACTAAAATTATAACATTTAAAAAGGACGGATGGGGAAGGAGTAAAGAAACAGCCAAAACTCACCGTATAAGGAGAGTAAAGCAAAAAGCAGTAGGGATGGGAGCATGGCACCAAATGGCAATATGATCCAAGATTTTTTTCCTTTAGCGTAAGGGTACTAAACAATATTAACACGTGGTGTAAAGTGATAGGTGTTCCTAGATGAAAGGGAATTCACCAGATAAGCACAACACTGGAACAAGCCTAATTAATGCAGGACCTTCATTGGTACCCATCACACCCATTAAAGTGATTATCACCCAATTTTCAACACTTTGACGAACACATAAACCATCTAGTTTTACTCCTCCTAATCCTTAATAAAAACTCTTCTAATCGAATAATGTAAATTAAAAATTAAAATTAAAATTAATTAATTATCTCAATTTCTTCAAAAATTCTAATATTTTTTTAACATTATCCTTATTTAATCTCTTTCTCTTTAGATATATTAAAAAAAATATTTTTTAAAAATATATAATAAATACTACCACATATATTGTAAAAAATCTTATATTTAAGATCAGAATAAAAAACCTTATATATAAAAACAAAAAAAATAATTTCTTCAAACAAAACTTAATCATTCAGGTTTAATTTGGATAGTTAAATTTTCTACTTTTATTAATAATAACAATTTTTTTTTAAAGAGCAGCAATTACAAAATTATTTTTATTTTAGATTATGTACTTTCTCATATTCACATTATAAAATATTTTATATTAATTATATGTATATTAAAAAAAATCATTTTTTTCAACTAAAATCAATGTAAAAAATAATATCACATTATGTTATTATTATAAAATTATAAATGAAAAAAAATAAAACATTAAAAATAAAGATAAAACAAAAAAAATATATCCAATGTCGTATATTTTAAATAAAAAACTTATCATATAAAAATATCTTATAATATAGACGAAAAAAGTATATATTAAAATAAAAATATATTAAAACATAATAATTAAATTAAATTAAATCTGGACGGGTGTGCTCATCACTATAAAAGCACCCGATGCATTTCCATTTAATCATCCATTACGCGGGGGTCATTTTCTGGTGAGGTCCCCTTATTGAACACACCCACTTTGGGATATGTCACGCAACTTATTATAGACCATCTGGCCAAAATAAAAATTATTATAGTCCAAGATTTTTCTTTTGGCCAATATTATAGACCAAGATTGAACTGTCAACAATGTACAAAGACCTTCTCTTGATTCTCCTAACCCAGGACTGATGGCATTTTCAGTTTACTAAATCAAACTCTACGTACCACGTACAATACTGCCAAAAACAAACAAAAATTGCAGATAAGATGGCCTCAATTAATTTATGTATTCTGGATAGAATTATGGAAGCAAAAAAGATTTTTTTAGGGCAAATGTCCATGGCGGTGGTGGTGAAGATGAGGATGATGTTGACAACATGGGCAAGAGAAGAATAGATAAGGCTTGGGAAATATCATATGGCAAGAGAGTGGCATAAGGAAAACAAGAGAAGGATTAAAAAATAAATAAATAAACGATGAGAACTAAAATATAGAACGATTTTCTTTACCCCAATTGATAAAAAAAAGTAGAACAACATTCTAGCCAGGTGTTGTCTTTACAGTCCAAGGAAGGGCCTAATTTTCCGGGAAAAATCTTGAGATTTCTTTTTCATTATTTTCCCACGAATCAAGCAAGGGAGAAAAAGTCTTTAAAATATTACTCTTAGGATAGGACAAAGTGGGATATGGCAATTAAATAACCTTCTAAATATGCGAGCCAAGCATAATATCATTGGTAACTCAGACCATATTCAACTTTCTTCAGCTCCAACATATCATTTAAAATTGGAGGGATCACGAGGAATCAGTTCAATGATATGAATTGAATTAAACCACAAACATCAGAAAAGATTCCCACGAAATTAACAATCAAAGCGACAAGAGAGAAACTACCCAGAAAATGATCTGCGAAACATAGAGCAAACGATTGAAAACCCTAAGAAAATCTTAATTTAACTTCTCCCGGCAAGGAAGCAACTAACAGCATGCCTCCAGATGATCCTGAACCTAAAAATTTAAAACTTCCATCCTATTTCATCCTGAATTTTAAAAATGAAAAAGGACTGGATCGCCAAAAAATTCATCACTCTGCTATTCGCCAGTCTCCAGCAAAATAAACAAATGCATGTATATGATCCCAGCACAACCAAGTAACAAATCAAATAAAACCAATCAGAAAGTAAACCGTGAAAACAAAAAAATTCAGTAAGGCAAGTATGAACTAAAATTTACAAATTATGTATTTTTCGTCCATAAAATAGACATGCCTCAAAACGATCCAGAATCAAAAAAATTTGACTCTGCTATTTGTTAGTCTCTAGTAAAATAAACAAATAAATGCTAATGTTTCAAGCAACACCAAGCAACAAACCGAAGATAACCACCAATCAGCGAGTGATTAAAAGAAGATTCAGGAAGGCAAGCATAAGGTGGAAATTACAAATTCAGTGAAATTAAAAGTAAAGGTCCAGAGGAATCGATGAGAGTGGAACCTGGAAGTGTTGGCCAGCCAGATCTGATTGACGAGTCGCTTCCCGACGCTGGCTATTCCTCGGCTATTGGAATTGGCGGCCATACAAAGAAAGCTAAACGAAAGAGGAAGAAGAAGGAGAGTGAGGAATTGAAGAGACGGGAAATAGAGTGTCCTGGAGAGAGGGAGAAAGAGGGGGTAGAAAAAGCGTGGGAAGGAGGTTGGTGGAAGGAATGGCCTTTTTTATTCTTGTTCGTACCTAACACGTACGTAATGGTCCTACCTAACGATCGTTACTCCATTTTAACGTCCACCGTTAATTCTTGTCTTTTTCTTTTGTAACTTTTTGCCTAGTTATGCGGGCTGTTCGGTCGCCAAGCAGCTTTCGAACAAAGTCTTAACAGATATTTAAAATTAAAAATATTTATATTAAAAAATTAGAATTTTAAAAGATGTTACAATAAAAGTTTAATTCTGATTAACGGTAAAAAAATAAAATTTTTTTAATATTATTATTAATTATTAATTTAGTATTTAAAATGTATTTTTTATTACACACCATTAAAATTTTGCCAATTTTTTATCACTAGTACATGCATTGGTTGATGTTCCCATTTAATATGCTTCACAATTCTTCCATAAAGCAAAAAACTATTATGTCACCTGTCACCGATATTGATTAGATTCGTTGTTTGGATTGGTTTTTGTTTTTTTTTTATTTTTTTTAGGGGGAAGAGGGAGAAAGAAGAAAAATGATGATGGCTCACTAACTTTTCTCCCTATCAATAATTTGATGTTGTAAACATTACGATAATGTGTAGATATTCATAATCCTCAAAATGGGCTTTTAAAATCTTTTAAAATTCTATTCCACCTTTAAGTCATATAAATATATTGAATGATTTTTTCAGGGTATTATTATTATTGTTATATAAAAACCTCCAAATATTATATATTATACAATTATTTAGATGTGCTTTTTTCTTTATGTAATTCTAATTTTTGCATTAATATTTAAGGTTTGGGATTTATGTCTTATAAATAATGATCATATACTAAGCATTCCATTATCTTGAAGCCAATAAGAAACATTTTTCCCTTTCTTCTCTCTAAAATTTATATCCTTCTTTTATAAAATTATTTATATGTTTATTTTTATAAAATTATTTATATGTTTATTAGTTTTATAACTATTAGAGTTTGTGGAGTGGCTTGCTATTGATGGGCTAACCTGATTCCACAAGCCTTAGATAATCTATTTATTGAGTCAATGGATGAATATTATTTTAATTAATTATTTGAATTTCAATCATGAGATTTTTTTTCCTAATATGATTAGTTAACAATGTTTTAATTCATTAGTTATCGTAATTAAGAAATTGTGAAATATGAGAGTTAAAAGAGAATATTTCTCACTATTGTAAGTTTGTAACAGTTCAGACTAGCTATCTTCCACATGCTCTTCCATATTCTCACTCACATTCTCACATTCTCTTTTTATATGGGAAAATTATCCATTTTTTTTATACAACTATTTAACATCCAATATTACCAAATTAAATTTGAGCATTATTGAACTTAATTGGAGTAAATCTTCCAATATAATTTTTTACATCTATAAGATTTGAACCTTTAACTTAAGGAAAATCAAATCTCTGAGTCAATCCAAATGTTATTGATTAAAATTCTCCCTTCTTTATAGAGGTACTCCCTCTATCTTCTATTATAAAGTAATATGAAGAATTTTTCTTATCTTATAATATAAGCTAATATGTAACAATTTATCATTTGTATCCTTTATTTATTGTATTATTAGTATTATAATTTATGTTACACTCCCTCCGGTTTATATTATATGGTATAAAACTCATTTTTACACCCATTAAAAAAATTAAAAAACATCCTTAAACATACCAAAAGTTCTAAATTTACCCCTATTTATTAAAGAAATATTAAAATAATTAAACTAAGTAATTCCTTATGAGCTTTATAAGTGTAAGAAAGAGAAAAGCAACCAACTCACATAATTGAATATAATAAGGGTAAAATTATCTATTTAGATCTCTACACCTTATATTATGGACAAAAAAAAAGGTCCCATAGCCTATATTGTGGACCGGAAGGAGTATTTAATGAAAAGAGTGAAGTTAATAGGAGTAAAATTGAAAAATTTGCTTTGTTTTTAAAAATTTAAAAATATAATATGAAATCCCTTTATAATATGAGATATCATTTGTGGTGGAAGAAGCCCGTTTCCACTTGGGATTACAGTGCACATACCATGTGATTCAAAAGTTTCAAGCTGACTCATTGACATATCACCATGAGGTGTCCCTAATCCATGACACAACGACAACATTAATTGTCATATTAATAAATAACAATTCAACTCTATCATTTCTATTCTTAATTTCTTTTTCCCATGATGCCATGGGTTCTTCAATTGAGTAAATTGGATATCTTTTTCTCATATGATACATGGGATAAATAATAACTTAAAATTTTTTTTAAAGAATGTACTTTTTTAATGTGTAGAAAAATATTAAATGAATAACAAAATTGTACGAAACTAGTGGAACATGTGAAGAAAAATTGAAATAATAGAAAAAATTGCACATGGCCAGAGGAACCTTACATGAGTCCAAGTAATATTCTAAAGTAAGGGATAGTAAAAGATTTCCAGACAATAAACGGCCCTTTTTTATTATTTTTTTTATATGTTATTTTGTTTTTATACGGTTAGTCATACCTAATCACCGAGAATATCAAAAGATGCATCAACATTGGTTAATCTATATATTAGTATTTAATACAAATACATGACTTTGGCCAATTAATTATATCCAATCCAACTAATAGTGACTATAATTAACTTATGCCCTGTCATATTTTTTTGTGACATTTCATGTAAAGTGCATTTATTTTATAACCCTTAATATAAATTGTCTCTTCATGCGTCATTATGTGGTAAAAAAACCACATTGAGTCTATCACAAAACCCAACAATGATATTGAAAAGAGGTTCAAAAAATTAAATCATAAAAACCAAAATTCTCACCTATGTTGAGGCCAATGTCTATAGTGGAATTTTCTTAGGCTTTTCCTATAATAATGTGGACGGATGAAGGTTTTGTTATGTTTGTAATTTTGCTTCTTTTTGGTTTATTTTCTATTTTTGGGCCTTGAGCCTAATCTGTCTACTGAAAAAAAAGCATGTATTGTTGAAATGGAGACAAAAACAATAAACTAATGTATCAAGAAATAGTGGGCTTCGGCTTTCTTCCAGAAATTTTTTTTAAAAAAGCATCTAGAATTAATAAAAACCAACTGATGTAAAAGCCCAAATGACCTTCAATGGAACTGGGAAGTTACTGAAATTTGGTTTGGCAAGTGCAAAAGAGGACAATATGGCCCATATAAAAAAGGGAGACGAGGACAATAAAACTTAAAAACGACATTGTATAAAACAAAAACTTTAAAAACGACAAAATAGATGACGGTGAAACTTGAGGACTGTGGCCAAATAAAATAATAAGTACTCATGTGACAATTGAGACAGGGTCTTCCATATTCTCATTCACATTCTCACATCCTTCCATGAGAGAAAATTTCCATTCTTTTTCTTTTTTTTTTAAATATAACTATCTAATATCTCATATTATTGAGTCAAATTTGAGTATTATTGAACCTAATTAAATACCGTTTTCCTAACATAACATTTTTCTCATCCATAAGGTTTAAACCCTCAACTATACTTAAGACAATTAAATCACTATTAGTTAAAATTTCCCATTCTTTAGAGAAATGTTATTTGTTGTGGACAAGAAGCCGTTTTCATCTGTGACCACAATTCATAGCATGTGATTCATAAGCTTCAAGCTGATCCATTGACATAGAGGGAAAGAGTCCAAAATTTGTTCCCCATGAAGTGTTCCTAATCTATACTACTAAAATCAACTGTAACATTAAATATCTTATTAATAAATAACAATTTTTTTTTTTAACTGAGCTCAATCTCCTTCAGTTATATTTAACATACAAACCATATCATTCCTATTCTTAATTTTTTTTTTCGCATGATGCCATGAATTCTTCTATTGTAAGAGCCGTTTTGTTTCAACTTTTATTTTTTAATGAAAAAAATCAATTTTTTTTTATAAAAATTGCTTTTAAATTTTTTTTTATATATTTGTTTAAACTTTTAAAAATAATCAAAATCTAAAAACAATAATTTTTTGCTTAGCTTATGAAAAAAACAATTGCGATAAATAAGAAAAAAAATGAAAGAGGGTAGGTGCACTAATTAACTTTAAAAATTACAAAAGTAACAATATTTAACCCTAAAAAATATTATAATATAAATTATTACTTTTCTTTTTAATTGTTAAACAGTTTAAAAATTATTTTTTATTATAACCAAATACAAAATAATTTCTCTTTTTCATAAAATTTCTAAATAATTAATTATTTATTTAAATTATCTAAAAATTACTTTTTTAATGTGCTTAAATAAACTAGTCCTAAATTGGATATCTTTTATCTATAGAACAAATAATGACTTTAAATTTTTTTAAAGATTGTACTTAAGTTTTTAATATTTAAATCTTGTTGGAATGTGTAGAAGAACATTAAAAGAATAACAAAATTGTACGAAACTAATGGAATGTGTGAAGAAAATTTGAAATAATATAAAAAAAATGCACAAAGCCAGAGGAACCTACAATATGAGTCCAAGTAATATTCTCCAGTATAAGGGATAGTAAAAGATTTGCAGACAATAAAAGGACCTTTTTTATGTTTTATATTACTTATTTTGTTCTTATACCTAATCTCCGAGAATATCAAACGATGCGTCAACATTGGTTAATTTATACATTAGTATTTGATATAAATGCATGACTTTGGCCAATTAATTATATCCAGCTAATAGTGACTATAATCAACTTAGGACTATGGCCCTTCATATTTTGTAACATTTCATGTAGAGTACATGTATTTTGTAACCTTTAATATAAATTGGTTCATCATGGGTCATCATATGGTCATAAATGCTGCATTGAGTCTATCATAAAATCTAATAATTATTCTATTTAATTCTAAATATAGGGTTTTTGTATCTTCGTTCTAAATATATAATTTTTTACAATATATGAGGTAATATTTATTATACATTTTTAAAAAATGTCCATATTTAATATATCATAAAGAAAAAAAGAAAGATATTAAATAAGAATGATTTTAAAAAAAATTATGATTTTTAAAAAAATTAAGATAATTAATTAGAATTAACTCTCATTCTTAATTCATATAATTCAATTAAAGTAATTCTATTTTAAGAAGCAAAGAAGTGTATCAAAAGTAGGTTAAAAAAATAAATCATAAAAAAATCTCACCTTTGTTGAGGCCAATGTCATTAGAAGTGAACAGGTCGTTTAATCCATTGAAGTATTGATTCACGGTTTGTTGCTCTTGGTTAAATCGGTTATAATTAGATTAATATATTTTTTATTCTATATTGATTATTTTAAATGAGAGATTGGAAGCATATTAAATCGAGCTAGTATTCTTGGAAGATTCGAGTGAAGCAAGTTAAAAGAGATGGTAATAAGTGTACTGATGCACTGGCTAACATGAATCATATTCGAAGACAGTGGTGGGGTGGCAGTGAGAGGACAAAAAGACTTCTCCTATAATTATGTGGAGGGATGAAGGTTTTGTTATGTTTGTAATTTTCGTTTTTTGGTTTTTGCTTTTTATTTCTGGGCTTGAGCCTATTCTTGCAAAAAAAAAAGGTTGAATCTTGTTGAAATGGAGACAAAAACTACAAGGTATCTAGAATTAATGGGCTTGGCCTTCCTTCCAATATTTAAAAAAAAAAAGGAGTCTAGAATTAATAAAAACTCGAAAGAAGTAGTTCACCAATAAAAAGTCGAAAGACATAAAAGTCCAAATGATGGCCTGCCACAGACCTTGTGAGGTTACTGAGACTTGGTTTGGCAAGGACCCAAAAAAGAATGGGGACAAAACAATTACCGGTTAAACTTGAGGGCTAAGAAATACATCTTAGCCGTATCAAAAAAAAAAAAAGAAATTCTTCTTATAGTGGTGAAATAAAGAAAATAATAAATACTCCCTAATATTCTCTCCACAAAATAATTGTTATTTTGAAAATTTTTATAGATGTAAAAAGTTGTTAAATAATTTAAATTATAATAAAATTTAATAGTATTTTAATAAAATTTTTTGATTTAAATGGTCACTTATCATTATTTTTAATATAAAGTAAATTAGTAAAAAAATAATGCTTCATTTGAATTTCAAATGGTCAAACATTTTAATCTACTTAAAAGAGAAACAAAATATTTCTGTAAATAATATTTGATATAATAAAAGTAAGAGAAAAATATAAATAAGTAAAGGCAAAAAGACCAAAACATCATTGTCCCATAATATTAAAACAGGGAAAAAAAAGATGTGGTCACCAAGGTGGGACAATTTTGTCATTTCACATTTCATTCCCTTCAGTAAAACGCAATTCCATCATGGCTACAATAAAATCAAATTGGCACACAAATTGTAATCAGAATCCATGAAAAGACAGCAACTCCTACAAATCAAACATGCTTACGTTACGCCAGAATCCACCACCTATTTCAAATCCTTTCATTTCATCAAACCAAACAGTCTGTGAGTATGATTTTTGTTTACAAAAAGAATCTTTCATTTCCATTAATTACTTTCATTTTCTCCTTTCTAATTAACTTACACACTTCAATCCCATATAACAAAAGTTAACTATTGCATGTCATCAATGATTGTTGATCAAATGGAAGAGACTTGATTCTTTTTAAGTAGAGTCAAGAGTTCAAATTTTATGAATAAAAAAAACATCTTGAAATGCAGCTAGGTTAAATATTTAGTAGTAGAGCCTTATCGCTCATTGTCATCATACCCAGGGGCGTAGCTAGTATTTGGTTAATTGGGAAGGGGGGGGGGGGGAGGTTAAAAAATATACTTGTTAATTAAGAAAAGTTCAACATTTAAAGTATGGAATAACTTATGATGTATAAATATTTTAACATATCTATGATCAATTTTTCATATATATAATCAAAACAAACATATATGCTATAATAATTTATTTTGTAAATTACAATTAATATACTTTTGGAATTAACAATAGAAACCAATAAGCATTGATTTTAGTGGAAGGGGTTGGAATATAATGTCTCAGGTTTAACTAAGTGAATGTAGAAAATGTCTTTGAAATATGCTCCTCTGAGTGAGGTCCGACTGTAACTTAATTTGAATTAGTCGGAGTTCAAAATAATAATCGAATATTAGAGTTATTAAAGAAAAAGAGCATTGACTTTTTAGACTTTTAATATACTTCTATAATCAAATATAAATTTTGAGGGGACCAAAAATACATAATGTATATATAATGTAAAAGCTTGATAAAAAATATACATAATAGAAAACAAATAGTTAGAAGCTTGTGGGGACCATGGCACCTGCTGGTGCCCCCTAAATTTGCCACTGGTTATACTCGACTTAAGCCAGATTAATCTATATTCTAATAAATTCTCCAATTTAAGTGAGGTAAATTTGGAATACCAAATGGTCTGGCACAAAAAAAAAATCATCTTGGAAAAATAAATCTCCAATTAAATCTAATAATACTTAAATATAACATAATAGTATTATATACGAATAAGTGTATTAAAAAAAAGTTACCTATTGGGTGTCAAAGACAGAGAATTCCTCTACTCCTTCCTATTTTCCTGTGCTGTTTTCCACCGTTAAGAACGCCATTGATTCCTACTATGGTTCAACATCTTTACCAAAATCGTTGCCAAACATAATAAACATGCCACCGAAAATAACTGAAAATGTCGGCTGTTTTACATTCCTGCATGAGAATAACAATTATCTCAACTATGTTTCAATCATTAAATGGTCAAAAAAAATTTTCAATCATTATGAGCTTCTCTAAAATGGAGAAAGTAAATGTATACAAAAAAAGTAGAGAAAATAAAAATCAATATAAAAGGTGTTGGAGGGCACATTGCTTATATGTGTATGTGTGTGTGTGTATATATAT
The DNA here is from genome assembly GCA_026686845.1 of Adenanthera pavonina. Classification (NCBI taxonomy): domain Eukaryota; kingdom Viridiplantae; phylum Streptophyta; class Magnoliopsida; order Fabales; family Fabaceae; genus Adenanthera; species Adenanthera pavonina. The sequence goes on along the minus strand of JAIVEN010000012.1, from coordinate 15,748,310 downwards.
ATATATGACATAAATAATGTATGGCCCATTTTAAGTTTCAATTAATAGAAAATCTTTAATAAAATTCATTTTTTGTAAGTTATGAATAATGAAATTTGTTCTTCAAATTCCATGAAATGCTTGTATAAACGTTACTAGTTCTCTTCTCAAATAAAATAACATTCCCAAAATATATAATAAGTTACTGAATATCTTTTTCTATATGATGCACTGGATAGATAATAACTTAGAAGTTTTTGAAACTTTGTATTTGTTTGATTTTTTAAGATTTAAGCCTTAATAAAATGTGTAAAAAGAAAATGTAATGAGTACAAAAAGTTGCACAGGAGCTGAAAAAGAATTACAATAACTTAACTTTTGAAAATTGTATTATGCTGGAATGGGTCATAACATCTCATCAGCTTTCTTAGCCATGAAATCCGCTTCCATGTTTCTTTACGTCCCCGTCCCGCATGATCTACCGTTGACAGTTAGCGGCAGTTTCTACCCAACATCTCCATAAATTCATGCACCTGCGCCGCGTTACTGTGTTTAACTGCAACATGAGGAACATTTTTATATATATATATATATATGTATAGATATATATTTCTGTCATTATATATATACACATACACTCATGTAGACACACACCTTATGATGGGCATGAACTAATATGGATATTAGATATAATATGGTACGATATAGTAAATATGATAAATTTCAAAATTTTAGAATGAGTATGAGAAAAATACATATAAAATTATGCATTTATTTAACATATTAACGTATTTGAAATTGAAAATATAAAAAAATTGAGTTTTAAATAAGTATTTTAAAATAATATAAAGATATTTAAAATAAGAAATAAAAAATTAAGTTTTTTTTATAAACTCTTAAGTCATTTTATAACCTTTTGTGAGAAAAAAAAAACTAATGATACATATCATGAATCACCGTACATTTATTATATTTATTACCTATCGGATACAAATATTTTTTCTTTTCAAAAATGTTGGTGCAAAGAGTGTTGATCCATATTTTGTATAAAGTCCCCAAAAAAAAAATTGAGAGATGTTATTCTATTCATAATTTGTAAATAGTGATTTTCTAGAATTTTTAATATATATATATTTATATTATTTTACTATCTATTAATAGTATTTCTATTGTCCTGTCAATTTACATATCAGCCAATAATTTTTTATTTTGTTAATAATTATTCAATGCCTAATATTATTAATTATTTTAAATTTAGACATTGTTAAATCTTAAATAGGAGATCTTTTCCCGACTTATAAATAAAATAGGAGATAATTTTTTGCGTGATATTTTCCATTCAAAGCAACAAGTTAATCCAGTATGCTTTGCTATTATATATATATATATATATATTTATCTATATATAAAGGAAGATAATCAGGTATGTTTATTGCCGGAGATTACTGCTTTTAAAATCGTATAAAAACAATGTTTTAAAAAGATATTATGATTTTTATTTTATTATTTATTTTCACTTTCAATTTTCATATTTCTTTAGAAGTTTAAATATGCCCCTATAATGTTAAGGGCAAGTTATTCTAGCACGTTTATATAATGTCACATTTGGTAGAATTACAAAATTTTTTTTAGAAATACACAATCAAAATTAAAATAAAATATTTTGGATCAAACATAATAAGCATAATTTTTTATTTTCTTTTAAAATATTTACAGTCACGTTTTAATGTGAAGATGTTATTATCAAATAATTTATAAATATTTTTTGTAAATAAGTTTTAAAGTTGCAAGATTTGTCTAAATTAAGGTTTACTTGGTATGGGAAAAATAAGGAATGCAAGTAAAATCTCTGGACAAGTAGATTATTAGTTACTACTTGATTTAAAAAAAAAAAATGGAAGATCTTATAAAGTTGAGCTTAATTTGAAAGCAAAATTTTGAGAAATTCTACTTCTTGTGTGGTTTATGATATTTTTATTTAAAAGGTCCTTAATTTCTAAATCTTTTTTTAAATAAAAATGATATTTATATCTTTAACAATAAATCATAATATATTTATTTTAAAAATTAATTTAAACTCTTTAGGAATTAAAAACTAATGAAAGTAAATTAAACACGAACTTCTCAAAAGCCATACCAAATGAATTATGGTGATTTTAAAATCTAGCTTCGGTGACGTAGGGGGGAAAATGCCCATACGTATAGAGTCACAGACACAAACACTATTTCAATTTAAAATCAATCAGCCTCCTTTGGTTCAGACGTTCAGTGCTTGTGACTAACAAGAAGTAACAACCACTCCAACTTTCCCATTCACATGCAAAATGTATTTTGTTGTTTTATGAGACAACTTCATTCACATGCCAACATTCTTTGCTTTCCTTTAAAACATTCATATTTAATTATTTTTTAGTTTTCTTAATCCAACTTATTATATTTAATAATTTTTATTATTTTGGAAACTGAGTCACACATGTTTATTTTATGAACATGATTATATAAGGTCATCTTTTCATGAACATGAATAAGAAGTTTAATTAATTAGTCAAGATATATACAACTAAGGGCAAAAGAATATGCCACTAACACGTCCTAATTATACTTCATATTTTATTGTGAGTCAGTCAATTGGTTAAAAAAAATCCATGTTTAAAGAATTACAATAAAAAATAAATTATATAAAAGAAAAAAAATTAAAAGCAATGTGAAGAATGCTCTATCCATAAAAATGAAAAATAATTTTCTTGTCCAACATATATAATTTCATTGATGCTATGTGATACAACTTCTCAATAAGACTCAGAATTAAAAAGGGGTTTTGTTCACAACAAAAATGATAAAAGGGTTGACTTAAAAATAAAAAGAAAATTAAATATAAATAATATATATTAAATTTAAACAATTTTTTTTGTTTCTGCAAATTATTCGATATTCAATACTACTAGCTAATTTAAATTTGAGTCCAGTAAGATCCAATGAGGGGAAAGTCCTAGCGTTGTGTTGTACCTCTCGTAGTAATTGTGACAGAAAGACTCCTATTGGAAACTGCAATTATGTTTTGATATGGAAACGCAACCATGGCACAGAAATTCAAAGACGCAATTCACTTTTATTAATATCTTTTGACATTTTCAGGTTTTTCTACTTTAACGTATCTTGAAATCTTTGGAAGTTTATATTGTAGTTCCAACTAAGGTCGTTTGATACTCAATTTCTCAATAAAGTCCATTTCATTTATTAATTAATACCAATAGTATGGATATCAATTAATATTAATATAAATATAAAATATTTAATAAATTGGTTCATAATATAAGTCATATTTTAAAAAAAAAATATTTTAATTTAAAATATAAGCTATATATAGACATTATATGATATATTAATGATTTTTTTTCTTTAAATTTTAATTCTAATTAATACTATGTTAGAATTTAATATAATTAATACAGATAATAGTACAAAGAAATATAAATTTTTGATAAATTTATTGAATTAATTAACTTTTAACTCATTTCCTTTATATATATGTGAAATTTATAAAACATAACTTATATTATCGAGTATCAGAAAGAGTATAATATACATAAATTGTGAATAATACAATTTGTTGATTGAGTTTCGTGTATATGGACGGCTCTCTTCTCACCGAATATATCACTGTAATGTATGAACTATGAGTTTTATAAAAGATATAGTTAGGCGTTCAAATATATTTCTACTGTTTATGATGTTATTTGATTATGCCATGTCACTGACCTCTCCCAATCTTCTCTCTCACATGCTGCAATATTATTCTATAATGAGACAATTTTTCACCTACTATCTACCCTCCAAACTAAATTTGGAAAAATTAAAATTAATGAATCTAGATTGAAAACATTTCCTTTTTTAAAAAAAATTAATTTCCATACTTATATAGTACTAAACAATCAATATTGCTTTTATTATTTGCATATTATCAAATAATCTTATTTAAATTAAACTTGAAATAAACTTTACTTATTAATACATATGAGTGAAAATAAACTTTTATTTCTTAGTATAATCTTGAAATTATAATTATACAAGATAATTTTATTTTTAATTTAACTTATTTTATAAAAAATAATAAACAGAAACATATTTCACACAAATGGAAGTTAGTTTGAGCGGCAAGGATTTAACATTATTTGACCAAAGATGTCTTGGCTATTAGTATTGTGGATGAAAAAAACCATGTTCAGAGATATATGCTCATTTGGGCTTAGCTCTGAATATTAGATAATTATGAAAAAATAATTCACTTAATTTAGATATTATTTTTTCCCATAAAAATTCTTATCCTAAATACTTGAAATCAAACAAATCAATAGAAAGAAAAGACATAAAAGAGAAGTCTTTCAATGAAAAATGAAATAAAATGGAAATGATTTAAAAAAATAAAAATTAAAAATCATCAATTTATCTAATTTAAATTCCTTTTTTGTATAATATACGAATATATAAAATTCATAACAAAAGTATATCATCAGTCATTAACCATATTGGTTGCTCAAATTTCATGCAATGTGCAGATTCAAGTTCTCAGTTATGAATAATTATTCTCCCTACGCAAAAAAAAAAAAGAATAATTTTTCTCCGACATAAAGACATTTTTTTCATGTTATGAATAATTATTTTTCCTACATAGAGACATTTCATCATCCATTCCGAATTGAAGATTCAAGTCATGGGCTGTGTCACATGAACTTATTGAATTATAAATAGACCCAACCATTCCTCTTCTTTTCACGGACTTCACTTCCTTCAACTCCATGGCCAACATTCTCAGCTTCCATTTGTTTCAATTCTCCCTTCTCTATCTCCTCATCTTCCTCCAAACACCTCCAACACTAGAATCCGCCATTAACAAAACCTTCACCATCCAATTGATCCACCGAAACTTATCTTCCTCCTCCCCTTTCCTCCCTTCACTCCAATCCATTCCCTCCACAAGAGTCACCTCCAACAATGGCGACTACCTCATGAAACTCTCCCTCGGAACCCCACCAGTGAGCCTCTATGCCTTAGCAGACACAGGAAGTGATCTCGTTTGGGCACAGTGCGTCCCCTGCGATAACTGCTATGCCCAGAAACCTCCCCTGTTCGACCCCACAAAGTCCCAAACCTTCAAGGCCATTACATGTGGTTCAGAGCCATGCGCTTCGATGTACAGTGCCTCGTGTTCGCAGGAGAATAACGCCTGTGAATACAGTTACGGGTATGCGGATTCATCAGAGAGTAAAGGGGTTTTAGCAGAGGAGAGATTCAGGTTTGGTGATGGTGATGATGACGGTGGTGTTGAAGGTGACATTGTGTTTGGGTGTGGACATGAGGATACTGGGAATTTTAATGAGAATGATATGGGAGTGATTGGGTTGGGTGGAGGACCTCTCTCACTTGTTTCACAGATTGGGGCCATTTTTGGAGGTAGACGACGATTCTCTCAGTGCTTGGTGCCCTTTCACACCGATCCTAGTATTGGAGGTGCGCATTTAAATTTTAGCTTTAAAATATTTAGTATTTGTCCTTATTTTCAAAATTAGACCATTAATTAAATTGGCTAAAGCATTTATTAAAAGTTTATTAATCTGTTGGTCCAAAAAAGAAAAAAATTATTAGTCTGCTTGTGGTTAAATTGTGATTGAACTATGATGGAATTAGTTGCAACTAAATTTTTATATTTTCAATTTTTATATGTAACAGGGATTCCATGCTTTTTATGGAATTTAAAACAAAATATTTGTGAAGAAAGTCACACTTTTCATGGCTTATAAATATTATGTTTATTATTAGAGTTCTAAATATATATTAAATTAAACATATATATATATATATATATGTTGATAATGAGCTCTAGTTCAAAAAATGATGATGTTTGTCTAATTAGACAAGCTTCTAATTTTATATTCATCCATATTTTTTTTTTGGCAATTATTGATTCTTAATATTTGTCTCATCTGATATATGAATAAAACTTCAGATTCCCTTCAACATTAAAAAAAAAAAAACTTAGATGCCGAGAGTTCAGGGCCTGTTGGGACTTGGGAGTTAGAAGATGACAAGGAAGGCCTTGATCCTACTCTTCATACTTTTTGGGTTCTATGTTGTTTAACTGTGGAAAATTGCACGGCAGAGATGTTGAGTCTCTAAGCAAAATGCCATGCCATTATTTATATATTTTCTTAAAAAATTCAAACATTTTCAATGTTGGATAAATTTATTCATTAAATATTAATTAATGGCCGGCACTGTCATATATGTTTCTCCTAAACCCCACATAAGAATTGGTGTGGCCCTCCATGCCATTTTCTTTCTTTCTTTTTTTTTTTTTTTATCTTAGGACTTGTATTCTTTAATAATTATTTATTCAAAGTTTGCAATTAAAAGATATTTTTTATTTGCATATGAATTTTTTTAGATAATTAAAACTGTTAAAATTAAAACATTACATATAAAATAAAATTTACCCCATCAACACGTACTTCTATTTTCATCATTTCATCTTTTATTTTTTCTAATCTTTATATTTTTTCATCATAAATATTCCAAAAATTGTGATATTGAAATGTAGGCCCTCAGCCCTATTATCTTTTTGTTTTTCATGATTTGATTGGGTCCTGCTCTCTCATGGTGAAAAGTAAACATAAAGTACTATTACTTTGTATGACTCCACAAACTTTATTATAGTGGCTCAAAATTCACAAAGACGGGTGGACGGTTCAGATTTTGTGCCATGAGAGGACATGAGGCAATGACAATGAAAAAAGCCAAATCCCACATTTGGATAACTAGAATCTTATTTTCATTTTGAAGACAATCTAAAACATATCATTAAATAACCCTCATGAATTCATTTGTTTCTTTAATTTCTATAGCAGTTAAAGCTCCTTCCCATATTAGCTTTTGAGGAGTAATTTGAATTTATTAAAAGTATTTAATGAAGCAAAATAGAGAAAGAGAAGAAGAAAAGAGTGGGTCCTACTTTTTTTGGTCCAAACGTAGAGAGATAGAGCTCACCATTCTCTTTCTATCTCTTTCTACTTTATCCCATGAAATATTTAAAGAATTAAATTCATATGATCAGAATTCCATTTTTCCTCTCTCACTTTTCAATCAAATCCATGCATTAAATAATAAATACACATTTCTAAAATTGCAGGAACTCTAACTTTCGGAGAAGCCAGTGAAGTCACTGGAGAAGGAGTAGTAACAACCCCATTGGTCTATGAAGATGGTCAAACTTCATACATGGTGACACTAAAAGGCATAAGTGTTGGTGACACTTTTGTCCCCTTTAACAAATCAGAAAGTGAACCATCCGAACTGAGCATAATGATTGATTCAGGCACACCAACAACATACTTGCCTCAAGATTTCTATGACCAATTAGTTCAGGAAATGAAGGGACAGAGTACTTTGGTGCCTGTTGAGGATGACCCAGATTTGGGGTCACAACTTTGTTATAGGAGTGACACAAATGTTGAGGGGCCAATTCTTACTGCTCATTTTGATAATGATGCTGATGTGCCATTGATGCCTGTCCAAACCTTCATTCCTCCAAAAGATGGAGTCTTTTGCTTTGCCATGGCTCCTTCAATTGATGGATTGTTTATATTTGGGAATTTTGCTCAGTCTAATCTCTTGATTGGCTTTGATCTTGACAACAAGATTGTGTCCTTTAAGCCCACAGACTGCACCAATCAATAGATAATTAGGGAGAAAAGAAAATACCTTTTGGATTTTCTCTTATATTATTAGTATAGTAGTTTGGATTTACCTTAGTGATTGGAAAAGACACTAGAGGAGAAAAGAGAGTAGAAAAACAAACACTATTAGGTGGATCCCACCTCTCTTCCTCTCTTCTTACCACTTTCTGTAGTTATTACTTATTATAAGGAATTCAGGTCCATACGTCTGTCATTGAAGTATTGAATTTGGACTAATTTTCTCAATTGGTATTTCTGTCAATCTGTTTCAATTTTAATTTTTGACCATTAGATCGATGTTTAACAGTTTAGATTAATCACTAAAAATGTTATTCAAAACTTACAGTTTCATTTAATGAAATTGTGATTAATCTAAATTGTTAAATATCAATCTAACATAATAATAATAATAATAATAATAATAATAATAATAATAATAATAATAATAATAAAATTAAGGTAAATCAAGAAAAATCCAAATTGTCAAAGTGGTGAGTAAATTTTACACATAGATACTCATTATACCTCATTATCTGTACATGAATTGATAGATTTCATATAATATTTTATTTAAATATGAATAGTTTGTCTGAAAATCTGTTTTGTTTTAGTTGTTTTTCTAGGTGAGACGAATTTTTTTGGCAAAATACATATAAAGATTTTAATTTTATAAAATCTGTAAAAAGAATCTTAAAATTTAAAAATAGTAAAGGAAGAAAAAAAGAAGAGGCAAGACTCACTGACAAGTGGGTTTCTAATTTTTCTCTTTTCCTCACTTTTTACTATTCCTTCCTATCATTGTGGAGGAGTTAAATATGTAAACATGTATTTAGAGTAATGAGTAATGGGTATTTTACATATACTCATTGTACCACATTACACCAAAACAAGTATTTTTTCACAACCTAAAATTATGATAAACTCCTCTAAAATCCATGAGAAAATCATTTCTCACAAATTTTCTCATGCATAGTCATTAGTCAAAGAAGAACCCGAAAGAAAATATTTTCTTGCAGCCTCGAGGCATGATAAACCATTTCTCACAAATCTATTTCGTGAAAAACATTTTCATAGAAACAAAATCCGTGAGAAAGAGTAAGAATGTGAGAGGATTGTGAACATAATCTCCTCATAGACTAGGTTCTTGAGAAATTTTCTCACAATCTAGATGCATGAAAAATTTTAAAATTTTCTCATGGTCTAGGTTTGTGAGAAAAGTTCTCGCCGATATAATCTATGAAAAATGTCTTTCATATTCTCACTGATTGAGTCCACCAGAAAATTTCTCATACTTTAAATGCATGAGAAACTTTAAAATTTTCTCACAATTGAGGTCTATGAGAAAATTTTTCGCAAATCTAATATGTGAGAAACATCCTTAAAGAAACTTAAGACATTTCTTATATATATATATGCAATGAGAAATTTATGAGAAGTCTACAAAACAAGTCAATCCATTATCAATTTTTTTTTAATCCTTATTCAATTGAACTTTTAAAACAACCGATGCAACCAAATGAACACAAGGTAAGAAATTTGAAATTCAACTTGTATTTAACATTAAAAATTACAAAAAGCTTTTAATTTCAATACAAGAAATCAAAAGTATCAAATCTCAATGAATGTACCACATAAAAAAAATATTAAATACATGAAACTATAACTATTCTTTATTTCCTCCATCATTATCAGTACCATCACTATCAACACTTTCACTCTCATCATGGGGTTTTGGAGCAAATGTTTAGGATTGGAAGTGATTTTCGAATTAGGGATTTTGGGAGCAAAGTTTGGGGCAGAAAAGTATTTTGGAGTCAACTGAAAATGGGATTGTCCACCAATTGTAGATTTGATGCCAAAACATAAGAATTATTCATATATTTTATTGTGTCAAACTACTTAATAATAATCTGAATGGTTCATTGGTCAAGGAAGGATTTTCATATGCACCAAATCACCACTTTGAATCCTCACTCAACTACACCAATATATTTTTATACCAACTTCTCACTCTATATATTTGTGAGAAAAACTAACAAATATATAAAAAAAAGAAAAATAGTAAAAAAAAAAAAAGAAACTTCTCACATCTTTATATATGTGAGAAAAATTAAATATATAAAAAAACCAACTTCTCACTCTATATATATGTGAGAAAAACCAACAAATATATAAAAGAAGAAAAATAGTAAAAAAAAAGGAAAAAAAGAAGAAAAATCAACTTCTCAATGAGAAAAACCAACAAATATATAAAAGAAGAGAAATAGGAAAAAATGAAAGAAAAAAACGAAGAAAAATCGACTTCTCAAGCATGAGAAAATTCCATGAGAAAGATCAAAAGAATGTGTTAGATTTGCTGGCTTCCTAAGAGGGGGGTGAATTGAGAAGATTGAAATTTTCTGCAAAAGTTTAAAAGAGCAGTGAAAGCAAGAGTGACAAAAAAACAGAGTACAAAATATAATAAAGTGAAAATCAAGATAAAGGAAGAGAAGACACAAATATTTATTCTAATTCGATCTCTTTCTCTTGACCTACATCCAGTCTTCAAGCAACCACTTGAGATTTTTCACTATCTTGCAAGAATTCATTGGACTTCTTACAATGCCACAGTACAACTCTATGCTCTGTTTTAAGAGCTTGTAGTTTCACTCTTTACACTCTATCTTAGTGTTTCCCAAATCCCTTGTGAAATCCCCTCACAAGAATATCTATCTTTCAGATGAAGATGAGATTATTTACAGCAAATAAACTCTCTGATTTAGAGTAAATATGACAGTTGAAGTACAAGATAGGAAGTGTGTGAGAGTAGAAGGCTTTGACTAATGAATTTTGCAGAGTTTCAGTATATACAATGTAAAATTGTTATCCACACTTTCAAATGAAGTTTTATTTATAGATTTATGTCTTAACTATTCATTAGAGATAAAATCTAGCCGTTAGAGACGTTATCCAACGGTTATTCTATAAAACTATCCATTCACCAACCGCATTTAATACATTTGATGTCCAAAGTTTAAATTTTGGAGAGTCAATAGACGAATTTCGCAGAGACCGTAAGTTAAAGACTTTAATGTTGAATTTCGAAGTTCGTCTGTTCTAAAGCAAAATTCGAATTTTCATTTTTGATAAATGTTTCTGTGTTGGAATATATGAATTTTCAAGTTTAAAGTTCTTCTGGTAAGTATGAACAATTGTTCCATATTACTACAGTATCTTCAAAGTTTGAATTTTGATGCCCAAAATTCGTCTGTCAGTGAGCAACTCAACATGGTACAAAAGTTCTTCTCAAAATTTGAATGTTCAAATACCAAAGTTTGTCTGTCAGAGAGATCTCTTATCAGACTTAATTTAAAGTTCGAATTTCTGAAAACTAAAGTTCGTCTGTCAAAAGAGCATTTCAAATAGACTTATAAACTATCTTTCCAAAATTTTGAATTTTTCAAAATCGAAGTTCGTCTGTCAGAGGACTGACTTGAAACACTTTTTAAACTTTACTTTCAGATGACCTTTGACATATCTTTAGAAAGTTTTTTATTTTTCACATATTATGTTTTACTCGAAATTTGAATTTTTAAAGACTAAAGTTTATTTGTCAGAGGAACCTCTTTTCATACTAATATATTTTAAATCTGAAGTTCGAATTTCAGTTATCAAAATTTGAATTTTCAAAGTAATATATCAAGTTTAACACTTCAAAATTCATCTGTTAGTGGGTATTTTTTAAATACTTCATGAGTTAATGTGAAAACACATTTTTAAAACATTTGTGTGCAAGATCAAAGCCTTTTACTCATGTGAATAAAATGAGAAATACTATCTCTAATCTTATACTCATTTTTACTTGGATTTCTTCACTTGAGATCTTTTGTACACATTTGATATCTTTCTTCCAAGCTCTAGTTGGTTTGAAATCATCAAAACACTTGATTCAACAGAATAAAAATGGTGGCAAAAAGAATGTCGAAACATTCTCATGGTTGCCGAATTTTGTGAGAAATTTTCTCCCAGTTATCAAATACCATGAGAAATTTTATGACACTTACAAAACCGATGAGAAAATTTTTTAGATATGTGTATTCCTGAGAAACGTCAAAGGAAAAGGACAATGCAAAATTGGGCATAGAAGGTGACTTCTCACAGATTTCATAACTGTGAGAAAAGCTTCATTTCTCACAGACTACATATGAGAGAAACATTTTGGCACTAAATTTCTACCAAATTGCGGCAATATTCACTCCATTTTTCTCACAACTTTCTCTCGTAATGTTCTCACCCTTCTTGTGCTATGAGAAATACCTGTGAAAATTGTTCAAATTTGGGAATTCACGAGAAATGCTATGAGATTTTCTCTTTAAATTTTGTTATGTGAGCAAATTCCGTGACAAAATAGTTGTTTTCTTATGGTGTCATTATTTACATATGCACTAGTTACATATGCACATGCACAAGGAAACAAACATTTTCTCATGCAAAATTCTTACGGCCAAAATTTTGGACAAAATTTCTCACAAAAAATTGTTTCACAGATATTTCTTGGGGCAAAGGAGTGGAGAGAAAATTCAGTAAGAAATATGTAAGAAAAACCATGAGAATTTTAGCATGTAGTGGGAGGAAGTTGGCGCCAAAATTTCTTATAAATTAGAACTGTGAGCAAATTCGTGAGAAAGCATGAAAATGGGAGGAGAATCAAGTAAATTAATTTAAAAAGTCTTCTTACCTATCTGTGAAAATTTCTCACAAACTTGTGTGCCGTAACAAAATTTATTATATATGTATCTCCTGTCCTTCATTGAAAATATTTTTCACGGATCATAATTCCATGAAAAATTTAAGTCGGTGAGAAAATTGACTATGTATCTCCTCCTCCTTTCAATGTGCATATTTCTCATGAAAAATCATTCCTTCGAATTTTCTCACAGCTCAATTGTTCATGAGAAAATTCATGACTAGGCATCTCCTCTTTTTCTTCCTTGAACATGTTTCTCACGGAACACAATTCGATGAAAATTTCTCACGATTTATTTTTCTATGAGAAACATCTTTGATGAAAGGCAAAACCAAAATAACAGTTAAAAAAAAAAAGGAACTTGTGATTACAGTAACCAAAATTAAACTATCTTGAGATATCATAGTGAAGCAAATAATTTGCGAATATGTTTTTCTGCCTAATGCTCCTCTTTGTTATCCAATAAAGCTCCCATAATACTGTAAAGCGTTCTTCTATTAGGAGCATGCCTATTCTCTACCATTCTATAAACCAAATGTAGAGTGGTAGAGAATAAATGGCCTTATTACCAATCCTCTTTACAAAGTCAAGAAACCACAATGCTGATGTGGCATTAGCCTTGTTTCATATGTAGAATGGTAGAGAATAAATGTGCTCTAGATAAAACAACTCTTTATTATTGGAGCTTTATTGGATAACAATGTAGAGGATAAGGTAATTTAATTTCGATTATTGCAAGTCATGATTTCTTTCATTTCATATTAATATTTTGGTTATCTTACTTTTAAGAATAGTCAAAGTTAACGCATTAGGCTGGGTTCATGTTCATGATCTTTCCAATAGTTGAGAAAATAAAAGGCATTTGACCCAATTGGCTGTAATTGTTGATCAAAATGTTGTGAATAGCTTTCGGAAGGAGTGAATCCTTCTGATTCTGCTTCTGCGAAAAGAGAGAGCACAATGTGATCTCAACTTTGTGAAGAGGGATTGTTGGATGAGGCAATGGCCTTGGTTTATAGAGTTGTGGAGAATAGGTGTGCTTGTAAAAGACCTTTTTAGACAATCATTGGAGCTTTATTAGACAACAAAGAGAAGGATAAGTCAGAGAAACTTGTTCACGAACTGTTAATTTGTTAGACTATGATACACTACTTTTTAATTTTGATTATTGCACAAATGAATTCTTTCTTTTTTGGTTGCTATTTTCATTATCCTACTTTTACTATTACTAGAAAAATCAAATTTAGCGAGTTAGAGATCACTCATTTCTCGTTAAATAGTCTAAATAGTGAGGAAATTAGTGAGAAATTTTTTATTCATTGTTAAATTATTACAAATAATGTGGAATTAGTGAGATATTTTTCATTCCTTATTAAATTATTATGAATAGCGAGGAATCTAGTGAGGTTTATTTTCCTTGCTAAATTTTTAAAATTTATTTTAATGGATTAAATTTATTTTATTAAAAATTTAATTCTAATTAATTAAATTTTTTAAATAATCAAGTTATAAATTATTTTTATTAGATAATTATTTTAAATTAATAAAAATAGTTAAATTAATTTTTATAACTTGTTGGCAAAAAAATGAAATTGAAAATTCATTTATTACAAAATTCAGAATATAAAGTATTTTATGATATTAATAATTGAAAATAAAATATATCTTTATTTTTTAATAATATATTGATTTATAAATATATATATACATGTGTGTGTATTAGTATATAGATAAACAATATATATTTAATTTAACGAAGGAATTAACTCATCTCCCACTAAATTTGGTGATGTGATTTGTAACAACCAAATTAGTGAGGGACTTTATTTCTCGTTAGCAGTGGCGGAGCTAGGACTCTAGACCAATGAGGGTAGATTAATTCAAAAATTAATAATTAAAAAAAGTAATATTGTAATAATTTGAAAAATAGTTACATACCTTCCAATTGTCCTTTGCGTGATTTCATATGTTGAAATCGTTGGACAATCGGCTCATTATCAATGCCATTGAAAATATCTCTTTCAATATATGTCACTAGACAATCATTCATCCATGCTTCTCCCATTCGATTACACAACCAAGTTTTCACAGTCTTCATGACAGAAAAGGCTCTTTTTATAGTTGTTGTGGTAACAGGCAAAATCATTGCTAACTTCAAAAGAAGATAAATAAGTGGATAAATAATATGCCTTTCAGTTTCAACTAGTTTTTCCACAAGACTTCCAATTCCTTTCAAAGATTCAAATTCAACATTGCTTTGCATATCAATGATGTAAGTCTGAAGTTGATTATCAAGCATCACTAGATCAGTTAAAGAAAACTCACATGGATAAAACTTGGCAAATTCAATCAACATTGTCTTATCAAAAGTAGAGAATAAATCGATGGGATTCAAGCAAGCCATACAAAGGAGCAATTGAGTATTTCTCTCAGTGAAACAATCATTTAAGTTCTTAAAGTTGCATGTCCACAATAGTATAAAGTAATTCAACCCAATAATGGTGATCAATTGTGACTTCTTGGGTTCTACTTCCATGATGCGATCTCCCTTCAGAAAAAAAAATATCTTCCATGTTAGGAATGTCAATATCATACTTAATGCAAAATAAAGTTACTTCATCTAATAAAGACTCCCATCCATTATCTCTCATAACTTGTAACCGCTGCTTTGAGATATTAACTAAGTTCATGGCATTAATGATATCTTGATCTTTCCATTGCAATGCTTGTGACAATTCATTTAAGATGGCCAAAACATTTTTCATCAAATGTAATGTAAATGCAAAATCAAAATTCTCTACTAGACATAAAAGACCATGGGCTTTAGCTCTCTGATATGCATTTGATCCATCTTCTTTTATTATTTCAAGAACATCAATTACAACAGAATACATTAATATTAGATTGACCAAAGTTCCATAATATGAACCTCAACGAGTATCAGCATTTTGTTTAAGACTAGTTTCTTGGTTCAAGCCTTGCCCATTGGAAATTTCTCCCTTTTCCAATGCTTTTTTAATACTGGCAATTTGTTTTTCATGAAGCATGTCATATTGTTTACAAGATACCCTAACAACATTTAACAATGTAGACACAAGATTGAAAAGAGAGGCAACTTGAATATGATTTTTTGCAATGGCAACTTAAGTAAGTTGTAGTTGATGAGCAAAGTAATGCACATAAAATGTAGATGGATTCTCTTTTAAGATTAAACTTTTGAGACCACAAAACTCACCTTACATATTTCTAGCACCATCATAACATTGCCCACGGGTTCTTGATAGACTTAATGCATGCTTACAAAATAATTCATCAATTCCCATTGTCAATGATAAACCAGTAGTCTCTTTAATATGCACAATACCAAGAAAGCGCTCAACAATACGTCCTCTTTTATTAACATAATGCAAAGCAATAGCCATTTGTTCCTTATTTGATATGTCACGTGACTCATCAACAATAATGGCAAATAATTCATCTCCAAGATCACTAATAATAGCATTAGTGGTTTCTAATGCAGTAGCATGAACAATATCCTTTTGGATTTCAAGAGCAATTAATCGATGATTTTCAAAACAATCTAATTTATTGATTCATTGTGACCAGCAAGACACTTAATAAGTTCAAGAAAATTACCTTGATTAGGAGAATTGGTTGATTCATCATAAGCACAAAAGCTAATCCTTGCTTTAGCAAAAACCAAATACAATCAATTGACACAATCAAATATCTTCTGTATAAGTCACGAACTTGTTCAGATTGTTTAGAAATTTCAACTTCAATATATTGATTTTGATTCAACAAATCTTGACACTTCTTCCAAGCAATATTGTGAGCACTGTTAGGACCTCTAACATAAGATGCAAGCCTTTCCTTTTTGTTCCAATTTGTAAATCCATTTGTCACAAATGCATTACCGCTTGATTGCTTTCCAAAATCTGGCTTAAAAAGGTAACAATATAAACAAAATGCTGCATCCTTTTCTATATTATAGTCTAGCTAGCTAATTACCACATTCTTTAAACCAAGAAGGACAAAATCTTCTTAAGGAATTCCCAATTTTTCTTTGAAGAAAATTATGTTGAATAGGTTGACATGGTCCTTTTTGTAAATATGCTCTTTGTATCTTATCTTGATCATTAGGATGATATGATGAAATTTTAATTCTTCTTCCTGGATTTGATGGCAAATCTTCTAAATTAATTTTAGTTTGTTGTTGTAGATTTGACTCACAAAGTTTTGATGCAGATTGTTACTCATTTGATGATAATCTCCTCTTAAAAAATCTTTCCATTCTCTTAACAAAATTAGAAAGTGTGCAATTAATTAATTAAAAATATCTAAAAATATCTCTCATAAGGGGAAAAAAAATAAAAGATAACAAATCCACACAAATAAAGAATATACTTCAAACATTTTGAGAATACTTTTTTATTTGAAAAAAAGAAAGAAAGAGAAGCCATCAGTTGTATGTGCCATAATTTGTGATACATGACAATATATATGAGAGAGAAAATTGAAGTTCCGTGATCGGGATATCCTGCAAGTATACAGGGTCGATCGCAGTAATAAAAATATCTCTGGAGTATTCCAGAGGTCGAACCCAAGGGAGGTAGTAAATTTATAGTCCAAACTTTTAATCCCAAAAATTAATTGATAATCAAATTGATAATTCAAATTTAAAATAAAGAAATAGAAAACAAAATGAAATCTGAGGTTTGGGTTCAGTTCTAGAAGCGTCAAGGGATCAGGATTCACCTTATGAGATAATTAAATTTTATTTCTTAGTTAGACTCTACATAATTATAGTGACTGTTGTTTCTAAAGCGTCCTAATTACCTCTCGGTCAATTAGTCCTAATTTAATTAGAATTCAATTCGCTCTCGCGTAACTAAATTTTCTAATTAAACCTTGAAAACTACAACATATATCACCATGAATTCCTAATTCTATCTCTAGATTAGTTATTCATGTTTATCTCTCTAAATCTAGGTTCACTCTTCACCTCTCAGTCCATTAAGTTTACCCATTAATTAGATTTTATGGTGATCAAGTATAAAATCCACGTGAACGAATAAAAGAGATAAATATAATAAAAAGATAAATTAAATATAACTTGAAGAACGAATCAAAGAGTCTTAACTAGAGAAACAAATTCAATCCATCCCAATCAGGCTACATCCCTACCCCTGACTGGGAAATTTAGTTATTCATGAAAATACAAATCAATTCAAAACTAATATCCCAAATCATAGTAAAAATAATAAGAAAATAGAGTTATATTAGAGAAGAATGAATCTATCACTAATACTCCCCAAATCTCCTTGCTCTTTCTCTATAAGATGCTCCTAGTTGCTCTCAGATGCGTTTAGAGCAGTGTTCTCTGACTTCTGAGTGCGTTTCTGAATCCCCCGTTGTGTTTCTATCGTGTATCTTTATATAGAAAAATTTTAGAAGCCCATAAAAGCCCAAAATATCATGAAAACACAGTAAAAACGTGTTTTTACGGACCCCTGTTACATGACCCGGCGCCGGGTAACCATAAAATTAACTGATACGGCGCCGGGTGCTTCTAATTTGCTGAAAAACGTGAAAATCCGAGTTGACCCGGCGCCGGGTGGTCACTGTTGTACGGACAACAACTTCATAACGTCATCAGCTCGTGTTGATACTTTGAGTTCGATTTTCTCCATGATAACGTTGGAATTTGAGAAAACTCAAAACATGAAAGTTGTAGCTCTGTATCTTAGCTTTTCAAAGAAGTTTAAATCACCTCAATCGGAGTTTATATGAGAGAGTTATGATCAAAATACCAAAGGGTGTTATAACTTTTCAGCATGAATAATTTGTAACGTTTTTGCTCCGAATGCTTCCAACTGAACCTATAATGTCATGAAACACAAAAATATGTAAAATCATGCTAAAATATATCAATGTAAATATATTTAAATACAATTTAAAGCTTAAATGTGGGTATTTTATATGTATAAAATGGACATATCATTCCGTCCCATAGTTAGGAAAAAAAGGTTAAATTGGCATCTTTCTAACTTCTAAGAATATTAATAAAGCCATGGGAGGATGGGACTAGAGTTGGCAATCCAGTCTAACCCGTCTCGGGTCAGGCCAAAAAGCTCAAATTGTCAAACAGGCTCAGGATAAGAAGCCCTAGCTCGTATGGCATAGGCTCGCAGGCTTATGTCTTTTTTTTAATATATATATTTTTTATTTTTTAAATTTTTTTTATATTATTATCTAAATTAATACAACTAATTATTATAATTATTCAATAAAAATCAATATAATATTTAAATTTTACAATTTATACATCATTAATTAATAAAATAATATATTTTTAAATATTTAAACAAAAAAGAAAAGAAGGAAACAAGCCAATCGGGCTAGCCTGCCATGGGCCGGGGCCTAAATAAGCTAGGTTTGAAAAGTCCGTTTCCTATTCGGGCTCATATATTTAAAGATCAGCTCACCTATTTTATATGGTCAAACGAGCCGGCTTGTTGGGCTTGTCCCATGTTGCCGGCTCTAGATAAGACCACATTCTACAGCTACAATTTGGTAGTGGGGAAGGGGTTTTTCGATTTTAAAATTTAAATTTCTAACAATGAAGATAAAGACAAAAATCCTAAATCAAACTCACATTCTTACTTTCTTCGGCGTTTTCCCTCAAGCTTTTGTGTTTTGTTTGCTTAGTAATCAGTTTTCTAAGTTTCTCATGGGCCACAACTATTTTGCAGACTCTGTCCCTTCAAGCTTCAGCGTTTTTTTATTAGATTAGGTTTAGTTTATTATTAAAAAATTTCATTTTAAAAATATAAAGTAAATAATGATATATTAATGTTTGGGTTGAATGAGTGTAAAATTTTGGATAAAAATTATTAGGCTTACATATAGATAAAATTTTTTCTGAATTTGTATATAAATATTTGGATTTGGGTAAAAAAAAAAAAGGCTTTAAAATACTTAAGGGAGGGAGTGCAAAATTCTTAAACTTACATACCCCTCGTTGTAATTTTCCCTATTTTAGTGGGGGCATATGCACACACCTAAGACAATGTAGCTCCGCTTCTAGTTTCAATTTAGTGAGGAATTTATCCCTCACTAAATGATTGTTTTCTAGTGGTGTCTCCTGGGAATTATGTTGGATTAAAGTGCCAAAAGATGATAAACAATTGAGATCTCGATTGTTAAATTACACTTTTAATGCTTATAACTCTACATGATTGCTAGGAGGTTTTTTTTCAACCATAATTCACTACATTTTGTGCTCTGTCCAGATTTTGGAGGTCACATGCCTTTTGCTTTTTCAACTATTGGAAAGAACATGGAGATGGACTCAACCCAATACATTGACTCTGACTGTTCTTAATAGTAGGATAACCAAAATAACGGTAAGAAATGAAAGAACTCATGATTGCAATAACCAAAATTAAACTATCTTGAGATATCATAGTTTAGCAAATAATTTGCAAATAGGTTTCTCTGCCTTATCCTACTCTTTGTTATCCAATAAAAGCTCCAACACTACTGTAAAGAGTTCTGTTACTAGGAGCATACCTATTCTCTACCATTCTATAAACCAAAGCTATTCCCTTATTACCAATCCTCTTTACAAAGTCAAGAACCCCAAACATTATATGTATGTGCGCACATAAAATGTCATGATTTTTTATTTTTGTTAAAAAAAGGATTGCTAATGAGTCATTAGCCTTGTTTCATAGAATGGTAGAGATAGATATGCTCCTAATAAAAGAACTCTTTTCACTATTATTGGAGCTTTAATGGATAACAAAGTAGAGGATAAGACAGAGAAACCTGTTCGCGAACTATTTGTTAGACTATGATAGATTACTCATGGTAATTTAAGTTTGGTTATTGCAAGTATAAGTTCTTTCATTTCATGTTGCTATTTTTGTTATGAACAGTCAAAGTTAATGCATTGGGTTAAGTTCATCTTCATGATCTTTTCAATACTTGAGAAAGCAAAAGGCATTTGACACAATTTGCTGTAACGGTTGATCAAAATGTTGTGAATAGCTTTGGAAGGAGTAGTGAATCCTTTTTGATTTTGCTTATGCGAAAAGAGAGGGCACAATGTGACGAAGGTTCAACTTTATTTGTGAAAAGGCAATGGCCTTTAGAGTTGTCGATAATAGTTGTGCTTCTAAAAGAACCTTTTAGACAATTATTGGAGCTTTACTAGACGACAAAGAATAAGATACGGTAGAGAAACATTTGCTACAGTATGATACACTGCTCAAAATAGTTGAATTCTGATTATTGCACTCATAAATTCTTTCTTTTCTTGTTGATATTTTGTTTATCCTACTCTCTTGGGAATCATGCTTGATTAAAGTTCCAAAAGTTGATATACAATTGAGATCTCGATTGTTAAATTACTCTTTTGATGCTTATAACTCTACATGATTGCTTGGAGGTTTTTCTTCAGCCATGTGCTCTGACGAGATTGCTATATCAATTGTTTAGACCGAATTACTAGTCAATGATGGGGATGGATGCCATTCACTGGTTATTAGTTGTTTGAATTTTATGTCTTACTTTTTGTTGCATATTAAAATCAACAAAAACCTTTCCATATTAGTGAGAATCTGACTTCTGCTATCACTTGTGAATAATGTGTGTAGAAGATTAATTGCAATGTTAAAAAAAACTAGACCGATTACTGGACCAGCCAAGTTACGAATCAAGATTTAAGGTTGAACTGACCAATTTGGTCTGATTTTTAAAACCTTATCAATTATGCTATTATTTTAGAATAATTAGGTATCTTTGCCCTATTATGCAAGGGAAAGATGTGAGCGACCTGGTAATTTAAAAAACATGTTGATGAGAACCATGTTAATAATAATGTAAAAAATAGAAAATAATATGATAAAAGAACCATAAAATATTGATATAAAAAATATGTTAAATGCTTATTTATGAGAAAGTAGATGCAATAATACAGTAATTTGAAAAGTTTATTTTTCTGTTAAAATTCCTACGCCTCTTCCATCCAATCATATCTGAATATCTTCATAGTATAAATCCATTTGCAACTCTAACTGAACATTCAACTGATGTTTAAGAATGATTTACGCCACAAGGTAAGCAACACTCATCGATTAAAACAAGAACAATAATAACATTAACCTTATCTCACTATGTGGGGTTAGCTACGTGAATCATATGATGCCAATATGCTCTATCAAATGACATCTCCTCAGATAAATTATTTCTCAAAAGATTATTCCTTATAACTTTTCTTAGTGTCTTTTTTGGTCTTCCTCTACGCCTTTTGATTTGGCTCCAGGCCATTTGATCAACTCTCTTCACTAGCTCCTCTTGCCCTCTTTTTTGTACATGCCTAAAACACTTTAAACGATTTTCCACCATTTTCTCTTCGATAGGTGCTACCCCAACTTTCCTTTGTATACAGTCATTTCATAGTTTATCCAATTTTGTATAACTATATATCCATCTCAACATTCTTATTTCTGCTACTCCCATCTTATGTTCTTGTTGTCCTTTCAAAACCCAACATTCGCTACCATATATCATTGCTGGCCTTATAGTTGTTCTGTAAAATTTTTCTTTAAGCTTAGTTGGTACCTTGCGGTCACAAATAGCTTCTGTTGCTTTCCTCCACTTTAACCACCTAGCTTGTATTCTATGCATAATATCCCCATCAATTTCACCATCATTCTATAAAATCGACCCCAAATATCTAAATTTTTACATTTCAGAAATGATTTGCTCTTCAATTTTTACCTCTAAATTATTTCTAATTGGCCTCTTATTAAATTTGTAATGCATATATTCTGTTTTCCTTCTACTTAAACGGAAACCTTTGGATTCCAAAATGTGTCTCTATAATTCAAGTTTAGAGTTCTCAATTAAAACTATATCATCCACGAAGAGCATACACTTTGAAATTTCTTCCTGTATATGTTCTGTAAGAACATCTAAAACCAGATCAAATAGGTATGGACTCAACAAAAATCCTTGATGTAAACCTATTGTTATAGGGAAGTTCTTTGTCATACCTCCAGGGGTTGTCACACTTGTTGTTGCCCTCTCATACATATTCTTTATGACTCGAATATAAATCATACGGACAACTTTCTTTTCTATTGCCTTCTATAATATATCTTTTGATACTTTATCATAGGTTTTTTCCAAATCAATGAAACTCAACGATTAAAACATAAAAAAAAAAGGAGGAGGCTTTGAAGGTGCAATTAAAAAGATGAACCTGATATGTGACACAAATTTAGAATTAATTAACATGGTTAAAAAAAGAAAGAAAGAAATAAAGCAGAGTTCAGATGATATTGATTGGCATGAGCCTAGATTTTTTCAACATAATTATTTAATGTCAAACAAATAATGCCACAAAGTAAACCAACTTATAATTTTCAAAAGCTTTCTAACAAATTGAAAAAAATGCCTAATTAAAGGTCCTAAATAGTCCAAATTAATTCGGAAAGAAATAAAAAATACTATAAACAAAGCATACCCATGCCACTTAGACTAGGATAAGCAGCTCCTATATAAGCTCTTAAGAGGTCAAGCGAAGCTTAAAAAAATCCGACACCGAAACCCGTTAACATCCGAGCCAAAATGAACATCCAAATGGCGCGAGCAAAGCCATTCAACAGTGCACCGAGGAAGAAGAGGGCGCCTCCGAAAAGCATAGAGTTTCTGCATCCAAATTTACGAGTAAAGGTGGAAGACACCAGAGAGGACAAGAGTGCAGCCAGAAACAAAGAAGCTGTGAATAAAGTCAATATTCCATTGCCATATTGACAGTACTCATTGGTGGACTGATCCAGATTTATCTTGCCATCCAAGGAAGGGAAGAATCTCACCAAGAACGCGTCCATAAAAGTCACTCCGCCTAACACAAAGGTAACCCCAAATCATTATTTTTTATACAAATCCTACAAACAATTAATTATACTGTGAATATATATATATATATATAGATGAAAAAGTAGAAGATGCATGAAAGAAAGAGTATATATATTACGTACCAGAAATTCCAGTATCGTAACCGAAGAGGAAACCACCCATGGCGACAACAACACAAGCTTTGATGACAGATGGGGTGAGCTGATCTCCTGGGTAGGCCTTCCCATTGGCACCAACTAATCCTCCTTCGGATCCCATTAATGAATTGTTGTTGTTTGCTCAATGAAATCGAAGACTACTCACAGACTAGTGGAGTTTCTGGGTGGGCAGGGGATGATGAGCATTGTTTATAGAGATTGAATTCACGTCCCTCTTAGATTAGGAAACGAGAGGTTTAATTTCTTCTTTTTTAAAAAAAAATTATAGAAATTCTTTATCTTTTGGGAGAGAGGAGAGGAAAAATTATTCAAAGTATGATTAAAACTTTAAAATGTTCAATAAAAGCATAAATATTGTTTATCAAATATTATCTCTTCTAGTAAGCAAAGGTAATTGCTTGTACTATTTTGTATTAAAAAAATCATAAAATAAGATGAAAATATTAAGTGATAGGTGTGAAATATTAGAAATATATCGATAGATAAATCTTTAGCAATATATTTTGTATCGTTAAAAATTTTGATGGATTTAGTCAAGGATATATAAAAGTTTTATATAATATATATTTTCTAATTAACAAGTTTTGAATTCAAACCTCATAGTTTAAAAATCTTGAAAACTACCATATTCTTTATCAAATTTAAGAAAATTGAATTCAAATTACGTAATACTAGCTTTGGATAAATATAAGAAGGATTTACTTAGAATGAAAAATTTTGGGACTCTTTTGAAGAAAAGAATTCTAAAAATTATTATTAATTAATTAATTATTTATTTATTTTGATAAATCTTACTGATTAGATTTAACACTCCATATCTTTTCTTTTTTGGTGAAAGACTCCACATCTTATGTTCGGGCCTAAAAGCAAAAGCAAATCTTTCGTGGTCCAAAAACAAAAAGGAAAAGAATAGAAAAAAAATGTCCATGTATCAAATTATTGTGGAGAGTGATTAAATATAAAATTATAGCCCAATATGCTTTCAGAAGTGTAGTGGGCTAAAGCGTTTGTTGCAAAGCGTACATTTTCTAGTTTTCGGGCCCATCTTAGTTAATCTATCTGAAAACTCCTTACTCGGGAGGAAAAATGAAACACCATTGGGTCTCTCTCTGTTTTTTTGTCGATAAATCCATTGTCATTCAAATTTAGGGTATGGTTGGTAGTGTTTTCTATTTTATTGTTTTTAAAATAGTTTTATAAAATAGTTTTTGAGAATTAGTTTTGAAAATAAGAAAATAAAAAAATCTATTTGAATAATTGTTCTTAAAATTATAACTAGTGAGTGATAGATGAGTTATTCAAAATTTATAACTTTACCATGAATGAGATGGATGTTTTTCATATTTTCTTGTGTTTTCCAGAACAAAAACTACAAAACACCTTAAAGATATTTTGAGTTTTCTATTTTTTTATTTTTCTGTTTTCCAAAACAGTTTATAAAAACAGGTTTATTAAATAAGTTTTTTTATTTTTTTATTTTTAAAAACTGAAAAGCCGTTTTAAAAAATTCTACCAACCAGGTCGCTAAACACGGTAGTACCTCTTTTTTTTTTTTTCCTTTCCTGAAGGACAAGGGACAAACAAACAAGAGTACATGTGTCTCATCATGGGGAAAACAAATTTCTATAGCATCTTCAAGTAGCAGCTTTCTACACTTACTAGGAGGGTGAGTTAAAACAATAGTACTTAGAGGTGCCCATGCATAGAAGAAGCAAGACTATTAGTAACTCTATTGCCTTCACTACAAAGATGAGTAATCCCTAATAGTAACTCTATGGATCAATTTCCAAGCCGTCTCAGAATCTATTTCAAACCAAACATGATCAAATCCATCATTCTAAACAATCTCCATTTTTGTTAAAATACCCCAAAGTTTCGCACGGAACACTCCACAAGAACCCAAATTTCTGGTAAACCCTCAAAGTCAATGCTCATCTTCATCTCATATAATCCTTCCACACCTCTTAAATAAGGTCTCGAGTGTGAGATTTTTAGATGGAAAAAATTGCACTAGAAGAGCAACTGCCTTTAAATCCAATAATATTTTAATTTGACCCAAATAGATAAATATATTTTAAAAAATGTGGTTTTCAACCCATTTGATGAAAACAACATGTAGAATTTGAAAAAAGAAAAAAAAGAGATAACATCTACTAAAACATTTTAACTTCTCTTAGATAAATATAAATAACATAAATAAGTTTGTTCACGTTGTTTAAAAATTTAGAAATAATTTTTAATTGAGTCCCTATTCTTGCATCATCATTATCATCATCATCATTGTCAACACCCCATTTTGTCCGGGTATTTTATAAAAAAAAAACAAAAAAAATAATAAAAATAAAATAAAATAAATATATATATAAATAAAAAAAATCAATCAATCAAATCATTTTCTTTCTAGAAAAAAAACAAAAATAAAATCCTATCTAAAAAAAAATAAAAAGAAAAATCCCATCCCCTTATTCCTATTTAAGATTAAAAAAAAAAAATCTCTTCATACATAATGAAAATAATGAAATTTATAAAAAAAAACGGGGTATTGATTAAAAAAAAATGAAAAGGGGAAGGAGGGGCTGAAACGCAGTGTTTCAGCCCCAAGTATTAGGGCTCAGGCACGCAAGAGGGAAGGAAGGGCTGGAAAAGCTGGACACGGAGAGGAAAAAGGAAGCAGAGGGAGGCGTGGGAACCGGAGAAGAGACTGGAAGCAGAGAAAGAAAAGGCAAGAAACAGAGAGAAACGGTCAGAGCAGAGCACGCGAGGCAGACTGAAAAGAATGGAGGGGGCACGCAAGCCAGAGAAAATAGAGGAAGCAGACGGTGGCGTACATGAAGGAGAAACCGAGGACCACACGCTCGGGTTTCTTCTCGAAGCACCGCGAAGAGCTCTATAAAAGGGGAGGACGGAGGAGCCGTGGAGGAGAGAGGGATCTTCGGGGAAAGGAGGGCGAAAGAAGGCCCTAGAAATTTTGGGACAGAAAATCCGAGGGAGAGATTTTAGAGCCGTGCGAGATTGAAGGAGAGGCAGACCTGTGAGAACAGAGGAAGAGGACGACGGAGATCGGAGGACGAGCACGAAGAACAGAATGTCGTGAGAGTGAGAGGGGGAGAGCTCGGGCACGATGCTGAACCGAAAAACAGGGAGGAGCCGCCGGATGAGCTGAAAAGAAGCCGAGCTAGTCCAGATGGAAGGGTGAGCACGAAGAAGCTGAACGAAGGAAGGGCACGAAGCACAGGGAAGGAATGCGAGTTCAAGAGCAAACAGAGTTAGTTCGCGGACTGGATTCGGAGTGTAAAAATCAGATTCATTTGGTAGTGTATTTGGGCTTATTTCGGTTAGGCAGTGAAGATCATTACCTATTATATCTCAGTCATGATACTCTGCATTGTATTTTCTCTTGAGATGATTCTGTTTCCCTTCTGATAGAATTTAAATGAATGGTTTGATCCCTTGCCACCCTATTGAACTATGGATTCTATTCATTCTTAGTACTGTGTTATACGGCCGAATCCGTGAATTGTGTGCTGCGTTGATTGGGGCTTTTGTCTATATGAGTGCGGATTTCTTTTCTGGTTTATGGTCCCCTGAATTCTTTATATCACTCAAATGCCATTTGATTCCTAGCATATTCTGATTGTGATGGTTTGGATTTCTGGTTTGCATCCAGCGTTTAGAATAGGAGGAATGTAGTGCTCGGTGCTTGTCTGAGAAACATGCCCCTCAAGTGTTCGAAGAAACGTAAAATAGGGGTGTTATTTCTCTTTAATATTGGGATATGTCCTATGACGCAGGAAGTTGGAATCAATCTTGAGTTTATAAGTGCTTTGTGTTCTTTTCTCCTGTGATTTCAATCACTTATTTTGTGAGGAATAGCTTCTTTGATTGGTCACCCAAAACCATGGTCTGCAGGTCCTTAAACTTCCTTTTTAATTGTAAAATTGGGAATATATTGAAATCGGGGGGTCAGCATTGTGTTTCTGTTCCAAGCTCCAAATCATGCTAGTAGAAGTTTGTTTGGTCTTGTATTGTGTGGTTTGGTGATAAAGGTTAATTTCTTTAGCTCAAACGTGATTAAACAGATGACTTAAAATAGCTTGGAAGACTGTTAAGGCCTTTGTCTTTAGTCTTTGTATCTCTCCCTAGGTTGTGTAAAATTGAATGGGTTGAATAGAGACTTCCAAAAGCTTATTTGATGATCCCTTTACTATTGCTCTTAGTGACTTTTGCTACACTGGCTATGAAAATGCATTGCTAACTTCTTTGTTTCTTATTTATCTCTTGCATCCTCACTACATGAGAATTCAACTATGGCCTTATGGGAGAATGAAAAGAAGTTGATGACCAATGTGGGTGTCAAGGGCTATCAATGAATTAGCTTTGTTCACAAGTACCGTGGATCAAGCTTAAAAATTGGGTAATCAACTTCAAAGGAAAAGAAAGAGAAAAGAAAGACAGAAGAGTTTGTATCTCTTTAGCTTATGACTACGCTTAAGTTATCCGATTTTGGCACAGTAATACACACCATCACAAAGCCCTACCTATTCACAAATATTTATCATAATATGTTCTATGCTTTGCTTTTAAAATTGGTCACGAAGGTTTTCGAGCTTTCGTAGGCTCCTAAAATAATCACACCGTATGAGCCTATGGGGCTACGCAAGTGTATTATAAAAATATATTTGGTCCTAATGACCTTTCCCTTCAAAATTTTATTTTCTCCATAAAAAAAAATTAATAAAATAAAAAAATTAATAATAAAATAAATAACGGAAATAACTAATTGGGAACCACACCACGTGAGGTTTCCAGAACCCACGCAGGTATTATGGTTAGCAGTGTCATCACGTAAGATTGTGAATCCATGCAGATATATCAGTTGAACTTTCTTTAAGAAAATAATTATATTTTATAAAGAGTGAATAATAATACTAATAAAATAACAAGTTCTTAAATTTTATTATAAATGATAATAGTATTTTTTTAAATTATCACCTTAAAATTATAATAAAGTCTTTATGCCGTGAGGTTTAGAACTTTTGCAGGTAATTAAGAAATCGATCTATTGGACATGACTGCGAGTCTGTAACAGGTGGATCGGTCTTCTCTTTTTAAAGAAAAATTTCAAAAGTACAAAATATGATGTTTTTTCAAGAAAATCAAATAAACGCATTTTCAAAAATAAAAAAAATAAAATAATAAAATAAAACATTTTTGAACAAAATAAATGAGAGTAAGTAAGCGGAATTAAATTATCTTTTTGCAAATTAAAACACACAAACTCAATCTCAGAAAATTGTTTTATTTGTGAAGAAGTAAATTATTTTCCATTAATTTTCTCTTATTATAAAATTAAAAAATATCAACCAACAGACACGTATTTCTAGTCCCAAACTACGTGGACTTTGATCCCCATTACAGGGTACGTAGGCCCCAGACTCTAATCCTGGGTCAAGTCCGCCTTTGTAAATAAATAAATATTTTCTGATTTATTTGGTGTTTTTTTTCCTTAATTTAATAAATGTTTCTCAATTTATATTCTGCCTCATTTTGCTTAAATATCCTTAATCCTAATTTAATTTGTTTTCTTTATCTTATTTTTCAATTTATTTTCTTAAATCTCTTTTTCCTTATTTTCTTCTCTAAACCCCTTTAATTCCTAAGTCAAATTATTTTTCTTATTCTATTTTTCAAATATTGCAAATCTTCTTAAATTTTTCTCTGCCCTTATTTTAACATGTGAATAATAAAAGGAAAATCAAAATATTTTTAAAGTCATATTAATGTACACAATCAACGTAAGGTAATCGTTCTTAGGAACGGGTGTTGTGGGGTGCCTAACACCTTCCCCACACACAATCGACTCCCGAATCCAACTTTGATTACGCAGACCACCCTTTCCTCTTTAATTCGGTTTCCCAAGATTTTCCTTAAAATTTTGGTGGCGACTCCTCACAATTCAGTTTTCATTCGAAAACTAGATTTGTTCTCTGTTTTTCTTTCATCGCATTTTTCCGGGTGCGACAATCATTTTTATTATTATTTATGATATATTTTATTCAGTTTTCATGTTAAAAAACAGGTAAATCAATCTAATAATAGAGCTTGTAAGGTGTTTGGAGCCATCGATAAGCCACGAAAAGGATAAATTTTGCACAATTTACAACTCAATTCACATAAAACATGAAAATGTGTTCTCTGATGTTCTTTACAACTTGTGTATGATTTACAAGATCATTATTTACAATCAATCCGATAGGAACTCATAACTCAATTTCATTTCACCAGAATTACACTAGAGATCTTGTTATGGGTCACCTCACCAAAGAAGGAAAGAAAGGAAGGGGCATTTTTGGCATGTCACAATCTGGTTAGATAAAGACATGGAAAAAAGACAAGTTAGATAACTTGGTAAGAAAAATATTTTCCAATCTAGAAATTTAAGATGCATCAAATTCCCAAATAGAATAAATTAAATTTCCAAGTATAATGTTTGGGAAATATTTTTTTTACCAGGTTTTAACTTATTTTTTCCCGAAGCATCTACACACTTCTCTCTATGTATTTAATTTAAGATGCATGGGGTTTAGGGTCCTTGAATGTCATTTGCCCAAAGTTAAAAGCAATATTGAAGGAATGCCATTCAAGACTGTATCACGAACCCAAAATGTAATATTAAAACCCCTTGTTTTTAATTGCATTATGTTTCTATTTGTTGCGTTTAATTTGCTAGTTTAAGTTCGGGAGACAACTCGGATTACACTATATTACAAATCTTGAAAACTATTTTAATTTTGCACTAGTTGACGATAGTAGTGTCAAAATTTAGGCACCATTACTTTTGTTAATCAATTAAATTAGGAGAATAATTGTTTGCTCGATCTACTTATAGTTAGTTTAACCACTGTTTTTGTACCTTAATTTTCGTCGATTTGGTCAAAGTTTGAAAAGTTTCTCTATTGACTCCTTTCAACCTTTGGCTCGACAAACAATTTTCACCAATTATATATGTCCCACCCAAATACAGTGCCATGTTTTAATTTTAGTAAGGACAAAACTTATATACTTTGCTTTATATTATCCAATCCCTATTTGACACCTAGATTTTTTTTAACACATCACATGCACAGTTAATAACAATAAATTCACGGTGTTAACTTACTAATAAACCTAAAATAAGCAAAGAAAAATCTATTTCCCTACCCTAACTCCAATTTTGCTTGCCTCAATCAAAATCTGTGAGTCTGTGACGTAGCAGCGCATCTCTAATCTGTCCAAACGTTTTTTATGACCCGACTTGTTAAGCCAGTGACAGGATTAGGCCAAAAGCTGGGTAACTCTCATTCTTTTTTAGCTTTTTTTTTTTAAAGTTAATGATTGCCATTGTATGCGCCATTGTATGCTTTTTTGTTTCTTGGTTACTTTTATTGAACACTATATGTGATTTTCTTTAATGAAGAGGACTTTTCGATGGCAAAAAAAAAAAAAGATAACATTTTTGCCAATAATATTTTTATAAAGGAGAAAACTTTTTTGTCCACAAAAAAAGAAAAATCATAAAAAGAAGACAATGACGTTTCTAAATCTAGAGAATGAATTTTGGCTACATGCGTTATTTATCGTTGAATTTCACAAGCTTTAGAATGTGCCAAAATGAGGATTGTTTGCTTGACCTTTAAATTTCACAAGCTTTACTTGTATATATATATTTTTAATTTTGTAGCAAATTCAATGGATTGTGTCAATGCCTCAAGTTCCCATTCAAATGAATTTCCTTTAGAACATGAAGTTATCGAACAAGATTTAACTCCACATGTTGGTATGGAATTTGAATATGAAGAGCATGCTTATAGATTTTATAATGTGTATGCTGGCTTTGTTGGTTTTAGTGTAAGAAAGGATTGGGTGAACAAAAGTAAGATAGATCAGAAAATAGTATTATTTAAAAAATTTGTATATTTTAAAGAAGGATTCAAGAAGACAAGTGATTGTGAAGCAAAAAAGGTTCTAAAAGATTGGAGAACTGGTTGTTTGGTTGGAATGACAATCAATACAGAAGAAAATGGAAAATATATAGTCACATCCTTTGAGAAGCAACATAATTATCATTTCACTACTCCTAAGAGTAAGCATAAATTACCATCTCAAAGAAAGACTTTTGTTACTCAAGCTACTCAAATTGAGTTAGCAAGCCAATCTGGCATACGACAAAAATTAATTTTTGAATTTTTGAGTAGACAAGTTGGAGGAAGAGAAAATGTTGGGTGCACTCCTAAGAATGCTAGCAATCATTTGAGTTCTAAGAGGATGGTAAAAATGAAAGAAGGTGAGGCTTACACTTTGCTTCATTATTTTGAATCAAGGAAATCTAAAAACCCTTCATTTTTTATGAGATTCAGCTTGATGTTGAAGATCAAATCACTAACATTTTTTGGGGAGATGCACAAATGGTTGTGGATTATGTTTATTTTGGGGATGTGGTTTCTTTTGATACTATTTATCACACAAACAATAATTATCGACTGTTTGCACCCTTTCTTGGATTTAATCATCACCAACAAATGGTTATATTTGGTGTTGCATTATTATATGATGAAACGGCTGAATCATTTGAATGGCTATTTAGAACTTTTCTAAAAGCTATATGTGATAAGAAACCAAAAACTATTTTCACTAATCAAGATGCGGCGATGGCAAAAGGGATTTCTGTGGTTCTACCTGAGTCATATCATCGATTCTGTACTTGGCATCTATTTCAAAATGCTCTCAAGAATGTTAATCATGTCTTCAAGAAATCAAATTCTTTTGCTTCAGATTTGAGATGTTGCATTTATGAATATGAGTATGAGAATGATTTTCTTTATGCATGGGAGTCAATGCTTGACAAGCATGACCTTTGACAAAATAAATGGATGCAAGATTTGTTTGAAAAGAGAGAAAATGGGCATCAGTATATGGGCGACTTGCCTTTTCGGCAGGAGTCACATCAACACAACTGAGTGAAAGTTTCAATGGTCGATTAAGAGGTTACATGAAGTCCACATTTAATGTGTTAGATTTTTTTTTACATTCTGAAAGAGTGTTAAAGGACATGAGATATAAGGAGTTAGATGCTAACTATGAAATGATTCAAAAATTGCCACCACTAAATTCAGATGTCCTTTTATTGAAGAATACAAGAGAAGTCTACACATCAATTGTCTTTTATCAAGTTAAAGAGGAATATGAGAGGTCTTGTAACATTCTTTTTAAAGAATGTAATCAAGTTTCAACCTTCTATGAATATAAAGTGTATGCAGTGGGAGAAACAAGAGAGCACAAGGTTACTTTTAACACAGAAGATGGAACAGTTGTGTGTAGTTGTAAGAAATATGACTTTATTGGAATCTTATGTAGCCATCCTCTTTGAGTTCTTAATTTGTGGAATATGATAATTATTCCTCTAAAATATATTCTAAAGAGGTGGACCAAGTATGCTCAAAGTGGATGTGATTTAGATAATAGTGGGCACATAATCAAAGAAGACCCGACGGTAGTTGTCTCAAATTGTTTTAAAGACTTGAGTCGAAATGCAATTGAGGTAGCAAGTAAGGCTGCTGAATCTGATGATGCTGCAACTTTTTTTGCAAAAGGGTTGGTTGAATTAGGCATGCAAATTGATAAAATTTTGAGCAAAAATTCTTGAATACCAAACCAGCATGAATCTAGTAATCATTGTCAAATTAGTGAAACTAGCATATATGGAGAGAAGGATGCATTTCAAGTGAAGGGAATTAAGAAGAAAGAAGGTTCATCTTGAGTTAAAGGTCGACCTAAAAGTTGTATTGAAAAAAAATTAAAGAAAAAGTGATGTTCACATGTATATTTATTTACTTATTCTTAATTATCTTTTGGTAATATTGTCCATATCAGTTTTATACTTTAAATGTTGCAGGCATCAATGTTACAACAATGTGAAGTTAGTGAACCTCTAAATTCAAATATAACCGAAGTTTTATCCTTGCAAGTACCATTATCAACTCCATCTCTAGGTATATTTATGCATATATCTTAATTTTGAACTCTTGTAAGTACATTTTAATTTTAATAAGTATATGCATATTGATTTTGAACTTCACAAATTACAGGCACCAATCTCGCTAGGACATCAAGTCTTGAAGCCTACAAACCTAAATGAAGAGTGTACAGATCAATTGCATCACTGAGAATTGAGTCAAGCAATTAATTTTAGTGTAGCTTAATTTTAAGTTTGTTCATTTTTAATTGATGCAGCAAATAATTATTTTTTGTATTTTAGTGTAACACGCATCAAACAATCCAACATGTCTAAGGAGATTGTTGGAGTGCTAGGAACTCTAATCAGGATCATATTTCTTTTGAGGAAGAGGCCATCAGCAGACTAGTTACTACTTTTTGCACTTCATTCTTATTAAAAAAAAGAAGTATTGGTTGAAACAGAATTCCATACAACAATAAAGAAAAAATATTTTATCCACATTCAGTACATAAGAGTTTATATATAGCTATTGATGTACAATTTCTTCTCTTTCTACATCAGTACAACTAGTTGATTGATACTTCATTTGGCTTGATTTTGCTTCATTTGCCACAAATATAGATTAGATAATAGTCACCCCATCACTCATTCTCTAGTGTAGCAATAGTTCCTTTAGCTGAAACGATAGTATATCCACAATTTAAGAATAGAGTATTGTAAAAATCCATAGTCTAAAGACATGTGTGGGAAATTTTTTTAAAAAAAAGTGCATTATTGGAGGAATTAGTAAATAGAACAATAAAAAATGCTAAAATGGAAGAACAAGTTGCAAAACAAGTATGAACCATAATGTAACATTTAATCAAGAAACAGTTAACAACCACTTGAGCCAAACCAGAAGTTATGCATGCTCTTTTAGAAATCAAGGTTAAAATGATCTCACTCAACATCCAAGACATCAACAACAGAGGGAGGACAACATTACATACAGCCTCATATGCCTAGGATCATGTCAGAAAAAAGTGGTAATGAGCAAGGGAAAGGAGGAGACTTGAGTTGAACATAAGCTCTATGCAAACTTTGGAAATGAAAATAAGAAGCAGAATTCCAAAGAAACTCAAGCCAAATTTGTAGAAACGATTACTAGAACAAGGAAAAGTGCAAACAAGCAAATAAAATAGCACAACACAAATTTTAATAGAATGTTCAAAAACTATTATATATAATATCAATTAATATTTGGTTTTTACTATACCAACGAGCTATGCTCACTTTTAGGTTGGCTTAGCTAATGCATGGCTTAGTTATTTGATTCCAGGTTTAGGTTAGACCAACCTAGACCCAAACTAAGAAAACTTGATTTTGAAGATGTTGATACATCCTATTAGTCAAAGGACAAAATCTAAACGCATTAGAAATATGTTTGTTAAAATATCAGTGTTAAAATACATCCAACTTTCATAATTCAAAAATACAGTACAAAAGATTAGACATATCTAAATAAAAGTAATTTTCTCTAGTTTGTTGCCATCAGTAGTTAAAACCAAGAGTTTCAGCTACAATCATCCTTGTATCAAAGGAGTAGTCCACCACAAACATGACACACTATTCACTAATAATAAAGAAAAGTATCACAAATCACAACAAGTAGAAAAATAAATAGAAGAACATTAATAATTAGAAGTTAGAACAAACCTTTCTCACATAATGACAAATGATGTTTCTAAGCCATGTTAGAACTTAAATTAAAAATAATGCTAATTTGCACTAGAGCATCACCCCAAATTCATCAATCCAGAGAAGGTTGAAGGCTGCAGATGTGAATATGTAGTGTCTAAATATCGATATTATAAGAGAATAGAGTTACTCCCTTCAAATAGTTTTCAAGATTACATCACTATTATGCAAGACAGTCATTTCTATTATACAAAATCCTACAAAATATCTAAATAAAGCATGACAGCCATTAAACCAAGCAGATGGACTGCACTGCAAACATGGATTGTTGCACCTGCCTTCAAAGAGTAGAGAAAATCTTGAAGAATACTCAAAGATCGAGAAATAATGATGACATAATATTTATAAATTGAATGTCATCTAGAAATATAGCTTCAACATGATCCTCAACTTTTTGAAGAGTAGCATTTGACTTTACTAAGCATTGTTTGAACTCAATTGCAACTTACGAGAAAGAACCAGGCTTCCCCCAACTGTAAACTATGGTTAAAAATGGTCTAAATTTCTCTCTTATTTAATAGCAAAGATTCTTGCCTCAAAGAACCAAAACAATGAAATTTTAGTTAGTTTATTGGAATTAGAAGTGTCAAAATATTCATCCTTTTGGGCTCAGATAAAACAACACCAAGGAAAAAAAGAAACATAATTTCATAGCACAAAAGACTAGAATCCTAATTTTAATGTATTAGATGTAATCCACTTTCCAATCAACTGAAAACCCGCACTAAACCAATCTTCCTCATCCTCCCAATCCAGCACCATTGGCCTCAAACCACCCACTGGCCATGAACCACCCATCTCCACATTGATGATGTCATAATCTGTAAGTGAAGCAGAGAAATATACCCACACTACCACACAGAAACTCTCAGAAATGGACCACAAGATACACGGGAACAAGTGATTTCGCTGAAGAAGAGAAAAAGGCACTCTCAATGGGTGTTTTTGATCAGAGTGACTGAAGTTAATTGTTTTAAGGGATAACGCCGTTGTTTTATGGTTATTGACTATGCATATGATGTGTAAAAAAAAATCTAGGTATCAAATGGGAATTGGATAACTGGCACATAAAGTATATAAAGTATGGTCCTTTTTGTAATTATGACATACCAGTGTGCACCAAATATTCTCTTGGTTTTAGTGACTACTGATTTTGCTTAATTAGTTTGATGAGTATATTGGGTTGAGTCTATTTTCATGATCTTTCCAATAGTCGAGAAGGAAAAAGCATCTGACCTAATTGGCTGCAACAGTTG
Source organism: Adenanthera pavonina (assembly GCA_026686845.1). Taxonomy (NCBI): domain Eukaryota; kingdom Viridiplantae; phylum Streptophyta; class Magnoliopsida; order Fabales; family Fabaceae; genus Adenanthera; species Adenanthera pavonina. The sequence goes on along the minus strand of JAIVEN010000012.1, from coordinate 15,711,798 downwards.
ATCAAAATGTTATGAACAGCTACAGAAGGAGTAATAATCAGTTCAATACCGCTTGCCCAAAAAGAGAGCACAATATGATGATGGTTCAACTTTGTAATTTTATATCGTAATTACTTGTTGATTTGAAAGTTGACTGGGTGACGCAAATATAGCAACGTAAACCACAATAGCCCTTTTCATGATGGAAATGACGACCAGAAATGAAATCTTGTCAGCAATTTTTAGTATTTATTTTATTTCAATTATATTGATTTAAAATCTGGGTCATTCCAGATTAAAAATAACTTAAGAATTATTTATTTTACATCAGCCATATTAATAAAATTAGAGTCATTTCAGATTCAAAATAATTTAAGAATTGTTTATTTTATTTCAATTATATTGATAAAATTAGGTTCATTCCAGATTAAAAATAACTTAAAAAATATTTATTTTATTTCAATTTAATTTCAATGATATGTCAAATTAGATGTCGCGAGCCCTTTTGCTTTACACAAAGTTCAAGAATAAACTTTTTAGAGTTGTCATGCGGGATCTAGAATCTTCTCTGGTAATAAGTTGAAGGCAATCATGTGGGACTAAAATGTTTTCCCTAATTCCATTATTTAGGTCATTCGAATTTTGTAAAATTATAATCTTTTTAAAATAAGATTAAATTTGGAAGTCAATTTTCAAATAATACGATTATCTTTCATTTTTACTAATTTCCCATAAATATTATTAAATAATCTTGAATCGTCCTTCAAATAAACTTTTAAATTAATATTTGAAAGCAAAAATATTCTTATGAGTTTAATATTTGGAAATTTCATTTTTTTTTTAAGAAAACATTTTCTTTTAAAGTTTTTTTAAGTTCGATTTTGTTCATAAAAAAAATACAGAAGATGGCATTCCTTTGAAAATCAAAGTTTCTCCAATTTGTTTTCAAAGATTTTTTTTAAAAAAACTTAAAACACTCTACATTTTCTCATTTCTTAAGAATTTTACAATTTTCAATTAAGGAATTATTTTTAAAAAATAAAAAAAGTCTTAGGAAAAAATAAAATGATAAGATTAACAAAGTGAAATTAAATTGATTTTTGTAAATTAAAACTTACCAACCAAATTCAAAAAATCATTTTGTTTGTAGAAGTAATCTTTTCAAATAAAAAACATATTTTCTTTAAAAGACACCAATCATGTGTCATGTGCTTTTATCCTTAATTATGTGAACTTTGATTCTTATCGCAATGGACATAGGCCTCGGGCTTTGATCCTGGGTGAAATCCGCATTTGTAAATAATTTTTTTGAATTTTGTTTTCTTAGCTTTCTAAATTTTCTTAATTTCTTTTCTTTATTTTGTTTTCCAAATCTCCTTAATTTTCTCTTAATTTTTTTCCTTTCTACTTTTATTCTTGCATGTTAATGATTTTACCTTTAATTTTCACATGTGAGTGAAAAAAAAGGATAGTCAAGATATTTTTAAAGTTATATTAATTTACACAGTTAACTTAAGGTAATCTTTCTTAGAAAGGGGTGTCTGGGGTACTTAATACCTTCTCAGCGCACAGTTGACTCCCGAATTTATCTTTATTTATACAGACTATCTTTTTTCTTCTTAAAAATATTTTCCAAAATTTCCTTTAAAATTTGGGTGGTTACATCTTAATAATTATTTTTCATTCAGGAACCTGATTTTCCCTCTCTTTATCTTTTCCACATGCAGTCCGCATCGCATTTTCGAGTACGATAGTCATTATTAATTGACCATAGGAGATATTGGATCTCATAGGTCATTCCAGATTAAAAATAACTTAAAAAATATTTATTTTATTTCAATTTAATTCCAATGATATGTCAAATTAGATATCGCAAGTCCTCTTGCTTTGCACAAAGTTTAGGAATAAACTTTTTAGAGTTACCGTGTGGGATTTAGAATCTTCTCTGGTATACAGAATAAATTGATGGCAATCGTGTGGGACTAAAATACCTACGCTAGTTCCATCAAATAGGTCATTCGAATTTTATAAAATTATAATATTTTTTAAGAAAGATCCATTCATACCCTTTTAAAATAAGACTAAATTTAGAAGTCAATTTTCAAATAATATGATTATCTTTCTTTTTTACTAATTCCCATAAATATCATTTAAATAATCTTGAATCATCTTTCAAATAAATTTTTAAATTAATATTTGAAAATAAAATGTTCTTATGAGTTTAATATTTGAAAAATTCAAAAAAATTTTTTAAGAAAACATTTTCTTTTAAAGCTTTTTTAAGTTTGATTTTGTTCATAAAAAAAATACAGAAGATGGTATTCCTTTAAAAATCAAAGATTCTCCCAATTTGTTTTCAAAGAATTTTTTTCAATTATTAAAACACCTTCTAAATTTTCTCATTTCTTAGGAATTTTACAATTCTCAATTAAGGAATTATTTTCAAAAAATAAAAAAAAGTAGTAGAAAAATAGAAAATGATAAGATTAAGAAACTGAAATTAAATTGCCTTTTGTGAATTAAAATACACCAATCAAATTCATAAAATCATTTTGTTTGCAAAAGATAAATTATTTTTATCTTGATCTTTTCAAATAAAAAACATATTTTCTTTAAAAGACACCAACCATGTGCCACATGTTTTTATTTCGAATTATGCGAACTTTGATCTCTATCGCATGGTACGTAGACCTCGGACTCTGATCCAGGATCAAGTCTACCCTTATAAATATAACCTTTTTTAATTTTGTTTTCTTAGCTTTCTAAATTTTCTTAATTTGTTTTCTTTATTTTGTTTTCCAAATATCCTTAATTTTCTCTTAATTTCTTGCCTTTCTACATTTATTCCTGCATGTTAATGATTTTACCTTTTATTTTCGCATGTGAGTAAAAAAAAAGGGATAGCCAAAAAACTTTTAAAGTCACATTAATTTTCACAGTCAACTCAAGGTAACAATCCTTAGGAACGGATATCGTGGGGTGTCTAACACCTTTCCCGCACATAATTGACTCTCGAATTCATCTCTATTGTAGACCATTCTTTTCCTTCTTAAAGAGATTTTCCAAAATTTTCCTCAAAATTTTTGTGATGACTCCCTAATAATCAATTTTTGTTTGGGAAACCTAGGCCTTGTTTGGTAGGTGTTTTTGAAAACTGTTTTTTGTTTTGTAGAACAAAAAAATAAAAAAACTCATTTGATGAGTTGTGTTTTAGGCAAATTGTTTTGGAAACTGAAAACAAGTATGTGTTTTGGGAAACAAAAAATAGAGAACAACTCAGGCCTGTTTTATGTGTTTTAGTTCTCTAAAATGGACAAAACATAAAGAACACACTCTTTTCATTAATGGCAATTTCGTGATTTTCTGCTGCCTATAATAACCCTTACCCACTCGTACAGTCTTGTCATCATCCCATTTGCAGGCAGACCAAAATCAGTTTCTATTTTTTCTTCCTCCATCAGCCGTCTCTCTCCAAGCTTCGCCATTTTTTCTTCCTCCATCAGCCGTCTCTCTTGAAGCTTCGCCATTTTTTCTTCCTCCAGGTCGTGATTCTCCATCCTTTCTCTATTCACTAGAGGGCTGTTGTTGGATTCTCATCGGTGGGTTCATCACTGGAGGTCGAGAGTAGCTGTCAATTAATGTCGTATTTCTCATCGGTGGGTTCATCTTCTTTCCCTATTTTGCTATTATTTTCTTAGCTCCGATCCTCCTTTCTTCACATCATGACCTTTGATTCAGTTGCAAGGCCTCGATCTATCATTCCCAACTTCAAATCGAGCTTTGGTCACTTCAAATCGAGTTTCAGTCCCCTGTTTTGGCTTCAAGTTTCAACCTCGAGTTGTAAGCTTCTTTCTTCAGCTCTAAGTTTTGCCTTTAATCCTTTTTCTCATGTTGAAGTTCTGTGTTGGCCCGTCTTCCAACTCCAAGTTGTAGCCTCAAATCGAGCTTCAGTTTCCTTTTTGGCTTCAAGTTTCAGGCTCAAGTTGTAAGGTACCGTCTTGAGTTGTTCTATTGTTTTATAGAAGTAATTAGAGACTTCAAATGCTTTTTGGGTTGTTCTAATTAGTTTGTTTTACTGGGGGAAAGCTATTTTGATTATATGGTGGGTATTGCTTAGTGTTATTGGCCTATTGTTGATCTGTTTACCTCCCACTTTACCATGATCAATAGAAGTGCTCTGAACTTTGTTCTGTCTTCGTTAATGTCTTGTTCCTAATTATGGCCGCTTTTATCTAAGGTACTGAATAAAATATATGGCATAAAAAAATATTGAAGATTCAATATAAGGTACTGAGTTTGTCATCCTATCTAAGCTAGTTTCTGAATTGAAGATTCAATTGAACTTCCAGTTTCTGAATTGATTGGAGTTTGCATAATTGTGTATATTGTCTTTGAATCACATTATTTTGTGGCATAAACTAGTTTTTGGCCTCTTTTTTATTGGGAATCTCTGTCTAAGTCTCTAAATTCTCATAAACCCTTTATTACCAGCATCAGAATTATAGTTTGGTTGTTTTGAAAAAATGTGCATTGAGTGCAATTGATGTCAAATGCTTAGATGTTGATGAAGTTGTCATATGATTCTTCATATGCAGTTTGACGAGCAAAGGGATCAAGTAGCAATAGAACAAATTCTGCAGGTTGTATTTCTAGATGCTGAACTTCCTAGCCCTATAAGATTAACACATTAAGTTTATATGCATGGCCTATGAGGTGCTGCTTGCTTGTGCTTCTTCTATGATTGTGAATGATTTAATCCATTTAATAGGGGTGGAACATTGCCTTGGTTGTTAGAGTGGAATGGGAGTATGATTTGGGGTTTACTTAGTAGGAAGTAAGGTGCTTTAATTAATTTACTTTGCGTCCACTTCACTAGTTCTTTCATTCTTATCTAAGGTGAGGTTAACAAGGGTGGTTGGTTCAACCTTGTTATTTGTTATTATTATTATTATAGTGTCGTAGGCAATTTAGTGAAGTTGGGAGGACACGGTCTTTGTATTCCTTTAACTCTTAATTTAGGCTTCCTTGTGTTTTTAACATGAAGCTGTATTAATGTTTATGGTTTGATTGTGTCGATTTATTTTTTTTTTTGGGTCATAATAAGTGACTTTGAATGATTGAATCTTATATATTATAGATGGCAACTAGTGAGTCAATAGCAATTTCAGAAAATGCAAGTTGGCCAAAGCATGTAATTAAATGCTTCATAGACATTATGATTGAAGAAGTGAACAAAGGAAATTACAGCAATGATATGTTTTCAAGGAAAGTTTGGAAGGATATATTAGGAAAGTTGAATGCTATGAGTGGGTGCTCTTTTAATGAGAAACAAATCAAGCAAAAGTATAATAGGTTGTGAGCACAGCATTGAGATTTTTCTCTATTGCTACAACACATTGGATTTGGTTAGAATCCTGAAACTAATCCAGTTACTGCTGATGAGAGATGTTGGAGAGATTACATTTTGGTAAGTAACCATTTGAAATTTTTTCCTACATTGTATATGTACATGAGGTAGATTATTGATTATGCATATCTTTATAGGCACATCCTGAAGCTGTTCAATTCAAGAAGCAGCAGTTGGAAAATTATCATTTGTTAGGCGTAATCTTTAATAGAAGCACTGCTACTAGTGTACTTCATCATTCATCTACTCAAGATCCACCAAATTCTTCAAATGAGAATCAACTTCAAGATGAATATCTGAATGGTGGAGTTCATGTAGACCTGGAAAATGATGATGACATTGATGAAGATATCATTGAGCATGCGACACGTAGTGGAAAGTGCATTGTTCAGCAACTTGATCGAAAGAAAAAAAAAACAGAGAGTGGGTCTGATCAATTAAGTGAAGCACTTCAAGCAATGGTTAAGGCATCTAATGCAAGGCAGAAGCTCACCTAGCTAAAGTTAAGATGTTCAAGGCAAAGAGCACAGAAGCTAGTAGTGTTGGACCCACATCATCTGATTATTCTATTGCTAAATGTGTTGCTGTTCTTAATGAGCTTGAAGATATCTCTGACGCAATTTATGTGAAGGCAATTGATAAATTTATTGATCTTGCCTAGAGGGAAATGTTTATAGCAGTGCCTTCATAGAGAAAAAGGGCATTGTTGAATAGTTTGATTTGATCTATGTCTGTAGGTGTTATGTTTTGTTCTTATGTCTATTTGTCTTGTGTTTGGTGATTATGAATGTTGTTACCAGTTATGTATTTGATATTTCCTTCGAACTATGAATGCTAGGACTTGTTATGTATTTGATATTATTTTCAAACTATGAATGATATGATTAGTTATGGGTTTGAAATTATTTCCCATGATTTATGTTCGCTTGCATTTGGACAGATTGTTGTGCATAATGGATATTGAAGGTAGCTCTGATGGATCTATAACCTCGTCCAGTTCAAGTGAAGATGATTATGAATTAGCAGAGTTTGTGTTAATTAATATGATATATGACTATGAAAGCAAGTTTCTTAACAAGATTCCAGTTCGTAATTCTACACTTACAGGTCGAGAATTTGTTAGTGAGCTCTTACATGGTTTAGGAACCAGTTGTTATGAATTGTTAAGAATGGAAAAGACATGTTTTATCAATTTATGTGACGAGTTAAGGAGTAAAGATTATTTAGTCGATTCAAAATAGTTGAGCTTGGAAGAGAAAGTTGCAATGTTTTTATACATTATAGGCTATAATCTTAGACAACGGGTAGTTGCAGACCGTTTCCAACATTCGACCTAAACTATTTCTTATTATTTTAAGCAAGTGTTAAAAGCAATATGTCAATTGAGGAAAGAGATCATCAAGCAGGAGACTTGGGAGTTGCCTAACAATGTTAAAAATAACACAAAGTATTATCCTTAGTTCAAAGTAAGTCTCATTATTTTATAGTTATTGCTTATTATTGATATTAACATAAATATTACCTATCATAATTATATATATATTTTGGAATCAAAACTATGTAGATGCAATTGATGGGACACATGTTAGTGCTTGGGTGCCTGCTGAAAAGTAAATATCATGCAGAGGACGAAAAGCAATCCTCACACAAAATGTTATGTGCATATGTGATTTCAATATGATGTTCACCTATGTTTATTTAGGTTGGGAAGGTGGTGCTCATGATGCAAAGGTTTTGTTAGATGCAATGACCAATTCTAATGCAAATTTTCCATGGCCTCCCGTGGGTATACATCTAAATAAAATGTAATTTTACATACCATTGCTCTTTTTCTTTAATTTATTTGGATGAATTTATTCATGTATACATTTAAATTAATGTTTTATTATTACTTTAGGATCATATTATCTTGTGGACTCTGACTATCCTTGTAATGGAGGTCTTCTTCCACCATATAGAGGAGAAAGATATTATGCACAAGAATATCGAGAAAGATGACGTCAAGCTAGGAGTCCCAAAGAGCTTTTTAATTATAGGTATTCTTCTTTAAGAATGACGATTGAACGTTGTTTTAGAGTATTGAAGATTTGATTTCCAATTTTAAAATTAATGCCATCATATGATCCTTTAAAACAACGTCTTATAGTGATAGCATGTTGTACTATTCATAACTACATACGTAAGTGGAGTCGACATGATAGACTATTTAGAGAATGGGAGAACATGAATCCTGAGGAAGTAGAGGACTTGACTAGCAACACAAGTGTAGAAAATATAGGTTATAATGTGGAAAACTTGTCAAGACTATCTGATGAAAGTGCAGCACAAATGGCAACACTTCACGATCATCTTGCAGCTTGGATATGGTTAGAATATACCAATTCTTCTAATTAGCTAACTTTGTACTAATTATATAACTATTATTATTGAAACTTCATTTAAAATTATGTTAATTTTATTGTTGACTATTTGATTTATATTGGTAAAATGAAGGAGTTAAATTATTATAGTTAAGGAATATGTATTGGGTTTGCAAATGGAGTTGAAGAGATAAAAAATAAAGAATAATGCAGTACGACAGCAAGGACTTGCAGCATATTTCACCTACTGAAACCTTCAAACACATCATTGAATGCCTGCTTTACAAAATTTTATTATTAAATTAATCTATTATATTATAGTAAATATATGGCATTTATTGTTTATTATGCTAAAATTTTATTATTACATTAGTCTATTATATTATAAATCATTGTAAAAAAAGTGCATTGTAAAACATATTTTATAAAACAAGTGAATCAAACAAATTTCTAATTTTTTTGTTCTCAGAACATGTTCTCAAAACAATTTTCTCAAACGATTTTTTTGTTTTTCTATTTTGAAAAATAGTTTTCAGAATATTAAATCAAACAGGTTTTTTTTTGTTTTCATAACTTGTTTAGAAAACATTTTTGCAAAATTATTTTCAGAAATTAAGAATAGAAAATACAATCAAACAGGCCTCTATTTTCTCTCTCATTATCTTTTTCGTGCCCTATCCACTTTATATTTTTTAGTGCGTCAGGCATTATTAATTGACTAGAGTAGAAAATGGATTTCACACAGTCATTCCAAAATTATTCTAAAAAACCTGTTTATCCCGTTAAAGACATTTGGGTCCTATTAAACCTTTATAACTAATTTAAAATTAAAGAAATGATTTATAAAACACACCAAGACAAGACTCAATTAAGCCTGAATTTAACTAGAGGGATGTTTAGATCCCACACAGTTATTTATAGTAATAACAAAATACTAAGAAAAGAGACCAACATAAAATCTCTACATCTCATAAGCTGTAAACTCAATAATTGGGTACCCCATAAGCCTACCACAATTAATTTCTGATAGTTCCATGAACACAAAAATTGACACATGCCGTAACGTTCTCAGCATTTAATTAAAAAAAATCTGCTTTAAAAAAAAAAGTTCACGAAGCTAGGGATGCTTTTAAGAATGCAAACATTGTATTCCCCTTTTGATAAACTTGAACCTAAAACAGCTTAGATGCAAAACATCACCAGTTTATGTACAGGCTATTATACTTATCAAACAGGGGCAAGATTTAAAAAAAAAAACAATTCAGCATTTAATTAAATTCCCTTGATAATCAAAATCGCGAAAGAGGAGCAACAGAAATAGAGATGTAGAGCAAACTTGAGACTTCACTCTGGGCTAAATATCCAATACAAATAATATTCATTTCCCAACCAAATCAATTCTAAATTAAAGCACAGAACTATAACATCATTTTTTTTTGGTAGAAAGAAACCCAAAAATTACACAAAATGCATATAAAGTAAAAGCAAAAATTATTCTCACCTATATAATTCTAACATCGACAAAAGGGAAAGACAACACTGTCGGCAAAAGAAAATATAATCAAATAAAGAAGAACAAAATGGACTCGAAAGGAATTTCAAATTCTTCCAAAGCACGCAAGATGAGTTTGTAATACAAGGTTCATCAACTAACACAGCATATTAACAAACTTCGATCACCCCGAAGATAAATAGAGCACCTAGGCAAACTCTTATGACTACTAACAATCCTCATTCCTAGATTCGGTCTAGCATTCTCTTCCCATGGCTTGAAAACTTAAGATTTTGAAACAAAGGTTACTAGTTGAAGCCACTCGATTTCATGCACTGCTTGTGCCATTGCTTCTTCGGACTTCCTCGTTCTCTTTTGTTCCTCCTCAGTTTTGTCTTTTTTCGTTCAGAGATTCATATCCAATCTTCCTCTCCTTTCTTTTTCAGCACACTTCCCTTCCATGCTTCCTCGGTTTCTTCTCTTGCTTCTAGAGTTTTTATTTTTGAAAAGGGCTTGCATTCATTTAGAAAATGAAGATATTTATTAATTTAGCTAATTAAAGAGGATTTTGGTTTCTTTTGACTTTCCATTATTTTAATTAATTATTTTATTTTAAAGTCTATTTATTACCTGGATAAAATACAGTGTTCATAGTTGCTTTTCTTTACTTGTTTCTTATGTGAGAATACAAAAACATATAGTTTTTGAAGTTCTTATATAAGTAATAAGTAAAGATAATAACACATATTTTGTTCGTGCCAAAAACACACAAAACACACTTACCCCTGACACAATGAGATGCATTGACATAATGAGATGCAATATGACATGTATTTAAAGTACACAAGACCTTACTTTGGATTTGAAGGACTTAATTGAGAAGATTATGGTAAATAGATATTTTCATGCAAGACACAAAATGCAAAGGTGACCTGAGATATAATTGAACTAGACATAAATAGATGCACAAAAGAACAACTAACTATAACCAAAGTCGAACTGGTGGAATATGCAATGATGTGACACAAATGGACAACTAAGTCGACTAGACTAGGATTGATGCACTATGCAGAGATGTGATTAAAATAAATGTAATAGAAAGTTTCAAACAAAATATCATGTTTATAAACTGCCCCTCTTCATTTGCTTTCTAAGGGAGAAGATCATGAAATGATGTTCGTATGTTAAAAACAAATGAAGAAGGAAGTATATTTTTTGTTTGGGGGAAAGATACATGAACAACAAAACTAAGAACCTAGACCTTTGTGGACTTGCATAAGTTAGGGTCATGCAGGAGTGATGTACCTATATCATAGGACTTTGGTGAGTGCCTAGGCTTAAGTAGGACTGTAAAAAGGTGCCTGGGCTTAAACAGGTGTAACACCTCATACTATGGCCCATTTCCCATGTATTAGATCATTTTATATACCAAATATGCTTGAAGAGAAGCTTGAATCAATTTAATTTCAAAAATAGAATTTTCAATTTTCTCAGGTACTGTTTATTTGGTCATTTTTTATAACTTTAAAAAAATCATATTTCATTCTATTCATGACCAAATCGTGCATACTCTATGACATTTGAAAGCTATATATGTCTACTTATGGACATATTTTTCTTATACATTTATTTCACTTACATAAGACATAACATTAACTTAAATTGTGAAGGATCAGAATACTACTGCTACTATGACAATTTTGGGAAAACTTACATATCTCTTATTCTATAGCTTCAATCATTTCCAAATCAGTGGCATATGAATCTTAAGACATATACCTTTTTATACATGTAAACCATTGAATTTTTAGAGCTCTATACAATTTTGTTTTATCTTTTGAAGTTTCTAGTACTTAACTTTCAGTTCCAGTTTTCCCTATATTACCCTATTCTGTACCCTAAATTTGAAAATTCACCATTAATTGTACACAACTCCAAATGGGATGAATTAGGTGCCATTTTAAAGCTTGAGATTCCTTCTATTTAGTATAAAAATCCCAGAAATCTAACCTCACATTAAGTACAGAACAAGGATGAACTAAATAGACATATATGGAAAATGCCCTGTTTCAATCTATATTGTAATTTGCTTGCAAAAACCCATGCAAATGAACTCATTTTGGTATGAAACTTAGTAGAAATAACTTCATATCACAAGATCCAGAACTAGAAATTTTCATACATTTTCTACAATATTAACATAATATTCACTATTTTATAATTTCATACAAAAGCAGGACATCAATAACCATTGACATTATAACATAATGGCTTGCAACATCATCCACTCATCATTAGCTTCTTCATGAAATTAGCTTCTTTCTTAGCCCTTTTTCCATTGTTTCCCTTAACATGGTTAGTCATTAAGGGGGAGTGAGATTCAAAGAATTTCAGTAGTAACAACACATTCATACAATCATGTTATCACACAATTCATGGAAACATCAAGAAAGCATCAAATTATCACTTGAAACTTTTAATGCCATACATTTCATAAAAATTTTGACAAAGTTTCATTTTAAAATTTGGATATCAAGAGGTCATAAACCTCATTAATCGACTCAGCCATTAATCACAAATCATCACAAAGCATCATTATATACATATGGCATAGCAACAAGTTCATGAAATTCAAGTTTGATAACAATAAGTATAAATAAGTAAATTACTACCTTAATGTATTCCCTTCCTTTCCAAACTTTGTGCACCTATTCTTTGGCTTGCTTAAGCTTCCTTCAAACTATACATATCATCATTCAAGCCTTTTAGCCACTGGTTTCAAGAATTACACAATACATTGCTCACTAAACCCTAAGTTTTTCACTTAACTTTCCTTTGATCTTTCTTTGTACAACACACTTGCTTTTAAGGTTTTGGACCATGGGGAATACATTCTTTAGGTAAAAATCATGAAATTTCTTCTCTAAATACTCCTCCTGTTCTTATAAAAAATGGCATAAAAATGGAAGAAAAAGATTTCCTTCAAAACACTTCAAACTAGCTATAGATTCTTGCTTCTTGTGGTTAGTCTAAACTTTTCCCTAAGTTCAATGGTTTGCAAACTCATTTCCTTGCTTAAACATGCCGAAACCCTAAGGGAGTGGAGAGGGAAATCTAATCCATGGTTCAAGCTTTAAAGACCATAAATAGCAAGCTTGAAGATGAAAGAGCAACTTACCACAAGTGAAACTTTCAATTTTGCCTTGAGTTCCCTCTTCCTCTCTTTTCTCTCTTCTCCCTTGCTTTTTTCAGCCCTATATTTGCTGCTGCAGACTCATGAAATGAAGTGGATAATGAGTGGTTAAGTGGTTTAATTAGGTGAATGATCATGGCTACTTTTTACTAATCCTTAATTACTTTTTTTGCATACTTCTTTAAGAAATATTCCAAGAAATAATAAAATATTAAATGGCATCACATGGTTTCTGAAAAGTCATGCACAAGAGAGCTTTGAGTGTTCCAAAATTGTTTAATTTTTCCTAATCCAGATATACCTTGAACCGAGAAATTTTTAACCGTACTAATAAATCATACATTATGAGAGGTATCACAATGAGCATTCAAAGTCTTTCTCAAGCCCAGACACCCATTCAAAGCCCTGCTCAAGCCAAGGCACCCTTTTCAAAATCTTGCTCAATCTCATGCACCCTTCATAGTCCTGCTCAAGCCTAGGCACCCATTCAAAGTCCTACTTAAGCGCAAGCACTAATTAAAACCCTAAAATATAAGCACATCACTACTATCAAAGTATAGTTTTGACTAGTATTCAAAATCCTGCTCAAGCCTAGGCACTCACCAAAAACCCATGATATAGACACATCACTACCATCGAAGTCCAGTTTCAACTTGTATGCTGGCACTCACCCAAAGCCCTATGATATAGGCACATCATTCTGGCATTGCCCTAATTTATGCTGGTCTTCAAATATCTAAATGCTTAGTTTTGTTGTTCATGCATCTTACTCCTAAACAAAATATATGTTTCCTTCTTCATTTGTTTCTAAAGTGTGAATATCATTTCATGATCTTCTCCCTTAGAAAACAAATGAAGAGGGGCAATTCATCAATATGATATTTTGTTTGGAACTTTCTATTATATTTGTTTTAGTCATGTCACTGCATACTGCATTAGTCCTAATCTAGTCGACTTGGTCATTTATTTGTGTCACATCATTGCACATTACATTAGTTTGGCTCTAGTTCGAGTTGGTTGTTCATTTGTGCATCTATTTGAGTTTAATTCAATTTATTTAGTCATGTTTCAGGTCACCTTTGCATTATGTGTCTTGCATGAAAATATCCATTCACCAAAATCTTTTCAATTAAGCCATTCATGTCCAAAGTAGAGTCTTATGTACTCTAAATTCATGTCATATTGTATCTCGTTGTGTCAAGGGCATAGACAAAATACGTATTCTAATATTTACTTATTCTTTATGTAAGAATTCCAAAATCTACATTTTCCTCATTCTCACATAAGATGTAAGTAAAGAGAAGCAACTATAAACATCGTATTTTGTTTGGATATTAAATAAATTAAACTAAAAAAATATTATTAATCAATTAATTAATTAAAAATTGTCTTAATGAAAATAAGAACAAGAAACAACAATTCCTTTAATTAGGGAAATTGGTAATTATCTAGTAATTCCTTGAATAAATGCAAGCTCTTTTTAAAAATAAATCAGATCAATAACCCAAAAAAATTTTAATTCCATGTGGAACTAAATTGTCTTCTCTGGTCTGAAGCATTGTGAATCCTCCAAAAATTTTCTTAGAAACCAAAAGTTAACCAAAAAATAATAATAACAAAAAAATTTTCAATAACTTTTCATTAAAATGGAATTAATTTCCAAATTCGAATGTCAAATGCTTTTTTTCTTTCAAGAACTCTTATTAATAAATGAGAAAGAAAGTCCTTTTAAATGACTTTTTTTAAATAATAAATAAAAATGTGAAGCATTCTCAATTAAGGTTTCTTTTCTGAATTTGATTAAAATTTTTTATAATGATATTAATAAAATCAAAGCAAGGAATAAATAAGAATAAGACAAAATGGTTCCAATAACTTTTAAGGAGAATAAACCTTTTAGAGTTACCGTGTGGAATCTAGAATCTTCTTTGGTGTACAGAATAAGTTGATAGCAAGCATATGGGCTAAAATGTCTCCCCTGATTCCATTAGTCAGGTCATTCGAATTTTATAAAATTATAATACTTTTTTAAAAAAGATCCATTCATACCCTTTTTAAAATAGGATTAAATTTAGAAGTTAATTTTCAGATAATACGATTATTTTTCTTCTTTACTAATTTCCCATAAATATCATTTAAATAATCTTGAATCATCCTTCAAATAAATTTCTTTCTCTCACAATATCTCTTCAACTATGTTTGGTAAAAAGAAAATTAATTTCAAAAAAAGAAAAAGAAAAAAAATTCATCTTAATATTTTTAATAGCTAATTATAACTCTTTCATTATAAATTTTAATATTTTTATAGTCAATAATAGTTTTTCTATTAAAAATCAAACACATTAAAATAATTTTTTTTTATTAAAATTAACTTTCTTTCTACTAAACATAGTGATGTTGCTTCTCTCCTTCGCTCGCGCTCATATTGGAACCCAAGCCTAGCCCTCTACTTTTCTATCATGCTCGTGCACGAAGTGATCGTGTCTCACCCTCTATTTCTGATTTGTTTTCTCAGGTCCCTCTGTTTTTCAGAGTTGGGACTTTGGGCTTTGGCCCAATTCCCACTTATTCCTCCTTTTGCTTCCACTCCAGTTCCCTTTTTTTATTTCTTCTTTTCTTCTTCTTCTTTTTATTAGGATCTTGTTGTGTAACATGATGTTTGGTAAAATTTTAGTTTCTGTTGCACAATAAATTTTAAATTTTCAGCCACAACGTGGTTCACATATAAGTAGCAGTGGATCTACTTTTCCATTCTATTTTTTCATTTTGATTTATATTTATTTTAAAGTCAAATAAAATTGAACCAATAAAAATAAAAAAAATTGAAAAATTTAAAAATAAAATTTCCATAAAATTTTTTCTATCTAATGACTAAAATATCCCTTCAAAATTTTAATCTTCATGGACTTTAACTTGCAAGAAAATCTTATACCAAATATATTATGTTCTCAATTAAATAAATGCAGATTAAATTTTAGTTCAAGTAAATTAAATTAATCATAGGATAGAGTTTAAGCTTAATTTAAAGAAAAATTATGAGTTTTGTCAAAGCCAATTTTCAAATAAGTCATCTAAACATAAACACGTTAATTCAAAATCAATTTTTATTATAAGTACGTTACAAAAAACCAATTTTACCGAATTTCATTTTTAACTAACTGAAAACCAAACAGGCCCTTAGTAGTTGGACTTTTTGTTATATCTTATTATGATTTGTTTTTATTTTGTTAAAAGAAATTCTCCTTTTAAATAATTATGTCTCTTTTCTAACAAAGAGACTACAAATTTCTTTTTCTGAAAGGTAAATAATTCACTAATTTTTGAGAATCTAGAAAGGATAAGATGAATTAAAAATTTTTGGTTACTTATTTAATTTATTTTTGAAAAGGACTTGCATTCATTTAAAAAATGAAAATATTTATTAATTTAGCTAATTGAAGAGAATTTTGGTTTCTTTTAGCTTTCGATTATTTTTATTAATTTTTTTATTTTAAGGCTCATTTAACACCTGAACAAAATACAATGTTCACGTTTGATGACTTCTCTCAAATCAGTTTTTATTTGAAACCCCAATTTATTTCTTTTTCTTTTCCACACAAGTGCACGTCACATTTTCGAGTGAAACATTTATGGTGAGATATTTTAGGAGTACTAAATAATAATAAGTAGTAAGTCCATATAAGGGAGATGATTTACTAGTCACTGGAGAAGCGTCAAGGGAGCAAATGTAATGTGGATTGTATTAATAGATTCTGCCAAGTTTCTAAGCAGAAGGTCAATGCTTCAAACTTCAAAGACTGCAATATATTTCTCGAGAAGTGTAGCTATTGTAACGAGAAGAGAACTTGCTAGCTTATGGGAATTACTGATGACTTCTGGATGTTCCTCTGCATTATGGACAATGCAGGAAGAAATCTTTTGACTTTGTGCTTAAAAAAGTTAAAAGAAGGCTTGCGGGGTGGAAGATAAATTGTCTGAGCCTTGCATGTAGAATCACATAAGAAAAATCAGTTATTAGTTCAATACCAATCTATCGCAAGATGGTGGCTTGACTTCCTAAATCGTTGTGTAATGAAACTGAACCGCTAGAAAGGGCGTTTATATGGGGACATAGGGCTCACAACAGGAAATTACCCACTGAATTGGAAACTACTCCAGAAATCAAAGCAGGGGTCGTCTTGGCATTCTTAACATTCAAGCTATGGATGAAGCATGTTTAATGAAGGTGGGCTGGAAAATGATAACTAGTGGAGTGGGATTGTGACTTGAAACTCTGAAACATAAGTATAATCGAGGAATGAATTTTGAAGTGAAATCTAGAGTGGAATCGGAACATTCAGCTTTTGAAAGGAAATTATTTTGATTTGGAAGTATTTGGAGGATGGTTACTGTGGGTTAGTTAATAGTGTGGTGCTGAAAGATGAACCCGTTAGTGTAATTCTGGCTGACGCGATGACTTTTGAAGGTGAGTGGAAATGGTTATAGCTTGACCATTTGATTACTGATGAGGCCAAGCTTAGATTACAGGCCATATTACCACCTACTAGTGTGATGAGATTGATAATGGTGAAGTGGAAGGGGGGAGTCACGGATGTTTTACTGTTAAGAGTGGATACAGACTAATTATGGGTGGTGACAGTTTAGGTGAAATTTTCGGTTTTTGGTCCTTAATTTGGCAATGGCCATGACCAAAGAGAATTAAAAGCTTTATGTGGATCATGGCACAGAGCAGACTACATACAAAAGCACTCCGATTCAGAAGGTGGGGTGATACGCTGAGTTGCTATGCTTGTGGAGGCATGGAATGTTCTATGCAGGTCACTAGAGATTACAGTAAAGCTAAAAATGTTTGGAATCTAGTGATCCCATCTGACAAGAAGTACGAGTTTTTTAGCAGTCAGCTAACTGCTTGGATGGTCTTCAATCTCAATTCTCATAGCTGGAGATTTCAATGCGTTCCCAGGAATTTGATTTTTGGTGCTTCTTGTTGGTGTTTATGGGAAGAGCGAAATGCTCAAATGTTCAATCAGGGTATAGGAGCTAGTAGTGCTCTGGGTTTGATTAGTAAAATTACTGAGTTTTGAAAAAGTATTTTGAACGCATGGTGTTGCTATTGAGGTTGTTTTGCAGAAGAAAGAACCTTAGAATCCACCAAAAAAGGGTTGGGTTAAAATCAAACCATATGGATCAAGTAAGGCAATCCTGGTCTTCTAATTCTTCATTTCTTTTTCATGCAGTAATTTGTAGGTGGTTTGCTGGCGTGAGAAAGATGGTAAAAATGCTAAACCTAAGCAAAACAAAAGTCACGAGCTAAGATGTCAGAAGAGAGGGTACTTAGCTCTGGCACTTTTCAGTTTCCGGACATGCACTAAACTCCGGTATGTTCTCAATGTAATTCTGCTTCCTTGTTTCTCCTATCCGGCTAAGATCGTGGTAGTGATAAAAAAAGACATTTTAAAGACTCCACCACTCGCAGGAACACTTACAAGAAATTTTTAGATTCATTTTATTTAGATAATTTTATTTATTTATTTTCATTTTATTAATTTTCAATTTATATTTTCTTGAGACCAAAATTATTAGTTAGGTTTAAATTAGAAGAAATAAAATTTATTAGATATTTCTTAAGAGATTTCTTATATTTAAATTAAAGAGATTATCTAATAGTATTGAGACTAGAATATCAATTTTATTATTTTTCTTTGAATTTTTATTTTTATTTTTAGGATTTTTTATAATTAGATATACGATTTCCTAGATTTACTAAGATTATTTGACTCCAAACATTCTTAGTTATTTTCCTCTATGTAATAAGGTCTCTATGTAGGGGTGTGCATGGGTCGGGTTTCACCCCCGCCCGATACCCGGCCCGTGCACACCCGGGCCGGGTCGGTATCACATGATTTTTTAAAACATTAAAAGTAAAATAAAAGCTAACTTTATGTATTAATAAAAAATTTTAATTATTAATGTAAAAGTAGACTTTTTTTAAAATATAATGTTATAATAGAAATTAATTTTCTTGAAAATTATAAATTTTTACAATAATACATTATTTTCATATAATATTAAATTAAGAAATCAATTTAAAATTTTAAATAAAATTAAAATATCAAAACCTTACAAAGTTTTTCATAGTAATCAAATAATAAATGTATTATATAAGAATATATAGAAAAAATTTTATAAAATCAATTAATATATATAAAATAATATATTTAAAAAATATATATATATATATAGTTCGGGTTGGGCCGGACAAAATGACCGAACTCGAAGCACGGCCCAACCTAAAATGAAACCCGGCCCGGTTGGCCCAGTAGGATCGAGTTGGACTGGGCCAATCGGGTCACGGGTTTTTTGCACAGCTCTATCTCTATGTAATGCATTTTCTTTAGAGAATAGTAAAATAATATTATTGTGAGTTTTTCAATAATAATTTAATGAGGATTGATTAACCTTATGAGTGTCATTATAGTTAGGGATCTAAAGACGAATTTCTCTATAATTTTAACTAATCATATTTGAATTCTGAATCTTTTAAATCAAATTCTTTCATTACTTTATATTTTCTAGATTTCCTATAACAGGTCTCTAAGGGTCCATATCAAATTGTGGCAACTTAAATAAACAAATCTGAAGCCATGAGTTTCAATTTATTTCCTACCAGTTATTCAAAAACCCGCAAGTGACAATACAAGTGTTTGGTATGCAAAATACCTACATTGCCTGGATTGTTCTAGTCAACTGCAGGGTTCTAATTAATATCCTTTTGTCTTCATTTTTGTGACCAATTTACTGGCCATTGAAGCCATTTTGTAGCTGAAATGTTAAGTGCTTAATCAGTGAAGCTGTGGTCCAAAATTTATGTCTCCTTTTTAAGCCTATTTCATTTTCTTGGACAGAATCAAAGGATTCATGTAACAATGTCTTCCTCATTGGCCTTCAAAAGAATCTTGTTTATGGATTTGCCGATGAAGCTTAATGTTTTTCCAGGCTGATGGAAGAAAAGAATAATATTTTTTTTGAAGGCCTGGATCAATTGGTAAATCTGGATAAGTCTTGTATATTTTTCTCTAAAAATACTTCTAGAGATGTAAAAGAGCTAGTGATCCAGATGTAGGGGATTAATGTCACTAATGATCCTGAGCATTATTTACGTATGCCTCTGATGTGGGGGAAATCGAATACAGAGCCTGAAGAACAAGATAGCTTGAAACTGAGGCTATTTATGATTTTTATTACAGATGAGGAGAAAAGAGATTAATTCAAAGAATTCAGCTACATTTAAGAACTATAGCAGAACATAGAATATGGTGCTATACAAAGAATGGTCTCTATTCACTTTCAGCGAAATCAGATTACTAAGCTACTCAGCAACAGTTCAGCTCAGTTAATAGCAATAGAGCAAGTAGTTCATACCAGATTCCGGATGCGATATGGAGTAGAATCTGGAAGCTGATAGTTCCTCCGAAGGTGAAGAAGCACTTGATCTGGCGTGCCTTATCTGCAGCCTCGCCTACAAAAGAAGCTATTGTTAGCAGAAATTGTGGGTCGGATCCAAATGCCCGATTTGTGAAGAAGAAAGTGGAACCGGTAGAACACATTTTTCTTACCTGTCCATGGACTCAGCCGCGTTGTCTCGATTTCTCTCCTTTCTTCACCGTTCTTCAAGTCTGCAAGGAGCTCGGTTCTCCTCAACTTCCATTCTCTCTCGAAGCTTCTCCCTCTCTCTCTTCCCCTCTATTCCTCCAATTGCCCTCTATTTCTCCCTTGTTGCTACCCACTTTATAGCGAAAATTTATTTCAACGAACCTTTTGGGATTTTGTCCGGAGATTTTCTGGGTCCACTCTGATCCTCTTCGATTCGCGCGTGCCCAGACACTGCTGCTTGACTGCTTCATCACATGTTGCTGCCCGTCCAGGATGGACCTTTCTCTTCCAGCTTTCTGAGCCATCGACACAGAGAAAGAAGAAGGTAGCTTTACCATTTCCATGATTTGCCTTGTAACTGTTACTCTGTTCCTTAGCTATGTGTCCCCAAGTCCTTGCGTCTCCCTTGAACGCCTAACGGCCCGTTTGGTTCGAAGAAATCTCTAGCCTCTGGAAAGGGAACATAGATGCTCTTCCACGCTTTGCCTGTTTGGTTCGCCGAAGAGTCTTTCCATAGAAGCAGCAAACAAGGGAGACATCTCGCCTTCGACCAACGGAGGGAGACTCGTTGCCTGTGATTTTTTAAAAAAATCTATATTTTAGAATTTTAGAATTTTTTTTGGGTTTAAACAAAAAGGTACACATTTGTCTGGGAGAGTGCTTAAGATATTTTTTTTATTTTCCTCAAAAAGTGAAAGATGATTTTAAAGAAACGATTTGTTTACCATTCTCTCAAAATTAATATTTTAGTTTTTAATAATTTTTTCCATTTTTCTTCTTTTTTGAAATATTTGACATAAATGCAAATTATTCAATTAAACACTGATACTAAAAAGAAATTTATTTTCTAATTTTTTATTTTTCTTTAAAAATATCCAGATAAAATATGTGTTCACACTTTCTCTTTACTTCTGATTTTAGTTTTCATAATCATAAGTGCAGCCCAACTCTCTCTTTGTGATTGTTTCTGTCTTTTAATTAATGCATTTCACTCCCCGAATGATGAAATTCTTAACTGAAGACCAATGCATTATGGAACACTTCATGATTAATACTATTTTGTTTTTATATAATATTTTAAATATCAATAACCGGATAATTCTCATTTGTTTTTAAATGTGCAATTTTTTCTTGAAATTTAAAGAAAAAAATATTGAAATGAATCTTGTTTGAATTTGAACATTTTTATAATGTTTAAAGTGTGCCTAAAAATCAATTTTGAAGATAATGCACACTCAAACCTAAACCTGTTTTTTAAAAAAAAAAACAACTTTGGAAAGTTCAATTTTTAGTGGTTAAAATATTCTGTTAGTGATTACCATCGTGAATGGTTGGCCAAAAAAAAATACCTTCATTAATTATTAGCTTTTTTTTTTTTGAAAAACAGGGAGTAACAACCAAGGTGGAAAAAAGACACCCAGAGCACCTTTAAACAGAAGCTGCCCGCACCTACTAGAGGGGTGAGAAACCTGGACGATGCCTGTACGCATAGGAAGCAAGAAAATCAGCAACTCTATTATCCACTCTATAGATGTGGGTTATCCGTATTGTCCAGGAATGTTGCATCCAGCATTGAATACTGGAAATCAATCTAGCAAATGGATGGTGCTCCAAGCAACCGTTGTAGATTAGTTTCCAAGCCGTCCCAGAGTCTGTGTCAAGCCATACATTACCAAAACCATTCCCCCAAGCCAATTCCAGACCTATTAGAGTGCCCCATAGTTCTGCACTAAGGACACCACACGAACCCAAGCTCCGTGTGAAACCTTTGATCTAACGTCCTCGTTCATCACGGGGCACCCCACCACAACTAGCCACCTCCAGGAATTTACCGCACCATCGGCATTACATAATTATAAAATGAGATTTATTGTTCATTTAATTAAAAAAATGGATTAATTTTTAAAAATTAAATATTAAAATATAAAATTATCAAAATGTCCTAAGGTATTATTTTCCTCCACACATCGTCGGTGAATGACTGCCAGTGACCTGTTAATAGCTGTCGACGATTGGTCAATGGCTGTCGGTGACCAATCAACCTTCACCGAAAAAAATAGTTTACAACTTTTTCTAGATTTTGCAATTTTATTATTCTAAATTTGCAACTTAGTTTTTAAATTTTTATTTTATAATTTCTTTTTCAAAATTTACAACTTCTTTACTCTAAATTTGCAACTTATTTTTTAAATTTTTGCTATGAATTATTTCAGTATTTTGCAACTTGTTTTTCAAATTTTACAACTAACTTATTCTAAATTTGTAACTTTTTTCTAAGTTTTTATTATAAATGGTTTTAGTGTTTTACAACTTTCTCTCTAAAATTTACAACTTATTTACTATGAATTTGTACCTTGTTTTCAAAACTTTTACTATAAATTGTTTCAATGTTGTTGCAACTTGTTTTACATATTTTATAACTTATTTACTTTGAATTTGTATCTCGTTTTTTAAATTTTTACTATCAATTATTTTAGTAAAAAATTTTACTAGTTACAAAATATGTAAAAAGAAGTTTTAAAAATATTGAAAAAATTCATAGTAAAAAATTTGAAAATAAATTGTAAATTTAATGTAAGTAAGTTGTAAATTTAAGAAAAAAAATGTAAAATATTGAAACTATTTATAATAAAAACTTTAAAAATAAGTTACAAATTCATAACAAGTAAATTACAAAATCTAAAAACAAAGTTACAAAATTGCTAAAACAATCCATAGTAAAAATTTAAAAATCAATACATTATGAAACTAACAAATTCTCTCCCCGCATGATAAAATGCTTAACTAACAAACCAATACATTATGGAACACTTCGTGATTAATATTTTATTTTTATATAATATTTCAAATATCAATAACAGGATAATTCTCATGTATTATTTTTAAATGTACAATTTTTTTAAATTTAAAAAAAATATTGAAATGAATCATGTTTGAATTTGAACATTTTATAATGTCTAAAAGTGTGCCTAAAAATCAGTTTTGAAGATACCGCACACTTAAACAAAAACCTGTTTTTTAAAACAGAAAAAGAACTTTGGAAGGTTCAATTTTTAGTAGTTAAAATATTCTGTTAGTAATTGCCATCATGAATTGTTGGCACAAAAAATTACCATAATTAATTAGGGGCATTCTTTTCTAACATTATAGTATTAAACACATTTCATGTTACTTCATTACCTTAGTGCTTTTTTAATGATACTATAAATTAAACTTATATACTTTTCCTTATATGTTTTATATTATTTTCTAACTAAAATTTAATAGGTAGATATTTTAAATTTTTCTAAATTCAAAAATTTGATATTTTTAATATATAATTAATAATTAATTTTATAATATATTAAAAAATAATTCACATATTAACTTTTAATAGAAAAACAACACGAAAAACATATATAAGCATTTTCCAATATATAAATAATCACATTAGATTATTGAACTCTCCTATATATTCCTTTCATTTCTTAATATAAATTACAATTAACTACTTTATATATAATAAAAAAATAATTAAAAATAATTAAATTTATTAAAAATATACCCATGTAATGTTAGATTGTTCCTAATTTTTCTTATTTTCACGTAGACCGAGTACTTAGTACTGATATTTTATTTAATATTGTCTTTATCCCTCAATCAAACAAACATGCCCGTACCGGACTTGAAAATTTTTTATTTTTATTTTGATATTTTTTATATTTTGATATGATTTTGATTTGCTGATTAAGCAAACCAGCAGAGTCAAAATAAATATTTTAAAAATTAAACCAAGCATCGAACCGGAAACTTCACCGGGCCACGGTTTTTATGGTTTAATCGATTCAACCGGCAATCGAATCGGTGACATAATAATTAAGTAAAAATAATATTATATATAATAATATATATAAATAAAATATCAAATTATTAAGAGAATAAATTTAAGTAATTTAAGTTTATAATAAGTTAATAAGCTCACATACTAATAATATATGTTAAATCATTGAAACTAATGTTAAAACATTTTAACATAATAACACTACATGATCATAATATTATAAAATAACTATACTTCTTCCATCCCAAATTATAAAAAATAAATAATTACTTTATCTGTATCAAGAAAAATAATTTTTGTAGTTAAACTCATTAATTGTACTACAATTTTAATTTTTTTCCAAAATTACTCACATTAAAAGTTTGAAGTAAGACTAATTAATTATCAATACAACCTTATTAGTAATTATCAATACAACATTAATTACTCAAGGATATAAAAAAAATAATATTAATTACTTCACAAATTTTATCCATGTCTCTATTATTTTGAGATAAATAAAGAGTCTCAAATTCTCTTATAATTTGGGATAGAGAGAGTATAATACAATAAAATTTTTCATTTTTATAATTAATAATTTTGGTAAAAAAATTTAAATTTAAGTTAAAGTTTACCCAATTTAAAAAACCTTTCGATTCTCTAAAAATCGCTACGATTACCACCTCAACTCCAGTTTTCCAACTTAAAAGCCGATTCAAAACAATTCAATTTAGTCCAACCCCTAAAATGGTTTAAAGCTGAAAACCAAGCCGTTTTTCACTCCAAGTGACGGTCCGACCGTTCGGTCCGGTTCGGTTCTCAGAACATTGGTCAAAACCTGATGGAATGATAGAAAGGGCGAGGAAAAAAACAAAGATACTGATTTATAAATATCAATAATGGGATAATTCAAATGTTTAAAAAACCAGACCGGACTGGCTAATTTGACCGATTCAATTGGTTACCGGTGTCTAGTCCGGTCCGATCACAGATCTCGATTGTCTCTTTCTAGAACTGGTGATAACCGGAGGAAAACCAGTCAAACCGGTTTATTTTTTATTTTTTAAAATAAATTTTAATTTTTTTATTTTTAAAAATAAAATAATATTATTTTTAGTACTAAATAGCATTATTTTTATATAAATTTTTTCTTTCTAGATTATAATATTGTATAAGCATTATTATGATATATAATTATTAATTATGATAAATTTATTTAACAAATAATATGAAAAAATATTAATTGATTATTTTGAATTCAAAATATGTTTACAAATAAATATTAACTTATTTAGATTTTAATATTAGGTTGTAAAACTTATTAATAATATTTTTTCTATATAATGTATAAAATTAAAAAATTATTAAATTTATTACCACCGGTTTAATTCCGATTGAACCACAGTTAAATCATTGAATCTTGAACAAATGTCTTGACCGGTTTAATATCCGGTCTAATTTTTTGAACCTTGGATAATTCTCATATATTATTTTTAAATGTATAACTTCTCTTGAAATTTATAAAAATTTGAAATGAATCATGTTTGAATTTGACCTTTTTTTTTACGTCTAAAATTGTGCCAAAAAATCATTTTTGTAAATAATGCATACTTAGGGCTGATTGTTTTATTTTCTATTTGCTTGGAAGTTTAAATAATTTTTAAATAAATATATAATATTTTAATTTTAAAAACATAAATACTCAATTTATTCAAAAAATTAATTAAGGAATTAAGACTTATTTTAGAAAAATTTCATAAAATGCTCGCTAAGTAGAACTTTAGAAGTCATAGTTAAACTTCTAAATTTCTCTTGAAAATGTCATAGTTAAACTTGTAGTTGAAAATTGATACTCATCACCGTGAATATCATCTTCATACTTAACTACATTCTTAATTTCAAATTGTAAAAATTTAGAATATGTTTAGAAATTCTTTCTAATTAAATTGTATATAGTCATTGTTATACATACTATCTAAACTTATGTTTGAAATTTGTAGTTAAATATGTAAAATTGGAAATCTTTTCTTTCAAACTCCAAAAATTCTTTCTATTGGGCATCTTAAACTTAAATAATAATAATTAAATCATTCATTATTGGTGACATATACTACATGTAATGCTTCTTGAATTTGAGGATTTTGGGGAAGACTTGTCAAATGATGTGTTATTTAATCACAGATAACGAACTTAATTATATGATCAATTAAAAAAAATAAATGAAGGACTAAACGTTGTTGCAGGTACTTCATGAAAAGTACAATTACAAGGCATTAAACTTTAGTACAAGAGCTGAAAAGATTCTGAAAGAAAGTGAAAGCAAGGGAATAATTCTGTTGAATAGCTATGCAATTGTGAGGCTTTATGGGACAGACAACTTCACTTCCATTGGAGATGCCATTGCTGCAACACCTGATGAGTTGAAGCCAGAAGATGGATATTTTCTTAATTATATAATATGTCAGAGAAGGATACTGTGAAGAATATGTGATTGTTCTTAAACATAAGAGGAATATCTTGCTCATTGGTGATGGTATCAACCACACTATCATCCTCATTGATGGTTGGACAACCTTCAATTCATCCACATTTGGTAGGTTATATCTTTATATTTATATATAGAGAGAGACATATATTCTTTACAGATTTTATTCCACAGTAAAAGAAACTTTAGCATGATCAATTTTTCAACCTTGGCATGTTAGTTTTTTTTTTTTTTTAATAGAGTAATTTATATAAGACTTTCCTCAGTTTTTTTTTTGGGTAGACAAGATTTTCCCGAGTTTTGTTGAAATTATATACTTTTCTATTTTCGAAACTCACAAATTTTCTCTAAAGACAAAAAGTAAATTGCATGAAGCTCTATTGAGTTTTACTAGATTATACAAAATTTCTTTTATTTTCAAAAACTCATATAGATGTTTCTTGAAAATAAAGAATAAATTACACAAAACTCCCTTATTTTTTTTTGAAGTATACAGTCTTCCCTGTTATTTTCAAGGGTGGCTAGTATATATTTTGAAAATAACAAAAAGTTTGTGTAAATTTTAAAAATAATGAGGAGTTTGTGTAATTTTAACAAAAAACAAGAGAAGTTTGTATTAGTTTTGAAAATATTAAAAAAGTTTGTATAATTTCAATAATAATTAAGAAAAGGTCTCTGTGTTTTGCTCTTTTTTCAACCATATCGTTTAGTGTTTAACGAAAAGGCTTTAGGCCATGCTAGTTACAAATATATAATTCATACTAAAGCTATTCTTGAACATTCATTCCTTGATAGAAACTTTAACTTCTATTATTATGCCAAAATGTTTCAAGAACATATAATCAGCTACTAGACGTCATTTTTTTTAAAATTTTGTTCTTAATTTTTCATGGCCAAAAGTTCTATTTTCTGAATCTAAATCCATATATTTTTGTATTTTTTAGCTGTTTCTGGTAAAAGATTTATAGCAGTGCATATCACATTCAGGAACACAGCAGGTCCAGAGAAACACCAGGCAGTAGCAGTGAGGAATAACGCAGATCTCTCAATGCAGCTTCGAAGGCTACCAAGACACCCTCTATGCTCACTCCATGAGGCAATCATATAGAGAATGGCACAGTCTTCATATTCGGCAATACAACTGTTGTATTCTAAGGCAGCAAGATTTATGCCAGAAAGCTACTTCTATTTCAGAAGAATGCCATCACAGCACAAGGCAGAACTGACCCAAACCAGAACATAAGAATCTTAATCCAGAATTGTAGCATTGAAGTATCATGGGATTTGGCTTTAGATTTGAAATCTACTACCTTGACCTATTTGGGAAGGCCATGGAAGCTGTACTCTAGAACTGTGTATATGTAGACTTATATTATGGATGTGATTGAACCTTCTGGTTGGTTAGAGTGGAATGGGACTGTAAGGTCGGACACCTTGTTCTTTGGTGAGTTCAATAACTGTGGGCCTAGTGCTAATATTAGCAATAGGGTTCAATGGCCTGGTTATAATCTTTTGAATGCTACTCAGGCTTTGAACTTTACTGTTCTTAATTTTACACTAGGAGATACTTGGCTTCTTAACACAGATACCCTTTTCTGTAGGATTACAAAATAATTAAGAAATTGAAATTTTGCATGGAAGTAATAAGTTTGATACGTTGTTTGCTAGAATGTTAGATATAGTATAACCATGAGTATCAAAAGGATATGAGAGGTGTGAATATTGTGATGTAATTCAAAAAGTGTAATTGCAGATAAAGCTTCTATAAATTTACTAATTTCACATGTGCAGAGTATGGGTAATATAAAGGGTTCCAAGCATGACAGTAATTAATATAAAGGCTTGGGTTTAAAGTATGCAGAGTCCCATAACATAGTAATCAAACTACATTATGATTGTAACAATACAGTTCAATGTCTTGCTCATAATCTTTTGAACATCACTAGAGCTTGGAACTTAACTGTCCTTGATTTTACATGGACCGATATTCATGGCTTCCTGATATAGACATATTCTAGTCTAGAGGATTACTAGTAATTTAGAAGCTGAAGTATAATAAATATTTTAACTTTTCACCAAAAAAAAAAATAAATATTTTAACTTAGTTCAGATATATATAGTGTAACTATATGATTATTCATTTTTAAAAGAAGAGATTCTTCAAAGAGGTACGAGGGAAAAGAGTATGCTAATATAATTCAAAGAGTATATCTGCAAATACAATGTGCTCATCAATTATTACTTTGTCATTCCAAAGTCCAAATTGCAAAATTAAATTTCATATTTTCAAAAATTGCATGAAGAATATAGTTCAAAGGTAAGGTCATATCTGGCTTACAAAAATTACATGAAACTAGAGAGCTGCTTATTACTTTCATGCTTTTATAGATGAAGATTCAACAAGTCCTTCAATTTGGCTTTATTTCACTTTATAAAATAGATGTAAGGGGCTATCCAATAATTTCTTAAGAATGTTTCACAAAGCATTGAATCAAATTAATCAATATATTGTCACATTAATAATACAAAGGAAAACCACGGTGGCAAAGGAAAAAAAAAGAAAAGAAAATTCCCATAAGAAAAGCTCTGCATTATATGTATTATGAAATAAAATTGTCACACTTAAGACTTATGGGGGGTGCCAGTTGTTGGAACCCATCGGTCTCCTTGAAGAAAGGCCTTAACAGTGAATTTATTGGCTTGTTTAGCAGAAATTGTTCTTAAACCCTTCCATTTGACCCTACTATTTGTTGAAGCACCAGGTCCATAATTCTGAAACTCAGCATAAAAAATGGTGTCCGGTGCTGAGTTTCCTACCCATGGCAACCAACCACTAGGGTTAATTAAATTCCCCATTGAAGATTGCATATACACAGTGGTTGAGTAATTCTTCCATGGCCTTCCAAGATATGTATGCACAGAACTCAAGTTCCCAAAGGGTGAAATACTGCAATTCTGAATTGAAATCCCTGTGTTCATATTAGGATCAATCTTCCCTTGTGCTGTAATTGTGTTCTGTTGGCCCAGCATAGGTACCTATCAACAAAACAAAAACAGTTTCAAAAGCCAATTATACATGTTTCCTTATGCATTCCACAAAGTCTATGGAATGAAATGTATTGTTTATAACATATGAATAGTGCGCCTTTCTATAGATTTTATATTATACTTCAATAGAATATGGATTTATGAATGACTACTATATTTGTGATTTTTTTTCACCTTTGGGAGTATGTTGCAATTCTGAATGACAGCTGCAGAATTGCCAAAGATGAAATCAACAGTGCCATAGATGTTGCATTCTCTATAGAATTGTCGGTGTGAATGAGCATAGAGAGTGTCTTGAAATGCATCAATATGGCATCTGTAGAACACAACCTGATCAGCACTTGCCATTAGTGCCACTGCTTGGTGCTTTTGTGGCCCTGCAGTGTTGCGAAATCCTATGTCCCTCGCCATGAAGTTCTTCCCAAAAACAGCTGACTCACACACAGACACAAGTTTAAAGGTTGGCCATACAAGTAAGAATTTAAATACACACTGATACGAAAGAGACGATGCTTGACTAGCTCAGGTTGGTGTGAGTATCCCTTTTAGTTTGTTTAGATGAAGAGAGAAAACGGGAGGAGATAAAATAAAGGGGAGATAAAAGTAGAGAGAAAATGTCTTGAAAATACACAATGATAAGAAAGAAAGATGCATGACCAATCACTGCTTAATGTTTACTAGGTCAGTCAATGGTCACTCGACGGCCGACCAAACGCTGGATTGTTGTTGGTTGGCAACCATTGACCATTGGCCTGCGATGGTTGCCAGCGGCCAACCTTTATTGCAAGCAACTAGCCTCTGTTGGTCTTAAATTAAAATAAAGTTTCTACTTTGGTCCCAATTTGTGATTCCTCTAAATATTTTCTTTTCAAAATTTCTCTACTTTTGGAGAGAAAATTTTGGGGAGAAAACTTATGGGTCCCATATGTTTTTTTCTTCAACTTTACTTTCGTCCATATTTTCTCTTACTGTCTAAACAGGAGAAAATATATTTCTCTCCTATTTCTCTCTAGTTTTTCTTCTGCCTACATACTTTTCTTCTCATCCAAATATAGGATTAAGCAAGCTGTTGGGGTTTCATTTCCCAACCTTTATGTATGGTGTAAACCTAGTTACGCGATATCTACCCTTTATCCTCAGCACCTGAGGAAAATTAGTTCTTATTACTAGTGGAGAATACTTCTAGTTCATGACAAAAAAAGAAATGATGTGTGTAAAGGTAACATGTGAATACCAAATGTTGCAGATGAGAAAGTCGGAGTGCCATCGACAAAGTTTAGGCTACCGGACACAATTGTGCTGGTCATTCCATCACCAACAATCATGACATTCCACTTGGTCTTCTCCACTTTTACATTCTCGTTGTAAATTCCTTTCTTCACATAGATCACAATCCTCTTGTCACTTTTTCCAGGGACATGCTTGAGTGCTTCAGAGATTGTTTTGTACTTTCCAGAGCCATCTTTGGCCACAACAATGTCGGCTTTTGCTTTCAGGTCCTTGTCTGATACAAGCAGCTTTCTGTCTTTGTGATGAAGCCATGCTGGTGCTTCATTCTCATTTGGTAGAGCAAGTAAGCGTCTCAAGTTTAGTGTGCTTGCAGCCTCATTAATCCATGTGACAATGGCGAGACTGTTGCTAGTGAACTCTGTAGAGTTTTTAAGGTAGCTTGTGACGATGTTCTTTAGTGATTCTTTTGATTCCTCTAAGCCATCTATGCATGTTTGTTGGTATGTTGCTGTAAGATCACACAAGCAAATAAATGATGAAGATAGTATTTTTAATTGTACATGTCAACTAACAAACAATCATCGTAATCTCCAAACCTTTTTTTAATATACTTGTTGATTTTGTTTGTATGAAATGTAGTTTAAGATAAATAGATTAAAAAAAGAAAAAGTGAACAAATTAAAAAGAGAAGTGACCAGATTTCCAATTTAAGTTTTTTAATTTTTTAAAGAATAATTTTTTTAAAAAGGATGACAACTAGAAAAATATTTTATTTTGGATTCTACATTTATATTAAAATAAAATAATATTAAAAATATAAAATTAAACTAAATTAAATCTGGACGTTCAATTTGAATATGAGGGATTAAAATGAATGAGAACCACCCTATGGATTTCATTTTCTTTGGAGTCATCATACACATTATGCATCATGCATTGTATTCGTTTCTATACAATATAATAAAAGTCAACATTCTTACGCTAATAGTATGTCAATAACTATTTCATCTCAGATGTATAAGTTCTTAGAAGAACCTAAAATTGTTTTTACCCTCTAACCAAAAAAAAAAAACCAAATAAACCATAATAGCAACACCATAAGTGATTAAAAGAGTGGTACCTGAAGCACTCAACCATGTTTGAAGATCTTCAAAAACCTCAACAAGTGAAGAACTCTGCCCAGAAGACAATGAGTTATTCAGATGATCAATGGCAAGACCCAGAAGCTCCTTGCAATTACTGAAAGCTTCCATGGTCCTATTATCACTAATCAAATCCTTAAAAATTCCTTTGTCACCGGAAAAATACTTATCAGCAGCATTGGACACTTCATTCAAAGCCACTTGAATAGACAACCTGAACAAATCCTCAGGCTTTACAACTTGACCTGATTGAACAAGAGGTCCAAGGCTGCCATAACAAGCATCCTTGAACAATGTCACATCACACACAGCTTTCACCGAAGCAGAAAGACCAGCTGACGACTGAGCGCTATTGTTGATGTTGTTGTTGTCGTCATTGTTGTGAGCAAGAGTTGTTCCTAGCACGGCAGCCACAACAACCCCGACGAGGACTACCACCGACAAGCTTATGATCGTGATTCGCTTCCGGGTTTTCTGGCTAGCTTCGAGCTTTTCTTGCTCGGATTCGTCGAGTTTGCCATAGGAAGACATGGTGGAGAGGTTGGTTGATTTGTTTGTTCTTGTTGCGAGGGTTAGTTATGGTGAGGGTTTTCAAGGAGACTTTATTTATATGCATGACGAAGAGTGGTGACGCGGTTTTACGTGCTAGGCACTATGTTTATGTATTTCATGCTACATTAATGAAGTGCCTCCCATGTTACACATTTATCATTTATATTTTATATATATATATATATATATATATATATATAACACAAACGTGTCTAGAGACAAGACTCTAAGTATGACAAAATAAACATATCTGGAGCCGTCCATTCTTTTTGAATCTCAATCGTGCACGTTTAACCTTCATTCCCCAACCTCCTAACGTCGTTCGGAACCAATCTGAAGGCTTTTTTTTTTTTTCCTGCTATTTTTAAAATTGGACTAACAGCATTCTTTTCCTTGTAAAAATAGGACCAACTTTAGAGCATCTACATTCTATTCAATTTAAAGACTTCAAATCATATATATATATATATATTGGGTTTTATGTTTCATATTACATTTTGATTTCAGCCGACTTTATTTTTTTTTTGCCAAAAAAGACTTTATCTTTTTTATTGACTTCAACTTTGTTCTTTGTTCTTTTTTCTTTTTTGTTCATTGAAATTTATTTACCTAGTTAACTTTTTTCTCAGTTTTTATATTTTTTATTATTTTTATTCTAAAAAATATTCAAATGTTATTTGGATTTTTATTCTTAGTAAAAAAAAAATTACATGATATTTAATTTATTTAATCGTTTGTTCTAAATGTTTGTTCCTTGAACTAATTTCAATATTATATACTAATCGATCTAACTCTTTTTGCGCGGAATATTTTTTATTTGGTCATCATATGGATGAAGTAATTTATTTTGCATTTGTTTGCAGACAACAAACCTTTAGAATATTATTTCTGCTGTACAGCTTTTCTTCCCCGTAAGGAAGTGGGGGAATAATGGTTAGGCACAGCTGACAGTTGAGATTCAAAGAGATCGGATGGCTCAAATATGATTTTAGATGGCACAATGGCACTGAATCATGACCCTATATATACATATACACATATATTTATTTTATAATATATATATATATTGTTAAATTAAAGCTAAGATAAAGCCATTTTGAAGAAAATGAAAAAGGAAAAAGAAAATGAGAGAAGAGTTTCATAAAAAAATTATTTTTTATTCATTGAAAGTTCAAATAATGTATAATAAACATATATTTTATGAGGATTTTTCTTCCATTCTCTTTTTCTATGAATTCCCTATCATGTGTACCAAACTTAGGCTTAGGGTATTTATCTAGAACTTTATTCCTTATCTTTACAAACTCTAAATGCTATGACTCACATACAGAGAAGAAAAAAATAGAGAATGCCTAAACACATTATATTTAAGATTTTCTTTAGAAAAACTCAAGTCATTGGAGTGCTTGAAAGCTTCTTGTTCCATTTTAGAGTTCACAAGAAGTTCATTTATATAAACAAAGGTTGTAACTTAATCAATAATAAAACATTTATATAAACTCCCCTTCTAGCCCACACCTTGAACTAAAGGTTGTAACTTCTCTATATAAACAAATTAATAAAACATATTATTAATTTAATCAATATGGGACTTTTAATATATTAAAATATTCTTTCCAACATTTGATAGGTTTATTATACTCAATTAGTCCATCAAAAGCAAGCAGACTATCCATTAAGTCCAACATATATATATATATATATATCACAGAAAGTGTGGGATAAGAATATAAGTATGACAAAATAAACGTGTCAAGAGGTTCAGACTTATTTTAGTGAAACTTTATATGCGTCGCACTATTTTTTGGACTAAACATGATGCCTTTTTTCAGGTGTTATATAAAGATTAAAGTTAATGTAAATTTTATTTTTGATATTAATATTGACATTAAAATTGATGATATATTGATTTTCTGACCATTAAAGCTAGGTATATAAAATTATTAAATAAGATAAAATTTTTCTAACAACCAATTTTAATTGTAAGGAGTATATACTTGTCAAAGAATAGAATTTACCTTTATTTTCTTCAACGTTAATAAGAATTATTGTTAGGAAGCGATAAATATATCATATGACACTACAAAAAAATTAACTTTCGGCGAGGACAAAAGTCGTTGCCGAAAGTTCATAAGTCGTCGCCGAATGTTTTTGGTGGCGACATTTTGTCGCCGCCAAGTCGCGGCCACAAGTCCTATGGCCGAATGTTTACGGCGGGGACAAAATTGTCGCCACAAAAAGCTCACATTTGGCTGCAACAATAGTCGTCGCCAAAGAACAAAAAAGTCGTCACCAAAAGTGTGTCGTTGCTGAAGATCTACCTCCAATGACGACTTTGGTCGTCACTAAAGATCTTCTTTCAGTGGCGACTATTTAAGGTCGTCGTTGAAGATCTACTTTCAATGACGACTTTGGTGGTCGCTGAAGATCTTCTTTCAGCGGCAACTATTCAGTGTCGTCGCTGAAGAGCTTCTTTCAGCGGCAACTATTTAGTGTCGTCGCTGAAGAGCTTCTTTCAATAGCGACATTTGTCATCGCTGAAGATCTTGAAAGTGTAACAAACCATTCGGCGGGGACAAAGTCGTCGCTAAAAAGTGAGTTTTTTTTTAAATAGCTTCTTAATGGAAAATTGCTTCTATTCTGTTTATTCCTGAATTGATTGAGAGGAAAAAAAAAAGAAATATTTAATATAATTAAAATTGGAACTTGTAACATATAATGGAAATAATATTTACATAGATAAATTAACTAAATAATTTAATATATATGCTCAGAAGTATAGTCTATATCAACAAAATATAGGTAAACTATCTAAAGTTTTCTATATCAACAAAATATGAACATTCATGGAAGATATAAATATCCTATATAGCTAGACTATCTAGGATTGCCTATCCCTTGCTTCAGTACTTGGAGTAGGATTAGGTGCAGTGGCAAGATTATGAGATTGTCCCTGAAAAGTTAACAAATTCAAGTATCAGATAGTGTATTACATATTTAATAAAGTATTACCTATGTCAAAGGATTACTTAGAAACAAAATAAAGAGCATAAAGATTAAATCACAATTTAGACTCTTGGACTACAAACCAACAAATGTTACAATTAAATCAAAACGCCAAATTCAGATCAATTTCCCGAGATTATAGCTAAAAGACAATGACAAAACAACAAAGTTTACAATTCAAAAGACCAAATTCAGAATTTCCCAAAAATTATAACTTAAAGACAATGACAATGATTATTATCATGACAACCAAGGTTTAAATGTAAAACAAATTAAATTCACAGAACCTTGATAGACCATATTATCACCAAATATCATAAATCACTGAACACATTCAATTTCTTCTAAATGCCTGTGAGGCATTTTTATTAGCCAAAGGTTTATACTTTAAATTATGAAGATTTAAAGTACAAACAATCTAGAGACTTTAAAACCTAACCAATGCACTCAAAAGTTGATCACAAAACTAAATTAATAAAATATATATTATATCTTAATATATTCTTCTCGGTCATTCTTGTATGCATATGTCTTTACACATCTACCATCATTTTGCACAAAATTTTCAACTTCTGCCTATTAAGGGACAAGAATAACAGAAGCTATGCTACAAAAGAATTATCTTGAATTTGAGACAGCCATTGACAATTATTCAATCATATCTTCAAATAAAATTCACATCGTCAAAGATACATATGTCCCTTAATAAATTAGTCAATTGAAATTCTCATTTCTTACTAATACTAATATATTTCAGTCACTCTCGGTTGACATAGAAGAAACATAGATAAATCATAGAGAAAATTCTTGAAACATACATAAAGAAATCATGAAACAATGTAATATAAAATATATGCAAAGTTTATAAATACCTGTTGGTAGGAAGCCAAGATAAGTTCCACCTTCTGCTGCATTTGTTCAAGCTTATGTTCAAGTTGTGCACGTTCTACTACACGTTTTGTTTCCAACCGTGCAAGTT
Organism: Adenanthera pavonina; assembly: GCA_026686845.1. Classification (NCBI taxonomy): domain Eukaryota; kingdom Viridiplantae; phylum Streptophyta; class Magnoliopsida; order Fabales; family Fabaceae; genus Adenanthera; species Adenanthera pavonina. The sequence goes on along the minus strand of JAIVEN010000012.1, from coordinate 15,675,473 downwards.
CAGCTGCACGATCTGCTTCTATCCTTGCTCGCTCCTCATCAAATCTTCTCTGGACTTCTTCTTCTATTTGACGATGCAAGGATATCACTATAGAAGGATTGATCACCTCAGGATGGGCTCTCTTCCTTGTAGGTTGAGCCCTATGACCTTTCCCTCTGACATGCCCAGATCGCTCACCAAGAACAGTCACTAATATCTCATCAGATGTCATTTGAGAGTGACTTACTTCTTGCTGCTGTATGACTTCTTGAATGCGTCCCTGAAATTAAAGAACACTAATATAATAGAAATCAAATTATACTTTAACTTAGGGTAAAATATAAGAATGAAGCACATACATGAATCTCACGAGATGTTGGATCTGCCCACTCACGCCCCCAATCTGCAGTCTTCCTTGTATGCTGCAATTCCCACAGTTGATCAGCTGGTGGAACCTCTCCTGTAGTGGGGTCTCTCTACAAAATATAATGTACAAGTGCAAAAAGTAATTTTAAGTTGGAAAAGAAAAAGAAAAAGGAAGAAATAAAAAAGAAGAGACATTCAACTTACTTCATTTTCTTCAATCTCAGCAAATGACACAGGACCACAAGTATGCTTTGTCAATTGTTTTTGCCGGTTTATCTTATTTCTTGCACTTTTGTCCTACAACAAAATTAGTTATTGATCAAGATTCCTAGAATGAAGTAAAAATTTTAAGATTTTATATTAATAATAAAGTACCTTAAATGTGGAAGTTTCAAAGTGTGTCAAAAGCCACTCCTATTCCTCAGGACTAACGTTAGAAGGTTGATTCGCCAACCTTTCTTCATCAGTGGCATATGCTTGATAGTGCTTGTGCAATTCAGTTTTCCAATTTGTAAAGCCAGCTTGCATTGAGGCAAAGGCAATTATCTTAAGCCTCTCTTCATTTTCTTCTATTTCTGGTTCAAATTTTTCCTAAAGCACAAATAAGTAAGTATACTTGTCATGAAAACATAAAAAAATATGTTCAATGAATATAGTTGGCATAAATATTACCTTGACTTTCAACCACAACTCCTCACCATACTTTTGGAGGTTATTGCTCCAATCACCCTCTCGAAAGGATATTGTGGTCCTAAGAACTAAACCACAATGGCTAGCGAAAGCCTTAGCTCCTGGTCCCACAATTCTTGACATGGAATCATGAATTTTTACTTTAATTTTTCCTCCAAATCTTGTTTTCAAATCTAGTTGTTTTCCCCTATAAATGCCTCTACCCCTCTTACTGGAATTGCAAGATCCTATCATTCATTCAAAAAGAAGAAAACAATTAGATGTGACAAGTTATGTGGACTAGTTATCTATACTATATAAAGTTAATGGAAATTTACCTGCACTGCTAATGGGGGAAGAGCCTTGATGTGTCTCATGAAGCTGTGGTGATAGTTGTTGAGGAGAAATATTAGTTTGAATCTGAGGAAGTGGAGGTTGTGAATGAACATGATGTGCTGTATGCGTGGAAGACACCTCATCTGAGGAATTAGGCCCTCCCCGTCCAGAGATAAGACCTTTCCATGCTCGACCTCTCCGTAGTGATGACATCCTATATGAATGTATAATAAAGGTAAGTAACAAGATAAATGAAATATATATATATAATTAAGGTCATTAAAACATATTGTAAGACAAGTATATAACATCCCTAAAATGCATATATCAATTTACCATGAAACTATAATATTTTCATCTAATTGAATCTTCTGTGTCACTTTCAGTAGTATCGATATCTTCTAATTCATTCTCATGTGCTTGATCCTCTTCTGTATCACTATCATTATCATCTAGCACATCTTCTTCCTCACTATCTTCATACACCGGTAATGCTATACCAATGTCATCAATGAATCCAAGCTCCCGAGTACTATGATTATTTCTTCGTGATGATTGACTCTCCTCAAAGCAAGCTTGTGGCTGCATATCATCTCTAAATAAATCAATAACAATGTTTGGTTCTATAGGACTTTCATTGTACATGTTCAAGTCAATCACCAACCGTTGATAAGCTTCTTCGTCAACCATAACATTGTCTTCACTTACATCATTACCACCATCCTCAAGTGGCATTTTGAAGAGGTCACGTGGATTTATTTTCACAACGACAAGCCAACCAGGCTCAACAATGTCATCCACGTAAAAAACTTGATTTGCTTGAGATGCTAGGATGAATGGTTCATTGGTGTCTAATAAATATCGAGTGTTTACACTTATAAACTCGTACTGGTCAACCTTATATCCCCTACCAATATGACCCACATCCCACGGCACTTAAACAAGTATACTTTTCTATTCCCCACGTAAGATAACTTGTAAATATGCTCCAACACACCGTAATATTCCTTTTCAGCATTGGTGTCATCACCTCTAACTATGACTCCATTATTTTGAGTTTTTTTTCCCGCTGCACGATCACTTGTATGGAAGCGAAATCCATTCACCATAAACATGGAGTACCGCTGGACCACCCGTAACGGACTGACCGTTAAACTTATAAGCTTATTACTTGCATGGTCTTGTGAACACAGCTGAGAACAAAGACCTATTGGTTACACATATGAAAGGTCATTAAAGTAATTAATAGAAGGACTCAGGTTTAAACAATAATAACCTACTCGTGCTCGAAACCAATTAGGAAACTCTTTGTAATGTCTTTGCTCAATTATTGAACTTTGAGCTTCAAGCTCCTTCCTATGCTCCCTACAAGTTTTTTACACTTGTTAGAAAAATACAAATCATGGCATTGTAGACTTGTTCAAATGTATGGTTAACTTACTCTATATATGGCCATACTTCTTCACAATTTTGTAGCACATACATTCTAGCTTGATGAAACTCATTGTGAGAAAAAGTGAATGATTCAGAATGTCCTTTTGGTTGACCAGCTTTCATGAATATAGAAAGGTCATAGTTATCATTAAATGTGTCATCATTCCTATGTGGCATATTTAATTTGGATGGAAAATCTTTCAAGTATCGTGAGCAAAAAGTGAGACTTTCCTCCACCAAATAACCTTTTGCAATAGAGCCTTCAGGTCGAGCTTTATTGCGAACATATGATTTGAGTGTCCGCAAATACCTATAACAAGAAGTAACAATTGTTTGAGTTTATTCCATTGATAAATGATAAATGTAACTATCAATGAAATGATTTACACAAGCTACCTTTCGATTGGGTACATCCACCGATATTGAACTGGTCCACCAACTTTTGCCTCTCCTGCCAAGTGTACTGGTAAGTGAACCATGATGTCAAAGAAGGCAGGTGGAAACACAGTCTCTAATTTGCACAAGGTTAATTCTATTTTTGTCAAGTTCTTCATTAGTCAAACATTTTGAACAAAGATTCTTGAAAAAAATTTCCAACTCTATAATTGGTTCGCACACCTTCTTGGGCAACAATCCACGTATTGCAATGGGAATTATTTCTTGCAACAACACATGATGGTCATGACACTTCAAACCGAATAGCTTTCGTTCACGAAAGTTGACACATCTAGTAATATTTGACGCAAAAGCGTCAGGTACCTTTAAGTTAGCCAACAAGTTGCAAAGGATTTTATTCTCATCGGGGGACAATGTGTAAGAAGCAGAAGGCTTCCACCATGTATCTTTATCATCTTGATATGCATGCAGTTCACTTCTAATACCCAAGTCTTTCAAATCTTGCCTACTTTTGAATGTATCCTTTCTCTTCCCAACCACACCCATCATTGTGGACAATATATTGTCAGAAACATTTCTTTCTATATGCATCACATTGAGAATATGTTGTATTAGTAAGCTTTTCCAATAAGGCAATTTGAAAAAAATGCTTTTTTTCCTCCAATTGTATGCATTAGTTGAGGAGTCATGCTTTCGCTTTCGCTGTGGCTTTGGATTTTGACCTTTCTCGAATATCACATTACCTAATCCTTGTAATTGTCTAAGTGCATCTTCTCCAGTTAAAGGTACTGGTGCAACCCTATGCTCTTCTCTCCCATCAAATGCTCTTTTATTTCGGCGCCATGGGTGATCAGGTGGAAGAAAGCGTCTATGTCCCATGTAACCTAACTTGCTTCTTAATGAAATGCAATGTGTGTCTTTGTGGCAACATGGACATGCAAGCTTTCCTTTAGTTGACCACCTTGAAAGGTTTCCATATGCAGGGAAGTCATTTATTGTCCACAAGATAGCCGCGTGCATGATGAAATTCGATTGAGAGCATGCATCATATGTTTGTACCCCTACTTCCCACAATTCTTTCAACTCCTCGATCATTGGTTGTAGGTAAACATCTATTTCATTACTGGGACACTTAGGACCAGGAATAAGAAGTGTCATCATAAAGTATGGGTTCTTCATGCAAAGCCACGGAGGCAAATTATATAGTACTAAGACCACTGGCCAAATACTATGATTGGCACTCATATTCCCGAAGGGTTGGAATCCATCACTTGCCAAACCCAACCGAACACTCCTTGGATCAATTGAAAAGCTAGGGTATTGTTGGTCAAAGGATTTCCAAGCAAGAGCATCGACTGGATGTCTCATCACACCATCATCTATTCGTTTCTCCTTGTGCCACCTCATTTCTGATGCTGTGTCTCTTGCCATGTAAAGTCTTTGCAACCTAGGTGTTATTGGAAAATGTCGTAAGACTTTCTGCGGAACTTTCTTCCCCTTCTGTTTATCAAACTTCCATCTTGACATCTTACACTTAGGACATGATTGTGCATCTGCATGTTCTCGCCAATACAATATGCAATCATTGCCACAAGCATCAATTTTTTTGTAATCCAAACCCAAATCCTGCATTACCTTCTTAGCTTCATAGAATGAGTTAGGCACTAAAGCCCCTTGAGGGAGAATATCTCTGAGTAAGGCCAATAATGCATCCATAGAATTGTTACTCCAATGGTTAAGGCACTTTAATTGAAGCAACTTCACTATAAAAGACAACTTTGACATCTTGCCACAACCTGGATAAAGTTTAGTCTCTACATCTTTCAACAAGTTATAGAATCTTCTTGCATTAACATTAGGCTCTTGACTCTCATCTAATCCAATGCCCATATCATCCACCCTAGGAACTCCATATGCATCATATATCATCTCTACAGGGTTCTCCTCTTCAATTGTATCATCTTGTACCACAACATTGGAAGTCTCAGATTCTCTCTCAAATCTTCTAGTAACTTCCCCATGCAAGTTCCACACCTTGTAACTATCCCAGAAACCCTTCTTCAACAAGTCAAATCTTATGTCATTTTGCACTTTGAATATAGTGTTCATGCAATCCTTACATGGACAACGTATCACATCTCTCACCCCATGTTGATTAAATGCCCATTCTAAAAAATTGTCTATTCCTCTTATGTATGTTGGATTGGTTCTATCTTTAATATTCATCCAACTTTTCTCCATTTCTATTCCATACAAAATAAGTAGAAGGAACAATTTAGATAAAAGAAGCCTAAAAAAATTCAGCAAAACATAGTCAAAAAATACATGACTTACTCAACAACAAATTTAATATCAATCACATCAGAGCATAAACATCAAGGATAGCATCCAAATAGCTGTCTCAACCTACAGAAAAAATCATTGGACCAAAAATTAGTTTAAACATAAATTAATAAATTATTGAGGAAGGCAAAAATCAATATATTTTAGTTCAATTTCTAACTAAATTTAAAATATTTGATTAACTACCTCAAAAAGAAAAATCCTTTCACATTTATAAAAAATGCAACAATAAATTAGGAGTAGAATGTTTAAAGAGCAGCTCCATTTTTCAGATAAAAGAAGCAATATGAAAAATCAAGGTTTTACAAATCATTAAATTAGGAAAAATACTCAACTCACTTTCTCTTGATCCCCGTTCACCAATAACTCTAGGATAACTGATCCACTTGTGTTGTCCACAATCAATATTATTTTGTTGTTAGCTCACTAAAAACAATAAAAGATCATATATCAATTTACAAAATCATTTTCAATTATTATAAATTGAAAGACAAACACTAGCCAAACAAATATATAAATCAACAAGCAATATAGCAACTACAACTGTGAAGTAGTTGTAGAGTGATAGGCAAGTAGTTTAGCAAAACTATCTGGAGCTAATTTATTTTACACTTGAAATAAGAGAAAATTGTTTTTCATTTTTGGATTAAATGTTAATGCAATAGAACTGAAAGCATTTATATTCCCAAGTAGCTAGTCATGGATATCTAACACTAGTAATCCAAAAGTAAACTACAGAGTTGGGCCCTCAGAAAAAAGATAAAAAAATTTAAACTATAAAATCCCTATACAATTTGGAGTATATAAAAAAAGGCTTTCCAATATTGTTAAAGTATATAGAGAACACCAAAAAAATTCCAAAGGTCCATATAGCTCTCACTTGTACAAACAAAGCTCACTTGACAAAGCATCACCTTCTCAATGTCCCTAGAATCAAAGGGTATTCTTACAGAGTATATAATAATTCATGAAAAATAAAATTCATAAAATTACAAAGAAAATTATTTTCTTATAGGTGGTACTAGTACTACAAAGTTTTGATGTGACAGTGGGACATTTGGAGGATCAGGATGCTAGTAAGAATGGATGCGATAGCAAGTGTTGTTTATTTAGAGTGTTATCATAACTCACTCAATTTCCATATTTTATTATTTGAATAAGTAAGATTGTAAATTAATTATACAATTAAATAGTTAATTTTTCCGAATATTACATTCCAAATAACCATAAATATTTTTTTCCAACTAAATAACCCTATATATATGTGTGATTTTTATTATACTTGATCAATAGATCAGTCACGTGGCCCACATTCCCATTGTAAATGATACATATACAACACACACACAAGGAGAACCAAATAAAAGTACAAAACTGACTTAATAAAAGAGTGTTGGATTGATGTCAATATGAGAAAGCCCAACTCGGGAATCGCAAATCATTCCTTCAGCTTTATTCTTAAATAAGATGTTAACATAATATATATGTATACATATATATATATATGCATGTACATGGGTATATATATTAATTTTATTAAGAAGACTTGTTTCAACAAAGCCTATAGTGAAATTAATAAGAACTTGTAGGGACACTATCAATGACAATAGAAAATAAAAAAAGCTCAAGCACCAGAACTGAGTAATTTTCAAATAATCTTCATGTCCAAAATATTTTGTTTCATTAAGAAATACCGCGTGAAATTGTGAAGGAATTAGCATGAAGAATGAAGATACTCATTGACTTCCTAGAAGCCTTGGTCTGAAACCTTGTACCTAAAGCACAAACAACCACATGACGTTTTAATATTCAGAAAATCACTGTCAACAAAGGCATAAAAGTTAGATAGCAAACCTATCAATACCAATTTCAGTGGCTTGAGATTTAAAAGGTAAAACAATGTAGGATATGAACTCACATGATCAAAAGACTAAGAATTATAAATGTAGCAAAAGAAACTAGTACAAATTTCTCAACAAAATAACATCCTTCAAAATTATTTCATTAGTTGTCAGTTTGGAAAATTGAACAACTAGGTTATAAAATCCTCAGAGCAATTTTATTACATAACAGACAACATAGTTGGACTACCCTTTCTATTTATTAAGATTCCTTAAACATAGTTTAAGGAAAAAATCTATTTACTTTGGCAGCTTTTTTGAATATTTTTAATTTAGCCATAATCATATCCTCCTATCTGTACATGACTGAACTAACGAACACATAGAACAAGAGCAGTACCATTGAATTAGCTTTGAGATTTTGCAGTCAGCTAGGTGCTGGAAGCTAGACCAAATGCTTGTGTTAGATGACCCTATTGCTACTCCCAAAGAGATATCCTACAAGTGATGGAAGCCATTAATGACATATAATTTTTTTCTTTTATTCATGGAAGGAATCTCTAGCTAATAGACCCATTATCTTTAGAAGTCATTTGTATCAGTAAAAGTGAAAGCACCCATTTATTTATGGTTAAGCAACCTGCATTTACAAATTTAGAGTTAACAATGATATTTGACAAATAGCAAATATAAAGTTAATTCAGCTTTCATACTTTTAATTCAGCAAATATAGAGTTCATTGATGAAGATACTTGCCTTCTTGGGTTTGAAGGCCAAAAGGAGAGGCAAATTAAATTGCTGCAAAATCAGGTTCTGAAGGTCTCTTACATAACCAGTAATGCTCTTGCTCTCGTTAGCAAACTTTCCACTACAGGTCTGGATAGCAGCATCACTCTCATAGAAGTTCTGAAAGAGAAGACGTAGATATATAATATTAGCTACCATAGTGACTATTACTTTGATTTCTTTATACTTGCTTCCTAAATAGTCTAGGAAATGATCATGTGAAGAAATAAAGATGACCCAGGCCTAGATTAGATATCTCTTCATGTTCTGTTTGGTACTACTCTGCAAGCATGGACGCTGCTTCCTCTTAATTTGGTGTTATCATGTAATACTAAGAACCTGTCTTCCAATGTTGTTTCAATTATTAGTTTTGACTTGTGAGTTTTAACTTTGATGTCTGATTGACTATGCACAACATTACTAGCACTCTTCTACACCAATGATGTCAGGGAAATTGAGAGCGATTGTTTTCACAAGCTAGGTTGAATTGCTCAGTATAAAAAATTATCTGTATATGGAGTTCACAAATCATCTAAGTTAGCTAACAACACTTCGAACTATGGAACTATATATTCAACCCAATGTTCCCCTCAACAATTCAAAACATTGAAAGAAAGTTGTAAGTGTTTTGTGAAACTAACATGTTAATTCAAACTAGGACGCGAACCTAGTGACAGAAGATGAGCTAGAGGTCAGCCGATGGTGAGAGAGACAGATTCAGTCTTCTGGTGCGAGGCAAGATCAAGTTCGGTCCAAACTACCATAGCCACTACTCTCATTCACTCTCTCCTCTACTTTGCTTCCATCTGCATCTTCTTGCTCGTCGTGAAGGTCCACGACCGATAATGTTGGTGGAGATAAGGAGAAGGGTTGAGGCGTGTTTCGAAGGAGAAGAGATCGCGTGGTAGGCAGAGGCGAGTATGGAGTTGCTCACAACTATGGGCTCAACGCAGAGACCAGAAGAGGTGATAGGTGGAGTGGAGGCAAGGACTTGGGCGGCTAGGGTTCAATGAAGGAAGGAATTGGGAGGGAAAGAAGGAAAAAAAGAGAGGGAATGAAGAAAAATAGAATGATGTCATTTCATCTGCACAAAAAATCCTGGCTGTGGATGAGGAGGCGTGAGGTCCAGAATTTCGAGTTGACCAGGCGCCGGGTCAACCAAAACATTAATCCACCCGGCGCAGGGTGGATCAGGGAGACACAATTCAAAATTGTTCACCCGGTGCTGGATGGACAAAAATATCATGATACGGCGCCGGGTGAAGGATTTTAAACGAATTTTAAAATCATTGTTCGGTGAGGGTCATACGAAGGATATATATATATATATATAAGTTTGGAAAGAAAAAAAAAAGAGGGAAGGAGAGACGATCATTATTCTGAGCCCTAGAAGATTTATTTCAAATTCTCTGAAACTGAGAGGGAGCACTCTGAAGGCAAATCTAAGAGGACTGAAGGCATAGTGAGGCTAAATCAATCTATTCTTCCACTACTTTTCTTTCTTTAGATTTTGTTCGGATGATTTGGGAGATTATTCTTATTTTGAATTTAAGAACCATGTTTATGCGTAGCTAATCTTCCCAGTTAGGGATAGGGATGTAGTCTAACTGGAATTGATTAGAGTTTACTCGGGATTATGACTCTTGTTTTTGATTGAATTTTTCCAATATATGTATGTTTGATTATATCTATCTCTTTTGTGCTTTATTGTGGATTTTGTGATTGGCCACCATGAAATTCATTCTGTGGGTAAACTTGATAGACTGAAAGGTGAAGAGTGAACCTAAACCTAGAGAGATAGACATAAACAATAATTCTAGAGATAGAATTAGAGGTTTATGGTGACTTTAGTTATAACTTCAAGGTTTAATTAGGAATTTTAGTTGCACAAGAGTGAATTAAAATCTAATTAAATACAGACTAATTGACTGAAAGGTAATTAGGATAAATTAAAAATAACTGTCACTATAAGTATAAGGAGTCAAGTTAAGAGTAACTTTAGTTGTTCCAGGAAGATGAAACCCAATTCCCTAACGCTCTTAGTGATTGAATTAAACTCAAACCCTTACTTTTATTGTTAATTTCTCTTAGTTTAGAATTTGATTAATGTTTCACAAATTGTTTGTTTTGACTGAAATTACTTAATTGAGTAAATCATAACCTCCCTTGGGTTCGACCTCTGTAATACTCCGGAGATATTTTTATTACTGCGATCGACTCTGTATACTTGTAGGATTCTGATCAGTTACGAAGGTAAGGCAATACTCCTATCCAATAGTCTGAAATGAACATATTCTTCAATGTTGTGTTACTATTTTTCATAGTACTTGAAGAGTTACAATTTTAATTATTTCATTTGTAATATATTTTTTATTAGATTCAAGTTTTCAAAATAAAAAAAATGTAAAAATAGAAATTAAAAATGATATTAACTTCAAAAAGTAGCAATTAACAAATTAAAATAAAATAAGAATATTATTGAAACAACATCAGGAAAATAGGTCACTGTACAGTGACCTAGTCAATTAAGCAAATATAAATTCAATATAGTTTATTCATTACGTTGTTTGTTTTCAATGGAGGGATTGGGCGTAACTTCTCCTCCTTCTCTCTCATGATAAGTCGGTTTCATTTGTATATAATTCATTTTAAATAATACTGCCATTTTCTATCCTAATCTACGGAATTCTATATTTTAGCCAGACATTTTGACATTTTAAAACTTTAGATAGGAATAGAGTTCAGAGTCTTAAGGAGCACATGATTTCATATTTGGTTTTTTCTAAATATAAAAAGGGGCACATGACAACTCATCTTTGTTATACTCAATTTTAACTAATTAATACTGATTTCAAATCAGTTTTTAAAATTTAAAGTTAGTTTTCTATCTAATTATATATCTAAATCTTAGATTATTTTAAAAGTATACTCTCAATTTGAATTTTAAATGGACCCATTTATTGTTTATTTAAGCAATACTATTGTTTATTCTTATTTTAATAAGGGTATGATTTCAAATCAATTTTTAAAATTATTCACAATTTTGTATAATTAGAATTGTTATTGTCAGTACAAAAAATCTATATGGCGATTTGTATTTATGCATTTCATAAAGAAATATTAAATTTTTTAAAATCATCAAATTATGAAAAAAAAATAATTGCAGTAGAAGAGAGAAAAATATGTTAAAACATGGAATTGCATTTTATATACAAAAGTAATAATTTAAAATTGTGAAAAGGATAAAATTTGCTCCTACTACTCCTTTATTGATTTCCTTGCCCCATAAACAACCCCTAAAAGGCTTTTTTAAATAATTTTAATCAAAAGCAAATCAACTTTTGATTTTCATAAAATTTCTAAATAATTAATTACTTTTTTAATCTACCTAAAAATAACTTTTATTAAAAATTTAAATAAATGGGCTCTTAATCAAATTATTCTATATTGCTTTTTAGTTTTTATTTGAACCTTGAGAAAGTAACAAGTAAATGCTTCAAGATTAAGAAAATGCATGATTTTATTATGTTGTAACATTATATTTTATAAATTGTAAATATGTTACTGTTTTGGAGATGAATTTTATATTGTTACTTTGATCAATCTTAAGAAAAATTTAATTTATATTTTGTCTTTACTTTTTATGTTGATATAGTTATGTCTAATATATTTACTAATAATCATATTATATCTTTTTCATTCACTAAAAAAGATATATTTACTAAAAAAAGAATGTTTAGTTTAATAAAATGAACGTCTTTTTTTGGCATTATAAGACAAATTTGTCTCAATAGTTTAACACATGCAACACAAGTTAAACAAATTTAAAATAGAGGTGTTCATGGGTCGGGTATCATCTTAGCTCAATGTCCAGTCTAAAACACCCCCAGGCCAAGGAAAATCGGCCCATGGCCCGATCTAGCCCGGGATGACCCGATATAAAAATATACAATAAAAATTAAATAAATAATAAGTTAATTTACATTTTTAATAGAAATATATTTAGTTTAATTTAAAATATATTTTTATAGAAAATAATATTGAGCTAAAGAGTAATATTTATCAAAATTATAAATACTAAACAATTATACATTATTTATTTTTATATAATATTAAGTTAAGAAATGAATTTAAAAATTGAAATAAAATTAAAGAATGGAATAATAAAATGTATCTACTATAATTATAAAATTAATTTATTAAATGAGACATATGAAGGAAAAATAGTTATATAAAATTATTCAATATTTTTAACAAATAAAGAAAATTGAAAAATAACTTATACCAGGCCAAGCCAACACGGGCCAGTGACTTCCTCAAGGCCCGACCCCAGCCCGATCCTCTTTGTGGCCCGGTTTCCTTTTATTTTATGATTTTTCTTTCTTAACCCAGCCTGAAATAATTGAGTCATCTCAGGCCATGGGCCACATTGAATAACCCTAATTTAAAATTAGCTAATACTACCATAATAGTATTAAACTGACATATATATATACATATGTTTTTTTTTACAATAACTTAAATAATCCATACATAGCACAGGTGTGATACTAGTTCAATAAAAGGGAACATCGTTGAAGATTCCTTAAAAGGGGAAAAAACAATTGAAAATGAATAATGCGTGTGCAAGTAATATAGAAACAATTTGGATCCTCATGATCATCATCTCTCAAGTCTTATCTCTCCCTATATGAGATTGTATAAAAATATGAAGGATGCCCAACTCTTTCTTTTTTCTCATCCTTCAAAGCTTCACTTAGAATGCCATCAACAAATAATAATGTCTTACCAAATCATCCTCTTTTGAAACCATTTGGATTTATTATCTAACTTGAAGCTCTAGGTTGAATTTTACATGATGATAGAATAGTACATATAATATGGTTATTAATTATGGATATGTCCATATTAGCATCTCAAGGTTTTATTAATAATAGTTTTATTAAATAGGTCAAATTTAGAATGACTGACCATTGTGCGATATCCCTTGACTTAATAGTAATTAAAAAAGTAGAAAAACTTAATCTCAATATTCTAATTAGGAAATGATGCTTAAACAAAAGACAATGTCAAATTTATAGGAAAAAGTTAATTCAAAAATACATGTATTATTTACTTGGTTTCTAACCATCAAAAGTAAATACAATATCTTGGGTATCAATCTAGTATGTCAACATCTAAAAAAAGTAGAAAGGTAAACCAAAGTATATAATACGAATCAAATAGTTATGTTAGCATCTTTAATATTTTACATAAATTTTACATAGGAGGAGCAAACTCGAGCATCTTGATAGTTTATTGGAAAATATGCTTATTGAGCTTTTGCACACAAAAAAAAATGGTTGATAGCCATAAAAATAAAATGAAACGGAATCTCGTTGGCACACTATGCTATCCTTAATAAACAATGCTTATACCTTAAATAGGAAATATTGATGGAATACTAAAAGTTCTTAGAATATACTTAAGACACAGTAGCCAACCGTGTGTAACCAATTCAATTCATCCCCTACATATGTGAACATGTTATTTATTGTTTTGGTATCTATAAATTACAAAAAGAAACTCATAATAAGGAAATGACTCACAAATCAATCATTGATATGATAAACGCCCTTTTCTCAACAAGATACTGTTAATATTAGCAACAACACAAAAGAAGGGGCATGTAAAAGGAAAAATGGATAACCATTGTGAATCATCATTTGAAATAGTTTTGGTGATAGATGGAATGCACATATATGAGGCAATCAATTAGTACAAAAACTCAAGGAAAAAAAATAATACCATGTTATGATTCAACGCAAAAGGTGCTATTAAAATATTCATTACATTATTTAAGATAAAAGGAAATAACAAAATACTTTGACTTTAATCAAGAAATTTAGAATAATTTTCAAAATTCATGTCATATGTTGAATTATTTCAATTTATTTATCATAAAATTATATTAATATAATATGTTTATCATTTCAGCATGTTAAATATTGATTTCTAAAATGAAATGAATAAAAATTTTTAAAAAATTACTTTCAGCAACGACCATTTTGGTCGTCACTAAAAGCAAGATTTCAGCCACGACCATAAAGCAATATTTGGCCGCAACTTAGAATGTGGCCACTGAATGTATGACTTTCAGCAGCGACACTGAGGTGTCGCTGCTGAAAGTCATATATTCAGCAACGACTTTTGGGGAGTCGTCGCTGAAAGTCACACTTTCAGCTACGACTCTGACTTGTCGTTGCCGAAAGTCGTCACTGAAAGTCTAGTTTTTTGTTGTGTGAGACACAAAACTAAAAAAGGGTAATAGAGTATATATGAAACTTAAATCTACAAATTTATTTTCTTTATATAATAGTTCATGTTAGTGTCAAAAAATGAACATATTTAAATTGGTGTCCAGATAATTAAAATAATAAATTTTTAGTGTTGTCAAAATTGGATCATAGCAGCTGGTTCAATGCTAGGTCAATCCAAATGAAGTCCAAATGATAGGGAGAATTGGCCAATTTTAGAATCGGTGATAATCATTTATGAATTGGTGTGAACCATTAAAGAACTAGTTAAACTAGTTAGATTTTTTTAACTTTTAAGATAAAATAACATTATTTTTAGTATTAAATAACATTATTTTATCCATAATTTTTTCTATATTATAATATTGTATAAGCATTATTATAATATATAATTATTAATAGTGATAAATTTATTTAAAAAATAATATGATAATAGTTTATTATTTGACTTCAAAATGTGATGATAGATGAATATTAACTTCAAAATATTTTCATACTAAAAAATGAAACTTGTTAATAATAGTTTTTAAATAATATATAATATATAAAATTAAAAATATATTAATTTTTTTGCTACTAGTGTCTTGACTGGTTTAGTGATATTTAAATCACTAATTTCACCCTTTTTTTAAAAGTCACTGGCCTTTTTGAAGAAAAAAGTTCTGAAGTATGAAATTCATAAAATAATTCGTGAGAGAGAGAGAGATGGAAAAATGGATAGACAAAGATGGATCATTCCCATCCTTTGTAGTGTTCTCTTGTACATGTTTTGACACTTGATAATTATTTGGACAATCTACGGCTCAACATTTAAAAAAAAATTGCCACTCCACCATATATCGAACTAAAATTGCCACTCCACCATATATCAAACGATTAATTTTCGATTTATTATCGAACTATTAAAAGAATTGACAAATAATGAGTTATTTCAACGCGTATGATCACGTTGAGTGGGACTTTCTTGAAGGGTTTATGAGATGATTGGGTTTGCACCACAATGGATTCAATGAGTGATGAAATGCATTAAGTCTGTCAAATTTAATATTCAAATGTCTAGGAAAACTATGGGACAAGTTAGCCCAAAAAGGGGAGTAAGACAAAGGGATCCACTATCCCCTTCTTTATTTTTGCTAGTCTCTAATGTATTGTCTAACATGATTTCCTAGTATGCTGAGAGAGGAAGGTGTAAGTGTATTAAATTGGCCAGGAGGTGCCCTAAGTCCTCCTGAGATAACTCATTGTTTGTTTGCTGATAATACTATGTTATTTATGAGGGCAGAGGAGGAGAGTTGTAAATGTTTGAAGGAAATATTAAAGGCTTATTGTTTGGCCTTGGAGCAAAAAATCAATTTGGAAAAGTCATGCATCTTTTATTCCTCAAATACTCCTGGGAAAGTGATGAATCATATTAATAAGATTTTGGGGATTGTTGATACAAATGATCTGGGCAAGTACTTGGGTTTACCTGTGTTATGGGGACACTCAAAGGTGACAGCTTTGGCTTATGTGTGGGACAACACTGATCAAAAAGTTCCAAGTTGGAAAAGGAAGATGTTATCTTTTGCTGGAAGAGAAGTAATGGTGAATGCAGTCATCAATGCAATTCCAATTTCTCCCATTTTTTATTTTAAATTTCCTAAACATACTTGCATGGAATTAGATGGGTTAGTGGCTAATTTCTTTTGGGGTCAAAATGAGGTGGGGGTTAAGATCCATTGGAGGAAAACATTAATCAAATCGAAAGAAGATGGAAGAATGGGATTTCTAGACTTTATGGGCTTTAATGAGGCTATGTTGGCGAAGACAACTTGGAGAATTGTTGAAAACCAGGATACTTTATGGATTAAGGTGTTAAAAGGAATTTATTTTCCTAATTGTTCCTTCTTGCAAGCACAAAAGGGGCCGAAGGCATCTTAGGGATGGAGTAGCATCTTAGAAGGCAAGCAACTTTTTATGAAGGATTTGATAAGGTAAATTGGGGATGGTTGTTCGATTAGTATTTAGAGGGATAGGTGGGTGGTGGGATTAAGTAATGAGGAGCTCACATGTATGAGCCCTGAAAGGCAATAGGTTGATTTATTAGTTAAAGATTTCATTCAAGATAGTAGGTGGAATTTGCAAATGTTGGAGGGTGACATGCCAGATAATGAATTGGAAGCCATCAAAAGCATTCCTTTGCCAAGCCAAGCAAGACAAAATGCAATCGAAAGTTGCTAAAAATGGGTGTTATCAAGTGAAGTTGGCATATAGAGTGATACATGCAGAGATGGATAGAAGTATTATGAAAGGGCCTAATAGTTCTTATAGAATGTTTGGAATTTTGTGGAAAACTATGTGGAAGTTACAAGTGCCACCAAAAGTTAAACACTTTATGAAGAGGGCATTAAATGGAGTGTTAGCAACAAATGAAGCCTTATGTAAGAGGAGATGTAAATTTGACCCAAAATGTGTGCGAAAGCGAGTGTGAGATAGTAGAACACCTTCTTTTATGCCCTTGGGCTGCCACCACTTGGTTTGGTAGTCCACTTGACCTTAAACCCAATGCTAACAATCTTTCTAGTTTCAATACTTGGTGTGTTCATTTTTAACAGGTGATAATCTGCAAGAAGAAGAGGCCATGGCATATTTTACGATATTATGTTGGAATATTTGGAAGGAGCAATGCAATGCCATATTTAAGAATAACAAGGTTAACCTAGTTTGTGTTTGATCTACCATTGCCACATGTCTTCAAGAATTTAAGACTGCTTAACAGGTTCTACCATTGGTTGGCAAAAAATATGTAGACCAATCTCAGTGAACATGGCATGTGCCACTTCTTGGTCAAATTAAAATAAACTGTGATGGCTCTTACCTCAAGATTTCTAACTCAGGTGGCATTGGAATTGTTTGTACAGATTATACAGGTTGTTTTGTGAGGGGTGGGTTGAATCTGTTAAAGTTGACTCAAGTTTAGCTATTGAATTAATGGCCTTTAAGAAAGTAATTGATTTGGCAGCTACGTTTCAACAGGTGATCATCAAAACTGATTGTGCTAAATTGCTAGGCTTCATTAACAAGAGATCGATTAAAGGCTTTTTGTGGCAACGGCAATGGGTGTTGGAGGAAATCTTGGTTACTATAAAGCCTAATTCATTACTTTCCTTCTCTTTCACTAGGAGGGAGGGAAATTGTGCTACTAATCTTTTAGTAGCCTTTGCTTCAAAGGGAGTAGGCTTAAAAGGGTGTGTAACTTCACCACCACCATCTCTCTTGCAAATGCTATGTTCTAACTCTATAGCTTTACAAAGAACCTCCAGCAATTCCATTTCTTTACCACAGGATCGAGAAGGAATTGGCTAGCTACTTCATTGTGTCTGTGTTTTTTAATAGCATGTTTAAGGCTTTTTTTGTCCTTTGTGTTGTTTTTTCGTTTTCTTTTGAGGTTAGTAATGTAGGTTGTTTTTCCTTGTATTTGGCTGTGTTTGTTTGGTCTTTTTGTTTCTGGGTTGTAATGTTTTATAGACAATCATCTTCATTTGATTTTGCAATGAATGAGTTTATTGGTTGGTAAAAAAAATCAACTTTCAATTTATTTTAAAAATTTCCACTCCAAGCATATATCGAACTATTAATTTTCAATTGATTAAAAATAAAAATAATAGTGTGATGTAAATCGGAAAAAAATTTAAAAGAGAGAATTAGAGGTAAAATGAAAATTTTGAAGAATCAATACTGTCCGTGATACAATTAAAAACACTGTATAGAATACTACTTAAAAGAATGGCAATACATATATATATATTTACTCTTAACTTTATATTAGATTTCCCTTTTAGTTCTCGAACTTTATTTATTTTTTTAAATTTTTTAATTTTTAAAATACAATCAAAAGTTCCCCCATCATATTATGAACATCGTTAATTATGTTAGCTACTCACAAACATATTGTGGCGGTGACATGTCAATTTTTATAGCAAAGTCATTAATATCATGTATTTATTAATCTTAGGTTTAAAGTACTTTTAAATTAAATTGAAAAATAAATAATTACAAAATAATCAACTTCTAAACAAAATCATAATTTTAGAATTTTTTTAATTTTTACCATAAAAATGAGTTGGATAAATGTATTAGTATTTGAGAATGCTTTATCAATACATTTTGTAATAGTGTTAGTAATAGAGAAACTTTCACTCCTTTTAGTTTCAAATATAAATCACTTTTAACTACTTCATATATATTAAAAAAGGTTGTTGAAAAAAAATATATATATATATATAAATATAAAATTAGAAGTGGATAGTATAAATTCTTATAAATAATATTTTAACTAGTGTTGTAGCCTAGTTGTGCCTATTAATAATCGACCAATATCAATATAAATATAAAATTTTTAGTGCAAATTGTGAATAGTATCCTAGTAAAAAAATGTGAATAGTATAACTAACTTCTCCTTTTTTTACCAATAACTAATATCTTAAATTTGATAAACATTTAACTTGCAAAGATACAATCTTATTCAAATATAAATAGTATTGGCTCTCTAGGAATCTAAAGGTAAAATAACAAGCAATCAAGCATGGTAGAAGCCTATTGGTAAAATAACATGTCTCTTATATTCCTAGAGTTAAGCCGAATTCCCACTCCCAAGTGTGTGATCCCACTACCCAGAAATTTTGCGTAGTCCCATGTTCCTCACCATGTCAATGAGTATATCCGTTATTTTTACATCGAGAGTAAGGGTGGAAACAGGCCAAATCAAACTAGACCTTACCTGAACAAGTCAGGCCTGCATGGCAAGCCTTAAGCCTAAGCTTGGCTTGTTGGCCTATATCAGGCCTTTTTCTAGGCTCAGGCTTGAGCCTTTGAAAGGCCTGGCCTAGCATAAACATTTAAAGGCCTACTAAACTAGTAAGCCCTTAAATAGGCTTGAAGGCTTAGACCTTCTAAACTTTAACTGGGCCTCAAGCCTATTTAAAGCCCACATAAATATTAAACAATTCCAAACACAAATCCACTTAAATCCTACATCACAAGCCTACTTAAAATCTACATCAATATCAAATAATCACAAACACAACAATATGGTCTCACCAAGTACTGATAAGAGAGAAAGCAAGTATAGCAATATGTTTCATCAACTAATTTGACTGAGACATATTTTCTGCAATGACATTAAATTGTTCTCTTATCTTTCTAATCTTACAAGCAACTATTGGATTTGAGGATGAAAAGAAGTGTATCGGAGGCTGTAGCCTTACTTTCAATGTCACTCTCTGAAGGCTAATGATGCCAACGTGTTTATGAGAGTTGCAACCACACCAAATGGAATATGTTTAGCCATCCTTCAAAGACATACAAAAGGATTCGTGCAAGAAGTAATATTCTCATATAAGAGATTAAAAAATATAATATTCTCACTAGCAACTTTAATTTTCTATTTTGCCTTTCACCCCATTAGAGTCAACCCTATTAACTTTTCCTCCAACAATCTGTTTGACAAACAATAAGGAATGAAACAAACAAACAAACAAAGCTAGCAATATCCATAATGGTGTGCTCTTCATCATGTTTTCAATTTCAAGTTTATAGAGAAGACCACAATACAATTATAAGTTCATAAAAATGCAAACTCCACTACAATACAATAAGTTCATAACAAAACAAACAACACCATAATACAATTTTGAGTTCATGATAATACAAACAAGTTACATGATAATACTAACAAGTTTATTAGTTGAAGACACAACACACAAGTATAACAATTCAAATCCAATCAAACTAGACCAATCAAGCTAAAAGGCAATACTAATATGAAAAGACATAATCATAACACCAATTGTAACAACCCTCATTATATTGTCCCTAACTTAGTCCCTAGCTAACCAAGTGTATTTAGCATTGTATGTAGAACTAGAGGAAACAAGATGGAGGAAAGAATCAAAGTGGAGAAAAAGAACTCCACGTCATGGCAAGAAGTAGGACCACTGCAGCAAGAAAGCTGTAAATTGGTTAAATTTTTCCAGGTTAAGAAGCTCCACGCCACGGTGGGCTTTCTGGAGCTGCAGTGAGAGCCAAGATTTTTGTTTAAATTAAAATCATTTCGGACAAATAGACAGAAGGAAAACGGAGGGAGAAAGAAGAAGCTCCGCTAGGGTTCATAATCTTTGGCCATTAGGAGTGATTTTTGGCCTCCTGGAGCTTGGATAATCATTAGTAAGTGATCCCTACTCCTTCCTCTCCATTTTCTTTAGTTTTGAGTTGAGATTTTTCAGGTATAAATTGGGATCTTTGATTTTTGTCAAAATCCACCAATTAAAACGGATAAAATGGGATTAATGGAGTGTGATTTGGTATTTATGATGCTTGGGTATGAGTTTTAGAAGGAGTATGTATGATTTAAACTTAACCCTAGATTGGTTTTAGATGTGAAAGCAAGGAATTCAAAATGTATATGGTTGATTAGAGTTTGGATGGACTTTAGGAGCTCAATGATGTATGGAAAAAGGTGTTGGAACCTTGAGTTAGGCCCATATGGTCTAATTATGGTTTTTGGTTAAGTGGTATATTGTGTTAATTGAGGTTTTATAGTATTGTAGAGGTATTTGGTTGACCGAAAGGGGTACGAGTGTGTTGGACATCCCAAGAAGCTCATGGAATCACGTGTGTGTGGAATTGACAACTAAAGGTAACTGGGTATTTGTATTGGTTGTATTGTATGTTATTATATATGTGTGTGTATATATGCATGTTTCAATTCATACCACGATATTAATATGTGTATGTGTATGTGTATGGTTTTCTATACATCATGGTATGCACACGGTTAGACATATAGAGGATGATGATTATGATGATGATTCAAGATGATGATGATGTGACATTACATGATGCATGCATGACATGGTGAAACATGATGATGATGATTATATGATGATATGATATGAGTATCACCACATGACATTGTGAGGCATATGATGATCGGGTGGTGATGACAATATGATATACGATGATATGATATGATATAATATATGATAAGGGAAGATAAGGATAATATCTCTACGGCTAAATCGCTTCCTATGGCTAAGAGGGAAAGGCACGTAATGGACTGTACCTTCCCTAAATCGCTACCAATTCGTGGTGGGAAAGGGGAAGGAAAACCACTATCCAAACATTAGTGTTACCTTTGGCTGGGTGTACTAGTGGGAGATGAGCTTGGTAATATTCTGGAATCAATCTTTACCGACTGTTGGAAGAGAATCACCTATACGAAATGTCCTGTTGTGATGACAGCTTGTGGTTCTAGCTGTGTGCGAGGGAGACATGTATTCTATTTCATATTGCATTCATGAGATTGTGTGAGTTATGTATATATATGCATGTGGTTGCCCTCGGTTATTGAGACTTTGTCTCACACCCTTTTCCCATGAACTAACATTTTAGGTGAAGGTTCTGGTATAAGTTTGGAGAAGACAAGGGAGTAGTGTACTGGACATGGGAACATCAAGTCTTTGTAGTATATGTGTGGAATGTCTATGTATGTTGTGCTAAGTAGGATAGCATGAATGTAATGGATATGAGAATTCTGATAAATGTAATGATGTCAATGATATTGATGTGGAATGGTGTTGGATGTGATGTTTTGTGATGCATGCATGGTATGGAGTATTGTTGAGGTAGTATGGTAGTGTATGTAAGCCCAAAGGGAGTTTTGGGCCAAGCATGTGAATTTTGGGCTTATAGCCCATTTTGTCAATTGGGAGTTTAAGGGGGTCAAATCTTAAGGAAATGGTTCCTTTGAGGTGAAACCTCTTTGAACGAGTTAGTTAAGTCAATTAGGATCTACTTGAATTGTCCTAAATGGTCAAATTGTCTTTGGTGGCAATTGGAGGTTGTTACTGGTGAGTTTTGGTCAAAATGTAGCTAAAAAGGTGTCAATTGTCCAAAATCTCCAAACAGAGATGGATTGAGATGAAATTAGTGTCTATGAATAGATTGGGATAAGATTGACTTGTAGGAGTTGGAATCAAGTCAATCAAAGGTCGGAGCATAAAGTTAAATATGTCAAAGTTTGCCCTAGAAGTTAAATTTTTCTTATATGACATCAGCAACGAGATGCCGCGATGCCAGGAAACCAGGCCATGGCACCAGTGAATCCGAGAGCACCAGAACCGTGGCAATACTGTAGCGGTTGTGGCCCTGCATATTGTTCATGCTATTTTGGTGTTTCTTGAGGTGTTTTGTGGTGTTTTTCGCTACTCTAATGTTTTGGAAAGTAAATTTGAGATGTTTGGGCTGTGTCTTGTTGGTTATTGAAGTGTTTGGTCAAGTTAGGAGGTGTTTTGGTGTAAGGTGTTATACTAATAATCAAGTCATCAATATGACCTCTTCTTGTTCTGGTGTCTCCCACACAATGAAAAACAATTGACATGTTGCACAATATAACTACACTAATAATTTTTTTAATTGGCAATATGAAAAAAAAGATTATATTGAAGTTCTTACCTTTTGTTTTCTCTTCAAACTATACTTATGACGAAGCCAATCTCCACCATAAATGAGAATTTCTATAGATTCTTCATTCAACTTAAAGCGATATTCATCAATCACCCTATCTCTAGCACTAAATGTAGACTCTGATGTCACAGTTGAGATAAGAACAGCTAGTATGTTAGCTGCCATCCTTGATAAAACTTTGAACTTTGCATTGTTATTCTTCCACCATTCTAAGGCATAGAATGATGAAGCTGAATCGTGAGAAGGGATATAAGGATCATCTTTCAAATAGATGAAGCTAAATTGGGAGAAGGGATATAAGGATTATCTTTCAAATAAATTTCTAACTCTGATTTGGTAGGAGGAATTAAATGCCTTTGATGCATCATTGTCAACATTCGCTGCATTCCTTTATTATCTCTTTATTATTCAACAGCTTTTGAAGAGATGGTCCCATCAACATTCACTTCACCAGATATAGAGGATGATTCTTCTTTACACAACTCCATATACTCCTGATATAAATCTTGCAATGCTTGTTTGACTTTATCCACATTCCATTTAGGCTCACTTTCTGGTTTATATATCAACGGGAAGCTTATCTCAACAGCATCTAATTTGGTCCTTGGATCCAAAACACTTGTAATAACTATAAACAAATTGCATTCCCCCCAATATTTGTCAAAGTTTTCTTTCATAGGCTTTGCTATTTCCCTCATGAAGAAATCATAATCATCTGCCGCATCATCAAATAGTTGTTTCACTCTATGAACTTCAACAAGACATAAGTTAGAAGTAGGGTATTCACTGCCTGAGATGACATGGGTAGCATCATTGAAAATTTCTAAAAGCCTACAAACCTTCTCAAGCTTCTCCCAATTCTCAAATGATGGTGTATAACTATAATGAGGTTCTTCTTCATGATAATCAGCAAAGGGATGCTTAAATCTTATTGCAGTGGTCAGCATCAAGAACGTAGAATTCCATCTTGTCGGACAATCAATAATAAGTTTTCTTTCAAGCCTTTAACACAACAACTTCACAAAAAGATTTCAACCGTGCATTGGAAGCATTTATATATTTGACACTTTCATAAACATTATGAATGACATCCTTAATCTTGCTAAGACCATCTTGTACCAACAAATTCAGTATATGCGCATAGCATTTAATATGAAATAGTTGTTCATCAAGCACCAATTTATTGCTCAGTGACAAGTTCTCTTTCAAATTCCTTAGGCATGAGTCATTGTAAGAAGCATTATCCACAGAAACTAAGAATACTTTGTTTTCAATGCCATATCCTTTCAAACACTTGAAAATTGCATTAGCTACATCTACTCCTCATCTTGGAGCATGTACTTTGACAAAATTCATAACTCTCTTTTGAAGGCCCAAATTTGAATTAACAAAATGGCTAGTGATAACCATGTATTTAGCTACTTGGTGACTTGACTTCTACATATCTGTTGTAATACTAACCTTGTTCATACTCTTCAATATATTTTTTAAGATTTTCTTCTCCTCCTCATATAATGCCAAACAATCACTTCTTGTTGTTTTACGAGAGACTTTCATAAATTCTGGATTTGCATATTCAAAAGCCCACATCCAAATTTGATCTTTGACAATACTAAAAGGACTCTCATGCACCATAATGGCAGCATCAATGATTTCTCTCATTTTTTCATTAGAATACTTCAAGCTAGGAATAATGAATGGGTTACTATCTGAATCACTAGAGGGACGAAATAGGATGGTGGCTTACTTTTTTTGTTGAAACATATTTAACCTCCTTTGTATGCAAATCTGTGAATGCCTTTTAAGATAGCCAGTGCTAACTCCTCTCCACCAATTGTGAGTTTCTCCTTACAATATATGCACATTGCTTTCTTGACACCATCCAAGAAGTTGAATTTCCTTAAAATCTTTTCATATCTCTGAAGCCTTTCACCTCTTTCTTGTGATAAGAGAATCTCCACCACCTAGAGTATTTTCATTTTCAGCGGATGTAAGATCAACAGTGTTAGTGTCATGAGGCTGACTTAAACTAGTTGGAGCATGCTCATTCTTTTGCTCTTCAGTGGTAGATTCAATTGTTTTGTCATTACTTTCCATTAGATAAGTTGGCATGCAAATAATTTAGCATTGTGCAACAATGTTAGGCACAGAAATTTTTATTTTATGATATTATGAATATGAACTAAGTGTATAACTATATATATACATATATATCCGGGTTTCATAAAAAAGTTGAGTGCCGTAAAATGAGTGTATCGTGACACACAGCAGCAAAGGAAAAAAGGTAAAAAGAAAAATAATAATAAATTAAAAAAGGAAAAAAAAAACTAAATGGATGTCCAATATGTGTGAAGCTTCAAATTAAAATTCTAATATTTATCATCCATTCTCTTCTTAATAAAGAAAAACATATGCCTTCAAATCTTATATGGGAATAAAGAGTAATTATAAATAGCAAAGGATCATTTTTTTGGACCTCCAGAGGAAATGATCTCATGCATATAGACAACTTATATGGAAATCCAAAGTAATTATAAACAAACTAGAGCATTTACATATATATATATATGTGTGTGTGTGTGTGTGTGTGTGTGTGTGTGTGTGTGAATAGCTGCAAGTCAGCAAAAACATCAGACAACTTTATTTCCTAATATTTTGCAATGGTCCACCAAATATTACAATTTACATTTCAATTTGAGTTGCTTCTTGTTATAAGGTTAATATTAAACTAAAATCATTTCAATATTAAAAAAAAGAAGCAGAACCAAACTCTCCCAAAAATTGTCACCTCAAAAGAAGCATAACTAAACCCACGGAAGCTACGGGGAGAGGGAGACAACGGGAGGAACAGAATGGGACGACGTTGGAGGTTATAGGAGACAGAGTCAAAGGCCACAGGAGATAGAGTAGAAGGCCGCAAGAGACAAAGTTGAAGGTCCCAATTGGCTCACAGTGGCTACGAGGGTTCGTTTCAGTCTTCTTGGCATCGGCAATGGAAGCTGAGCTTTAGACACTGAACAAGTCTCACAGTGGCGAGTCAGCGATGGAAGCTAACAAGTGAGAGCCAAAACCTAAGGTTTGTTCTTTCCTCACTCAATAGTCAATCCTCTCAGTCTTAAACCCTCGATGCTTGCTCAGTTGGCTTGGTGCTCACTTATTCACTTTTCGTTTTCTTAAAAGAGGGAAGAATACCATTAGAGGGAAACAATATATCTATCAGCAACATCACTTTTCATTTTCATTTGCAAATTGAATTTTTTATTGGTTTGTTTATAAAAAAAAATCAAGGTTTAAATATATATATCATATATTATTATATTATATTATGAATTATATATTATTATATTACATTATATTAATATATATATATATATATATAAACAGGCCTGGATTGACAGGCTTCAAGCCAGGTTTGAAGTAAACAGGCCAGGCCTGTTTAGTAAAAGAGGCCTTGGCCTATCCTATTTCTTAAACAGGTTAGGCCCTAGACTGCCTAAAAGGGGCCTGACCAATTCCCACCCCTAATCAATGGTACTTAATGCCAAGACCTCCTCGTTTGAACTTATCTGAAACACTTTTGGTCCCAAACCCTGTTGGGCTCGGGCCATTATTATTTGGGTGCTAACAGATAGTTTGTACAATGAATCTGTTTTCTTTTATTTCTTGTTTGGGTGAAACGAATATGTTCTTACTTTCTTTGAAAACAAATAAATCTAATGACCCTTATTTTATACCATTCATAAAAAATTAAAAATATTTAAAATACTTGAAATATTTTATTTTTTTATGAGTACACAATTTTAACCAACTTAAGTAGTACTTTTTTATGGACAAAATAATTGAAAACGTTTTTATTCACTCAATAAAATTTAAAATTTTATATATTTTAAATGATGAAAATTTAAATATTTTTATTATAATTTTTATAGAAATAAAGTTCTTACAGATACTAATTAAGTTACAAACCAAAATAAAAAAGTTCTATCAAGTACACTAAGAAAAGAATCAAAGGTGTAAAACCTTTTCATATAAGCTATCTTCTTACATCTACGCAAGCTTTAGGGGGATTTTTTTTTAAACTTTAGGGAGATTTCATGTATTTTAATATTGTATTATTTGATGGCTAAACAAAGAAAAAACTTATGTACTTAAACTTATATATTTAATCTACTTTATTCCAATCAACCTATGTTAAATGTATTTTATTTATTATTTATTTTATAACTAACGTTTGTTATTAATATTATTAACTTATTTTTAAATTTAAAATTCACTTGTTTGGATTTGATTTAAGTATATAAATATAAATCCATTAGTCTTTTCCAAAAATAATCATTGATTATTTGAAGTAAGTGAGTCACCGAGAGAGAGCCACACTATGGTCCCGTTTGGTTGTAGGCGGTCCATGGTAAAGGAATGTAATCATGTACTAATTCTGTTATGTTGAACGGTTTGATTGGCTTCATCCTCATTCTAGGAGACACCATTACTACATATGTGGGAGATAAGATTCCTTCAAAAAATCTAAGCAATTTGGATGCACATAGCTAGGAATCAAAGGATAAAAAAAATGCCCCTTAACTCATTGCACCATGCTTTCCGTGGATGAGCATCAACCCATTGTCTTTGTCATGGCTGTTGCCATCACCGATCTCAGCCCTCCTAGCACAATGTTAATGGAGTCCAGCATCTGTATTTGCTTCATCGGTGACTCATCATATTCAAACGCACATTAGCAGATTTGAACGCCATTTGAACTACCATCGCCTTATTTAGGCTTCCACCATTGCTAGATTCAAACACCATATTTGAACCACCATCATCACTAGATTTGGGCTCCCCCATCCCCTCATGAAGAACAACAGCTTCGGCCATTGTCCATCGCACCCTTGTGAAGATTTCAGTCACTCCCTCCACCCCCATCTATCCAATTTGCTTTGATTTGGAGATTTCTAGGTTGAAGATTTCTAAGTTGAAGATGTCCACTTTGATTCAAAAATTTTTGGGTTTATTTTAGTATAATTTTGAGATAGAGATTTTTATGTTGATTCTTACTTGATTTAATTTTGAGAAGGAACATTTTTATCTTTTCATTTTTATTTTTATTTAATGAGATATAAAAACAATTATTCCTACTTTCTTTAATTTCATACCAAACAAATATACAATGATTAGTATTTTATTCTCATTAATTCTATTCCAATCCATTCTATTCCATTATTATCATTTTCCTAGAACCTATGCTTTGGGAATATGAGTAGAAAAGGTGAGCTGTCTTGTGAAAGTAACAGCCCAAAATGGCCCTAACCCACTTAACCCTTCATTGAATGGGTGTAAAAAAAAAAATTTAAATTAAAACGAGGGTGAGAGCTGAAAAATTGAGCGAAAAAAAAAAAAAACAACCCTAGCCTCTTCGTTCTGTCTTATTTTCGATTCCTTCTCTCAGCGGAGGGTACCTTCCCACTCCCTCTTTCTTCGTCAGCGACAGAGAAGAGAAGAGAAAGAAACGAAGTCCCTTCCTTCTCCCTACTGGGCTTGGCGGCTCTCATTTCTCGCAGTGAACATCTCCCTCTTCTTCCTTGTTCTTAGGCTTCGCAATCCCGGTCGAGAAGAGAAGAGAAAGAAGCAAAGTCCCTTCCTTCTCTCTCTCGGCTCGGCGGGTCTCATTTCTTGCAGCGAACAGCTCCCTCTTCTTCCTTGTTCTTCGGCTTCGCAATCCCATTCCCTTCCTCAGCATGCCACCGTCGTCTCGTCATTGCAGCTAGCTGGACTTGTGAAGCTCTGACTCACTGAAGACCGCAGCACTCAAGCTCGCGCAGCCCGTGTTGGAATCGAAGGTATGTGGTATGTCATATGTGGATGTGATTTACATAACTTTGTTTTATGCTTAAGCATAGAGATAGAGTCAGTAGAATGTAAAATGAATTTGTGATTGGTTTGTATTGAACATTGAAATTGTGAATTAGTTGACAAACTGTGTTAATAGGCTTCAGCATAGAATGAGTTTAGTTGGACATTGCCACGACATTCGTCTCCAATGCCTTAAGCCTTTGTGAGACTCATTTCATTTCATCTTGCTCCTTCATCACTCAATAGTCTTCACTTTCAGTTTCTCTAGCCTTCAAGGTTGCCTACTATCGCCACCATTTCTGCGAATCTCCCTCCAGCACTATACCGTTCACCCCCAAGCGTCCATGGTCCACCTATGTGTCCACTCCAGTGAAGCCCCAACCGAAATGTCTTTCCCCATCTTGCCTTACTCTCAGTTCGCAGCATCATCTTACTTTCTCTGCCTCTATCATTTGATCATACACACTTGGGTCCTTTCAGCATAACAGTAATCTAATGTATCCATTGATGGGTTTCAATTGTGAATACACATTTCTGTAGACTTCTGAGCTTTTTTTAAAACTCTGTTTTTGCTTTTTTGATACCGATTGGAGTATTATATATCTATGAACAGAAACGAGTGACCTTCAAAGATTACCTTTGAAGATATCAGATGCTGTGGCTTGTACATTGGCGTGACTGTGGTCTTGAACTTGTTTTCATTTGATAATGGCTAGAAATTCTATTGCCAGAGCAATGTCCAATCATGTAGACGTGTTTTTCTTTTTCTGGCCCTGAATGGCTTTAGACGTTTAATTTGAAATTGTTTCTTGTAAACTGAAACAATACGTACTGCAAAGACTTTTTCCTGTTACAAGAGGAAAGTTATCTTAGAATTTATCGGAAAAATATCTTGTTTTGACCTATCTGAGTTCTATTGAATTGAAGGATGAAGGCATCATTTATAGGATTACAATTATCTGAGTTCTATTGTGATGGCTGGTTTGGTTAATTGGTTCTATGACAATAGGCAAAACATTAATTTCCATTGATTTGATACTTTTTCTTCATTGTTATGAGCTCCTATATTAGTATACTTATACTTATTATTATGTTAAATTTTGCTATCTGAACCTTAAAATTAAGTTACCTATTTCATTTTATTTGCTGCTGTCAGACGTTAATTTATTCAGGATCATCTTCTTTTGCATTTTAGGTATGAACTTAAGCCTAAAAGATGCCATAACAATGATGCGCATGCATCCTCATGCTCAAATAGTAAGCTTTCATAAATAGAATAAAAGTTCTCTCAATCCCTTCACTGTCTAGGAGTACTTTGAATGTGTCTTCCTTTTTTTTTAAAAAAAAACAATAGAATTTAAAGTTCTCCTAAGGTTTCTAGTACATTTTTTTGATTGAAAGGTTCAATTTGAAGAAGCCAAAATTTTTGAACTTTTATGATCTACATGTAATGCACCATCTCCTTTTATATGCTTTATTATGAAATCTGGTTTGATTCTTACAATCTTTCATAATGATTATCTCTTTAGGTTGAGCAATAAGCCAGTTCTACATTTTGCAATTCTCTACGAAATGGAACATCAAAACATTCAACAAATCTAGCATTGATTATTTTATGGTCGTGTGTGTGTGTGTTTTTTTTTTTTAAATATGTATCTCATTTAATAGGTTGATTTCATAGTGATCATGAAGACTTTTATGGTTGTGTTGTGCTTAGTAAGAATGTCAGCTATTTTTTTTCCTATTGTGTGATTGCTGACTGACTGGAAATAGGGGGAAATGACATTGTTAAAGGCTTTATTTTTCAGCTATTTTTTGTCCCAATGGGCCAACTTGAACCTGATGTCAGCCTGGCTCAGCCCTAGGTTTGGCCAGGCCATATGCTAGAAAAGCTAGCTTTTTTTTTTTTTTCCTTTGGGGGTTAGGGGGTGTCATTGGCCTGGCCATTAAGCTATAGGATAATGTATGGTCTGGCCTATGCTCACCCCTACTCCATACTGTATGAGAAAGATTATTATTTTTAAAGGACCAACAATTGATTCATAATCCATTTCAATTTTTGATTCAAGCGTTTCATCCGAAGAAGTCATACATAGAAACAATCTTTAACAAATATAAGATATCACTTGCTCTGCAAATCTTAGTTGAGGATATTAAAAGGTTGCTTTTTAAGTTTGCGTTATTTAAAATGTTTACTCCTGGAAGCTATATCATTGTACAAGACTATTTTCATCTTATCTTTATATAAATGTTTTTACTTTCTGGTAAAAAAAAAGTTCAAAACCAATGAGTTAAAGTCTAAGATTTTTTTTTTAAATTATGGAGAAAATATATATTCTCATTCTTATTCATTTTCTCATTCCTATACAAAATATTCTGTGATTCTTATACATTCCCCTTCTTGTATAAAATATTCTGCAAAGTAAACAGGGCCCTGTCACATCATTGCCTTATTTGTAGAAACTATTTCCAATTTCTATTCCTATTGTCCAATTGTATGGCCACGGGCCAGCCCACTCTGCCAACTCTGTCATCAAAGTCTCCTTTTGCAGTAAGTATTTGCTACTCGTTAGCCTCTTTTGTTGCAGCAAGTAGTGATTCAATTCACCTTACTACAACCTAACTCTGTTTTACTGATGCCATCTTTTGAGCCTGTGAAAGGGTGATCTTCTCTTTTCATTTTTAAAAAAATATTTGGAGCTTTGATAACTTTCTATGGTTTATGTGGCATGGTTATACATTAAAAAAAAATATTGGTTGTGAAGTAATTTGGAGAACAATCTAGAGTTATTAAACCTCTCCTTATTCAAAGAATCTGGTGGATCTCAATTTTGTATTTTCTTTGTTTGTCTTTATTTTAAGCACTTCAATTATCAATTTTAATCATATCTGTCTCAGTCTGGTAAACCAAACAAATACTGCCTTTATAAGGAAATTTGGAATTCTAATATTTATAGATTATAGATAATAGAATCGAAACTACAGAAACTTACTCTGAATCTCAATTTTCTCCACTCATGATATATTTATATTGAAAAATTTTGTTAAAATTAATGTTAGTTTGTTCAAAGGGGAAGGGGATGCGTAAAAATACTGATGCACACATGTGGTTGTCACACATAGATGTATGTGCATGCACATTCACACACTCCGATAAGCATATTACTGTCATTTATCTATTTAAACTGTGTGTTTAATAGTTAGTAGTGTTCGATATTGATAATTCATATTGGACTAGACACTTGAAAAATGGAAATTTGCAAGGTTTATGTAACTTTGCTTATTTATTTATTGCTTGGTGAAGCAGATCAACAGCTGATTTGGCTCCCCCAGAGCAGGAAAAAAATGCCTCTGTATGATTGTATGTTCCTATTCAAGCCTCATATACATAAGGATGCTGTCATGGATTTGGTTCGGAGGGTGGGAAGACATGTTTATAAAAGAAATGGAGTCCTCACCGATGTTAAGTCTTTTGGAACAGTTCAGTTGGGCTATGGTATTAGAAAGCTAGATGGCAGGTATTATCAGGTGAGGTTAGATAATTCATGACGTTGCATTGATGGTTTTTACATTATATTATTTAAAAAAAATCTTCTATAAACATTTCTTTAGATAACATCTACTAATGTAGCCTTGTAGGCACTGCATGTTAGCGTTGAACTTCCATATTGATTCCCAAGAACTTATAAGAATGCAACTAATGTTTCATTTTGTGTTATATGATTTGAAGATTATAGCAATAACATATAATATAATTCAATTAAATCCTACTGCTTTTTGAGATTAATGAAACAATTAGCCAATCTGTATGGTTAATTTTAGGTTATATGAATTCTGGCACAGTATTGAGTCTATTGACATCCTAAACTGCATGATTTTTTTCTTCTGCCTTTGACCTGTTAGTCTCATTTTAGTAACAGAGCTATTTATAAGATGAGTGGCTGAACCACCATTTTTAGGATAATTATGATGGAAACCTGAATGCCGAACTGGGATCATTTGTAAAATATGCAAAAGTATACAAACTACATACAAATCAGCAAATCTAGTAATACAATGAGTTCCCCTGGTTATTCAAGACATAAGGAATATTTCAAATACTTCCGAAAGCTTTTCCACTCCTTTCCTCTTCATCCTTTTAAACCTCAAAACAATTGGCAAAACTTTTGAAAACAGTTCCTTTTAAAACTACCCGAAAGCTGACCAGAATGGTTTTATAACCAACCTCAATTCCCTTAAGCTACCCAAACTGTTACATAACTATCCTCCACTGCTTAAAAACTACCAAAAGTTACATAATGGTGGGCTCTTTGTCCTCTGGTGTGAACAGGGAAATGGGTATCCCATAAATACTTGGCCCTCTTGAAACTTCTCCTTCTCCTCAAGGCGAGTATTAGAAGTTGTGTTGTGACTAATGGAATCTTTCCAATTGGACTTTGCTCTATTTTCCTCAAAAATACTTATTGAATAGCTTTCAGTTCCAGAATATCAACCAGCACCATCACCTCTTGCTCCTTGATGTTCCCTTCTAAATTTATTTCATTTGTGGCAGTTAACCTCATCATTGTACTCTTGAAAGTTTCAGCGGCATGGTTAGAGTTTTCATTTTCTTCGTGTGCAATTTGTCCTCCCTTTTCATTGCCAGTATTTTCTCTCTTCATTTCTTTCCATCTCAGATGGAGATGGGTGCAAATTTTCTTTATTCCTTCTCACCAGCAGTTGTAGGAATGAGTAATAATTGGTTTTTCTTTTGAAGACTTCATCTCTTGTCAATTTCTTCTCCTGTGGTTCCTTCTGCTGGATCAAAGTGAAGAAGCTCTAGTTTTGGTCATTGAGCAGTTTCTTCCCTAGCTCTCCTCTACTTAAAATCTTTCTCAAATTAGGCTCCTTTTCTATTTCATCTCTTTTTCTTTCAATTTATTCACACAGCCAAAATTCTTTTCTAAATTCTACCAACTCCTTTCTCAAGTCCAGCAAATTCAGACTTCACTGGAAAAAAAAAAAAAATAGGAATTCTCAGACTTATTTCCATTTTCACTCTTTCCATCTTTCTTTCATTTACATCAAGGTCTCTTTCCAACTCCTTAAATATACACTTCACTCATGTTCTTCATGGGACTATCACTGCATTGATACCAAATTGATGGAAGCCAGAATACAAAACTACTATATACGTATAATATGCAGGAATACACTTTACAAATAGGCATCTAGTAATACATTCAATTTCCCTAGTTAGTTGAGATGCGAGAATTTCTCCCCAACATTCTCCTCAATATTTTCCCATACCCTTCCCGCTCAGTACTCTTCACCAAAAAGAGAAGAGAGAAAAGAAGAGGAGGGGGGGGGGGGGTTGTGGGGCCGCGCAAGAAGTGAACTGTCCTAAACAGTTGCCATGCATGCATGTCTGCTGCCCAAAACTACAGTTAGAGCAACGTTTTCAATGGTGCTGAGCAAGTCAAATCAAGTTGGTGGGATTCAACAATTTGTCTGGTCTCCTGTTGAAATTTGATAGACTGTGTGGTATTTCAGTATTTCATCATGAAGCCTCATTCAAGGGTAGTTTTACCTAGTCCGTGATTTATCCCTAGAGATCATGGTCTTGTTACTAGACGTGCATGCCAAGCATAATGCAAGTTAGGCTGAGTTCCCATGAATAAATATCCTTTAAAGGTCTCTCTATCTTGTTATACATCTCAAATTTACAGTTCAGATTTAACACTGATCTTGCCTGATGGATTTTACTTGTGAGACAGCTGTTTCCCTAACTGACCTGTTTAGAATTGATGCAATCTGTTACTTGCGTCCTATGTTAATTAAAAGAAGAAAAAAAAGCATGAAGTACTTTCTTTTACATGGAACTTTAAAGAGTTTTAGGATAATATTGACGAAACAGTGCCTTTTAATTTTGATCATATCAGTTATAAAATGGTTCTCAGATTTCGTAGTTCTCCATGTATCTTGCCTCTTTTGTAATTTACAATTGTGATGCAGTAGTTTTTTCTTTTAACTATTTTACTTGTAAGTGTCTGTCACCTCTTTCAAATTGGGTAGATAGATTAATATCTTTGAAAATTGTACCATCGTAATAAGTCGGCACTATTCTATTTCCATGATTGTAGGGTCTAATGATGCAAATGACTATGATGACTACACCCAACATCAACAAGGAGCTGCATTACTTAAACAAGGAAGACCGGCTACTTCGTTGGCTTCTGGTTAAACACCGCGACACACAATATGGGCTTGACTTCCTAAATGAGGAGAATACTAAACTTGAGATCAGCCGATGGCCTCGTAGCAGCCTATATGAAGATGATATTTTCTATGACGAACATGACGACAGCGATGATGAGGACGATGAGGAATATAGAGTGGAGGAGGAGGAGGAGGAGGAGGAGGACAAAAAAGGAGAGAGGAAGATGGATTAAAATGTGATGGGTATTTGGTTTCCATTATGACAGGATCACAAACCATTCGCTTTGTATTGTATGGGCTAGTCGTGTGCTTAGTAGTGTGAGGCTACAATTAGACACGATCAGTGAGTATGGTGTTATTTTCTTGGATCTCACGTGTCTCATTTTGTTGGTCAATAAAAAGAGCCTTGCATGGAAATTAGGTTGAATATTTTCTAGTTTATAGACGTGAAAGTCATTTCCCAGGAATCTATGTGCATTTTTAATTTTGATTGTCATCTTTTTTTTTTGGGAAACTATCAATTTCATTTCAAAAACCCAGTCAATTTTTTTTTTGCCAGAAAAAAACCCAATCAATATGTACACACAAATAGATGGAAATAATTAATTGGGCTACCGTCCAGGAAGGGATCTTGATCTTATATTCCCCGGACTCTAATGTGGCAAAATGAAATACATGTACCAAAAACATGGACTAGGGATCTGTCACAGTATTGCAAGTTCTTAAAAATTCTCTTTTTCTTTTTAACAAGTTTTTAAAAATTCTATTTCCACCACTAAAGTCCTTAAAGAATATGATTTTATTTTCACATAAATTTCAGCTTTAATCTTTGATAAGATTTGCTGTTGAGAAGGTTCGACATTCTTAAATACCTCATAGTTCAACTCTTTCCATGTATAATATGCATTTACAGCTATTATAGCAAACAACACATTTTTCCTCACCCTATTGTGCAAGGAATACAGTAAAGCATGTTCCCAACTTTGAGACCTT
Source organism: Adenanthera pavonina (assembly GCA_026686845.1). Taxonomy (NCBI): domain Eukaryota; kingdom Viridiplantae; phylum Streptophyta; class Magnoliopsida; order Fabales; family Fabaceae; genus Adenanthera; species Adenanthera pavonina. The sequence goes on along the minus strand of JAIVEN010000012.1, from coordinate 15,639,481 downwards.
TTATTCAATTATCTAGAATCAGTCCAATCATAGCAGCATTTAATAGCTTCTTAAACCACTCACAATTAAAGAATAAATAATTCACCAATTTATTTTGAGTACTACGAAGCACACATTTAGAAAAATCAACCTAACAATTAAAGAATAGCAGCTTATCTTTTGTGAGTACCCGTTTCTTAACAATCATCCATAAGTATTGGGGAAATTGTATTGCGTGAATCGTGACAAATGTTTAATGTAAAGTGTTGATAGGAAATGTCATTTGGGGCTTCTTTCACGTGTGCTAAAATCTAGTGCATTAATTCGATCCAATGGCTGGAATATCACACTTCAACGGATTCATTTCCCTTGATCGAGATGCTATGCATGCTTGTCCATAAAACACTGCGTTTTACAGTCTTTTTATCTTGGCGACTTTGAAGGATGCATCAGAATCATTAGCTGAAACACATCTGAGCCATCCATTTATTCCCTTATTTCATAACTGTGCTCAAGAGTCACCAAAAAAAAAAAAACCTGTGCTCAAGGCCATTTAACCTGCATTGATGGCCACGATTACCTAAATGAGGGGCCGCGTTAAAACGATGCAGTTTTATCCAGATGCATGGTGTGCACTGATACTTCAAAAAAGAAGTATCTATATTTGATATGTAGTAGATATTATATTTATACTATACTTCATGATACATATTATATATGTGTCATTTATTTTTCTTCTTTAAAAATTCTAAAATAACTTAAGATTTGATAAAAAATTTAATTTTTGATTTCTTATTTTAAATATTATTATATTACTTTTAGAATACTTATCTAAAACTCACATTTTATTTATAACTTTAATACATTAATTTATTAAATATATATATATAAATTATATATATTTTTTCTATATCATCAGTATTTTAAAATTTTAAAACTTTTCTTATTTAATGTACTATATCTTCAAAGTACTGTGAAAAGGGGTTTGGTTCTGCGTCGGGGGGAGGCGGGGGAGGAAGTACACAATGGTCACATGATCATACACGTGCCAGAAAAAAATATGACGAGAATTTTGTGATTTCGATATTTTCATAAAAACTGAAAATTTGGAGCTCCGGATAAACAAATGTAATTTGGATTGTCTCCATTTTTTTCCCACTCTTTCCAATTTGAATAATTTAAACTAAATATCGTTGGTTCAAATATAATATTTTAAAACTTTGAAATAAAAATAAATAAATTTAAATTGTCAAAATTTGATCCAAGTGATCCAAATTAGGATGAATGAAAGTGGATAGAGTGAAGTGAAGAAAAATTTGACGAAGAGCATCCACAATTTATAAGCAAACAGATGAAATATTGGCTTACTATAATTTGAACTAGGGGTGTGTGTTTGGTTTTTTAATCTGACCGAATAAATAAAAAAACTGAAATAATGATAAAAAATAACTGAATCAAATCAAAATACTTAGGGGAACCAAACTGAACTAAATAAAAATATTTTGGTTAGATTCAGTTGTTGCAATTCAATTCAAAATTTTGATTAAAGTAAAATGACACAAATTATGAAGAAAAATCTAAAAGCTTCCGAAACATTAAAAAATATACAAAGGCAAGCAAGACATTCAAAATATTTTAGAATTATATATATTCAAATATTCCAACCAAATGATATTAAAAAATATTCATATATAAAATATACAAAAAATTATAGAATAATATTAACCTTAATAACATCATTCATAATAATATTAATGCCATTGAATTGAAAAATAATATTAAAAAATATAAATTCATTATTTAAAAAGACTAAAAAAATTATAAACACTATAGTTTGATCTTGCATAACTTCCAAAAACATAATATTGTAATAAATTAACAATCTATAAAAACAAAAAAAATTGGTTTGTTTGTTTATTTAGATTTTTTAAAGTTAATACCGAATTGAACCAATGTAAATAATTTTTTATTTTTTTTAAAATTAACCAAACTAAATTGAATAATCAAATAAATCAAACAAAATAAACCAAATTTCATTTGGTTCGATTCAGTATTCAGTCTAATCTTGCTTACCCCTAATTTAAACAATAATATGAATAAGCCATTACTTATGTTCAAATTGTAAAAAATAAACCTAGTTTCCTTAAGTGACTGTCAATATATGCTTCTCCTCCCTATTATCACGGTCCTCAATTTCATTTTTGGCAAGCATGCAAGAAGAAATTTAGGATACAAAGAAATAATAATATAAAATAAGATATGAAAATGACTTTTCAACAGTTAGGATTTTTCATGTATAATAGTGGTGGGGAATGGGAGAACAAGAAATTTTATAATTATAATTCATCACAAATAAATAAATAAGTAAGTAAACAAACAAGAAGCGAGAGAAAAAAAAAAACCGAAGCAAACCACAAGCCTCTTCCCATAATTATTGTAGCTAGGATTTTGTTATTTGTGCTAGGGTCTATGTGATTGGGTATTTGCTCTGGGTCTTGGGTATTCAATAAATTTATTATGGTTTTTTTATTGGGATAACAAAAGATTATGGAGACATAATACAAATTTTACATTATTTATAAAATAAAATAACTTATTATATAGATTTTGAATAAAAAATTGAGGAGCATCCCCAAAACGCAAAGAAACCGCCCTTTTCAAATAGAGAATTTTTTTGGTATTCCTAAAGTACCCATCATTTTTACTCTAACTAAAAAAAAATATTTACACATCATTTATAATATGAACCACTTTTTTACATTTATTGCAGAATTTTATCTTTCCACTTTGATTCTATTTTCTTCTCTCATGCTCGTTCCACTTTAATTTAACACACTCTCTCTCTCTACTTTTTTTTTACACTTTTAATTGTTTAATTTTATACTAAATTTCATTTTGGTCACTTAATTTTAATTTTTAAAATACAATTAAAAGTTTTCATATCACTAATATCATTAACTATGTTAACAAAAAATACTAACAAAACATTATTTAATATTGATACATGATAATTTTCAATGTTAAGTCATTAATATCATTTTCTATTAATTAATCTTAAAAATATTTCTAAATTAAATTGAAAAATTAAAAGTAAATAATTACAAATAATTGACTTGTAAGCAAAACCTTTATTTTAGAGTTTTTTTTTGTCATAAAAAAATAAGTTGGACAAATGTGTAAGCATTTAAAAATATTTTGTTAGTATTTTTTTGTTAACATAGTTAATGATATTAATTATAGGAAAAAATTTTATTATTTTTTGAAAATTAAAGAATTAAAAAAAATCAAAATAAAGTTAAAGGGCCAAAATTAAATTTAGTATAAAATTAAGGGAATGTGCTCTTACCTTTTTTTTTTCTGTACAGTGATTCAAAGCCTAAAGGAATTTTTTTCCCATTGTCTCACTTTCTGTCTTCTTTTTTCTTCTCCATTCTTCTTTAAAGAAGGATTTTTCACGCTTCTAATTTTTAGGTCATATTTTTTTCCCCTAATTTTTATTTACAAATTTTCACATGATAGATTTAAAAATAATTATATAAAAATACTTTAAAACTTAAAAAATGAATACTATTTTATTTTTTGCTTAAAAATTTTGTTATGTATATCAAAAAAATAATTCTACTCTTTTTTACCAAAAAATTAATTCTACTCTTTACAACGATAAGGTTCTTTTTCTTTCTTTCTTTCCTTTTTTTCTAACGATGATACTATGAATTTGTTACATCTTAATATTTTTAATATGAGTGTTATTTGGTCATGAATAGAGAAAATGGGCTACCAAATGACCGTCGTTTTCGGGTGAAACATCTGCTTCCTCTTTTATTTATTTTTTAACCAAGAAACATCTGCTTCCCGAAAAACACCATGTTGCATTGAACAGTAATATTTTAAGCGGGATGTGGCATATCTCTATTTCTTTTTCCATCCATTTCCTCTCTACTTCTTATTTGCACCATTAGATTAAATTTGTACAGTTCAGATTCAATATTTTATAAAATTATTATTAAAATATTTAATTATGATAAATAAATAAATCTAATATATTAAAAATTTTATATGAAGAGTTCATATGTGCAAACGGAAAAAACAATAAAAAATTACTTTGTAAAATAATGAATCTAAACCATTCAAATTTAATTAAATTATTCAAATAAAAAGTGGAGATAAGCTAACTTATATATCATACCCACCCATCAAAAGCCAATTGAAGATTGAAGCTGTAGGGCACCCACCCTCTGATTAGCAGGTTTATTTTCGAACCCATTGTACGGGAAGCTACTAGGTTGATAAAAAAATTTGGAGCTATTTAAGTTTTAATTAATTCATAAACATATAGTAGATTTTCACAACTCTAATTTTGTTATTTCATGAGACTGAAAGCTGAAAGGAGAAATTGTAGAGTTGATAAAAAAAAAAAAAGAAATTATAGAAAAATAAAGATTTGATTTTTATCAACAATTAGATGCATGTGCTGCTTGTTATCAACAATCTAGCCCAAGTTCACTACAACAATTTCTTTTTTTCGATATACATTACAACAATTTAAAAAGTACAAAAATATATATTATATTATATTATATATATGATATATATATAATATATATGAACTTGTTGGAGTCTATGCTAGTTTAACTAGTTGTACCGAGTTTAAGCCCTAGATACATTCCTACGTTAAGTACTTGTTGGAGAGTTTTGCCACTTTTATAATTCTATCTGACCCAATTTGGATTAATCAGAGTCCGATATGATAAAACATATGTAGGCGAGCTATCTCTCACAATTTTTTATCAAATGAGAGCCTGATGATGAAGAGCATGAAGATTGAATTTTCTTTTCATTTTCTTTTATATAAATAATGTAAGGTTATTATTAATATATAATATTTTTTATTTCATCTAAATTTTAAATTCTGTTCATATAAAAAATATTTAAATTTAAATAGATTAAAAAGCATAAATAAATCATTCCATCCAATTTTTTAGTTAATAATTCCATCAAACAGCACCCATAGTATGTGGCCACCCAAAAAAAAAAAGCACCAATGTAGAGCGATTAAAATGTAAAATTTATTTTCTATAGTTGTAAAACAGTGTTACAAGAAGGATAATATTTCTGTACAAATAAAATGGATCTCCTTTTTTTTTTTTATAACATCAAGGATATCCCTTCAATTGGTGTTGAAGACTAATTCTTTTAAAATGTAGAGATCACCGAAATAGATTTTACTTTTTCAACAAGACATTTTCCATACCTTAAACAGTATGTTTAAGGTACCCAACTGTGCTAGCTAGGAACTTATTGGTAAAATAGACCTTCTATATATATAAAGAAGCATTTTTGTCCAAGAAATTGAATATGTCAATAAATAGGCAATATAGGATCCGTAGGAAAAAAATGTTATTTTATTACTTCCTCTACTCTCAAATATAAGTAAATTTTGAATATGAGGTTTGGTCCAAAGTATAAGGAAAAAATGTATAGCAATAAATGTGGTATTTTAAATATACCCTCACCATTAATTAATCTAGTGTAAAAGAGAATATCATCAATTGTGTACGATCTTGGAAAAAATGTTTTATTGCAAATTAAATAAATTTAATTAACTTTATTAATAAGTGTAAAGTATTTTTATTTTTTTGCTTATATTTGAGATAGGAGGAAGCACATCACATTCACCAAGTTATTGGAATTGTGCCTAACAAAAAGCACCATATTTGTTATTAAAAAAAAAGCAACATATTTTCCTCTTAATCTAAAGTTTAATTCTAAAATTATACACGAATATCAGGAAAAAAATAATAAAATACCCTGCTGTACTTTAAAATACATTAATTAAGACTTTAGACCTTGAACACGAAATCTGTTTCAAGAAAGTTGTGTTATATTTTGGAGTTAAGATGAGTTCTTTGTTGTGATTCATGCATTACAAAATATACAGACTTTTAGTTAAGAGGGATAAAATGTCATTTTCCATTAGAATTAGCCCATGGGAAATATAGAACGCAATGATTTCATATTAATTCAAAGTTCAAACCAATCCGTAGTTTGATTCTGGATACATAAAAGCATATTCCCTTTGATTTATAATATAAATCATGTTTAGAAAAATTATTTTAGTCTAACATATAAGTCATGTTTAGATAGTCTATGGTTTGTTATTGATTTTTGTTTTTTTTACTTTGCCCTTGACTTCAATTAAAAAGTGGGAGAAAAAGCAATTAGAATTAATGTATTTATTAGGGGCAATAGTGAAAAAAGGCTGTAATTCTTTTAATAAATTTAATGAGTTAATCAACTTTTAACTCTTTATTTTTTTGTATGTATGAAATTTCAAAATATGACCTATATTTTGGATGGGAGACAATATTAATAATGCTTCAATGCTTCTCAATAATCATCTAGTGTGTGTGTGTATATATATATATATATTTAAAGATATCACTTTGTTGAAGAAAAATAAGAGCCTATTTGATATCAGTTTTCAAAAACTATTTTCTATTTTGGAGAACAAAAAAGTTTAAAAACCCATTTGATGTGGGTGTTTTTAGTATAATGTTTTGCAAATAAGAAAACAAGAGTGTTTTCAAAAAGGAAATAGAAAGCATATTTTAGATGTTTTGTGTGTTTTCACATCTCAAAATTTCAAAAACACGGGAAACAACTTATTCATTAATGGTATTTTTTGTAATTTTGAAAAGCTCACATGTGCTCTACCCGTACCATTCGACCATCCTCCTAACCTAACTATTCGACAGCCCTAATATGCTCTACCATTGGTTCCCTTAGCTGCCTTCTTACCTCTACTACAGTGCTGCATTGCTGTCTTCTTGCCTCAGTCTTCGTTGAGTTTGTCATCTTCCTCGGCAGATGCAACTAATTCCGGTGCTTTAGGAGCAGAGCCAGGTAAATCAAAGCCTTTCCATTTCGTCATCTTCACCTTGTTTCTGTTTCTCTTAAGCTGCCAAATTCCCTCCGTTTTGAAACTAGATTTCATGGTAATTAGTAAGAGGGGCTGCAGATGGACTAGGGAAAAGGGAATCGTAAGAGAGAGAAAGAGAGGACAATCTGGGAGAAAGCTGCGAGAGAACAAAAGAGGATCAAGCTGAGGAAGAAAAAACAGTACGAGATCGATGTGTCATCAACAAACTCAGTGTACATCTCAGTAGGTTTAAAATCTCAGTGCTTTGTTTCTCTGTTTCGTTAGTGCTGCGTGTTTCCTTCCCTTTTCATTCATTCTACTGTCTGATCTTGTGAGCTTTTGTTCTTCCTAAGCTTGTGCTCTTCAAAGGTCTTCAACTTGGTTCTAGTAATATAAAACTGAAGCATTCTGTTACTTCAAATTAAATAAGATAGCTTTGTGAGGGGAAAACTTTCTTGTACATTTGGCATTTTATTTGATCTGTATTTGCTAGTAATAGGTGTAGTTAGCAATAAATTTTAGTTTTACACAATTTGATCAATCTATTGACTATTTGGTTATAGAACCTCTCATACCATGTAAAGGACTAACGGAGTTCAAAAGTTTAAACTATTAAGTGAAGGCCTGGGAATGGCTTTGTTACAATCTCTAACAACTACTAAAACCCAGGTATCACACCCGGAGATGCGATGCGAATGAGCGAGAAAATGAAAATAAAATGGTGGAAACCGGCCCACCCGACGGATGGCCGATTTCGAGGGAGTCATCACCAAAATTTTGAGGGAAAATTTTAGAAAATTGAAATTAAAAAAAACGAAGGATAAGGATGGTCTGTGAATCAGAGTTGGGTTCGGGAGTACGATTGTGAGTGAGGAAGGTGTTAGGTACTCCCATAACACCCGTTCCTAAGAACGGTTACCTTAGGTTAATCATGTAATTTTTATGGCTTTTAAAAATTATTTTGATTGCCCTTTTATCATTCACATGCAAAAATAAATGTAAAAATAAGAAAAATGAAGAAATGAAAAATAATGAATGAAATGAAAATATGAAAAGTTGGGAAAAATAAATTAAGTGGAAAATGTTATTTATTTACAAAAGTGGACTTGAAAAAATAAATTGGTAAATATTTATTAAATTAAGAGAAAAAACACCAAATAAATCAGAAAATATTTATTTATTTACAAAGGTGGGCTTGAAAAAATCAATTGGTAAATATTTATTAAATTAACAGAAAAAACACCAAATAAATCAGAAAATATTTATTTATTTATAAAGGTGTACTTAGAAAAAATAATTGGTAAATATTTATTAAATTAAGAGAAAAAACACCAAATAAATCAGAAAATATTTATTTATTTACAAAAGTGGACTTGACCTAGAATTAGAGTCTGGGGCCTACGTACCCTGCGATAGGGATCAAAGTCGATGTAGTTCGGACTAAAAATGCGTGTCACTTGGTTGATATTTTTTTTATTTTATATATTCTTTGAAAAGAGAAGTTTATAGAAAATAATTTATCTTTCCATAAAGAAAACAATTTTTAGAATTGGTTGGCGTGTTTTAATTTGTTAAAGACAGATTAATCTCCATTATTTGCTCTTTTCATTTAAGAATATATCCCTTTTTTGTTTAATCAATTTCCAAAAGAGGGTATATTTTTCCTTAATTTAAAAAAATAGGATTAACATTATGTGTCATTTTGAATATTTTATTTTGATTTGAAAAAGAAATATTTGAAAACAATTTTATTTGTACAAAATAAAACCAATTGGCTCATGTGGTGACTTTATCACTCACATTTACTCATTGATACCTAAATGTCCATAGTGGTGCCACTCGAGACAAAAAGGCACAAAAAGAGTTCAAAAGAAATCAAATAATTCTTTGTACAAATTATTTTCCTATTTTCCTTTTTTATTATGAGAACATCGTTTTAACACATATTTATAAAGAAAGAATTCAAAAACGTGATTATTACATACATATTTTTGAAGAAAAATAATCAGCATATGTGGTGACTTTATCGCTCACAAGTTATCGATTAGTATTTAAAATACCCGCTGTGAACACCCCATTTTGTCCGGGCATTAAAAAATAATAATAAAATAAAATAAAATAAAAATAACAAAAAACAAAAAAAATAGAAAGTAAAATAAAATAAAATAAAAAATAAATAATAATATATATAAAAAAAAACAGAAAAAACACAAAAAAAATAATAACAACAAAAAATGAAAAAAAAAAGAAAAAAAAGCAAAAAAAAAAAGGCATATATAAAAAAAAAAAAAAGAGGGGAGGACATTGGGCTTGAAATGCTGGGCAGCATTTCAAGCCCAGCATTTCAAGCCCATAATCACCTGAGCCCTAATTAGGGCTCAGGCTCACTAAGGCTCGGGAAGACAGAAACAGGGGGAGGCCGCGAGCAGAGGGAAGACAGAAACAGGAGAGGCCGAGAAAGGAAAAAGAAAGCAGAGGGAGCCGCGGGATCCTGAGAAGAGCAGACCAAAAAGAAGCCAGGGAATGGAAGCAGCAGACTGTCACGAAGGAGAAAGCTGCAGGGAGACCAGAACCGAAGGCGTGCACGAAAGTGAGAAAAGCAGAGGGACGTGCGCAAAAGAATGGAAAGCAGAGGGAGATGTGACAGTGAAGCACGAAGAAAGCTGCAATGGAAGCCCCTGCGAGAGAAAGGCAGAGGGAGCGAAAACAGAGGAAGGCAGCAGACTGAGGAAAGAAACCTAGGAGTCGTAGAGATGGAGTCGAGACTGAGAAAAGGCAGGCGGCCGCAGAAGAAAAGTTAAGGGAGCACGGGGAACGACAGGTGGAGACGTGCACGAAACTAGAAGGAAGGAGGGACCACGCACTCGGGAGCTCTATAAAAGCCGGGAGACCGCGAGGACCGAGGGGGGCCTTAAGGATTCTGGATCGAAAATCCGAGGGAGAGCATTGGAGTGAAATCTGGGAAAAGCTAGGAAACGATCTGGCCCGGGGGTTCTGCAGGAAGAAAATGAAGAGGGGCCGGAGGCCCGAGGAATTGAGGCCATGAGAGGAAAAGGGAGCTGCCGGAGCTGGGGACCACGAGGCCTGAAGACTGAGTCCGAGTTGCTACCGAGTTGCTGGGACTCGCTTTCGGTAAAGAAAAATATGCTATTCCAATTTCAGATTTTTATTAAAGAACTGCTAAGTACTGGGACTGTCCTAGGATCACTGAGGAGGTTTAGGCAAAGGATTTTCATGAATACATGCTTAGAAAAATATTTTCGTTATCATTGATTGATTCCCTAGTGTTGATTTCATTTAGCATGCTGTTCCTGGTTGCCATATGTGGAACACAGGATCCTTGGCAGAGTCTAATGGTCCAGTTTGTTAATCGGAAATGCCTCTTAGTAGGACCCCATAAGCTGCTCATTTGTCTCTGAACATTTTGTGTGTTAATTTGTAGTGTCTGAGTCGTTAGATCGTTTGTGATTTTTGGGGAAGTTTGGGTTTCTGCAATAGAAATATGGTTTGGAAAAGTAATGGATGGGAAGCTCCCTTATGATCTGTTTGGTTCAACCGAGGGGAAGGGAGGGGAAGGATTTTAATGAAGGGGATTGGAGGGGAGGAGATTGGAGAGATTTTAAAATTTCCTTGTTTGGTAGAATTCGAGGGGAGGGGATTGGAGGGATTTTAATGAAACCTTATTTGGTTCAGGAAGGGATTGGAGGGGATTGAGTAATAAAACTCAATCCCCTCCAAAAAACCCCAAATTGGAGGGGAAGGAAAAAGGGATGGTGGAGGGGATTGGGGGGAATTAAATCCCCTCCAAAAAATCGATCCAAACAAGGGGAGGGGATTAAATCCCCTCCCTTCCCTTCCCCTCCCCCTGAAAAAATCCCAACCAAACAGGGCCTTAATGTGGCCTCGTGTGTAATTAGGAAGGAGGGGTATACTATGGGCTTTTCACTTCCGGTCCATTTATATCTTAAACATTAGCAAAGTTGGGTTGTTGAGGCATAGGCCAGCTGAAAGAAAAGCTTTTTTGTTATCAACTATAAACCATAAATGAAATAAAGTGAGAAGGAGTATGATTTGGGCTTTTCCTTTTAGGCCCACTTACCAGATGTGTCTCTTAAATGAAACAATGTAAGAAGGAGTATAGTTGGTTTTTTTTTTTCTTTTTTTCTTTTCGGGCCCATTATAATTTACAAAGTCTGGGCTTTTGCGTTGAAGCATGGGCCCATCTAAAGGAAATGTTTCTGCTGTCCAATGTGGGTCATAAATGAAATAAAGTGAGGAGGAGTATAATTTGGGCTTTTCCTTTCGGGCCCATTTATTTCTTTATAGTCACAAAGTCTTGGCTTTTTGTGTTGAGGCATGTGCATCATATAAAGCAATTCGGGGCTAATTGAGTCAGTCATATGAGCTTTTAAATGGTTCCATAAATTGATGAGTTCTTATTTTTGTCACGAAGGCTTGTGAGTCTTCGCAGACTCTTAAAATAATTACACCGTATGAGCCTACGGGGCTGTATGAGCGTATTAACAATGTTTAATTATAATAATAGGTCTCAATGACCTTTCCATCTTATTTTATGTGAAAATAAATGAATTGCGTAAACTTTTATGTATTTCAAAACGTTTTAAGTAAAGTAACGATATTTAGCGATTTTACTAAAAAATAATAAAAATAAAAAATAAAAGATAATATAATAACCAATTGGGTAACCATACCACGTGAGGTTTCCAGAATCCACGCAGGTATTTTGGTTAACCATGTCGTCACGTGAGATTGCGAATCTACGCAAATATACTAGTTGGACTTTCTTTTAAGAATATAATTATATTTTAGTACCTTTCAAAATATCGCCTTAAAATTATAATAAAGTCCTTATACCGTAAGGTTTAGAACTTCTACAGGTAATTAAGAAATCGATATATGGGATATGACCGCGAGTCTGTAACAGGTGGATCGGTTTTCCCTTTTAAAGAAAAATTTCAAAAGTACAAAATATGATGTTTTTTCAAGAAAATCAAATAAACGCATTTTTTTAAAAAAAATATAATAATAAAATAAAACATTTTTGAACAAAATAAATGAGAGTAAGTAAGCGGAATTAAATTATCTTTTTGCAAACTAAAACACACCAACTCAATCTCAGAAAATTGTTTTGTTTGTAAAGAAGTAAATTATTTTCCATTAACTTTCTCTTATTATAAAATTAAAAAATATCAACCAACATACACGCATTTCTAGCCCCGAACTACGTGGACTTTGATCCCTATCGTAGGGTATGAAGGCCCCAGGCTCTGATCCTGGGTCAAGTCCGCCTTTATAAATAAATAAATATTTTCTGATTTATTTGGTGTTTTTCCCTTAATTTAATATATATTTTCCAACTTATTTTTCCAATTTCTTTTCTTTTTTTAAATCTTCTTAATTTCTAATGTGATTTATTTTCTTATTTTTATTTTCCAAATTTCTCAAAATTTCTTAATTTCTTCTCTACCCTTATTCTCGCATATGGATGATAAAAAGAAAACCAAAATATATTTTTAAGCCATATTAATTTACCCAATCAATGTAAGGTAACCGTACCTAGGAACGAGTGTTGTGAGGTGCCTAACACCTTCCCCATACACAATCGACTCCCGAATCCAACTTTGATTACGCAGACCATCATTTTCCTCTGCAATTCAGTTTCCCAAGATGTTTCCTTAAAATTTTGGTGGCGACTCCTCATAAGTCGGTTTTCATTCGAAAACCAGATTTGTTCTCTTTTTTCCTCACGTCACATTTTTCCGGGTGCGACACCCGCGGTGTTAATAGTACTCGCAAAAGGGATTGCTACGCTTAACATATACACATTACTTATTTATTTATTTATTTACTCTTAAAAAAACTATTTGCATCTTTATTATTTGTTATTTATGAATTATGCATACATCCTTGCTTAGAATTGTGAAAAACACACGTTTAAGAATCCTTTTATTTTATTTAATATTATTATTGTTATTAATTTTTTAATTTTTTATTTTTTTTTACTTGGAATAGTATTAAAAATGAAGCGAAACTTTTACCTCTATTTTCATTTTTGACCAAAATAAAAATAATAATAAAAAAAAATCTTCATGTGAGACATAGTCCATTTGAGGCCATTGAACTGAAAATTAGAATATACATGGGAGGACACAGGAAAATCCAAAAACCATAGTCAGGAAAGAATCATCTTGTTTGCCTTATTTAACTGGTTCTAACCTATTGCTTAATACTACTCAAGGTACATATATTGTAAGTGATGATCTTAGACTAGAAATAATAAGACCCAGCTACCACACAGCGGTTTCCTAAGCACATCCTGATGATCATCATAACTCACTGAAAGCTATTTCGAAACATCTCTGTAACTTGTGATAGAATCGGATTCACAACACATTTTTCTATTACCTCTCACAATTACACAGGCATTTCCAGATTTCCAAAGACTCAGAAAGAAATTTTACAAGGCCACGGTAATCATAATTTGCAATTCGCAATTTAAGGAGATCACTTAAGAAAACCAATTGAGAAAACCAAACCCGTATCTTGAAACAATCAGAGAATTAATTCTATCACCCATGAAAGGACAACATACAGAATCACAGAACATTTTGCATTTATCCTAAGGGAACACAGCTCATCTACAGAACCTGCCGAACACAGTTTGATGCTAATCTCCTACAAAGATAGAGTACCGAAACAACTTGCATGACAAAGTCACGAGACAAAATTAATCAATAGACTTTACAGTGAAGGAAAAGGGAAGATGATGAGGAAGCAACAAGGAAAAGGAGCAAAATCTCAGTTCAAAGCCGGAATTTTAAAGCAAAAGTTACCGGTTAGTAATCCCAAAACCTTGCAGATCGTCCTTCCCTCCAAGTTTTCGGCCTCACATTCTCGGCCTCTTTGTTCCACGCGGTACCCAAATCCCTCGGCCTCGGGTCTCTCCCTCTCTTTCCCGAAGATCTTCCTGTTTTGCTCTCGGTCCCAGTGACCTGGCCCCCTCTGTTTTTTTCACGAGTGCTCCGGTCTCCCCTTTTTCTCGCGGTGTTCCCTTCCTTTTTTCCCCATCGGGTTCGGCCTCCCTTCGTCTTCATCGTGCCTTCCTCACTCCTTCTGTCTTCTTCTTTCGTGCACGTTTCCTTGCGTGCTTATGTGCTCCAGTTTGGCTTCCTCTGCTTTCGCGGCTGCTCCTGTGCTTGCCTCTCTTTTCCTTCTACTTTTCAGTTTCCCTGTGGCTGCCTCTGTCTTTGTCTGGTTTTGTGCACGCCTCGGTCTCTCGGCTTCTAGTCTTCTGTGCTCGGGCTGCTCTCCCTGACTCCCTCTCTACTTTTTCTCTTTTCTTTCTCTGCTCCTCGTCTCTTTTCCAATTCGTCTGCTCTCTCCTCTCCTCATCTTCTTTTCAGTCCTTGGTTCCCTCTGCCTGCTTCTTTTCGGGTGCCAGCTCCCCTCACCATTTCAGGGCTACGCCCTTGCCCCAAGTTCACAAGCCCACAATTGGGCTTGCGACTTCTTGGGCTCAGATGCTGAATGCATTCAGCATCTCAGCCCAAAACACTCCTTTTTTTTGTTTTGGTTTAGTTTTTTTTTCTAATTTGTTTTAGTTTTTCTCTCTCTTTTTTTTATACTTTTATTTTTATTTTATTTTATTTCCTTTCTTCCCCCTTTCTTTTTTTTTATTTACGTTATTATTATCATTTATTATTTATTTTATTTTATTTTAATTTTTTTTTGTCATTTTTTGTAAAATGTCCGGACAAAATGAAGTGTTCACATCAGGCATTACAAGGTGATGGTATTGGGGACAGTTATTTACCTGATTTGTTTGTTGTCAATTTTAAAGAATGGGTAGCAACAATCTTTCATGAGCTAATTTCTAAGATTTGTGGACATTAAGAAACATACTTGTTGATTTCCTGAGGCTTCTCTGCCTTTAGCTTTGTGAAAGTATATGCCATGCCACAAAAACGAAGTTGTTTCAAGACTGTAATGGCAATCAAAGAATCTTGGTAGTTCATCCTTCAATGTTTATGGATTAATTGAAGTGAGAGGAGAACTGATAAAATTGGCTATAAAGGTTCATTTATTTATGTGAAAGAATTCAGGTAATTCTAGTAACCTTTATAGAATTTCTATTCAAGTGGTCTTATAGACTAATTCATTTATTGAATAAGGAACCTTACCCCAATAACTAACATATGCTTTTCAACTCATTATAAGCTATGAAGTTGTTGTTAATGATTCACATGCATTGCTTCAACTTCATGGATTTGACTCCTTAAATTTTCTATCCAAGTTCTTTTATATTAACTTATGATTATTATCATAGTATTGATTGCTACACTAAGAATGGTTGGGTTTGAAATGGCCTATGACAGGTTGGTGTTTAGTTTGGATTTGAAATGGCCCATGATGGTTTGGGTTTCTCAAATAGGTCGAAATTAAATTAATGGTTGCTGTTCTTTTGTAGTATCTCTTGTTGCTATTATTGATCTTGGTTGCTGTTCATTTAATGTTTTTTCCCCTTGATCTAAAGCTACACTTGATCATTATATTTTAAAGCTACAAGATCTTCATTAGCAACTTGATCTATTTAAAGAATTTGATGGTTGTTTCTCTTACCTATAACTTTGACCATGCCTTATTGCTGACTGCATTTATCTAGAATTTGAATTACTTCATTTTTTCCCTTTTCCTTCTAGTTAGAAGACATACATTTGGTTTTCAGAACTTAAAAGGATTTTTTTGGAGGTCACATTGATCTGATTATCTCAAGGGATTGAATTTTGAGGGAATGGCATCATTCTTTTTCACATACGGTGCCAACTGAGAACAAATTGCAAATTTGTTCCTTGGCAATAAGCTCTTCCGAAGCATTGACCAAGCATTGACTATTTCATACATGAATTAGCAGCTTCTGTATCTTACAAGCTGTGGGATGACAAACTCATATTCCTTCACACCTATGTATACATTACCTGATCACCACGTTTTAAAGCTATAGCACCAGATCATGACTGTGTATATTTATGAAATTCATTGTTATTTGACACTTCTTTATTGTTTTGTTGTTAGGTTTTGCTCCTATTATTTGTAATTTTCTTGCCTTTAGATGAAGGTCCCATTGTTAGTTGCATACTTGTATACGATAACCTTTGTTATTCTTTCACATTGATGTCCCATTCTTTAGTGATGATTTCAGTGAATATAATAGCTAAGCCATGAGTTTTGCATAACTCACAAATGTAAAGGGTCTCACATCTTGATAAATTTCATTACTCTTATCTCAAGGTTTAGAAAAGATTATTAGCTAAGGTGGATAAAATAAATTGGTCAAATCAATTATTATAGTTAAGGAATATGTATTGGGTTTACAAATGGAGCTGAAGAGATGAGATATGAAGGATAATTTAGTACGCTAGCAAAAACTTGCAGCATATTTCACCCACTACAACCTTCGAACACCTCACTTAAGACTTGCCTTACAAAATTTTATTATTAAATTAGTCTATTGTATTATAGTAAATATATGTTATTTATTAATTTTGTTAAAATTTTATTAATAAATTAATTTATTATATTATAGTAAATTAGTCTATTAAATCATAGTAAAAAAAGTTTCAATTATTGTAAAAAATATTTCATAGCACAAGTGAATCAAACAAATTTTCTATTTTTTTATTCTCAAAATATGTTCTCAGAACAATTTTCTTGAACGATTTTTTTATTTTTTTGTTTTTAAAAATAATTTTCAAAATATTGAATCAAACAGGTTTGTTTTAGGAACCTATTCTACAAAATACTTCTACAAAACTATTTTGAAAACATAAAAATAAAAAATACAATCAAACAGGCCTTTAATATTTTGAGTTTTATTTTATCTTTTATTTTTATCTTTTAGGGTTTGATTGTTTAGGTTTATCTTATTTTATGGATTATCTTATAATCCTAATTAGATTGAAATTTAGGTTCTATAAAAAAGTCCTAGAACTACTCATTGTATTCATCTTTTTCCTACTGATTGAATATTGAGAGTTGTTTAGTAAATTTCCTCTTCTCCTTAAATTTTTCCTTTTCTCATTTATTTTCTACACTTCTCCTACCTTGTCCTACATCAATTTGGTTTCAGAGCAAGTTTTCCCATGCTCCTTACACACTTCCCTTGTCAGAAAACCACAAGAACCCTAGCAGTTTCACTGTCAGAGCCAAAACCCCTAGCTGCCAACGTCCGATCACCACATTGCCACCACCATTTGTCTCGCCAGAGAAAACCCAGCTTGTCCACTGAATGCTGTCGCCAGCGTCCTTGCCACGCGTCCTCACGCTCCGGCCACCTTCCCTACGCGTGGGCTCCACGCGCGCTACAAGCTACAGTGCCCAAATTCATCCAGATTGCATTTTTCATTATTTCTGAGGTGTTTTTGCTTGATTTCCTCCATTCCTACTCTGTTTCAGATTAATGGCAAGTAATTTTGGGATTCACCATGACTAAAAACTCCCCAATAACTCCAAATCAACAAGAAGAAGTCGAGAGACGTAGTACAGAGTATGTTGATCAAGCAATTGAGACAATGAATCAGAATATGAACTGGAGGTTTGAAGAAACAAACTGTGACATTGAAGAATTGAGGAAGATGTATGAAGACCTTATGCAGACCACTAAAGAAAAAGACACAATATACAACAGAAGCTATGGTTGAAGGTTCAAAAGTTTGCAAAGAAATCAACTTAGGGGGTGGATACACTCCTTCCTTTAATAATGCACGACCTCCACCTATTGGGAATGGTCAGTTGGTAAATGGCAATGGAAACAGGAATCTTAGGAATCCTCCTTAGATAACTTTTGACTCCCAACACGACTATGTAGAAGATCTGTAGGTTGATCATGGACAAAGAGACTATTATAACCGAAGATATAAGTCATCTCCTAGACATCATAGGGGAAGTTATAGATAGACTCAGCTGGATGACATTTTTAAGAAGGTCAAAGTTGACGCTCCTAAGTTCAATGGCCAATTAGATTCAAGGGCCCTCTTGGATTGGCTGGTTAGCATGGACGACTATTTTGAATGGTATGAGATAAGCGATGTGTATCGAGTTCATTTTACTAAGATAAAGCTTGTCGGGTCTACCAAGAAGCATTGGCAGAATGAGCAGCAAAAATTAGAGCACTTAGAATAGCCCTCAATTAGTTCTTGAGCAAAGATGAAGATGAAGTTAAAAGAGAAATATGTGTCTAACCATTACAAGAGTCAGTTGTTCAATCAATGACTGAACTTGAGACAGGCCACCACGGTTTCTGATTACATGGCTCATTTTGACGAACTCATGATTCAATGTGAAGTTAAGGAAGACCCTTGGATGACGATTTAAAAGTTTGTCAATGACCTTAGAGCTAATATATAGCAAGAACTTAAGCTGAATCCTCCTTAATCTCTCGAGGAGGCTTACCATAAGGCCTTGGAGGTAGAGTTTTTACTTAAGAATTCATATGGTAGGTGTTTTGCTTCTCAGGGCACTAATTCTCGCTAGAGTCATAGATTCAATCGTTCTATAGATGTGCCACCAGTTAAATCCAACTCCTTGTTTCCCTCTGGGTAGGCTTCTGGTTCAAAGTGGAATACAAGGAATGTTGAGTCTTCAGGATCTGTTCCCTGCCCTAGTAGCTTTGCTATTGAATGTTTCTGATGTCATTCTCGAGGTCACATCACATCTAGGTGCCTGCAATGCGCTCTATTTCTTAAGCATACTGCTAATGAGGAAGATGATTTAGCAAATGTTGATGAAGTAATTGAACCCATTGAGTGCCCTTCTGATGTAGACAAAGAATTTATTGATGATGACACAGGATGACTAAATGTGATGAGGTGTATTCTATATTTTCCTAAAACTGATTTAATGAATGCTAAAAGAGATTGTAAGGCCTCATGGGCATGGAATAACATTCTGGAAGGGAGAGCTTTACTGGAGAATTATGTCTGTATTAATGTTGGTAAGGGGACAATGATCAGTCTATGGTCAGACCCATGGCTACCATCACTCCCAGGTATGAAATTAAGTTCTCACTATCCTTTTAATGAACTTAAAAATGTGAAAGTTGCTAAAATATTGAATGGCAATACATGGGATGTGTCTTTGATAAGACCTTGGTTAAAGAGGGAAGAAATAGAAGAGATAGAAAATATTTCCACTCCTTATATCGAGAAAGAGGATCAATGGTTGTGGATAGGAGGGAAAAATGGAATGTATACTGTTAAGGAAGGCTATCATTTAGCCAAATAGTTCATCAAAATGAGGGAAAGGTAGGGACTTGAAAACTCTAGTAGCACCCCACATTTGTTATGGGGTACTATTTTGGAAGCTGAAAGTCCCGAATAAAATAAAATTCTTCTTATGGAAACTAACATCAAATGCATTACCATATGTTGAGAACCTTTTTAAGAGAAAGTGTGGAACTTCATCGATATGCCCTATTTGTGGAACTACGATTGAGACAATTGAACACATTTTCTTTCTATGTGATGGGGCTAAAGAAATGTGGTTTGCAAGTATCTTCTCTTTGAGACTCTCAAAATTCCATGTTTCCCATATTAATCAATGGCTTTACGAGTTTTTGTGTACAAATTGATTGGATGACTGGGCAAAGGCCCAATTAGCAACAATACTTTGGTATATATGGAAGAGCAGGTGTAAGTTTATTTATGAGCATAAACAACCTAATCCTTTGATTACCCTGTTAATTGCAGATAAAGCTTTTATGGATTTTTGGGATGCAAATGAATGGAGAACTTTGCCTATTGATGGGAGTGTTAACGAATATCAAAGTAAAGGGAAATGGAAAGCACCTATAGAAGGTAATCTCAAAATTAACTTTGATGCTGCTTTCATACCATCCTCTGGTATGGCTGCCTGTGGTTTTGTTATTTGAGATGAACAAGGTTTTGTCTTGGATGGAAAGGCCCATACTTGCAAAGCCTTTTCTCCTTTTATGGCGGAATCCTTGGCACTTTTGGATGCAATATGATATGCTTCTGAGAATGATTTGGTTAATGTGGAGTTCGAAACAGATTGCTTATCACTCATTAACTCAATATCAAAACGGGGTGTGGCTGTTGAGTGGCAATGTCATTCAATTGTCGATAATATCTTTTCCATAAAAAACTCTCTAAGGAATCCATAGTTTGTCTGGATTTCTCGAAGAGCTAATGGTGTCATCGACTGCGTTGTTAGATCAGCTCTTACTGGGATGTGCCCTTCTTCCTGGGTTCTTAACCCTCCATCCCAGCTTAGGTCTCTTATTAACTCAGATTGCAATTATTGTCGTTCTGGTATTGGTTGAGTTTTGTTTGTTTTTCTTCACTAGTTTCCTTGTTTGTTTTACTATTATTTTTTCTGTTTCAAACTGGTCTTCTTGTTGTTTGTCTTTTATTTTAATGAATGCATTTCCCTTGTTGGCAAAAAGAAAAGTCATGCTAATTTTTCAGTTGAATTTTGAAAAATATAACTAATTGTAAAAAAAAAAATCATATGACAATGATTCAAGTTTTTAAAAATAAGTTAAATCATGCTCTGCATGAAGAAAATATAAAACAGGATATTTATCATACTAATTCATATAGTATATTTCAAGAAGTTTATTATTCATTGTTCAATCATTTAAACTCATGCAATCACACTTTCTTCACCTAATATATACATTTTCACTAAATACATACTTTTTGTAGGTTTACTTTCATGAAAACATCATCCTTTATACTTCCATCTATCTTGGCCAAAAATAGGACTTAGCATTAGGGGAGGAGAACTCATTTAAATCTATCTAAACTTATCCAAAACTAACTTAGAATTAAAAGAAATATTTACCTCTTGCTTCCTTATTTATTCCTAGTTTTCCTCCTTCGTTTTCCCTTTCTCTCACTAGAATTACAGCTCACTTTCTCTCTCTTCTCTCTCTTCTTTTTGGTCACTGGGTATGCATGGCTGTTTATAGACATCAAGAATTCATCCCAACTATTTATTCCTCCCTTGAACTCTTTACATCATCTTTGACATCATTTCTTGTATCATTACTTACATAATTATGACATAATTTTTGCATCATAATTGGTTTAATATTTTCCCAAAAATAGATAAATTTTCCACCAATAAGAAATTAAGAGAGAGAAAATAATTCTTCCATCATCCAATATATTTTAGTTGATCCAGATCAATCATGTATAATTTAATTTAGGTCTAGACATTTTCCTAATATTTTATGGTATCTACTTATACTATTTGTCCATCAATATCTTTAGAAAATATGCTAGTTTGAGATCTATATTTATCTTATTAATTGGTCCATACAGTATTTCATGTGAAATCCACATATTTTTCTTTTCTTTTTCTTTTGATTGTAGGGCTCACATTTTCTTTTTCTTTTTAACTTTTCTATGGAACCCACATATCTACCTATTCTCCTGTATTTTGTAGTCTATATTATTTTTAAACTGTATTTTTTAAGCTCAATACACTCTTTTAACAGGGTTCAATATGTCAAAAGGTTCATTTCCTCATATATATTATTTTCTAAATTTTTGAAATTTATTACAATTAAGGAACAATTTTATAATTTAGTCTAGTTAAGACCAAACATAATTCATTCTCAAAAGTACAGGAGAATTTAATTCTAATTAAGGAATAAACATGTGAAATTATTATTTTACCTCTCATAACATTCAAAAAATACATCAAATACGATATTTTTTCCAACCATGCTTTCTCATAATAATTCTTAGCATATCATAAAATAATATTAAAAAAATTGGAGATGTTACAAGAACCAATGCCCAAAAAATCCTAGTGACGTGAAAGGCTTAAAACCCTAAACAAGCAAAAGGTTTAAAACCCTAAATAATGTCGAATCACAGACCTCAAATTCGACCTAGTGATGTGAAAACCCCAAATGAATCATTTCGAACCTCCAAATCAAGGTGAATCATGAACTCCAAACACATTAATCAAAGAAATTTTAAACCCTATGAGATAATAAAACTCATGAATCTTGAATATAAGAGATTAATTTGAACAACACAAAAGACTTACATTTGATAAATTCACGTAATCCTAGAATAAATCAAGGAGAGAACAAAAATGACTCATCAAAATGTTATTAATGCTAAACTTGTGTGCCTCCAACTCATTTGAGTTGTTTAAATATGTTACAACTTAATAGAAATTCTAAGAGTCTAATAGGTAAGATGAACCAAAGGAAGACAATATGAACTAAAAAATTTTAAGAAACTTAATTTTAAAGAAAGGGTTCCTAATTAAGAAAACAATTTGAGAAGATACAATTTAGGGAAAAAGTAAAAATAACTTAGAACACAAGTAACTTAAAACACAAGAGAAACATGGGATACAAGTAAGAGATAGTTAAACTACAAGAAAGAGAAAATTAGAGCATAAATAAGAGAAACTTAGGACTCAAGTAAGAGAAACTTGGAAAGCAAGTAAAATATCTAAAGAAGAAAAGGAATAAAATATGAGTAGATTTTACTTGGGAAACAAGTAGGAGACAAATTTTAACTAGATATGACTTAAGACACAAGTAGGAAATCTTTCCTTGAAAAAGGAAACAACTTAATGAGTGGGAATTAAAATTAATTTAAGAAACAAATTTGTGTCACCAAATTAAGAAATAAAATCCAATTAGGAGACAAATTTGGGGAGCAATGAAGGAAGATCTCATGAAAATTTATTATAATTATGCCTCAACCTAACTTAATTCTTCAACAAGGAACAAACAAGATTAAAAACACAATGGGAACTCATTTTTTCCACAAATTTCTTCTTTTTTCTTTTCAAACAAGCACTCTTTCTTCTTTTTCTTTTTCCTTTTATATAAGACACACACTACTCAATACTTAGATCACAAGAAAATAAAATTGGAGAATGATTGGAGGAGAGAGATGGCATGATGATTGGATATGATGAGAATGAATAGATAGAAAACAAATTAATGAGAAGGACCACAGAAGACATAAGATGTAAGAAAATAGAAGATCGCTATTGTTGGGGGGGGGTGCGCCAGCGGGGGAAAGATGGAGGGGTAAATATGAGTTAATGGTGAACTGAAGAACGTAAGAAATAGGGAAGATGGGATGAATAGAAAGAAGATGGTGAAATCTAGAAGAAGACACAAGACACAAACAAAGACACAAGATGGTGATACGGAGGATTCAAGGAAAAAGAATTAGAAGACACAAGAACAAGTTAAAGATGAAAGAAGAATGGCGAGATGATGGAGAAGAGGGGTGAAACAAAATTGATGGATAACTGTACCCTAAAAATCAAACTCTAATACCAACTAATATGTGCCAACTAAATGACTTGCCTTAGAAAACTCTGAAAGTACATATCAATTAGAACTTACATCATAGAAGAACACATGAAATATGATCAAAAGTTATAACTTAAAGGTGTTTAAAAGTGCAATTTGATTAAGTTTTGATCAAAATTGAATCAAATCAAACTAAATTGATTTGCAAAAATTTGGAACCCATTTGGTTTTATTAAGATGTCGGTTTGATTTATTTTTTTGTTGGTTTGAATCGGTTGGATCAAGTTTAAATGATTTTTTATTTTATAATTATTAATATTTCTCCTTTTAAATCTTTATTATTTTGTGTTCTAATCTTTATTATTGTTTGAAAAGGTAATGAGCATTTCTGATTTTATGTTAAAAATAATCCTTAATGTTTTTATTAATTATAGGCATGATATTTTTTTACCTCATCATTATATGATTAAGGCTATTTTTTTTCCCTTCTTGTTGGCTTTAATTTCTTGTTCATAGTGATTGTGAAATGAAGATTCAGTGACGTGATTTTACGTTCCTTATGCCTTTTTGTAACATTTAAGAGGAATTGGTCACAACATAGATTAAAAAGGAAAGTAGCCTTAATTATATTTAAACCCATTGCAATTTGAGTAAAGTTTCACATTTTATTTGTCATTTTCTTATGTAATTTGAGGAGATTAAAGGAGGATACTAACTCTCCAAAAAGAAAAAAAATGATGGAAGGAAATGGGTTGGGCTTTCTTTGGACTTATACTAAGTTGTTAACCACGACCAGGTATATTTTAGAAAAAAAGGGGGTTGGGTAAGTAGGCATATAATTATATATAATAAAATAACGGTTATCAAGCTTAATTCAAGTCCTGAATACTCAAAATTAAATCTTGAATCAAACTGTTCAGTTTTTCTTAACTAATAACCAAACAAACCTAAATATTAATTAGTTTTGATAAGCTATTATTAGCTTGGTTTCATGTGGTTAATTTTGTTAGGTTTTGAATATCCTTAGTTAAAACCTTAAGAAAATAATAACTCCTAGAATTATAACTTTAAAACGTCATAAAGATTGATCACTCCTATATAATGAGTCTATTATTAGAAGAACATAAAATACTCACCGAACCCTCACTAGATAAAACACAAAAAATATTATTCAACTCTTAAGAATTTGTTACATATAAAAGCATTTACATAGATGCATAGAAACCACTAAAAAGATCTAAAAAAAATATAGTTCTAAAGCAAGTAGGAGTGCCCAGTGCTGAAACAATCCTAATAGATTTTGGAAATAAACTTTAAACCTAAATAATCCTAAAGTTTTTAAAAAACTAAAAACAAAAGAATAAGTCTTAGGCCCTAAAATACAATTAGGCCTTTATTAAACATAATTAAAAGACTAACAAAAAGACCGAACAATGGGACTTCATAAATATACATAGTTTAACCCCAAAATAAATAATCAAAACACTTATGATAAATGATCCAAGTCCAAGCATGCCTAAGCCACACGATCTTTTAATGAATTACATTATTTTCGAGTAGCACTTCATCTTCACTCCTTTTGGGCCTTGAACTTCATCTAATTGGACACTCCAAGCAAGGCCAACATGCCAAAACAAGCTAAGCCCATTATAAAGCTCAACCACATCAATTAGAATTGTCCAGCAACGTCTTTCATAGTAAGTGGACTTCTAATAAATCCACCCAACCTTCGCGCCACTTAGCTTATAATCTTCTTCTACTTAGACACTAAGTAACACAGTTAATCTTGGTGGTAAGTTTGGTGACCATGGCGGTGCCATATCATGATCATGGATAGGTTCTTCCTCTAGTAGATTTGTGATTAAGCCTTGAAAATGCCATGTCATCAACTTGGTCAAGATTGCTCTCCCTTGGTTCATTTCAATGGGCCTAATTAAAAATGAAATAAATGTCAAATATAAAAAATAGTTTAATAACTAAACAAAGCCTAGCTTCTTATAAGTATGCCACCACATTTATGAAGTTGCATGCACATCAAATAGCATATTTACTTAAATACTGGGCTAACTAATAAACTACTTCCTCCGTTTTAGAATATAGAAGACATTTGTCAAATTTTTTTCCCAAAATATAAGTGACAAATGAATTTTATCTGATTAATTAATATTTTTTCAATTTTATCCCTTATTAAAGTAGAGTTATTTTTATGAAGAGAGTTAAATGAGAAGAAGATTTATTTGCAATTTTAATTTACGAGGAGAATTAAATAAGGGTATTTGTGAAAAAAAATTTCTTTGTGACATATTTATGATGTGTGATTTATTTTTTGTTCTAGTGATATAATTATTTGTCTCTTATATTTTGAAAAGGAGGGAGTATAACTTATTGGATTTGGGCCCAAGCCTTGTCTTCACATGCCATCAACATATTGAATAACTTTGGACCATCATTTGACACACCATCTTGGGCCTCTGTGGGCCCTTTAAACTTCCGGTCCAATATGTCTTGTAAATGCCTCCTTCAGCTACTTGGATTTAGATCTAATGATCGTCTGGATTGGCAAATTGACTTTCTTGCTGTCACCATCCACACAACCCCCCGCCCCCCCACCCAAAAAAGAAAAAAAAAGACTTTCTTGCCTGTTTTCTACATGTCACCAAGAAACTTAAATATACCAAAACAGATCAATAGAAGAAAACGATACAACGCTATATTTAAAAAGCAAAAACATAGCCATAAAACCACTACCACCACATCACTGAATCTAGGGTTATCCTGGCATTATTTAAATTCCTTGTAACACACAAACCTCACCATCTGGTTATATTAAAGGACTAAAAATAAGTAATGTTTATGTTTAAAAAAATCTTAAAATTATAATTTTCGTTGAACTCAAACTTTTTTAGTAGTTGAACGTTGATCCCATTGTATACCTAAGAAAAAAAAAGTTAGTTTTTGAAATTATTAAATTAGTATGCAAACCAATGTACAGGTAATTAAGTAACATAAAACATTCTTTTCGCCAACTTAGCATTAACAACATTAAATTAACGATGATATGGCAAAAAAAATTGCCAAATATATAGGTGGTCATGTGTCAATAAGTCAGTCTTAAATTTACTTTTGGCAAAAGAAAACAGTCTCAAATTTACTGATAAAAAAAAACTGGTAAAAAAAGTCTTAAATTTACAAAAGTCAAATGAAGAAAAGAGCTGCTATGAATGCAAGAAGGACATGAACGATAACAATAGCATTCCAAAAGTCATTGGAATTTTTCACTGACCCTATAGTTCAAATAATATTTTTTCTTGCCCATTTATAGTCCACGTACTATAAATGAAGTGAAATAGAGTAAAGTGAAATATAGTTCAAAACATTTGCTCTATGGGAAGTGGCCAGCGAGTCTTACCCTTACCTCACTGGAATTCAATTTATTCAAACTTTTAAAACATATATATAATATTTGTTTTATATTTTTAATTTGTATATGATATTTATAATAAATATGTATTCTTTTTTTAAGTGAAAAATATTTATTTATATTTTTAAATATTTTTCTTGAATAAGGGCATATTAGTCTTTTTTTGTCTAAATTTGTAGTAAGTTAAGCCCAAATAATTTTTTAGGCCCATTTAAGATTTTAAAGCTTAAATTAATTATTAATTATAATTAATTTTTTATAAAGCTTAATTTATAAAGTGATATAAATGGAGGTTCTAGAAGTTCAAAGAAATATTCCATTACGTGGCAGTGGAGAGTTACTCATGAAGAACATGCAAAGTGGTTGTACAAAATATAAAGTACGATCAGAGAATGGCGATTAAAGAAGTATCACCTATGTGCCTATAAATAGGACAGCAAGCAACCAAGGAAGGGATTCCAACTCTGCATTAACTTTTCTTATTTCAATTAAGCATTTCCCTTAACTTTCATTATTCTTCTAGCTTCGTATATTTTTCCAACATTGTTTTCTTTTTGTTTTTCAATTCCAAACATGGCCACTTTTATTTCTTTGAGTTATTAACACCTTTTTACAGTCATATTCATCACAAACTTTATATTTCCAAACTCATATCAAATTTTGGTGTTTGCATTTAAGGAAATTGTGACAATAGATCCCAGAAACTCACTCACGGTCACTTTGATTGCAAGTCAAAATTTTCATATATTTTGAGGTTTTGGCATGCCTAGATTACAATAGCAAATATCCAATCATTTGGAACACAATCTTTTAGAGGTGATTTCTCATACTCATGAGGTAATGTGCTCAAATAAAAGAATGGAAATTAGCCTCCAAGGCTCCAACTGAATATCACCATTTTTATATTTTCATTTAATTATACAACAGGAAAAAAAAGAATAGAAAGAAGTGAAATCACTGTATTTAAAAGCATAATATATGTTTTATATTGATCATGAACAAGCCTTGCAATCTATTTACTTCATAGCTGACCAGTAGGGGTCAGCTAACCAGACCAACTCGCTTTAGCCCAGCATTCAATGGATTCAAATTTCAAGACCAGTCCAAGTTGTAGGCCAAGCTTTGGGTCATGAATAACCCGAACCGACTTGTTTTTTCTTTTTCTTTTTTGTTTTAAGTTGTAAAATTACCCAATATTTAATATTTTAACCTAACCACTCCTTCAAGATTAAAACTTGCAGCCATCAACATTACCATTTCATCTCTTTATCTTTATCTTCTTCGTTCTTCCTCCTTGACTTAGTGGCTCCTTCATTAGTGTTGCCTCCAAATCGATAGAACTTACAAGATCTCACTTTCACTTCCTTGTCCATCTTCTTCCTCCTTTAGTCACAACAAACATCTGACCCTCACTTCCTCCTCCATATTCCTCCTCCTTCAATCACAACCAACAGATTTGTGAGAAGGTAGATCTATGAAAAGTAAAAGGATCAATGTAGATATGCGTTACCCCCAGAAGATCTTTGAAGTAAATGGGAGATTTGAGTGTGTGTGGTGTGGTTTGAGCATCATTGTTAGCACCAAAAAGAGCGTGAGGTTGGTTGATGACAATGGGATGCTGAAGGAAATTTTGTTTCTATAATATTGTACTATTGATCAACTATCTTTGTTGATGCTTCTTCCCATCTTCATCTTTAAATTTCTCATCTATGAATCTTTATGGTTTATTTCTTATCTGTGTCTACCATTTGCTTGAATGCTTCCACCAATTCACTTTGCCTTACGTAAAATTGGGTTTACCCCATAGATCTTGGAATCAACCTTAAACTGATCAAATTAAAGCTGGGTTGGGCTGTGGGTTTGCACTAACACAGGCCTAGTTGTAACAACCCTTATTACATTGTCCCTAACCTAGCCCCTAGCTAACCAAGTGTAATTGGCATTGCGTGCAGAATTGGAGGGCTAGGACGGAGGAAAGAATCAAAGTGGAGGAAATAAGTTCCACGCCATGGCGAGAAGTAAGGCCGTTGCAGCGAGAGAGCTACAGATTCTGAAATATTTCCCTGTTGAAAGCATCGGCATCGCGGTGAGCGGGGATAATTTTGTTTAAATCTGAATCATTTCAGACGAACAGAAAAGAAAGAAATAGAGGGAGCGACGGAGAAGTAGTGTTAGGGTTCAAAGATTTTGGCTATTGGGAGTAGTTTTCAGCCTCTTGAAGCTTGAATCTTAGTTGGTAAGTGATCCCTACTCCTCCTCTCCATTTTCTTTAGTTTTTGAGTTAGGATTTCTTGGGCATATATTGGGATCTTTGGTTTTGGCTGAATCCCATCGGTTAAAATGGATGAAAAGGGATCAATGAGGTATGATTTGGTGTCTATATTGTTTGGGTATGAGTTTAGCAAGAGTATGCATGAATTATGCCTTACTCTACGTTGATTTCTGGTTGATGAGGTATAAGATCTAAAATATACAAGATTGATTATGGTTTAAATGGTTATATGAGGTTCACTGAGGTATGAAAATGTGATTGGAACCTTGAGTTAGGCCTATATGGTCAAATTGTGGTTTTTTGTTAGGTGGTATATTGTGTTAATTGAGGTATTATAATGTTGTGAAGGTTATTTGGTTGATCGGAGAAGTCAAGTCGTGGGATTGGCATTCAAGAAAGCTTGTGGAATCCTTGTGTGTGTGGTAGCAACAATTGAGGTAACTAGGTGTTTGTATTGTCAGTATGGTTTGTATTGTATAGTGAGATATAATAGTATATATATATGTAAAATTGGGTTTACCCCATAGATCTTGGAATCAACCTTAAACTGATCAAATTAAAGCTGGGTTGGGCTGTGGGTTTGCACTAACACAGGCCTAGTTGTAACAACCCTTATTACATTGTCCCTAACCTAGCCCCTAGCTAACCAAGTATAATTGGCATTGTGTGCAGAATTGGAGGGACAGGACAGAGGAAAGAATCAAAGTTGAGGAAATGAGCTCCACACCATGGCGAGAAGTAGGGTCGTTGCAGTGAGCGAGCTACAGAATCTGAAATATTTCCTGGTTGAAAGCACCGGCATCGCGGTGAGCGGGTGTCACACTCGAAAATGTGATGCGGATGGTACGGAGAATGAAAGAAAAGAGAGAAATCAATCCACACAATGGGGGCCGATTTCGGAGGAGTCGCCACCAAAATTTTAAGGGAAATTTTGGAAAACCAAAAAGAAAAGGATAATGATGGTCTATGAGTTAGAGTTAGGTTCGGGAGTACAATTGTGAGTGAGGAAAGTGTTAGGCAACTCCATAACACCCGTTCCTGAGAACGGTTACCTTAAGTTGATCATGCAATTTTTATGACTTTTAAAAAAATTATTTTGATTGCCCTTTAACCATTCACATGCAAAAATATAAAAATAAGAAAAATGTAAAAATGAAAATAAAGAATGAAAATATGGGAAGTTGGGAAAAATAAAATAAGAGGAAAATGTTATTTATTTACAAAAGTGGACTTGACCCAAAATTAAAGTTTGAGGCCTACGTACCCTGCAATAGGGATCAAAGTCGATGTAGTTCGAGCTATAAATGCGTGTCACTGGGTTGATATTTTTCATTATATATATTTTTTCGAAAAGAGAAGTTTGTAAAAAAATAATTTATTTTTCCATAAAGAAAACAGTTTTCAAAATTGGTTGGTGTGTTTTAATTGGAAAAAGATAGACTAATTTGGATTATCTTCTCTTATCACTAATTTTTATCTTTCATTTTCATTTTTTTAAAAAAAACTCAATTTCTAAAACAAGAATATATGTTTACCTCAATTTAAAAGATATGATTATGAATGATTTTGAGTATTTTATTTTTAATTTAAAAAGGAAAATTTGAAAGGAATTTTATTTTTACAAAATAAAATCAATTAACTCATGCGGTGGCCTTTATCACTCACAATCCGCTCATTGGTACCTAAATATTTACGGCGGTGTTACTCGTGACAAATAAGCGTAAAGAATAAAAAAGGTTTGAAAGAAAACTAATTATTTTTTCTCTCTTTTTTTTATTATGAAATAAATAAGACCCTCTCAACACATTTATTTATTAAAATATGACTACTGTATGTATTTTGAAAGAGAAATAATCAACATAGGTGGCAACTTCATCACTCACAAATTGCTTATCAATATTTAAATACCTACGGTGTTAACACTCGGAGCAGAAAGGTAAATGATTTAAGGGATACAATTGGAAAAAATAAATTTTACGTAAATCATTTTTGTTACTTTATATTAAATTATAAAAATAAATACGACGATGATAACATATTTTTATAAAAAGAAAAACGATAACAGAAATTTGAAAGTATGACTTATATATATATATATATGTATATATATATCATTTATTTATTTATTTATTTTTATTGTTATTGTTATTATTATATTATTTTTTTTATCTTTTTTTTTAAAGAACCAATCAGGATCTGTGGTGATTTTATTACTCATAGCTTACTGATTGGTACCTAAATGCCCACGGTGTTACTACTCGGAGAATAAAGGCAAAAGTAAATAAATAAATAATAAAATGGAAATGTAAAATATGGGGCTTTCATTGAATCATTTATTTTTACTTTTAATAAAACAAAAATCATTGGTACTTCGAAATATTAAAAATTAAGATTTAGTCCACATTTATACCATGGTAACTCCTCACTCATGATACAACTCACTGACACTCTATAGGCACACAGATATTTAGTTCCTCATAGCAAATCTTAAGAGTAAATTTAAAAACCATTTATTTTCACTAAAATGTACATATATACATATAGAAAATCTAGCTTTTTGGAGTCCTAAGTAAAATACATTGCTAGAATTCAATAATTGATCCCAAAATGACACATATGTACAAATATATACTGGATCACATGGATGACTAAAACGAATCCATAGAATATGAGACAAAGATGAAACTGAGACTAGTTGATTGTGGACATATTGCGTATGGGCAGTCATATGTACGACCTTCAAGCTTTCTCTCTCATTTTATTTTGTAACATGGTAATATTAAGTCAAAAGGCAAATAAAGTCACAAAAAGAGAAAATGATTTAAAATATACACACCCAAGGACTACAGGAACGTTAAAGGGGTCATTATCAAATATTCTGGATATGTCTTGGGCTATAACCACGTCCACTCATTGCAACGACATTGTTCATGATTTTGAAATTTTTTTTTTTAACTTTCTTTACTTCCCGAAGAGGATCCCCACACTCCTAACAGTATTGGAACTTCTTCATATCCATTTTCATGACCGATAGATTAGCAAGAAAAAAATGTTCCTTTTTTTTTTGAGTGGTTTAGAGCACATCACTTTGGTACCTGAAAGCTAAAGCTTGGAGGCTTATCCAAAAAAATCTTAATGATACATATGGGCTGCTTTCTTCCATTTAGTCAAGGATAAACTCTTCAACTCACAAGAGGATGAGACTCATTAAGTGCTCATACATCTATGGGATTTCCTTTTGGAATTCAATGCTTTACGTTACAGTGTTTTCCTCCCTAGGCTAGTCCAAACTTTATTATTTTTCAATACACACCAATATCAAGCGAGACATCAACCAAGCTACGTTTCCAACAAGTGAGAAATAGCTTAACACCAACATTGTTTAGGCATGAAGAAGGGCACTTTCAAACAAAAAAAAAAATAGGGATGAAAGAACACAGTAATAGTCACTTCTGAATAGAGCACAGTCAATAGATTTACCAAAATCACAGCCTGTGCCCATAATCAACAAGATTTCTACTCAAACTCACCAAAACCATAGATTGCAATCATAAAAGACTAGAAACTGCTCTAAAAAAAATAATACAGAGTTAGATATTTCAAACCTACTGTGAAGGCTCTGTTCCTTTCTTCCTATCTCCGTCTCCCGATCCTCTTCTTCTTCACCCTCTCTTGGATGCTCTTTCCTTTTAGTTTCTTCACTCCCTCCTGCTTTGGCCCTCCCTCTTCGTCCGCGGCTCCTTTCCTTCCATTTTGCGGCTCCCTTCCTTTTTCCCAGAACCCTCATTCCCTCTTCCCCTTGTGTCTCCCTCTCTTTTTCTCTCACGCTCGTGGTTCTCTCTCTTTTTTAAGCCCACGGCTCCCTTTCCCTGAGCTCCCTCTGTGCCTCAATTTAATCATCTGAGCCCTAGCTTAAGGTGGGCTCGGGCTGTTAGATAAGCTGGCTTCCCAAGAGGGGGGTGAATTGGGAAGATTAAAACTTTTTCTGCAAAACGTCAAGAAAGTGAAGAAAGCAAAGTGTGATGATAAAACAGAGTGTAAATGAATAAACTATAAATGTAGCAGTAGGGAAGAGAAAAACTCAGATATTTATCCTGGTTTGGTCTCTCAACTTGACCTACGTCCAGTCCCCAAGTCACCACTTGAGATTTTCCACTATTCTGCAAGAATTCAGTGGGCTTCTTACAAATGCCTCAGTACAAAGTTGATGCTCTATTTCTAGAGCTCACTCTTTCTCTCTTTGCACTCTCACTAAGTGTTTCCCCAATCCCTTGTGATATCCCCTCACAAGAAAATC
The DNA here is from genome assembly GCA_026686845.1 of Adenanthera pavonina. Taxonomy (NCBI): domain Eukaryota; kingdom Viridiplantae; phylum Streptophyta; class Magnoliopsida; order Fabales; family Fabaceae; genus Adenanthera; species Adenanthera pavonina. Next base: position 15,606,257 of record JAIVEN010000012.1, on the reverse strand, counting down.
TTTCTTCCAGGTAATGATAAGATTATTTACAATGAATAAACTCTCTTAATCAGAGTATATATGAAAGTTAAAGCATAAAGAATGAAGTATGTGAGAGTAAGAGACTTTGAGTAGATGATTTGTCAGAGTTTCAGTATATACAAAGTTAAAATTGCTACCCACATCTTCAAATGAAGTTCTATTTATAGATTTCTGCCCCAAATATACGTTAGAGACAAGATCTAGACGTTAGAGATGTTACCTAACGGTTACTTTGAGAAACTATCCGTTTACCAACCACATTTAATGCTTCTGACACTCAAAGTTTGAATTTCAGTTAGTCATCAGATAAATTTCACAGAAACCAAAAGTTACAGCCTTTAACGTTGAACTCCCGAAGTTCATCTGTCATGAAGCAAAATTCGAATTTTCATCTTTAGAAAATGATTCTATGCTGGAACATATGAATTTTTATGTTTAAAGTCGTTCTGTTAAGTGTGAACAGTAATTTCAATTTGCTACAGTGCCTTCGAAATTCTAATTTTGGAATCCCAAAATTCGTCTGTTAGAAGCTGGTTCAATGAGGCACAATAGTTCATCAATTCAAAATTCGAACTTTCAGAGGACAAAGTTCATCTATCAGAGAGACCTCTTTTTAGACTTACTTTAAAGTTTGAATTTCTAAATATTGTTATTCGTATGTCAATATATCAACACAACAGACTCATAAGCTTTATTTCTGAAATTCGAATTTTCAAGTTCAAAGTTCATCTGTCAGTGAGCAATTTTGAAGCCCATCTAAACTTGGTTTTAGATGAACTTTGACATATTCTCAGATGAATTTTTCAATTTTCATAAGTTGCATTTTATCTGAAATTCGAATTTTCAAAAGCCAAAGTTTGTCTGTCAAAGAAAGCTCTTTTCAGACACGTATCAAAATTCGAATTTTTCAAGTCAAAATTCATCTATCAGAGAAGCCTCTTTTTAGATTTGTTCATTTTCAATACGAAATTCAAATTTTCAAATCCAAAGTTCGAATTTTCAAAACAGCAGATCAGTATAAACCTTTCAAACTTCATCTGTTGGCGGGTGTTTTTCAAATATTCCATGAATTAACATAGAATCAAGGTTTTTAAAACATCTTTTCACCAAATCAAAGTCTTTTACTCAAATTAAAACATTACTAAACATTCTACATCTATTCTTGCACTGATTTCTCCAGAATTCCTTTACTTAAAACCTTTTGTGCACCTTTGATATATTTATTCCAAGCTCTTGAAGGTTGGTTTGGAATCATCAAAACACTTGATTCAACATTCTCCCCCTTTTTGATGATGACAAAACAACTTACAAACTGGATTAGTACTTGGGTTTGCTTTAACAAGCTCCCCCTCAACATATGCATTATAATCCAAAGGATATCATATATAGTATATCAAGTAAAGAGATTTATTAACTCATTCAAAGTCGAACAAGAACAGTTCATTGCAACCAAGGAATTCTTTCATTTCATAAATTGTAAAGAAACAACAATGCAAAACATTACATAATTCAGAGATACAATACAGAATATAGAAACACAATACACAAACACAGAAATATAGCACCAAAGGATATCATGTATAGTATATCAAGTAAAGAGATTTATTAACTCATTTAAAGTCCAACAAGAACAGTTCATTGCAACCAAGGAATTCTTTCATTTCATAAATTGTCAAGAAACAACAATGCAAAACATTACAGAATTCAGAGATACAATACAGAATACAGAAACACAATACACAAACACAGAAATATAGCACTACAAGAAGACCTAAGCATAAGTTCTAATCACTTTTTTTTTGACTTGGTCTTCTTGCTGTAAGTTTTTCTAGAAGGCTCTGCAGCAGATTTTCCAGTTTGCTCACTCTTCTCCCCTTTTTTGGCATCATCGGGAAGGTAGACAAAATTAGCAGGAAGAGGAATATGAGACACTGGAATAGCTTGAAGAGGCACAAGGACAAATGGCATTTTTGGATTGAGCTTTGGCAAGGACCCAGAAACTTCAGAACTTGTGTCCTCGTCTTCATCATCAGAAATCTCAAGAAGTTCAGAAATTTCTTGCCTTGTAACTGCCAATTGTGTCCTTCTTTCCTCCGAGAAACCATAATGTGTAACAGGTGAGGGAGCAGGAGGAGGAAACATTTCTTCAAGCCTTCTTCTCTGAGCTTACAAGAGAGCATTGTGTGCAATGGCGTCCAAATCAACAAAAGGTACAATGCTCATTTCTTCATTTAGGGTAGCCTGCATGAATGGTGAAGTGGAGATGGTTGCCACTAATATTTCTACTTGCTCAAATTCTTGCTGGGATAGGATTGACTCTTGAGCATCTACTGGAATAGGCTCATGAAAACTTGTTTCCTAAGGACCTTCTTCCTCTATGCCATAGTCTAAAGGAGGACCAGGACTTGCCTCATTGCTGAAGGCCTGTGGTGTGCTTAATGTGCCAGCAATCTTAGTGTCACGTGCAGTAACATCAGGAACAGGAGAGGCTAGCTCAAATGGGCTTGGAGGGTCAGGAGTTGGAGACATAACAGGCTCAGAGAATCTTGGCTGAGGTGGAGCTGATATGGCAGGAATGACATTCCAAATATCTTTATATGCATCAGCTACTACCTTCATGTTTTTTGCCAACTGGTGGATTTGATCTTGCAGGTGAGCAAACTTGGCATTTTGCTCATCCCTGATGCTGAGTATGAGTGTAGACAAACTTTCATACAACTCAGTGATCTTGGTTGGCTTGGCACGAGAGGAGGGAGTAGATAGAATGTGTGTAGGCAGAGATGGAGATGGGACAGGCTAAGAAGGTTGAGGTGTAGGTCTTGCAGGAGTCTCAAAGGTACCTTCTTGCTGCAGGGATACATTATCATCAAAGAAGCAATCTTCATATTTTTCAGCTCCCTTTCCAATCCATCTTCCATCTTTCTTATCTATCCCCATCCTTTGCAGCTCTTATTCTTTGAAGATCTTAGTAGATTTTCCCTTCCCTTTCTCAAGATGCTGAATTCTAGCATATTGAAGGATCCGAGAGATGATTGCTGCATAAGGAAGTGTAAAGTCTTTCCTTTGATCCCTAACCTTGATCATGCGTTAGAGAATGATATGTCCCATGTTTATAGGCTTCCCACGTATGATTACTGCCATTACATGTGCCTCTGCCCTTATGATCAGGTAGAAGCTACCTCCTTTGTTCAAGATAACCTTAGACACTATGTAGTGTAGGATTCTCACTTGAGTACTGAGGTCAGTGGGCTTTAGCAAGCTTACGGTTGGCCTATTCTCCTTTCTTCTGGACAAAGTGTTCAGGATTGTGCTCTTCTTGTAGTTTAGAAAGGGGCCACCTTCTTTATCAGCAGTCTCTACCTCATCCATATATCTAGAAGCAGTGATGTCAATCTTAAGGTCATCTTTCCCTAGAATTTCTAATACCTCATTAAAAGTTTTATCTGTGAGCCAGATGGTTCTTGATCTCAGATTGACCTCCCACTTCTTCTTCTTGCTGTTGTACTTCAGGGAGGCATACCATATCTTAACCACTTCATCATCATACATCTTTAGTATCTCTAACATATTCTTATATCTTAGCATCCAAAGCTCGGCATCAAAGTTGTTGGAGAATAAAAATTCCTCCATATTGACACAATGAGGCTTGATTACCCTTTTGCTCACAAACTTGGTTGTGTATTCCTCCTACATGTGAGCATTGCTCCACAATGGCAATGTGGTTAGCTCATATTCTCCTGACTCAGTATTGGAGGAGGTGGAAGCAACAGCAGTAGCAACAGGAACAGGAACCAAAGGCTCTATTTTCTTTGGTGAAGAAGGTCTAGTTTTCTTTGATTCAACCTTTAGAGTTGATTTTTATCGTTTGGAGGGAGTTGCCTTGCTTGATTCGGCTTTTCTCTTCGGTTTTTCACCCTCCTTTGAGGCATATTGGGATTTAACCATTCTCTTTGGTCATGCCTCTCCCTTTCCAACTTCTGGATTCTTTACTCTTGTCATTCTCATGGATGAATGTTTCAGAATGAAGCTGAGAATGAGTTTATAGGATGCAAAAAGGAGTTTAAACGTTGGGAAATAAAGATTTACGGTCAGAATTAGAGAGCATTGAAGAGAGAATTTGAACAGACTCGGAGAAGAGGTGAATAGGGTTGCGTCTGTTCAGAGAAAAACTGTTGGTTTTAACGTGTATAACCGTAGGATAGATAAATTTTGAGGGGTCAAAGTTTAAACTTCGAGCAGTTAAAAGTTAAATCATTCAGTAAGACTTACTGACAGATGAATTTTCTTCTAAAAGTTCATCTGACAGAGGCTTGGTCCAAGCAGCACAAGAAGAACGGACGAACTTTGTTCCAAGAAAGTTCAAATTTTGAAGAACAGGCATCAAGCAATAATCAATACAACAAACAATAGATGAATTATCTTCAGAGATTCAACATTGTGAGCACGTTTCAATAGACGAATTTTTGAATAAGAAATTTGAATTTCTACACTTTGTAAAGGTTTTCCAACATGTGTATGTTAAGAAATAGACATTTGTATAATCATCATGTTGGACAAAGATAACATTGAAACTTTTATTTATGAAAATTTGAACTTTCAAAGACTAACAGACAAATTTTGAGGGACCACCGAGAACTGTTACAATGTAAACCAAGCTGAAGTTCATTTGATGGGCATCTAAATTAGAATGCTGACCATGCTGAATTGTTCAAAAACTCAATTTATCAAGGAAATTCATATAACACATAATTAAAATGCGAATTTCAACTTTAAAAACTTACAGAATGGATCTAGAACTTAGATTTCTTGCTGTCTCTTTCACCTTTTGACTTGTTCCATTCTGATTTGCTCTATTTTTCAGATCTATTGTCATTTAAACTCATGAGGAGCACCTGTAACTTTCATTAAAATTACTCCGATGCTAAAGTTAGAATTAAATCAATGTCAAAAATTCTAAAATAGATTGATACAGAAATGTACTTATAGTTCATTGGGATTTACCATACCCAATTCTCTTCTGATTTTACAATGCCTATCTTCTGAAAGAGGCTTTGTCAAGATGTCAACAACTTGATCTTCTGTAGGGATGTATTCTAATCTGATCTCTCCTTTCAGAACATGATCTCTTATGAAGTGGTGCCTGACTTCAATATGTTTTATCCTTGAATGCATGACAGGGTTCTTTGTGATGTTAATGGCACTTTGGTTGTCACACATTATTGGTATTTCATTCATCTCAATCTCAAGATCTTCAAGCTGCTGTTTCATCCAGATGACTTGGGCACAACAGTTTTCAGCTGCAACATATTCAGCTTTTGCCGTGAATAAGGCCACACTGTTTTGCTTCTTGCTAAGCCATGAAACCAAGGATCTTCCAAGAAACTGACACGTTCCACTTGTGCTTTTTTTGTCAGTTTTGGATCCTGCAAAGTCAACATCAGTGTATCCTCTCAGATATTCTCCATTGTCCTTTAGATACCAAAGACCCATTTGTGATGTTCCAATAAGACATCTAAAGATACGCTTTACAGCAGTTGCATGGGTTTCTTTGAGACATGATTGAAACCTTACACATATACAGACACTAAACATGATGTCAGGTCTGCTGGCAGTTAGGTATAGCAGAGATCCAATCATTCTTCTATACTAGGTTATGTTAAACATTTTTCCCCCTTCATCCATATCCAGTTTGGTTCCAGTAGTCATAGGTGTTCCCATTGGCTTGGCATTCTCCATCCCAAATTTTTTCAGTAATTCTTTCAGATACTTGGATTGATTGAGAAAGATACCATCATCACATTGCTTAATTTGCAATTCAAAGAAGAAGTTGAGTTCACCCATCATGAACATTTCGAATTCTCCCTGCATTAGCTTAGAAAAATTCTTGCAAAGAGAGTTATTAGTAGTACCGAATATAATATCATCAACATAGATTTGAATAATAAGTAAATCTTTATTTTCTTTCTTAGTAAATAAAGTTGTATCTACTTTTCCTCTGTTGAACCCCTTCTCAATTAGAAAATTACTTAACCTTTCATACCATGCTCTAGGGGCTTGTTTTAAACCGTAAAGGGCTTTTTTTAGTTTATAAACATGGTTTGGTTTTGTAGAGTCCTCAAAGCCTGAAGGTTGATCTACATAAACTTCTTCCATGATATATCCATTAAGAAAAACACTCTTCACATACATTTGATATAAAATAATATTTTTCATGCATGCATATGCTAACAGAATTCTAATTGCTTCTAATCTAGCCATTGGAGCAAAGGTTTCTTCAAAATCAATTTCTTCTTCTTAATTATATCCTTTGGCAACCAGTCTAGCTTTATTTTTTATTATTAATCCAGATTCATCAAGCTTATTTCTAAAAACCCATTCAGTTCCAATGACAGGATGATTTTTGGGTCTGGGCACTAAATCCCAAACTTGATTTCTTTCAAATTGATTTAACTCATCTTGCATAGCGAAAATCCAGTATTCATCAGTTAAGGCTTCTTTAGTACACTTAGGTTCAATTTGAGAAATAAAAGCATATTTTATCATTTGATCCTTTAACTGTTTTCTGGTTTTAACTTTCTCTTGAACATCCCCTATCACTTGATCAATAGGATGATTCCTTTGGTATCTCCAAGCTCTAGAGAGTTCTTGAGACATTTCTTCATTATATTCATCCTCAAGGTCTTTCTCCTGAATATCTTCCTCTATAGATTCAGATATTTTTGGAGGTTCAATTTTACCTTTATCAGAAAGATCTAAATTTTTAAAGTTTGAAATAAGATCATCCTCATTAGCGACATGTTTGGAAACAATTTAATTTTCAATAAATACTACATGCATAGATTCTTCTACTAATTTAGACTTCTTATTAAAAACTATATATGCCTTACTTCTACTAGAATAGCCCAGAGATATACCTTCATCAGATTTGGCATCAAACTTACCCAGATTCTCCTTTCCATTATTGTGGATGAAGCACTTGCAGCCGAACACATGTAGATGTGAGAGATTTGGCTTTCTTCCTTTGTATAGCTCATAAAGAGTCTTCCCAAGGATTGGTCTGATGTAGGTTCTATTTATGATGTAGCTTGCTGTGTTTACTACATCAGCTCAGAATACTTGAGAGAGTTCCTTTTCATTTAGCATAGGTCTAGCCATCTCTCCAATTGTTTTGTTCTTCCTTTCCACTACTCCATTTTGTTGAGGAGTTCTTGGAGCAGAGAAGTTTTGATCAATTCTATACTCATCACAATACTCCAGGAAGTATGAATTCTCAAACTCTCCCCCATGATTTGACCTGGTAGACACAATAGAAATACCCTTCTCATTTTGCACTTTCTTGACTAAGGTTACAAATGCATCAAACGTATCACTCTTAGAAGAAAGAAACAATATCCAGGTAAATCTAGAGTAATCATCCACTATTACAAGTACATACAGATTTCCACCAATGCTTTTTACCCTGGAAGGACCAATCAGATCCATATGCAATAGTTCTAGTGGTCTAGTTGTGGTGACTACGTTTTTAGATTTAAAAGAAGACTTGATTTGTTTTCCTTTTAGGCATGCATCACATTCTTTGTCCTTTTCAAAAGTGATTTTTGGTAGGCCAGTTACTAGCTTATTTTTAACCAGTTTTGATAGTTGATTCATGTTAACATGCGATAATCTTCTATGCCACAACCAACTATCATTATCCTGACTAATTAAAAAGACAGAATCTAAAGGAGGGAGTTCATCAAGATCAATAGTGTAGCAGTTACCATCCCTTTAAGCTTTGAGGATAACTTTGTGATCACTTTTTTTGATAACCAAGCAGAACTTTGAGTCAAACAATACCCAGTTTTCTTTGTCACATGCCTGACTCACACTTAGCAGATTGTGGTTGAGGTCAATCACAAACAGTACCTCTTCAATGGATGTTTCAGGATTCTTCCCTACAATGCCAATGCCAACTATTTTGCCATACTGATCACCTCCAGAAGCAATTTCAGAGATGTTGCATTGAGATTCTAGTTTGGTAATCTTTTTCTTAGCTTGCTTCAATTCTTTGGCAACCTTAACAAACTCATCATACAACTCATGAAATGCATCCAATAATTCAGAATAGGAAGGTTCAGATTCATATACCTCATCTTCTTGATCACTGTTGCATGAGATTTTAGCTTCTTCAGAGGCAAGTGCCATCAGACAGATGTTGGCAATTTCATCTTCTTCCTCATCTGAGCTGTTGCCCCATATTGATGAGATGTAAGCTCTTTTCTTCTTGCCTTTGCCTGTGGCTTTCTTTTCTTTCTCTTGCTTCTTGAGGAATTGTGGATAATCCCATTTAATATGTCCCTGCTTTTTACACTCGTAGCAAGTGACAGGTTCTTTTACTTCTCTCTTGCTATCTCTAGCTGCTCCTTTCTTGAAGATTTTCTTGTTTTTCTTCTTGCTGTAGAATCTTCCAAATTTTTTGACTATCATAGCCAGAGTTTCTTCATCTAGCTCATCTCCATCATCAGATTCTTCTTCTTTCTCCTCAGCAGCTTTCAGAGCAAGACCTTTCTTCTTTCTGTCTTGTCTTGCCTCCTTGAGAGCCTTCATTTTTCCTGCATACTCCTCGAGGCTACCAAAAAGAGCTATGACAGAGGCCATTGATTCTCCTCTGATTTCCTCTATTGCCATTACTTTGGGTTGCCGTTTCAGAGGGAGAGCTCTGAGGATATTTCTGGCCTTTTCTGTCCGAGTGTACTCTTTTTCTAGACTTTTCAGCTGATTCACAATGAGGGTGAATCTCTTCTGTAGCTCTTTTACACTTTCTCCTTCTGCCATTCTGAAGCTTTCATATTCATCTATGCAGGTGTTCAGTTTGTTTTCTCTAACTCCAGTTGTTCCTTCATGAGCAATTTGCAAGGTGTCCCACATTTCCTTGGCAGTAGAGCACTGTGAGACTCTATAGAATTCATCTTGATTTAATGCACTGATCAAGCAGTGTTTTGCCTTGAAGTTCAGCGAGACTCTTCTTCTATCTTCCTCGTTCCATTCAGCTTCTGGCTTCTCTCTATACTTCCCATCATCCTGTAATGCTATTGGGACAAAATCTCCCTTCTGGATGATAGACCAGATGTCCAAATCAATTGACTAAAGATAGATTTGCATCATCATCTTCCAGTATCCATAGTGTTCTCCACTGAAGCCAGGTAGTCTATTTGTGTTGTTTCCCTCTGGTAGTATGCTTTCTCCAAAGCCAGCCATTGTATTTCCTAGACTGTTAAATCCTTTGATATATAGGGAATCCAGGCTTTGATACCACTTGTTAGATAAGCTGGCTTCCCAAGAGGGGGTGAATTGGGAAGATTAAAAATTATTCTACAAAATGTCAAGAAGGTGATGAAAGCAAAGGATGATGGTAAAACAGAGTATAAATGAGTAACCAATAAAAGTAGTAGTAGGGAAGAGAAGACTCAGATATTTATCTTGGTTCGGTCTCTCAACATGACCTACGTCCAGTCCCCAAGTCACCACTTGAGATTTTTCACTATTCTGCAAGAATTTAGTGGGCTTCTTACAGATGCCACAGTACAGCATTAATGCTCTGTTTCTAGAGCTCACACTTTCTCTCTTTGCACTCTCACTAAGTGCTTCCCCAATCCCTTGTGATATCCCCTCACAAGAAAATCTTTCTTCCAGGTGATGATAAGATTATTTACAATGAATAAACTCTCTTAATCAGAGTGTATATGAAAGTTAAAGCATAAAGAATGAAGTATGTGAGAGTAAGAGACTTTGAGTAGATGATTTGTCAGAGTTTCAGTATATACAAAGTTAAGATCATTACCCACATCTTCAAATAAAGTTCTATTTATAGATTTTTGCCCCAAATATACGTTAGAGACAAGATCTAGCCGTTAGAGATGTTACCTAACGGTTACTTTGAGAAACTATCCGTTCACCAACCACATTTAATGCTTCTGACACTCAAAGTTTGAATTTCAGTTGGTCATCAGACGAATTTCACAGAAACCGAAAGTTACAGCCTTTAACGTTAAACTCCCGAAGTTCATCTGTCATGAAGCAAAATTCGAATTTTCATCTTTAGAAAATGATTCTATGCTGGAACATACGAATTTTTATGTTTAAAGTCATTCTGTTAAGTATGAACAATAATTTCAATTTGCTACAGTGCCTTCGAAATTCTAATTTTGGAACCCCAAAATTCGTCTGTTAGAAGCTGGTTCAATGAGGCACAATAGTTCATCAATTCGAAATTCGAACTTTCAGAGGACAAAGTTCATCTATCAGAGAGACCTCTTTTTAGACTTACTTTAAAGTTTGAATTTCTAAATATTGTCATTCGTATGTCAATATATCAACACAACAGACTCACAAGCTTTATTTCTGAAATTCGAATTTTCAAGTTCAAAGTTCGTCTGTCAATGAGTAATTTTGAAGCCCATCTAAACTTGGTTTCAGATGAACTTTAACATATTCTCAAACGAATTTTTCAATTTTCATAAGTTGCATTTTATCTAAAATTCGAATTTTCAAAAGCCAAAGTTTGTCTGTCAGAGAAAGCTCTTTTCAGATACGTATCAAAATTCAAATTTCTCAAGTCAAAATTCGTCTGTCAGAGAAGCCTCTTTTTAGACTTGTTCATTTTCAATATGAAATTTGAATTTCCAAACCCAAAGTTCGAATTTTCAAAACAGTAGATCAGTATAAACCTTTCAAACTTCGTCTGTTGGTGGGTGTTTTTCAAATATTCCATTAATTAACATAGAATCAAGGTTTTTAAAACATCTTTTCACCAAATCGAAGTCTTTTACTCAAATTAAAACATTACTAAATATTCTACATCTATTCTTGCACTGATTTCTCTAGAATTCCTTTACTTGAAACCTTTTGTGCACCTTTGATATCTTTATTCCAAGCTCTTGAAGGTTGGTTTGGAATCATCAAAACACTTGATTCAACAGTAGGGAAAGACATAACTGATACAATGAAAGATTTTTTCTTGAATGGAAGGATGCTCACACAGATAAATGCAACAATCCTTAGCTTGGTGCTTAAAGTAGAAAAATCTGAGAATGACCAATGAATTCAGACCTATAGCTTGCTGTAATATCATGTATAAATATATTTCTAAGTTGTTCTATAATAGATTGATGAAAGTACTTCCTGATAGTTTTAGTGAAAATTAAGGTGCTTTTGTAAAAGAAAAAAGTATTGTTCATAATATCATAATTAGTCAGGAGTTATTAAGATTGTACAAGAGGAAACATGTGTCCCCTAGATGCCTTATGAAAGTGGACCTGAAAAAGGCATATGACATGGATGAGAGGGGTTGTATCCAAGGATTATTGGATGTGTAACACCTTAATTTTAAACTCATTTCCCATTAATTAGACTTCTTTTAAGTCTGATTATACTTGATTCTAAGCTTAAATCACATAAGAATGAAAATCAGAATTTCCAAATTTTCGGTTACTGTTCATATGGTAGTTTTCACTTTACCGACTGAATTTTGAAAATTCATAACTAATTCTAGAAAAATCATTTCATAGTGATTCAAGTCTTCAAAACTAGCTAAACTCCTTATTTACATGGGAAAAATATGAAACAGATGATTCTATTGACCGATTTGTACAGTTTATTCCTCAAATATTTACTGTATATTTGGTCATTTTCTCTTCCCCAGGATTTTTTCCTTATATTGAAAAATTCATATCTCATTATATCCTGAGCCAAATCAAACATTCTTTATGTCATTGGAAATACCTATGAGTCTACTTTCTAGAAATATTTTTCTTGTACATTTATTAAACTTGAACAGGGAAGGTGTTAACTTAAATCATAAAGGGTCAGAATTCCACTTTTGCTGGAACAGTTTTGGGAAAACCTCCATATCTCCTATCATATAGCTCCAATTACCTCCAAATCAGTGGCATATGAAACTCAAAACATAGAAATTTTCATAGATATAAACCACTGAATTTTTGGAGATCTGCACTATTTATATCATCTTTTTATTTTTCCAATACCTAACTTTTAGTTTCCAGTTTTCCCCATCTTTCTCTGTTCTGAACCCTAACTTTGAAAAATCATTATAATTTATACACATCTCCAAATGGAGTGCTCTTTAGACCATTTTAAAACTCTACTTGTGTACTTTAAGAGCATATATATATTACTTAACCTAGCTGTCCTGTCTTGCATAAACAGTATCTATATTATCCTCAAAGTGTTCTACTTGAGCATTTCCAATCATAACTTTACAAAGTAAGCTTCATAGACATAATACATCATATTCATTGTACTAAATTCATACATAACATTTCATAATGCTTTAATGATCACAATAGCATGGAGATACATATTTAGTAACATGCTCATAACTTTACATATCATTTCAAACAACTAGATCGTAACTTGAAAACAACATTATGCTTCATCCTCTTTCTTCTTTCTCCTTGGCACTCTTGACCCCTTCTTACCATAGCTTGGGCCTAAACATAATGATCATTTGGAAGGGTGAGATTCAAAGAATCTCGGTAGTTATATCCAATTATGCATTCACATCATCATATCATTTTATAAAATCATCAATGAAAATCATAACTTCATATTATGCCATACAATTCCATAAAAATTTTGGCATGGTAACACTTTGTAAAATGGACATCCTAGGGTCATAAAACCCTTCAAACATTCAGCCAACAATGAAAATACATCATAAAGCATTCAAACAATTATATGGCATAGTCATATTATCATGGAAACAAAGTATGACAACATTAAGCATAACAAGGAAAATAACTACCTTCTTGCTTTCCAATGTTCTCCAAACTTGGTGGACACTTCCATTGATCTTAAAACACTTATTGAAACCCTATAGCATCATGAAATAATACCATGAGCCATTGATTCATTAAGCTCATTCACAAAGTGGCATACTTGAACTAAAAATTCCATTTTGTTTTCCCTTGAGCTTTTCTTGTACAACATACTTGTATCTACCTATTTTGGACCCAAGGAATCCATTTTTGGGGTCAAAATCATGAAATCCCCTTTCCTTTTCAAACCCTAAATAGGCAGAAAATTTGAGAAATTTGTAGAAAAATAACTACCCGATTAATTTGCAATCCAATGGTATATCCTTAATCCTTGAAGTCAATACATCACTTTTCATGGTTTAATTTCTTCATGGCTTCATTTTCTCTCTCTACTCTCTCTCTAGGCAGAAAATTTCAGAGGGAAAATGGAGAGAAATAATCCATGAAACATCATAATACTCAAGTATGTACAAGAGAATAACCAAAGAAATCTACCTTGAGAGTTTTAGGTCTAAACAAATCCTCTAGCTTGGTCTTCTTTTTCACTTCTTTTCCTACGCCTTCTTCTTCCTTTTCTTCACTGGTTCAGCGTGTTGAGACGTGAGGGAGATGAAGTGTTAAGTTTCAAATGATGGTTATGTCATATAATTAATTACTTAACTTTTCTATATACTTTTATTTACTCTTTCTTTTAAAAAGCTTTTCACATAATTCCATTTGTATCCCAATCTGAATTCCCACGTAATTCACTACATTTTCGGTCAGAAATTGCTTTAATGATTTTTATGGACTAAAATACCCTTTACCAATTAAATTTACCCGTACCCATTAAGTATTTTTGTCAAAATTGTCACTAAATTGGTACAGGATTATCTAAAAATTTCTTTTGGTCCAACATCATTATCTAGACTCAAAATATATTTTATTAAGGTCCAATCATTGTCCTTGAATCAGTACTGCCTTTTCCTTTAGCCTAAATGACCTTTATCGGGTAAAATATTAATATTAAACCATAATTACCCAATAAATATTATTTTGACCTTAATAAATTCCATACTATATTTCATTGGGTCTAACTCATTAAAAGCTTCATTTTGACTATAATTTCTCATATTTACAAAAATACCCTTGACCCGGGGCTAATTTATAATTCTTGAAATTTTCGGATCATTTTTTCATAATTTTCCCCAAACTTCTTTCTTCTTCTCCTTCCATGCTTAAAATGTTCTTAGGGGGATAAATTGTAAAAATTCTTGATTCTTGGGACCCAAATATAATTTTATCATTTTTCCATTTAACTAGGAAAAATGACATCTTTGCTCTTCTTCACGCTTAACGGTATCTCTCCATTTTTCCAAACTCCTTTTGAATTTTACAATGTCAACTTTTCCATTTTTGGGCCTTCAATTCGTCATTCACATTTTACTTCTAATTTGGGAAATAACCATTTTGCCCTTAAGCCGAGTCAAAAATATAATTATCCATTCTTTCGGGCACCTTCTTGTAATTTCACCCAAAGACCAATTTTTTATTATTTCTTTTTCACTATTCACATTAACTTCAAATTAGTCTATCTCTTAACCTGGACCTCCTGGGTACGCAATACTTATAACATTGCGCTCAGCTTGGAGCGGGCTTTCATTCAAGTGGTATATTGCATATTTTCTGGGGTGAGTTCTAGAATTAATTTCTGCTAAGGACCTTATGGAAAATTAATTCTAATTAAGGACCAAACATAACTTCTTCTGAAAATTAAATGAGAAATTAATTCATTCTAAAGCCCGATTATATATAGTATTTTCATCTCACTTCGTTTCTCATCTTTTGTTCATTCTATAGCATCTCATAAAAGTAGGGATATTACAGGATGGATTTAACTTTCCTCTAAATTTGTCCAATGGATTAGTAGCTGCATTACAACAACAAGCTAGCTTCTCTATGGTAATAAATGGTGAAATTCATGGCTAGTTTTGAGGAGCTAGAGGGCTAAGGTAAGATGATCCCATCTCTCCTTTAATCTTTGTTTTAGTCATGTTGTATCTTACCAAAATCCTTAATGTAGTTGTGAAGAATCCTAAATTTGACTACCATCCTATATGCAAAAAATTTTGGCTGGTTAAGTTATGTTTTGCAGATTATTTAATGATTTTTTCAAAGCCTGTCCTAAATCTAAAGATAGAACATATTTAGAAAATTCTCTGACAATACTAGTCTCAGTGCAAATCCTAGCAAGTTTAGCATCTTTATAAATGGGACCATAGGGAATATTGGGGAGCAAATTATCAACCTGACAAGCAAGCTTCTTCGTCGGGAGCTTTCTTGTCAAGTATTTGGGTATACCGCTCTCACCTACAAAAAGGAGCAAAACAAAATGCCAATTCCACATAGAGAATATTACATCAAGAATCAGGAGTTGGGCAATGAGACATCTCTCTTATGTTGGTAGATGTCAATTGATTAACTTAGTTTTATTCTTCATGCAGGTTTACTAGGTAAATGTATTGATACTCCCTAAAGGCATGAGAAAAAAAGTAGAATCAATCTATAGAGCGTTCCTTTGAGGACAAAAAGAAAATGGCAAAATTATGGCACATGTTGGTTGGGAAAGGGTATGCCTTCCCAAAAGTAAGGGAGGCCTTGGTCTTAAAAAGTGTGATATGTGGAATAAAGCAATGATTGCTAAATAAATTTGGGATATTGCTTCAAAAGCAGATAATCTATGGGTAAAATAGATTGATGGAATTTATTTAAGGGGAGTGGATTTTTGGAGTTATACTACTCCCAGCTGTGTTGGCTGGCATTGGAAAAAATTGAACAAAAGGTTAAATTGAAATTTGTGCAAGGATATAAAGATGGAAGATGGTTGGCTACTCCTAATTGCATATACACTATTAGTAGTGGATATAAATGGCTACAAGGTATAAACATGAGAAATTTAGGTATGGTAAGGTGGTTTGATCTAAATATATAGTGCCTAAACATGCTTTTATTATGTGGTTAATAGTCCAAAAAAGATTGTTTACTAAATTAATTTAGAATGTGTGATCTAAATATTCTTATAACTGATTTGATATGTCTATTATGTGGTAATGATGTTGAATCTGTTGAGCTTCCAATGCCGTTGGGTGAGAGCTCCTAGAAGAAATTTGAAAGTGGATAGGGATTGATTATATCCCTAAGCAATTTAATGGATGGAGAGGTTGGTTATCCACAAAATTCAAAAAGAACAGCTATTTTAGACAAGTGTTATATGCAAGAGTTGCTGTAGTGATTTACCATGTTTGGAGGGAAAGAAATACTCATTTGCATAATAATGAAGCTTCCTCAGTTCAAAGAGCAGTCAAAGCTAATAAACTAGAGATAAAATCTAGATGCAGGAGTTATGCAAGTTGGAAAGAACAAGCTATTGAAAGTGATTTTGTGTTGAAAATTGGGGTTGTTACTAAATAGGGTTAAGTTGTTTAGATTTCTTGTTAGGCATTCTTTTGGATACATGTGAAGGATAATTAGGGAAACCTTTCCTAGAAGGTAGTTGCTAATTATTTTTCCTTGTACTATATATGTTGACTTTGTATAGCCTTGTTTCTTGGTAGCAATGAATGTATTTACCTTATTACCCAAAAAAAAAAAGGAAAAAAAGAAAAAACAAAGCTGAAACAAAATTGACATGGCATTTATTGTCGTTTTATTGACCTTGCAGGGCACAAATCTGTTACGAAAATTCAGGACCCTAGACAATACCAACTTAAAATTATTTCAAGAGTGTATAGATTCATGTCCTGTTCACACGCAATTATTTACAATATATTTCAATCATGGGTCTGGGTCAGTTTGTTTGATCATCCTTCTCTCCAATTCTAGGGTTCCAAATCTTCACCGGGTAGATACACTTTCAAATATATATATATAGCAGAATAATTAATAATGGAGTTTGTGAAGGAAAGATGGAAGAAGAACCTGATTAGGAAGGTATGGTAGCGCTGGGTATGGAGGAAGATAAAGAGTGAAACTGAAGTTCGGGAAGGTTATTTTTCAGTGTATGTTGGAGGAGAGAGACAGAGGTTTATAGTGAAGATGGTTAGACGGAGTTTGTGAATCACCCACTGTTCAAGGTGCTTCTAGATGAAGCAGAAACGGAGTATGGGTTTGTAAGTGATGGCCCCATTTGGCTTCCCTGCAACGTGGACGTTTTCTTCAAAGTGACGGCAGATATGGACGCAGAAGAAGATGAAAGCTCTTCTTTTGCTCTGTGCAGCCCTTCTCGTCTTCTTTTCAATATGAATACTAATGATGATGATCGACTTCATTGTGCTAATTATAAAGCTCTGGGTTCCAGGTACTCCTCAAAGTAAATCAACTTCAGTAGACCATTATACTCTCTTCTGTTAATAACTAAAGATTATGCTTGTTTTGAACAAGTAGAGTTGCAATAATATTTATATATAGTATGCTTAATTATAATTAGTTATATTTCCCCTCAATCTCTATTACTACACAATATTAATAATTGATATTTCGATGCTTTACAGTCATAGAATTATATATTTATTAGCTCTCAATTCAGAGGAGAGAAGGCATGTAATCTGAAATAGGACTTCTGTTTCATCCATAATAATCCAGAGATCGTGCAGTGAGGTTTATATATACTAATTAGCTCTGGCCAATTACACTGTATTTTTTTTGCCCGTGCAAAAAGCCACTCCCTTCTGATTATGCTAATAATATATTTAAAATATAGCGTAGTTATGGATAAGATTACCTACATCATATATAATTAATTTTATAATTACAGAAAATTAAACATTTTTTTGTAAATTATACAAAATAAGTTATGTTGGCTAGCTATGACTTTAAATATTAATGCATTTGCTATAAATTTTATTATACATACATACATACATATACATATATATATATATATATAAATATATGAACGTTTCCTCATGCATTATAGCATTATAGAGAGTTTGAAGCATGAACTATACTACACTATTATTGATAGCTTATGAATAATTGGCATGGAACTAAAAATCAGATCAGATTGGCCTGTTCGACTGGTCTAATCGGGAACTGACCCCTGATTCAGTTCGGTCACAGATGAAGATCGGGGGGTTTCAGAATCGGTACAAACTGGTCAAGAACTAATCGAACCGATCAAAAACTAGTAAAAAACTAGTACAAAACCTAGTTGAACTGGTTCTAGCTTTTTTTTTAATTTTTAAATTTTTTAAAATATTTTTTAAAAATAAAATAATATTATTTTTAGTACTAAGTAACATTATTTTTAGTATAAATTTTTTTCTATATTATAATATGTTATAAGTATTATTATGATACATAATTATTAATAATAATAAATTTACTTACCAAATAATATGAAAATGGAATATCAATTGACTATTTTGAATTTAAAATATAATTATAGATGAATATTAACTTGTTTATATTTTAATATTATGTTATAAAACTTATTAGTAATATTTTTAATTTTTTATGTATCATTAAATTTACCTTTTATCCTAGAATAAATGTTAATTTTATGATCATAGATAAATATATTTTATATTTTTTATCTATATTATTAAAAATATATTAATTTATTCACAACCGGTCTGATCTCAGTCTGACTACTGAACCTTGAATTGTTGCCTCATCTGATTCAATGGCTGTTTTTAATACCTTGATAATTGGAGTTACTATGGATTTTAAATTATATATTAATATATTAGTAATATTGATATTGATTTAAATTACTAGATGGAAATAAAGTTTTGAACACGGTATTGGCAATATCTGTTTTAAACACGACTGCAATATTTTAGCAGTATAAGATTTTTTCGTCAACATGGATAAAAATAATTTTAAGAAATATAAGAAACGTAAATGAAGTTTTAACCAAAAAATAAAAAAAAATTTATATAATTGAATTGTTCATGTTCTTTGGCTCAGTGCAGTTGTTAATTATTTGTATACTTGGTACACGTGTGAATGTGAAACTAGACATGCCTGTATTTTCAGTGGTAGCGAGGATGGCTACCCGCAAATTTGACTCTTCCAGCAAGTTGTACATGGAAATTAATAATCAACGTATACTCCCTCTTCATTAATATATTAGGTGACGTTTATCTATAATATAATATAAGATGTTATATAATTTTTAGTAGTAGTTTATCTTTTTTTATTCTTATTCATTTATGATTAGTCTCATAACTTATGATAAAAATAAATGTAAAAAATTTTAATTATTAGTAATTAATACGAATAAAAATGAGATGTTATGTTCTTTTTTATAAGTTTAAAAATGTAACCAATTTTCTTTAAAATATATGAGGTAGCTAGTTAGAAAGATCATATATTTTAGATCGGAGGAAGTATGAGGGACAAAGGAGAGTTGACTGATGTATCTAATACTTTTTCTAGAAAATATCCATAATTAAGTTAATATAATTAATATAAAAAATTAATTCATATTAATTGTATGATGTAAAAATGATTACCATTAAATAATGGTATTGTTTGGAAATTATTGTATATTTATGAAGAGAGAGATAGGGAGTGGGGCCCACCTCATTCCCATTTGTTCTTGTTCCCTTGTCTTCTTCTTCTTCTTTTTCCCGAAGGATGTTCCCTTCTCTCTTTGCGTAGCAGCAATGCTGCGTGGTAGTTGGTATAGAACTTGTGTTCGCTATATATTAGCCTTTAGCCATGAAACAACATGATTTTTCTCAGAGTTTGCAATGTGTAAGATCAATCAATAATCGTATTGTGAGAGAATGTTAATGGTTTTATATTTGTTCATGTCATTATAGTAACAATTATTTTATTAGGATTGCCAACTTATACCATAACTTCTAATTTTCTGACACTTTGTGAAATTTCTATTATCCAATACTTCTTCTCAAAATGTAATTAGATTTGACTCACTCTTTTCTCTCAATTCATTATTATTTGGGTTCAATCCTATTTGTCTAGCCTTTTGTTCTTTGAGGCTTAGGAAGCTTAATTTCGCATATTTTTTATTCACTAGATCGCTTGGCCTCAGGTCTAACCCTTTCTTTTAATGAGTTTCCAAATCTTCAACGCAATAAAACTTTCTTTCATTAGGTCATCATGATGGTACGTAGCTTTTCTTTCCGTGTAATACAATGGAGTTATTATATTCTGCGATGTGAAGAAGTTTTGGTAGCAAAGAGGCAAACTGCTAGTGATATAAACGAGCGTTGCCATTCTTAATAGTTCGCCCGTTGCCATTCTTCTTCATTTTTGTACCCAAACTGAATTAATTTTATTCTTATAAGTAACGTATTTGAAAGGAACATATATATATATATATATGTTGGCCCAAAAAAACAAAAGGAAAGGAATATTTATGTAATTATGCTTATATATACAAGCATATATATATATATACGTAAAAGAAAATTACAAATAGATCTCAATCTGAGGTCAAGCACACGTATAGGCAAAAATGATTGAAAAAAGTAAAAGTCGGAAATTGAAATGATGCCATATAGATACGGGAATATATATTTGGCCACTTTACATGCATGCACTTGAAAACAATTCCACTTCCAAAACCTCCCTTCTAAGTTATATCCTTTTACCAAAATTAAACCAACCTCTAACTAGTCCTTATCATCATCATCAGCAACTGGTCGTGATTGAATTTTCAGCAGGCCAGCTAGCTAGGAAGAAATAGATATTATTTTTATATATTTATGTTATCAAAAGTTTTAATATAAATATAATAAGTATACAATTTTTGTATATTCTCAACAAATGACTGATTTTTTATGCATTTTGCATATATCTTAGTTTAATTAAAAGATGTGTCAATTAAAATTAAAAAAGAGTTATATCTAAATTTAATCTAGATTGGACCAGAGATGCATAATATATACATATGTTAAAAATTATATATATATATATATTTTAAATATACAGTATCTCATTAGAGTACTTTTTTTAACTTGTACATTAAGGGGAAAAAAAACTCATCCCCAATCAACATTTTGTAATTTGTTACATAGAATTAAAAAGATATGCAAAGGTTATGAGTAGGTGTGTAACTTGTATTTGACCAAATAAAATGTACTTTGTATTTTTCTAGTCTTGTTCCATTAATTTTTATTTTTTTTGTAGTGATATTTATTTCATTTGTAGCATTGTTTTGTTAGATTTAGGTGTTGCATGATATGGGAAAGAAAGGAGGGGAAGATGAACTTCTCAAAATGAACTTTCCGAGAATATAAGTTTAACTTGAGAAGAAAAATTACTAAAATAAAAGTAAAACTTAGGAAAATTCTACTTTTTAAGTATTTTATAATATTTTTTTAAAATAAACCTTAATTTTTTAATTAATTTTATTAATAGAAAAAGTATTTATATATTTAACATTAAAAATTATATATTTATTTTAAAAATATTTTGTATTTCCTAAAAAGTAAAAGAAAAAAACAAAATATAGGTGAACTTTTTAGATAATTAACTTTTTTAGGAAGTAGTATACTTTTTAGAATGTTACTTTTTGAGAAGTAAGCCAGATCATGCGGCCATGCCTTAATTGGATTTCATCTATAACCTTTGTGCCTCTGACACGTTCCGCGAGGGTATTGGAAAAAAAACCGGCCAAAACATGTATTGATCGTTTAAGCCAACTAGCTATAATTCAAGCCAACTTACTATGCAAAATAAATTGCGATTGGCCAAGTAATACTATTCAAATTAATTTATTATTTAAATAATAATAAGAATAATAATAATCACATTAGGACTTTAAAAGAGTTATTTTCATTTGACTCAATAATACTATAATATTAAAATATAATCTGGTAGTATTGGATATAGTATAATTATAAAAAAAATTCATTATATGAGTAAGTACATTAATTGTAATTTAATAGTAGGACTTAGAAAGCTTATCCAACACATGATTAATGTGGATTTATAAAAGCATATAGAGTATACGTTACGTGACCAGAAACACCATGTACGCGCAAGAAACCATGGGAAAACAAGAGAAAGTAGCAGTAAAATTATTAAAGATAATTACGCACGTGACTTTGATTGTTGACGTTCAAAAGTCACGTTTTCCACTTTTCTCTCGTCCGCTGGTTCAAAATAATTACTACTTCATTCTATTATATATATATCTTAAATAAATTATTTTTTAAATAAAATTAATGTAAAAAATACACATATTTTTTATTTTATTTTTATTAAATATTCTGTTTTATTATTATTATAGGATTATAAATGAAAAATATAAAAAAATTAAATATATAAATAAAATAAAAAATTATTTAATACTTTATATTTTAGATAAAAACTTATCATATAAAATAACTTATAATATAATATAATACGGACATTAGGGAGTTTTTACCAATCCCATTGCTGCAAAAGGTATTTGCCAACACTTTTTTATTTTTCCCGTTTGACATGTTTCTTCCTTTTGACTGAAAAGTCACGGAAAAAATTAAAAAATACTAAACATGGTTAAACTTTATTGACGGAAATTTTCAATGCCTTTATTGTATTACCAGAAAACTCAAATTCCCGCAAATTCAAAACAAAAGGCTCTTTTGAATTTAATTAGTTGTATGTTTAAGATCCAAAGATTTACATTAATGGTTGGCCAAGAAGAAAAAAGGAAATTGATGAGGGTCACATAGTTTGATTTATAGCGTCAACAAAAATATTTGTTTATTTTTTAATAATATTATTGTAAGTTTAACAGTTGAGGTTCATATATTGTGAATAAAAATTGACTAGAAGACCAATTAAAATGGATGTGTATTTATGGCGTCAGCCATTTGTTGTTCATTGATTATTCTTCCTATTCATTTGTTCTCCTTCTCCCTTCCCTGCATGACCACTAACGGCCTACGTATTCCTATCCAAACATTTGACTTTTCAACTATAATAATATATCCACAATGGCTAGAAAATAAAAACTCGCTTCTTCTTTTCAAAAAAGAGAGTAAACCTTAAGTTAACTATTTTTTTGGACGTCTAATTAAATTATATAATTATTTATTAATTCTAAGATTTATAACTTTTATGTTTAAAACAAAAGATGCGTGATGATGTTTTAAAAATATAAATATATGTTATAAAAGATGAGATAAAATTCTACATATTTTCATTCAAATATTTTTTATTTATATAATATAAAAATATTACATACATATAGTTGATTAAATATAAATAATAATCTTCTAAATTTAAAAATAACAAATTTATAATTTTCACCCTAAAAATTAAAGAAACACTAAAATTTGTAATATAAAATAATATTAATGTGATCATATGTAATTTTAAAATTTTTCATAATTTAAATTTAAATATTTGCTAAAAAGAGATATTATTGTACTTAATTTGAATATATTCATATTCTCTTGTATTGACCTGATGATGACAATATATCCTTATTCCATGTGATGATTGGAACCGCTAAAAACAGAAAGTGGGGGCCACCAAACTAGTTGCTTTAAAACTTTCACGATTCCAAATCTAACAGCGTCTAGGAATATGAGAACAGGTCAACCTCCTTGTGAGAGAAATTCCCCACACATCATCCATCCCTTATCTATATATATATATATATAGGAAAACCACTCAAGTCTTTGTGCTCGATCTCACTTATATCTCCCTATCTTATTCTTCTTTTCTCCAAACTCTCTCTCTCTCTCAATGGAGACTGTGAGGAGAAAGTGCCAGAAGATTTGGGTTGACTATTGCTGTCGCCGGCAACACCATGAAGAGGATCAGTCCGGCAGCTACACCTTGTTACGCGAACAGTCGACCACGAAGCCGAAGAAGAAAAGCAGAGTTGTTCCACAGGGTTGCTTTTGCGTCTACGTAGGAGAGGAGAGGCAAAGATTCGTGATCAAGATCGAGTTTCTCAACCACCCACGGCTACAGAATCTTCTCGAAGATGCTGAGAATGAATATGGGACTCATAACGATGGCCCCATATGGCTTCCTTGCGACGTTCGTGTGTTCTCCGAGGCATTGGCTGAGATGGAGACCACTGACGACTTTGGTTCCTCCGATTTCCACAGTCCCAAGTTATCTCATGGGTCTGATAGAAAGAGTTGGGGCTCAACGATCGCTTGCAGATATCTGTGTAGTTAGAGAAATTGACTTTCCTTTTCTTCAATTTTTGGGTATATAAATATATATGCAGGATTTTCTTTAGTCATTGATACTATTCTGAAATATGATCATAACATTGGAGGACGATCATGTTTGTTTCTTGGTTATCTTTTAACTTAATTTTCTCTTTTTGTTAGTGTTCTAATTAAATGGATAAAATTTTTTCCAATTTAATTCAATTGTTATTCAAAGGTTATCTTGGTTAGTTCTTAATTATCTAGTTGATTCCCTACAATTTTTTTTTCTTTTCAAAGAATTAAATGGCTTTTCACGTAGCATTTAGGGATAATTTAAATGCTTTAAAACAATATGTATGGGATATCGCTGTCAAATTAAATGGTCGCAAACTCCTCCAAATCTATTGACCTATACAGTTAGTTTGATCTGTAACATCCTACCTCCTGACATCTCCACTAATTAATCAAAACTTCAAAACTCAACCCAAACACAATCTTGACATCACAAAACAACTCTCCAATGTCTCAACACAGCGGAAACGACTCACAAAACACCAAAACTAGGCTGGGCCCGCGGTCGCTACAGTACCGCCGTGACTCTGGTCTCCCCTACTTCTCCATCACTTCTATTTCCTCTGGCGCCGCGACCTCCCTTCCCACGCCGCGGCGCCCCCTGCTGATATACCATATCAGCAAATTCAACACTCCGGGGTGAACTTCTGACGTGCATAACTTCATGCTCCGACCTCCAATTGACTCGATTCCAACTCCTACAAGTCAATCTAGTCCCCATTTATCCACAGGCACCACTTTTACTTTAATCCAACTCCGTATGAAGATTCTGGACCCTTGACTCCGTTTTGGCCACTTGTAGACCAAAACTCACCACTAGTCACCTCCAATTACCACCAAAGGCAACTAGTCGCTCAGAGACCATTCATACAGGTCCAAATCCCTCGAACAAACCTGTTAAAGAGGTTTTACCTCAAAGGAACCACTCCTCTGAGATTTGACCCCTTGGAATCCAACTTGACCAAATGGGCTACAGGCCCTTACGCAAACCAACAAGGCCCAACAACACTCTGGACTCCCCAAAACTGTCACACATACTTCTCAATAACATTCAACCATACATACCACATACATAAACATCCATACATAGCCAGTCTCAATCGTAACATTATCCATTACAAACCATCCTATCCTACTTGGCACGATACATTATCCAAAATACACACACTACATAGACTATTCCCACGTACACAGCTACTCCTGCATCTTCTTCAGACTAGTGCCAGAACCGTCACCTGAAAGGTTAGTTTATGGGAGAGGGGGTGAAACAATGTCTCAGTAACCGGGAACCACAACCACACACACACACACACACATATATATACATATATCTCACATAAATTATGAATGCAATATGAAATGAATAACATGCATGTCGCCCTCACAGGGACTCCATCCTTATCCTCCCTAACACATATATCATCCATCCTTATCCTCCCTAACATATATACATAATCCAACCTTATCCTCCCTAACATGTATATATATAATCCAACCTTATCCTTCCTAACATATATACATCATCATACATCATACCACCATCACGTCATCACCACTACATCCACCATACATCACAATCTCACAATGTTATGTGGTGATGCTCATGTATCATCATATCATCATCATAATGTCATGTATGCAACATATCATATCATCATCACACATATCATCATCATAATCATAACCATCGTCTAACAGTATACATACCACTATATATATATAACAACAGTACACGCAACCCACCAGTATCGTGGTATGAATGAAACATGCATATATATACAAATACACGTACTATCGTATAACATAGTCAACGCAATATAAACAAACACCCGGTTACCTCAATTGTCGTTACCACATACACACGAGTTCCACAAGCTTCCTTGAACTGTTCACTACGCGTGAACCCCTCTCGAATAGCCAACAACCTTTATCATGTCACAATTCTTCCATTAGCACAATAGTACCAGATAACCAAATATCACAATTCAACCAAATTGACCTAACCCAAGGTTCCAACACCCTTTTCATGCATCAATAAGCTCTTAGGAATTACTCAAACACCACACAATCTCAGACACCTCGGATTCCCAAGAGCCATTACCGAAAACAACCTAGGGTTAAGCTCTAAACACACATAATCCCTTCAAAACTCATATTCAAGCAACAAGAACATCAAAACACACTTCCTTAACCCCAAAACATCCATTTCAATCGGTGGATTTCATCCCAAACCAGAAATCCAACCATACAATCGGAAATCCCAAATTTTCAACCGAAGAAGATAGAGAGAGAGGAGCAGGGAATGCTTACCAACTTGAATCCAAGCTCCCGATGGACGAGAATCACTCTGGGACACCGAAAATGCCAAACCCTAACATTGTTCCTCGTCTCTCTGTGTCGCTCCCTTCGTTTTCTTTCTTTCTTTCGCGTCCGACTGATCTGGATTTAAACAATTTTTCCGACTCTCGCCGCTGCTCCAGCATGCCTCGCCGCGGCTCCACCAAATTATCCAGAACAATGCCACTAGAAAGCTTCTCACCACGGTGGCCCTGCTCCTTGCCGCGGCATGGAGCTCCTTCAGACTCCACTTGAGCCTTCCTCCGTCTTGTTTCCTTCGGTCCTGAACACAATGCCAAGAAGAAATATCATGAGGGGCATTACATGATCTATCTATCTTATCTTTTCAGGTCTCTAGTTTGAAATTTTTGGAGAATCAATTTGAGTTATTTTTTATAATATTTAATCCTATATTTATTTGGATTCGGATGAGAGGATATAGTTGAAAAAAAAATTAGTTAACTTTTGGTATCAATTTTAATTGATGGTCAACACGATAATTTATCACATTTTTCAAATAACTTTAAAATTTTAAATATTAATATGATCCTTTTACTCAAGTAAAGGAACAAAATACCAATTTAATATTGTATTTATAATTATACAGTGTAAGACATGCATGGGACAAATTGTGAATATAAATGGAATTAATATCCAAGGAAAGGGAACACCACTTTCTATTATACTTGATGCTCCTTTCCAAATTCAACAAATAGACTTGAGAAAATAGCTGGCCGAAGAAAAAAGAATGACTTGAGAAAATAATAACAATCGAATACACTAATTAAAGCAAATTAATTAATTATCATCAGATCAAAGAGATATATATATATATATATATATTTTGTAACTAAAGACTTCGATATTTCTCTTTGATCAATTTTTGGATACATACATGATTTTTCGTCATTATCATTATTTTTTTTCTTTTTTTTACATTGTCATTCAAATGAATCAAAAGGATAGAATTTTGTTTTTGCTTTGATTCTCATAACTTCATCTGTCTTCCTTGACCAAAATAACTTTTTTTTTATAGACTTGACCAAAATAACTTTAATGTCTTCTAATAAATGGTGAAATTTTTATTGGCAAAAAAAAGTTAAAATTTTATAATTTAATTAATTTAATTGTCATTGAAATATTTTTAGGCCACATTATTGAAATAATATTATCTGTTATTGAATTGGGTGATCCCAATATTTTTTTTTTGGAAATTTTAAAAAGATAATAATTTAATTCATAGAGATTTAATCTGAAAGAAATTTATTTATTATTCTTTGGACTTAAAAAAGATCAAGTTTTATTCATTTTGGAGGAAAGATGTCTTAAAAATACAAAAAAAGAATTATGTGTCAATCTGAGTTAATGGACAATTGTCATGACTCATGACACTTTACTGCACTTTTTCAACCAAATAAAATATATATTTCAAATTTAAAAGATTAGTATGAAACTTTAAATAAAATAGTAAAGAAAACGAAATCCTAATTTACATATTCCTATCCAAACACTTGACTTTTCAACCATAATAATATAGTATATTCCCAATGGCTAGGAAGTAAAAAGGGTAAACCATATAATTATTTATTAATCCTAAGATTTATAATTTTTATGTTTAAAAGTTAAGACAAAAGATGCGTGATGATATTTTGAAAATATAAATCTGTCATATAACATTTCTTGTGATAAGAGATGAGAGATAAATTCAACATGATTTTATTCAAATATTTTGATGTATTTTATTTATATATCATAAAAATATAACATACATATAGTTGATTAAATATAAATATATAGAGAGAGAGACCTCACGTCTTTGTGCTCATCTCACTTATATCTCTCTATCTTGATTCTCCTTGATTTTCTCCAACCCTATCCTCCCAGTCTCTTAAATTCCATGCACGTATCTTGTTCTTCAAGGGAGACTCGGAAGAATGTGCCAGAAGATTTGGGGTGGCTATTGCTGTCGCCGGCAACACCATGAAGAGGATCAGTCCGGCAGCTACACCTTGTTACGCGAACAGTCGACGATGTAGAAGCAGAAGAAAAAAAGCAGAGTGGTTCCACAGGGTTGCTTCTGCGTCTACGTCGGACCGAAGAGGCAAAGATTCGTGATCAAGATCGAGTTTCTCAACCACCCACGTCCAGAATGTTCTTGAAGATGCTGAGAATGAATATGGGACTCATGACGATGGCCCCATATGGCCATATGGCTTCCTGGCGACGTTCGTGTGTTCTCCGAGGCATTGGCTGAGATGGAGACCACTAACGACTTTGGTTCCTCCGATTTCGACGGTCCCACAGTATCTCATCGGTCTGATGAACAGAGTTTGGGTCGCCGGCTTTTCAAGATTCCGAGAGCTCTCAACGGTCGCTTGCAGATATCTATGTAGTTATAGAGAAATCGACTTTCTTTGTCTTCAAATTTTTTGGGGTGTGTATATATATACATATATATATATACGCAGAAGATTTTCTTTAGTCATTAATACTATTCTGATATATATATATATATATATATATATGATTATAACATTGGAAGACGAATGAGTCATTTAAGATCCTACTCATCTAGATCGTGTGAAAAACAAGTAAAATGCATTTAGAAAAAACAAACTTTCTCAAATTATTTAAAGCCAAATTTTAGCCTTTCAATCTGTAAAACCTTATTTGAAACAAAAAAAAAAAGGAAGTGAGTTTGCAAAATAAAAACACTACTGTTTGGTTTTACATTTATAATTTTTTCAAAACCACGCTTTATCTCTATAAACAAACTTAACTAGAAGCAACTTTGTCTTATTTGTGCAGTGAAGAAATCCCATTGAAATTAAATATAGAAAGCAAATTAAATAATTTATATTATATATATATATAGATATTTTTTAATTAAATATTGGGTTTTGTGTGAAGATCCATTTACATGAGCATTTGGAAATAGAGCGTTGGAGACATCCAAAAAGTTCAAGTAAGTTCCCGTGACAATTTATTTCCTAATTAATCAAACTTTTCTTTCAGGAGAGAGAGAATAGTCCTTTCAAATTTTATTGACATCTCACTTATGGTGGAGGAAATACCATATGCATATATAAATATATATATATATATATATATATAGAGTCACAAAGCTGATATAAGCAAGAAAGCATCGGAGACCCAGACCTTCCAAAATTACTGACATGAAACATTCTAAGACAAGCAAAACCAGTGCCCTAAGGCAACAATATAAAACAACTAGAAGCACACATTACAAAAAACTTAATTTAGTGATAAAGCAAGCGCCTTATTTCAAAACACTTAATTCAGTGATAAAGCAAATGCCTTATATCTAATTCATCTGGAAGATCAAAGGAGCATATATCCGGCAACCTTGTGCTTAGAATTGTCAATTCGGGCCGGGCTGGGTCGGGCCCAAATCGGGCCGGACCAAAAAGCCCGAATTGAAAAACGGGCTTGATTTTTCAAGCTCGAGCCTTCGGGATCGGGCCTACGGGCCGGCCCGCGGGCTTTTTTTAATTTTTTAATATTTTTTTATGCTTTTTTTAATATTTTAAACTAAAAACAAAAGAAAAGGAAAAAATTCTCGGGTTTTCGGGCTGACCCACCACAGGTCAGGCTAAAAAAGCCCGAATTATGTATTTACTTCCGAAATTGAGGCCCGAGTCCCCTCATTTTTTCGGGCCGGCCTGTCAGACTTGACCCATTTTGACGGTTCTACTTGTGCTGCAGCTCCACGAGGCAACAAAGGTAAATCAACTTGTTAGCCAACAAAGTCAAGTACGTGCTGAAAAAATGGAAAAAACACAAAGTCTGAATAATAAATTGAGAAAATTAAATTTTCACCGTCCAAGATTTTTTTGCAATCAATGTTCTTTACCATAAAACCATAAGTTGATGGGGCTTCTATTGTCTCTCAGCAATATACATGCACACCATGTATATGAAACTACGCATCCAAGATTTCTTTGTATATACTTTTTGGAAGTTTTAGTATGTATGTGAATATAAAAGAGAAAGAAAAGTAATAACATTGATTGCTATGAAGGAAAAAAAAAACAGAGAGAAATAAGGACTCATGCTAGTTACCTTTTCAAGTTGAAGCTCAGTTTGACCTGCGCAATCTAGCCACGTTTATAGCAACGATCACGTACACTTTGTCATATATGTCACCCATTAACCTAAAATAGGCATATCTCCATGATTTGTTAAAAAATATTAAGCTGCAAA
Source organism: Adenanthera pavonina (assembly GCA_026686845.1). Classification (NCBI taxonomy): domain Eukaryota; kingdom Viridiplantae; phylum Streptophyta; class Magnoliopsida; order Fabales; family Fabaceae; genus Adenanthera; species Adenanthera pavonina. The sequence continues at coordinate 15,575,671 of JAIVEN010000012.1, read as the reverse complement.
CTCCCCTAAATCCTGTGCTGAATCCGATTGACAAGCTAATAAAAAAACCCTGATCAAAGAATAAATCATCCTCTTTAGAGCTTTCATCTCTGGTTGACTTCGCAGGACATTTTGGACGGGGAGCACAACAGAGTCTTGCATTTCCCACAAAAAAAGAAGGATCATAACTTTGAAGTTGAGTGCCATGTGGAATTTCTCCAAATAAATCATTGTATGGTAAGTCCATCACACTGAGATGATCAATTTCTGAAAGTTTAGAAGTAATTCTTCCAGACAATTGATTCCTTGATAAATCAAGAAAGTCGAGTGACTTTAGTTGTCCAATGGTTGGGGGGATCTACCCACTAATTATATTTCTTGAAATGTTTAAGAAAACCAATCCAAAGAGATTTATCATTTCGCTTGAAATTTCTCGCATTAACATGTTGCTGGAGAGATCAATATTCTTAAGCAATCCCAACATACTTTGGTATTTGGACTTCTTACCTTTCCACACCAATGATGCACTATCCTTTGTTGAATAACTGTGCATATTAAATAGATCATATAATCCAGAACCCTAGCTTATTGTTACATTGGAATTGGTTTCATTAGCCAACGTAGAAAGATGGTTGAGGCATTTTAGTAAGCTTCCAGAGATATTATTCAGAGAGAGATTTGAGATTTGAACTTGAGATAGATGACAAATACTAGAAGGCAAACTCCCAAAAGACAAATTGGATCTCATACTAACGTACGTAACTTTTTAAGCCTCACCGATCCAACTTGGTATTAATCCCAAAAAATTATTTTACACCACATCAAAGGTTCTTAGCTCTCTGCACTTATTCAGAGCCAGAAGTATTTCGCCTATAAATCTATTGTTACCTAAATGGAATGCTTGGATTTGTCTCAAGGAACCAATTGATATCGGAATTTTTTCCAAGAGGCTATTGTTTACAACATTAAGAAAGACCAATGATTCAAAATATTTCCAATAATCGGGAAGCATACCAGATAATTGATTATTTGAGAGATCTAAAAGCTATAATTTTGTGGTATATTTTGGACACAAGAGAGAACTAGTATCTGTAAATTTATTATTGGATAAATCCAATCCTCCTTGCAAATATAATAAAGTTGATGGAATTGAGGCTTCAAACAAATTTGAGCTAAAATCCATAAAATTAGGAGAAAGCTCTAGGCTTGGAGAATTTGGAATTTGACCAGTAATCTGGTTGTGTGAAAGGTTCAACCATCTAAATGGCAATTTAATCCAAAACCAACTTGGAATTGTTCCAGAAATTTCATTACTGGAAATATCTAACGCATCATACATGTTTTGAGTTTGAAGCCATAAAGGAAACGCGGGGCCCAACTTACAATGTGCTAAATAAATGGAGCTCAACCGAAATGTGGGAATCCAGTGAGGACTATTTTTGAAGACCAGGTCATTATAAGACAGTTATAAATAGTACAAATTAGAGAGTGTCGAGAAATGTGTTTCAGATATGATACCTTGCAAGGAGTTGTGTGCGATGCTTAATTGCGATAAGCTTGAAAGTTGGCCAATGCTATCATTTAGAGTTCTATTTAATTCATTGGAATTGAGATCTAGATATTCCAGAGACAAGAATTGCGAAATGTTTGGAGTGGCCCTGAAAATCGGTTATATGATAAATTCAAGCTTTGTAGTGATGTGTGAGCACAATGGCTGAATGATGCAACAAAGTCATCTAATTGGCCACTCAAGGAGTTGCTGCTTAGATCTAACTCAAGTAAATTGCATAAAGCCAAGGATTTGGGTATCCCACCTTCAAGCTGGTTTCCTCCAAGGAATAATCCTTTCAACTGGAACAAATCTACCAATTGGTAAGGTATGTTTCCTTTCAAATTTATGTTGGAGAGATGGAGATATTCCAATTTCCTTAGAGAAAAAATGAAGCTTGGGAATTGGGTCAGATTGAAATCATTTCCCCAGGGAACAAAAGAGTCAAATGATGTAATCCAGTCAATGATGGAGAGATTGTACCTTCCAAATTACAAAAATAGAGAGCAAGTTCATCCACATGGCCCGTTCGGTCGTCACAGTGAACACCATCCCAGTTGCAACAATCTTTCTGGTTCTCTGCATTACCCCAAGAGCTGAGGTTGCCATGGCGATCAACAAAGCCGTGTTTGAGGGAAAGAAGTGAGAGTCTCTCACTCTCTATGCACTTTACTGAAGCATTGCCAACTGCAAATGCCCTTGAGTATAAATGCACCACAAGCACGATCAAAGAAGTAAGAAACCTTATATCCATCTTCATTCTGGAAATAAAGTATGTGCTATACAGATCTCAAAGTGACAAAGAAGTGAAAACAAAGGCAACGTATTTAATAACGACGAGGAATAAACTGTCATGTTCTTTTTACCCACCCCGATCGAAATTCTTATACCGCGCAAGAGACTTCCTAGACTTTGCATGTTAAATTCGCACTCACTGTCCTTTTGCTGACTTGTATATTTTCTTTTCCCTCTCCACATCGCACAACTTTGTTGAAAAGAATAGAAAAAGGGTCCCAGCTTGCTTCTTACGTGAGAGAGACTTCATTACTGAAGTTGCCTTAACAAAATTCGGATTATAAAAATTAAAATTTTAAGTTTTAAGTAAGTTATCATTGAATTTTACAAAAATTACCATCATAATTATTTAAAACTATAATAATATAACTCTTCTTGATATTGATTTCAAATTTAAAATTAGTTTTTAAGATTTTAAATTTAAAATTTTGTATTCAAATATTTAAATATAAGTTTTTATTTCTTCTTCCTTTTTTTTTTGGCCCATTAACCTAGCTTCACCGTCGCGTCAACAATCATTTTCACTGCATCCGAGCATGTTTGCATTTCTCATTTCGGAGTCACATAACAATTAGCTGTTTACTCTAATATGCACGGCCATCATGATTATCAGGGAAAAAAAATGCATGGCCAACATAAAAAAAAGTATTTTTTTAAAATTCACTAAAAAGTAATTTTTTAATTACTATAATTGAGACCTGTTATCAAGAATAAATGTTGTCAAAACTTTAGGGTATGAAGAGTACAAATAGTTTTGCGTCATTTCATAGTACACTTTTTCTCTCTTTAAGAAGCTCGTAATGTAGTTTTTGAAAGGATGAGTCTTAAATTTAAAAATAGCTTAGTTACCATTTCTAATTCCATTAAAATTTGTTTTACACAATATCAATTGGTTGCCCCTAAATATCATACATTTCAAATGGCTTTTTAAGAATTACCATTCAATTTTAGATTTTTTGTTACTTTGCTTCTCAATTTTCATATTATGGCATTCAGTTATCACCTAGTTATCTTGAAATTAATTATAAGTGATACTTCTTGTATTCCCTTGTGTCCGAAGTTACACTTGAAGATAATTTTGTCTTTGGAAGTCAAAATTAGGATCCTTTGATTATTAGAAAGAAAATAAGTTTTAAAATACTCTGCATTACTATCAATATTACAAATTATAAATCTTGAACACTTTTACTATTATTATTTCATTCCGAGGGTGAACAGCTGCCTTTTTTTTTTGTTTCCCGAATAACAACAGGCTATGACAAACGGGAAGCCTGTTATTCCAAAGAAAAATGTGAATAGGAAAAATATAAAGAAAAATGTGAATTTCTATAACAATAAATATAGTATTTCTATTGGTAAAAGAATGTAGTATTCCAAAAACACCCTCATCATTAATTAATCTAGTATGAAAGAGAAGATCATTAATTGTGGACAATATTGGAAAAAAGAATGTTTCACTGCAAATTAAATGAATTTAACTAACTTTATTGGTAAGTGTAAATTTTTTGTTTTTGGTTTATATTAGAGATAGAAGGGAGTACATCACATTGACCATGCAAGTTATTTGAATTGTGCCAGACAAAAAGCAACATACTTGTTATTGAAAAAAAATGCAACAAATTTTCCTCTTAATAAAATACCCTACTGTACTTTAAAATACATTAATTAAGACTCTAGACCTTGAACATGAAATCTGTTTCAAGAAAGTTGTGTTATATTTTGGAGTTTAGATGAGCTCTTTGTTGTGATTCATGCAATACAAAATACCAGACAAAAGTTAAGAGGGAACAAAATGTAATTTTCCATTAGAATTAACCCATGGGAAATATAGAATGCAATGGTTTCATATTAATTCAAATCATTCCGAATGGATAAAACTTGGTGCTGTGCGTTATATACTCTTATATGGTTATCTTATAAAGAGATGCCATGTGTCTTTTTTCTTAATTCATTATTGGCATATAAACTAATGGCATTAACATTAAAATGACAAAACAAAAAAAAATTACAAACTGTTCTACATAATCACCGTCAGAGTCTTCCTCCGAATATCTTTCCAAACAAACGTTTTTCCTTTAGCCTTCCATACATCTCAGAAACATTCTCTAGACAAGACAACTTTTTTCCATGTCTTCATCTCTCACTTTTATCCCTTTAAACTTGAAAGATTTTTCAAATCCTTATTTGCCTTGGCTAAAATGCTCTACATCTTTGATATTGCAATCCATGGGTTTTCCACAAGATAAACGACGGAAAAAACTCAATTACTCGAGAGGCAAAGTGCTGTTAGAGATGAAGTATGAATACTCAAAACTCGGTCGCCTAAGTTCCTTTAACTCAATGAAGAAGTCGAGTTTTTCCCAAACTCACAAGAGTGAGATTATTAGAGTTTTAGATACTGGTGTTTGGTGAGAGAGCAAGAGTCTCAATAATTTTGGACACAGACCCATTATCCCTAATTCTTAGAATGCCGAGTGGGAAACATGTATCACTTTTACTATCTCAGCCTGTAACAGGAAATTGCTTAGAGAAAGTATTTTCGAAGAACCATAGGCTACCTTGGAATGTCCGATTATTAATTATTGTGGTAATCAGATCTTTCATAGTAATGGAGAAAGGGAGTTTTTATTTGATAACCACGGAGAAAGGGATTTTATTCTTTATCTTTGAAAGAAACACGGGTCCCAAAGTGTATAATCCCACTTACTAGCGATATTTGTTTTTAACACTGTCAAAACAAGAAAAAGTAAGATAAAAAGATAATTATACAAATAAAACATATGGCATTTATTCATTTGAAAACAATACAAATAGCATGTATTAAACTGCATCTAAGTTTTCTCCTTCCGTAATTCAATTAGCCTTTTCGGTTTATAATATAGGTCATGTTTTAAAAATTTATTTTAATTTAAAATACAAGTCATGTTTAGGTATACCATGGTGCATTATTGATTTTTTTTTTCTTGCTTTGCCTTTGGCTTCAATTAAGACGTAGGAGAAAAAGCAATTAGAATTTTATACATTCATTGGGGTAATAATGAAAAAGGTTGTAACTCTTTCAAAAAATTTATTAAGTAAATCAATTTTTAATTCTTTTTTTAATATGTGTAAAATTTCGAATCATAACTTACATTATGGATAAGATGAAGTACTAATAATGTTACAGTGCTTCTCAACAAGTGTCTAGTATATATATATATATATATATATTAAAGATATCACTTTGTGGAAGAAAAATAAGTCATTTCAGATCCTGCTCATCTAGATCATGTGGACAACAAATAAAATACATTTAGAAAAAGCAAACTTTCTCAAATTATTTAAAGCCAAATTTTAGCCTTTAAATCTCTAAAAGCTTATTTGAGAATAAAAATAATAGTTTGCAAAATAAGAACACTACTGTTTGGTTTTACATTTGTAATTTTTTCAAAACCACGCTTTATCTCTGAAAACACACTTAACTAGAAGCATCTTTGTTTTATTTGTGAAGTGAAGAAATCCCATTGAAGTGTTTTTTGGCCGAAATCTCATTGAATCGCGTCATTTTCTATCTTGCCCCTTGGAGTGTTTACTACTTTCTGTTTGGATCCCTTTTTGACATTCAGTTAAGTATGTTATATTATATTATATTATATTAATAATTTTGTTAATAATTTTCAGTTAATTATTTACTGTCAATTTTTTTGACGAATTGTGGTGTCTGAGAACTGTACTTCATTTGAAAAGAAAGAAAAGAATTTTTTTCAAAAAAATTATTTTCATACTAAGGGTTTGTTTCATATAAAGGAAGTAGAGGAAGAAAATAAAACCAGAAAGTGAACTAATTAATATTGTTTAGTATGACCAAAAATTTAGGAATTCATGAGAAATTGAGTAACTTGGAAAATAGAATTTTCTGAGTAAAAAGTAAAATCCATGAAAGTTCTACTTCTTAAGCGCTTTATGTTGTTCCCCACCCAGGTCCCAAAAAAAACCCTTATTCTTTAATTAATTTTTTAAATAGAAAGAGTATTTATGTTTTTAAGGTTAAAATATCATATATTTATTTAAAAAAATTATTTAAATTTCTAAAAAAATAATAATAAAACAAGCAAATTGTATATAAATTTCATGGGATGTTAACTTCTTAGCAAATTTCCTAGCAAGTACACTTGGAAAACTAGTCCCCTAGAGTTATACTAAGCGAACCCTAAAATCAAAAGTTAAAACATTATTACAATACTCATATCATTTATTAAATTATATTTAATAATTAACGAAATGAGATAATAAAGGTAAATTGGAGAAAGTGAGAAAAATAATATCCTTTCCAATAATTACACACCCAAAAATGATATCAATTTCCGAAAAATCACTTTTTTAAAAACAGTTTCCACACAAAAGTCACGATCAACTAAATTCATATTTAATCAAAATCAAATTTGAAAATCATGTCCATCCACGATTAAATTTGTTTAACTCCAATCCAAACCGGCACTTAGTATCAAATTTATTCAAAATAACTCATTTTTTTCTCGTAAAATAGAGACAATTTATCCACGTGATTTACAATCCATGCATGTGATATATGCATCACTAACATCTCATTACTTAGTTTTCCATAATCAGCAAAAGAGACAAGTAGCATACCAAAATGTTAGATCCTGATTTCGTCACAATTATGGATAGTCCCATCATCAACAATCCTGGGTACACGAACCAATTCTACCGGGCGTTAGATCCTAATTTCTTCACCCATAAATGCTACCTGGCAGAGATTGGCTTCAGAGATTTTACTTCAAGTCGATGTCACATTCAGCCAAGTCATATTTATTCCTCGACGACGAAAAAGGGCAGTGCCCTAACAAGAAAACAAATAAAAATGTCAATACTAAATCTAATTCTTTACATAGGTTGCCAAGCAATTCAATGCACAGCTCAATAAGCATTAACTCAAAAGAAAATCTTAGAAAGATAAGGAAACAAATATAGCCCTGTTCGAGATGATAACATTATGATACTTGGGATCATAACAAGGGCGATAGAAACAAGTTTTCCCCCTTTAAACAGAAAAATAACAATAAAAAAAAAGGGCTAAAAAGAGAAGGCTAACATAAAACATTAAACATCAAAATCTAGGCCTCGTTTAGTAATGAGCATATAAATAAAACTGACCCTTGAACCCCGAATAAAGAATAAAGAAGGTAATAAAAAGGGACAAACTTTATTGAGTGATAAATAAGTACCTAATAGACATTGCATAAAAAATAAACTCATTTTTTTGGGCTCCCATTTTCCACTTTGCTCAACTAAAAGGGTAAATATGAACAGACACTTGCTCAATTAAAAGAGTAATATGGATTCTCTTCATTTCGTTTCCATCCATTTTCTCTCCACTTCTCATCTAAACCATTGAATTAAATTATATTCCAAATAGCAGACACATGTATCTTTCAAGACTTGAAAAATTACATTTGCTCAACTAATTTTTTTGGCCAGATACATTTGCTCCATTAATTAAAATGCAGTAGTCAGGTAAAACAAATTCAAAGAACTTACCACCCTCGACGTCTAGAGAAGTAGTCATTATCCAATGATATAGCAAGAGCAACAGCTACAGCTCTCTCTGACAGAGTCAATGGACGAACGACTTCCAAGTCCTGGATCTGAACCAAGAACATCAAACCCATTAGTTAAGAACACAAGTGAATAGTGAAATTTTAAAGATAGAAGAGTCTACCGCTCTAGCAGGCCCCATCTTGGAGCTGGGATCAGAAGTCCCAAACTGGATCACATACTGACCAGCATCAGTAAAAATCTGCACCATATTTCCAGTAAAAAAATATAAATTACTACATTATCATCCAGACTTAAACATCAATGGACAGGCTAAAGGAATCTGAAGAATTAAACATTCAGTAATTCTGGAGACCAGACCACTCAAGTCAAAAGATCACATGTAGTTTAATACCACAGTTACGGAAGGGCAATGCTGGATAGCTAATTTAAAAAATGACAACTTAACCTTGAATACTAGAGAAACAATTAATTAGATCACTAAAACATAGATCAGCACAGGAGCAGATGTTTCTGGACAAATGCTCCTGAAGGTGAAGCTGACTGTAATTGGTATGACTGAGTCGTGGTATCAAGGTCTGAGGAGTTAAGCAGGAAGGCCTTCTTTCTTCATGCTCCTTTTCCATTTACCTTTGTGATTAATCTTTATATAGGATGGTTTCTAGGGGCATTGACCAATGAATCATAGACAAGTTGACATGTCAACACTCAGAAAACATAGGGCAGCACGATGCATGTGTGTGTATCTGTACACACAAGCACAACACACTAAACCATACGATTCAAAGTACTTGTATACGAGAAAAACAAATCACGAAAGAATTTCCATAATCTCATCTAAAGATTTCTGAACTATCAATCTATCCAATTTTTAGGCTTTCTTTCCCTTTTAATCTTGTCAGCAGTGTCAAATGCATGTTCAAATTGAAAGAAAATAACAAATATTTTATTTTGACACAGGAATGCATCTTAGCTGTTTCAATGTCCAATGGGAATCAGACAAGCCAGAAAATAGGTGTTTCCAAGCTTCATAGGCTGATCGAGGGATTGTTAAAGATAACAGGGTAAGCTGTGAGAAGATTCTAGTGTCTGCAAGCAATTTAGTTTTGACTTGACCATAAACCATGCGAAAGATGGCAGTTTTGTGAATGTTTCCTTTTTTTTTTCCTCAATATTTCTGATAGAGTAGCATGATTAGAGAAACAGTAAATAGAAACAAATATGTTGACTAAGGCTAGCAATCCTAACAGATATTCTAAAAACAATTAGTTAAGGAATAAGTGGAAATCTGATAAATACAGCGCATTATGGACCAAGTTATTGGGGAAAAGTTAAGCAAGGAGGACTAAGTCTCTTAAGACTTATCATAGGAAGAGAGGGCCCATGGGGAAAATGTGAGTTCTAAGGGGCAAAATGGGGAAGTGGTGGGAGACAATACTGCAGACATGTCAGTGAATTAAGGGGTGCTGTGGTGTGACGTACAAGGTAGGCAGACAGTTAGTGGGAGTGTGGAGAGGGCTGGTCTCTTGAATACCAGCGTGGGGGTCACTGTTTCATTGCTTTCAGTTTGTTTCTTCTGTTCTTACGTTTTCATGCTAGTGTCTATATTGTAGTTCTGTTTTGAGCTTGTTTTCCCAGTAAAACAGAACACTGCAACTCTTTCGGCCATTATAGTTCATTAGTTTGAGCTTGAGCTCAACAAAATCCAACCCACACAAAGTAGTAACTCTTGAACCTTTAATTATACTAATACTCTTGACCACATAACATAATGACTCTGATACTCCTTGATTGGAGTTCACTTGTACTTTTATACCTCTTAATTTGGGTTCAGTTAGACTAAATAATAAGTCGTAGTCATCTTTTACAATGCAAAAGATATTTGAAAGAGAATTAAATAAGGCTTCTTAAAATGACTTTTATGATAAATATTTCCCGCACGTTCATTTTATAGTTAATTTTTTTGATAAATATTTCCCCCACATGGTGCAGGACATAAAGTCTTGTTAGAGAAGTAGGTCAGGAAAGAAATGTAAAACCCAAAACCAACCTCAAAGCCGAAACCCCTCCAATCACGATCTATATTAGCTAGCACTTCACCATTAATATCTTTCAAGGTGAATGTCCAATTCCACAAACCAGGATTCTCAACCACAGCAAATTGTTTAGTCCTGCCATGTATTTGCATTTTAGACTTACACAATAAACAGAAGCAATGCAATTGTCGAACTTGAGATTTTGACCAAACATGACATCAAATCCTCTGGCTCAAACTTATACTAGACTAGAGTAAGACTTGGATCTAGCAACTCCTGAAAGCAAACAGATAACTAACTAGTAAAAACAAACAACTAATTATTATTCCTAAAAACAAAGCATTCACTGTGTTGTTTATCTAGAAAAAGTAATTTTTATCATCAAACAACAATAATAAAAAAAGTTCACTTGAAATATTTTCACATTGATTGCAATATGCTTCAATGAACAGAAAAGGAGTCGTACAAACAGTATAGACTAGAGCTATTGCAGAGCCTCCAACCGCTGACCCCTAGTAATAAATGTATATGATTGCATAGTTTGGAAATTTTGGATTGGAAAAACAGAAATATGCAAATAAAATTCCAAGATTAAAAAATCAACTAAATGGGACAGATGATGTTGAAATTTTGTTCTGTAAGCATCATAACTAATGTAATTCAGAATAGTTGATATTACCCAAGGTACAAATCATAGACTCTCCTCCAAAGATGCCACCGCCTGTGAACTACACCAATTTCCTGAAGAGAGAATTTGGTGCAACTTAACAGCCAAAATGCTGAAAAACTCTGACTAGCCTCACAATAGTGAACAGGATTTAAATAAAATGGCATACCTTACCATCAATTTCTGCATAAATTGAGCTTGTTATCCACCAAAAGGGCCTACGAACCTAGATAGGGAGAGACAAAGCCTTAAGCTAAGGAAACAATAAATTGAAGACAGATAATTGAATATTTCAAAAGTACCCATCAAGATAAATTTTTGCACGCATCTAATAGAACCAAAATAAAATTTTGCATGTAGTCCTTACCCTGCAGAGCTCATTACCCATAGCATCAGTTATGTAGGCAACAAAAGGCCGCCTTGTACGAAGAAACTGCAGCAAGAAAAATTCAATGATATGGAATATTAGGCCTCTAAATAAGAACTAACTAAACATTTGTGTGATCAAATGAGTATCACCTAATAACACAAAATCCAAGTCCAAATACAGACCCTGACAAAGGACCACAGATATTGATTTGACTATCAAAGAAAAATAATTCAAATGCGTCTAATACTGAGATTCAAGGAAAAAAAAGTAAAATAAACTGACTCAAAAATTTTCTGCCACTGAAGATATATTTGAAATAAGACCCCAAAATCCATTAAATAGCCAATGAAATAAAACAATTAGATTGAAACCCTAAGTCAATTGTGGTTCATATCTCAAAACCTCACTTTTTTGAAGTGCTTGTCTCCCTGACCCTCTTTCTTCTACATCACTCCCGTTGGGGTTAAACCTTTTATTTTCTCTGAATTACCCCATGGGATTAGGAAAAAACAGTCCTCAGGTACGTGCAGAGACTGCATAATATAACCTGATGTGCATGCCAAGTGAGATAGAAGGATAATAATATTTATGGTTTTAACACATAAGACTAATTTTAATGTTACTTATCCGCTGTAGAAAGCACTAAGCAGTGCTTTAAACAAGTTATCCCAAAAGATAAGGTGTCACAATTTTTCCAAAACATACAACTTCAGTGACAGTGTAAGTTTAACTCATGATGGTGTCCTACTAGTAACATACTGACATTTGTTAGACATTTCTTGGATGGACCACACGAGATTAGAAAATTTTACTATTTTGAATCATTTCGTTCAAATGTTCATGCTGCCATTTCCTTTTCTTTTCAAGATGTCAGATTGAATATACTATACCTTCCTTCAGTAGTACCTCCTTTATCTACGGTAAAAATGTTTCTTGAAAATGAAGTTCCAGTTAAGGAATTATTCTAACATTAAAAATACACCTTTTCCTATAAAATAGGCAAGTAATTTCAGATTGCTCTTCTACATATGCATTTCTCGAAACAGTTCACAATGTAAATATTAAGCTCATATCCTGAGAATGATATTAATATAGAAAATAAAAAAAAATTGCCTTTGTCTATAAAATAGGCAACCATAATAAAATATTACAGATAGCAGTTTCTAGAAGATGATGATCAAATCAACAATGTAAACATTAATCTCATACCCTAAGGATGATAAATGATGCTCAGTATACCCAAAAAAGAAAAAATATAATAAATGCAGAGTATTAGCAAAATTAAATAGACTACCTGTCTGGCAATTATGTTGCTCTGTTCTCGAATAAAACCTACAGGCTACATTAAGACAAACAGAAGGATACAAGTTCAGACTTCATTATCATGAGTCATGCGACAGAAAATTACTGATAGATGGTATAATTAAGTAATAGAAAGTAGAATGATAACTGACCGCTTGGGGATAGCACACATCAACAATTGCATACCGATTTTCCTTCAATCCAACCAAACAAAATTCCAAAACAAGACATCAAGTCGTAAGCAACTGACAAAAGAAATGAAACCATACAAAGAACAAAAATAATAAAATTCCTGGAAGGTGCCAGCAGCAATCCACAATCAGAACAAGCAATGGATCCAATGTATCAATATGGGAATCTATAAATGTCAAATTCAAACCATATCTGTAGGTAATTTTAGAGAAGGGCATAACAAGATGGATAAAATTGCATATCTCTCGAGGAGATGCCCTGAAAGAAAGAAAGTGCTGAGCAACAGAAGAAGCTGAAAGGACAACCCTGTCTCAAAGCAACTCTAGCAACTGAGATTATCTCTCAAAAGTTCAAGTATTCTGGTATCCAAATACAACTATGAACAACATACATAGCACCCTGCTACAAAACTTTACCCTTCTTGCTACCACAAGAACCTCTGAATTTGATCAAAAGAAACTGCTCCAAAATCAAAAGACATGCCCGAGTTCTACTAAAGATACCAGAGCATTGTTTGTGCCCCTGAACTCTTGAGCAATTTTTTTTTCCCAATTATTTGCTGGTTTTGGCAATATGCAGACTATGGAATTATTTGGAGTATTTGGTTAGAGAGTGTTAAGAAGCCTCTTTGAGTGGAACTCCTGATTGGATTCAGAATTTTTCATTATCTATAGTCTGAGAGTTTATTATTATTTATGATTATGATTCTTAGTTATCATTTATCATTATATTTAGAAGTTTATATTGTGGGTAATCCCTATCTGCATATTATTATAAAAAGCAAAGGGACCACCACTAAAGGTGTAATTTAACAAAGCCCCCAATATGAATGGACATGGCCCATTTGGAACAGCAAAGTAGCGCGAGAAAACAGAGAAAAACACAGCCCCCATGTTAAGCAACACAGGTTGTCTTGTCTTACCCTAGGAAAAATAGTTCAATCTGAGAATATGACCCCTCCAAGTAATGGGGCATCTAAAACACAGCCTCGCTGTGTTTAATTCTCTCCCAATACTCTCTGGCCATGTTTAACACTCTAAAGATATATCCTAAGGCACCTTTGAAAGATAAGAATATAGAGACACTAAAAGGACTCTATTAGGCTCAATTGGAAAAGATCACACGCAAAGAAAATTGTACAGACCAACAGTACCTCAGAAATCTAGGGACTGTCAGAAGAGTGTACCACCATTTTTACAGTCTACTCTCTTGTTTCTTTCATTTTTTTAGATCGTTCATTGTGAATTCCTTTCTATTTGAATTTGTATTTTCTTCTTGATACATGATAATTAAATCACCTATTCATATATCTGAATGAATTCATTTGTTTGAGCCGATTCAAAAAGCAATACCTTTGGGAATAAAATTATATTGAATATATCTACTGCCTTACTTATATTTTCCTTGTCAATGATTGATCTATATGATTCATTGTATGATGAAAGGTGAAAACAACACGTGAGTTTACTTAATAACAAGGCATCCAATCCCAAATCATCAGTCAAAGAAACTCCTTCCAACAATCCAAGAATGGAACACCAAAGGGATGCAAGACATAAGTCATTTAGAGTCACCAAAACACTGTTAAATGTCCTAGCAATCCTTTCCAACTAATGCACCAAAACACAGCAAAAAGCACCAACACTGGATAATTTAAAAGTAATGTCAATTTCCTATGAAGTTAAACTTTAAGTTGGGATCATAGATTTGTGACATTTCAAATAGAATAAAATATTCGCAACAAATAAAAGGGGATTATTTGAAACTTGACCCAAAAAAAAAAGAGAATGAAAGAGAAAGATGACTGCAGCAAAAAATATTGCCAAGAGTGTCTCTCACATGATATAACTGTGTCATTCAGGCCAGCCTTTAACAGCTAACAGAATGTAAATCTGAAGCAAACTAGCATAGAAGATTGTTTAACAAACAAATTATTTCAGTGAGAATAGGAACTAGTCAGAGATATTCATCATGTTCCTCAATCGAGATACTGTTACAGACAAAAATGAACACACCAAACCATCAAAGAATAGCCAAAGAGGAACACCTGTTCAAAGCCAAACATAAGATTTGCCCACTCAATATCTCTGATGATAAGCAAGTTGGACCTAGCAAGCAGAGGTGCCACCTTGGCCTGAAAAGATAACCAGGCAAGTAGAACATCTCCATGTTAGAAGTGACAGCAGACTTTAAGAATTATTTGTAATGAATCAAGATGTACTACATGAATATAACAAATCCAAACTCCAAAAAGGTTAAAAACTTTCCTATACAATCTTGTTAAGTAGATCACTATTCAGGAATCAGGATACACTAGCGGCAGTTAAATTACCATCCAGCCCCAATCAAAGATTAAAATTGATTTCCTTTTTTCAACAGCCACGTATAGTTGTCCTTTCCTTGAGTTTCAATGTGATTGCAAGCTATGGCTTAAAGTATGGTAATCAGTGTGGGAGAAAAGCCCGATGTTTAATGTATTGATTGATGGATGATTCACACTGCACATTGAAAACATATATACAGAAGCAAGAACAAATAATCTGCATCTAATTTACAACTAATCTCCTAGAATCAGGCTACAAATCAGGTAATATACTAGAAATCCACCTAATAAATGCAAAAAGAGCTGTTATTTACAGGATCCCTGATTGTAGGGATCTCAACAATCAGTAACCAGGATGAGGAAGGAAAGGTTTTGATTACAGATGGTGATATCAAAGAAAGAAGGAGGAGCTACTTTTATAAGCTTTTTAATGATAAATTGGATATGACTATTGATACAGAAGGATTAATAACTCACAAAGATGATCTGAATTTAAACTTCTATCGTAGGATTCGGGTTGGAGAGATAAAAGAAGCTCTTAAGAGAATGGATAGTAGTAAAGCCATTGGTCTTGATGGTATTCCTATCGAAGTTTGGAAGTGCTTAAGAAAGAAGGGAGTTTTGTGGTTTACTAAGTTATTTAACAAGATCTTAAAGTTTAAGAAAATGTCAGAGGAATGAAGAAAGAGCACTCTGATGCCTTTATACAAGAACAAGGGGGATATTCAGAACTGTGCAAATTATCAGGGGATAAAACTCATGAGTCACACCATAAAATTATGGGAAAGAGTAATTAAGCATAGGCTAAGGAATGAGTCTCGTATTTCAGAAAACCAATTTGGATTTATGTCAAGATGGTATGCAACAAAGGCTATTTATTTATTAAGGGGTTTAACTGAAAAATACCGGAGTAAAGAGAGTGACTTGCATATGGTTTTCATTGATTTGAAAAAGGCCTATAATAGAATACCAAGAGATGTGTTGTGGAAAGCAATGAAAATAAAGGTGTTCGTGTGGCTTATATTCAAGCCATAAAGGATATGTATGAGGGAGTTACAACAAGTGTGAGAACTTTTGAAGGGGAGACAAAGGATTTTCTTATTAGGATAGGTTTACATCCAAGATCTTCCTTAAGTCCATACTTGTTTGATTTGGTTTTAGACGTTCTAACAGAACATATACAGAAGTAAATTCCAAAGTGTATGCTTTTCGCAGATGATATTGTCTTAATTGAGGACTCCAAAGAAGAGGTCAACTCTAAACTTAAGTTATGAAAACACACTTTGAAATCCAAAGGATTCTGTCTAAGTAGAAGTAAAACAAAATATATGCATTGCAAATTTAATAAGAAGTAAGTTAGAAATAATTTAAAGGTAAAAATTGAAGAGCAAACCGTTTTAGGGGTGTCAAAGTTCAGATATTTGGGGTCGATTTTACAGAGTGATGGTGAAATTGATGGAGATGTTATGCATAGGATACAAGCCGGGTGGTTAAAGTGGAGAAAAATATTAGGAGTTATTTATGATCGCAAGGTACCTACAAAGCTTAAAGGGAAATTCTATTAAACAGGTCAGCGATGCTATATGGTAGTGAATGTTGGGCTCTGAAAGGATAACAAAAAAATAAGATGAGAATAGCAAAGATGAGAATGTTGAGATGGATGTGTGGTCATGCAAAATTAGATAAGATACGAAATGATTGTATGCAAAAGAAAGTCGAAGTAGCACCTATCGAGGAGAAAATGGTAGAAAACTATTTAACGTGGTTTAGGCATGTACAAAGAAGAGGACAAGAGGAACCAGTGAGGAGCATTGATCAAATGGTTTGGAGCCCTATTAAAAGACGTAGAGGAAGACAAAAAAGGACCCTAAGGGAAGTTAAATGACCTCTTAAGAAATGATTTGTCTAAGAAGACGGTGTTTGATAGAGTTTAATGGCATCATAAGATCCATATAGCCAACCTCAAATTAGTGGGATAAGACCAATGTAGTAGTTGTTGTTGTTGTTGTTGTTACTAGTATCTAGTAATTAGTAATAGATTTGCGACAACATTGATGAGCAACCAAAATTTCCTGCCTATCTACAAAATCATGAACCTGAGCTCACCATAATTGCAACTTAAAGCATCAAATCTAAGACATTATTGTATATAAGATACAATAAGCATTAGTACAGAAACAGCAAAACAAGCATTTAAAAACATTTGAATATTCATTAACTCCTGAATGCAGCCCAATGCATCTTTAAATATTTTGACTTAAACCAAAATGTAGCTGTAAATCAAATTTCAAAGAGTAAAAAGGGTATAGAAAAAAGAAGAGGTGAATTAAAAACTATAATATTCAGCAAAACCAATAGCTTAAATTTAAAAGAATTTTTGTAGGCTAGTTTCAGAAATTGTGTAGCAATTACAGAAACAGTAAGAGTTAAGCAACTAGGGCCCCCTGCACCTGCCCTGGTAGTCTAAAAAACTACAAGCTATTAGCTATCACGCTCTTGATATTACTAATGTACCAGGTTGAGGATGACAATTAATCAACATGACCACCAAATTGAAAACAGCGTCAGGGACATCAATAACCACAGGATAGGAGTAATAGTTACAAAATCCAGAGAGGTGGATAATCAACATTGTTAACTATAAGAAATTGCATCCTATCTAAGAACAAGCACTAATGTTTTACCTGTGAACTTGAAAAATTCAGGAGCAATTGAAATGATATCTCCAGAATTAAGGACCATAACTAATGTTTACATGCTGATCATCATAAAGTTCATCACTAGTCATACAGAGCCTTAACAATTATAATGCTTGACTTACACTATGATATATGTAAGAAATTGTATCCTATCTAAAAATAAGCACTAATGTTCTACCTGTGAACTTGAAAAATTGAGGAGCAATTGAAAAGATATCTCCTGAACTAAGGACCATTACTAATGTTTATATGTTGATCATCATAAAGTTCATCTCTAGTCATACGAAGCCTTAACAATTATAACGCTTGAATTACACTATGATAGATGACAATTGACAATACTCATGTAAAATGCATAGTACAATGCACAGTGATTATTAGGGAAAAAAAAGCTACATTACTATTTTTCTTTTCTTTTTGGATAGAAAAGAACGGTATTATTCTTTACATATTTATAGACATATACAAAAGCTACCATGTCATTGTAAATATGAGCCTAGTTCACATACACTGGTATAAGAACAACACATTCTAAGATACAAAATTACCTCTTCTGGAACCTCTGGATCCAAGAAATCTGACACAGATTGGCTTAGAGGAGGTTGCTTCAAGACCCGTTTACCCTTTGTCATACTATTATCTTCTCCACCAGACGAACGCGAAAACCACCTGGGATACTGAGGAACCGATTGCTCACCCTCAGTTTGATATTTAGTCGTTTTACTTCTCTTCTTGCGCCGGGAATCTTTCATTTTCCTATCAGCAACCCAGACCTTCGCCAAGAAATCCCTAGTCAACTGACGATCAACTTCATTTTCACTCCTAATATTGTTTCCAAATCGTCGAGCTATAATCATGGCATCTTGTCTGAACCCAAGTAAACCCATTCCTGATAATCCATAAGGCTTCAACTTCCCTACAACATTTCCCGGCAAATCTTTAACTCCTGACCCTTGGGTGCCGATAATCTTGGATAAAAAATGCCAACCCAGCTTTACCCGATTCATCTCAGCACAGTTAAAGCACCCAAAACCTAAAATGCAATTTGATTGGTCGACAATAACAGAGAGAAAATAGCACTCAACAAACTTTCAAATTCTCAATTTCGAACGCTCTTTCACTCGACCCTTCCATTTCATGTAAACTGCTCGAACGTAAAATGAGGCTCTTGTCTTCCTGCGTGTTGGGGCTATTCGTAATCTACGAAACGGCTGTGAATGAGGATTAGCTTCTTCTTCGAACGGCGTTTCTTTTCTTCGTCGTCGTCGGAGAGGCAAGATCAAGGACCCGAAGCCATAGCTCACTGAGCTGCTGATTGAACATAAAGCACAGCCAACAAAAGAGCTTCTTCCTCGGTGCGGCCTTACTACGCTGCCGAATGCGGATTTGGATCCTCTGCATTCAGGGAGGAGTACCTGCAGAGCTGCAGTCATGTAATGTCAACCATTGATATAATGTATCCCTTCAAGCTTGCCACGTGTATGGAATTTCTCTTTTTGAAAAAAAAATTAAACCCACGAATGTTTCGCATCTCCTCCTAGCGTGAGGAGCACTATGGAAAGGCTACAGGCTGTTTGATTCTATTTCACAATTTTTTTATGAGAAATAGAAAATTTAAAAAATTTATTTGATAAATCTGTTTTTAATAATCTATTATAGAAAATAAGAAAGTAAAAAAATAGAAAACTTAAAATATCTTTAAAATATTTTATAGTTTTTATTCTGAAAAACATAAGAAAATATGAGAAACATTCACTTTATTGATAGTAAAGTTATAAATTTTGAATAACTCATCTATCACTTACTAGTTATGATTTTAAAAATAATTATTTAAATGAATTTTTTTATTTTCTTATTTTCAAAACTTATTCTCAAAATGAGTTTTACAAAACCGTTCTCAAAACAATAAAATAGAAAATATTGTCAAATTCCCCCCACAGTTTTGCCCCTTTTTTCTTTGTCAGAAACAGCTTCATTATTTTAAAAAAATGACAAATAGTAGAGCGCCTAATAATTTCTCCACACAAAACACCTTTGAGCCGGAGATGTAAAAAAGTGGGTGCAAAAATAAAAAACCTCAAGGCCTTCTAAAGAAATTGCAGCTTTAATTTACCAGGAGATTAAAATGAAAAAACATACAAAAATGGAAAATAAAAGGTAAAATATTAAAAAAATATATATACTTTAATATATCCTTTTGGTCATCTATATAATTTTTGTAATTTATAATTATAATTTTATAGTTAAATCTTTATAATAAATAATTTTTATTTTAATTTAGTTATTTTTTGGTTTAGTTATTGTTATTATTTTTTTTATTATTATATTAGACATTTTATTTATTTCTTTCTAGGGTAAATACATAATTTTATTTTTGGTGAGTATAAAAAATATTCTTTAACCAAATACTAATTTCTTCAAATTATAAAGATCACCAAAAATTGGTATTGCCAATACAAAATTTAATTACTCACTTGCTTGCATGTTCCCAATGTAGCCCAAATAAAGGATCAGGGCCAACCCAAGGAATAAGGCCCTTAGTCAGTCCACAACCCAATTTACTACCAAAAAGTCCATTATACCAAACTTGGCCCAATTGACATGCTCGTTGTGGTCCCAAAAACCTGTTTGGGGATATTAATCAACAAAGAAAAAAGACTTAGACTCCAGACAGGTCATAATGTGATAAAGTATAAGAAATAGCATCAGCTCAAATTGATATGAGTGGTTAGGATTCTCATCTTTTAAATAAGTGATTATGAGTTTAATTTTTAACTTTTGTAAATATCACAAACTTAATTAAAAAGATTTTATCTTTTGCTCTTAATATTTCGAAAGTGATTAGTCTTTATTGCAGTGGGAATATTTCTAATTTAGTGAGAAGAAAAGAGTAAGAAACAAGAAATCTTACATTTTTTTTAGGCCATAGAAATCCAGCAATTTAATTTAGTGTATTTGTTGGCTAAAAAAATAATAGTGCAGTTATTCTATGTTTATTGGAAAAAAAAAAAGAAAAAAGAAAATGCAGCGACGAAAACTAACATTTCAATAAAACTTTAAGTTTGTCTGCCGAAAAAATGGGGCAATTTGTGTGATGGACCGATTGGGGTTGTAATTTGGGGTTTTGATTAATTGACGGCCTTAATCCTTGGGCTTAGCATAGGCTGCCTAGTTGGGTCATAATTGAAAGATTCAGGCGAGTGATGACAAATTGACTTTTAGGGTATGATTGAGAGTTTAATACGGAATAAAATGGGATGATTATTAATTGAATAAAATGGAATGGAATAAAATAGAATGGAAGGGAATATAATATTTTATTATTTGAGAGTTTTAAAATGGGAAGGAGCGGTTTCATTTAGTTATTGTTTGAAAGTTATTATAAAATTAATAAAACGAAATAATTTATAATATTTTCCATCCCATATTATCCTTATAATTTAATTTAGATATAAAATTACTTCAAATTTAAAAAGTATAAAATGTTTTGAATAAATTTCAAATATTTTTTTCTAGTAATCTCTTTACAATAAGATTTTTTTACTTGTTATTCTTTATAAGTATATAAGATTATAATTACAATTTGTTAAGAAAAAAGATTATTCACTATTTTTAAATTCAAATTCCCTAATAGAAAAAAAAATAAAAATCCTCACACTATGAAGAGATTGGGATAATAGCTCAATATAGTTAAGAAATCAAGGGATAATTCTATACCGTGAATAAAATGAAAACTATGAAGAAGAGATCAATAATAAATATTATTAGAGATAAATGTGTTTTAATATAAATTGGGGTAATTTTGTAAATATAATATAAAACTTAAGTCATTCTATCTATAACCCCCTAATTTGGGGGGACAATAAAAATTGGATTTTAGATGGTTAAAGATGGCTTGGGAGGCCCTCCCTTACCCTTCCATTTCATTCCATTATTAAAAAGTTTATTCAAACAATAATATATTTTCTTTGGTTATTCCACTCCATTCCATTCCATAATTAAAAAAAAAAAAACTCTCAAACATAGTGTAACCACAAATTGTCACCCATAATGCATGACTTTATTTTGCGAAGTGTACAATCTTACCCAAAAAAAAAATGTTGAAGTGTACAAATCCATTCGTCCGAAAAAACGTTAGGTCCGTGTGAACAAATCTCTGTGGACCTCGTTTGATATAAACCAAATTCTATAATACATTTAATTAACATTTTGATTGCTTAAGGAATTTTGTTGGCAATATTTATTCACCCTTTTTTTTCATGTTGGTTACATAATTCACCCCCCATATTTTTACTCTCATACATGTTACCCAAAAGAGTCAATCAAAACCAATTACTATAAACAAGATTAATATTTAATAGCATCTAGTTAAAGGTGAAAAAATTATAATAATAGTTTATCATATATTTTTATATTTAATAAATTTTTCAGATATATTAAATATCTGTAATTATAAATTAAAGTTCCAACTTTCAATTAGTATAGACTCAAGGTCTCTCAAGTTAAGAAAAAAAAAAAGATTGCAAATAAAGACATAGTTATTATATTATTATTTTAATTTAGTTAATATTAATTTTACACATGAAGCCAGAACATCCAATGTCATTATCAACGTGAATGATCTTATTCTACATGAGCAATTAGATGGAATTCTTTGCCTCTACATTACTATTGATCCAATATTAATCCGTATCAAGTTGCGTAGAATATAAATATTTAGTATAAAATTTGTGACATATGATGACCGTAGCATCTAAATATATATTAGATGGTTAATTTGGTGCTGGTCCAAAAAGTTATTTAGAACAAGATTTTTGTTTTTATAGGTGACAAAAGGATTAAAATATGGGCCTAGAGGCCATTATGAAGAACAAGCCTTGTAAGAAAAAATATTTAGTATCCTGTTGTGATGTGTTTATGAGACAACCAGAACAGAAAATAAATAAAAAAATGACACATATATATTCCTCTTTTAGCCACAATTTTTGTGACCGATGAATCTCGCAAATTAGAGACAGTAAAGTATGAAAAGTCGTGTTTTCTTAATTTTATCATAAAAATTAAAACTCTAATGTGAAGTGATAAAACCTGAATTTTGTCTTTTATTTGACCAACTGGGAATGAGTTACGCAGTAGACTGTTACACTGTAGTAAACATGACAGTGACAATCTCTATAAAACAAATGTAAGACTTTTTTGGCCAAACTATAAAGCATAAGACTAAACGACACAAATCCACACAAAACAGTCAACGCAGGAGACAAACCGAACATAAAACGACAAATCGCACTGATAAACACAATATATAGAATAGAACTGACACAGAATCGGGCCTGTTGTGGATAATATTTTTTATTTTATTATTCTTAAAATAATTTTATAAAACTAACTGTGAGATTAAGTTTTAGAAAAAAGAAAATAAAAAAAATTATTTAAATAATTATTCTAAAACATATAACTAGTAAGTGTTAGATAAATTATTTAAAATTTATAATTTTACCATTAATGAAGTAGGTATTTTTTATATTTTCTTGTGTTTTTAAAATAAAAATTACAAAATACCTAAAAATGTTCTGAGTTTTTTATTTTTTTATTTTTTAAAATATTTTATAAAAAATAGATTTATTAAATAAATTTTTTTATTTTTCTATTTTTAAAAATAAGAATGTTGTTCCAGAGCAGCTGCCAAACATGCTCTCTAACACCAATGACTTCTTTTCCTTGTCCTTCGGTGGCTCTCATTCTCACTCTTACTTGTAAGTGAGTAAGTACTGTAACCTGAAATATGAACTGCATTACAAAGGGTTCTACTATATTACAACATGATACATTCTAACCACAATAATGTAAACACACTATCAAGTGGAGGGTATTTCTTACTGTTATTAAAAATTGTTGTTTTTTAGATTTTCACGCAAGCTAAAAAAATTATTAAATAATATAGAATATTGTAAAATTTAATAATGTTTTATCAAAATAACTTTAATTAAATACTTTTTAAAATATATATTTTTTATAAAGAATAAAATAATAAAATAAATCATTAATATTTTATTATAGTTCTAAAAATATAATTATAAATATTGTAAAAAGTTTTAAAAATTCTAAAGAAACAATTTTTTTTAGGAGGAGGGACTAATAAATTGTTCAAATCAAAAGGATTCTACATACATACAGATATATATATATATATATATACATCGCTTCTTCTTCTTCATTCTTTTCATTATTTACAAAAGTGGAAGTCTTACCTCACAACGTGGAAGATGCATATTTCAGGTGTCGATAAATTTCTGAATATTATCGCATAAGGCCTGTGCTGCAGCAGGTTCAAATACCTCCACTCCATGGTAACCACCGTCGCTAAACCAGGTAACCACGTGCACTCCACGTGCTTCCAGAATCTTTGCCAACCCTTTCTGCTTGTCCACCAGTGGGTCCTCGACATACTCATTCAAGAAGCACCTTGGCAGCCGTCTGATCTTCTCCCCGTAGATCCCATCACCCACCGTCGGATTACAGTACTCGTGGTCTCGATCGGCGTCATGCGGCAAAGATAGGGCCCACATCAGGTCACTCGCCAGCAGTGGCAGAATGCGATGGTTCACCAGCCTCAGCTCCGATGCTGACCTCTGGACGCCAACCGAAGAAAGGCGAGTTCAGTATCAACCCTTGGATCTTGACGGAAGAAAGATCAAGACCGATCGCATGTAGACCAGCGAAGTAGGCGATATTTCCTCCGGCGCTACTTCCCGCCAAGAAGCACCTGGAGAAATCCCCGTGGTCCTTCAACCACGGGTCGGATCCTTTGGGATCCCGTGCTTGGTTTCGGACCCACTCGATCGCTTCAACAGCTTCGTCATACGCCGCTGGCAGACGGTGCTCAGGTGCGAGGCGGTAGTCGACGGAGACGATGAGTGCGGGCAAACACACTGCCAAGGTGGAGCAGAAATCGTGGAAAATGGAGGAGGAAGGGTGGTGGAAGACAAAGTCGCCGCCGTGGTAGTAGATGATGACATTGAGTTTGGACGACGACGAAGGGAGAAGGTGAGGGAGGAAGAGGCGGAGGGAGGTGTTGTCGGTGGCATTGAGTGGGAGGTCCTTAGAAAGAGCTTTGGAATAGGCGCCGTCGGTCGGCGTCGAAGAAGGGGACACAGTGGGAAAGGGTTGGAGTCGGGTTAGGGAGCCATCTGGGTTGAGTGTTATTCCGAGGAAGTCAAAGGGGTTGATGGAGGAAGTTCCATACGACGATTGGTCTGCCATTGCAGACGGAGAGGCGTGTGTTGAACTGTTGATCAATACGAATCGTATTACTGGAGAAGCTCAGTGGCTACATACCTCTATATATATAATACTAACTCAGTTTTTAATATAACATCATTTAATCAAATCACAATTGAATAAAGAATTAGAATTAAAATTAATTAATTATCTCAATTTTTTTAAAAATTTTAATATTTTTTTAAAATTATCCTTATTTAATTTTTCTCTCTTTCTTTTTACATACATTAAATAGAGACACTTTTTTAAAAATATATAATAAATACTATCCTATATATTATAAAAAATTTTATATTTAAAATTATGATAAAAGATTCTATACAGAGTACACAGAGTACAAGAAGGAGTATTAAACAATCTCGTCACCTGAGAAGGCGTGGACGGACTGGACAACCCGATGACAGGAGAGTGGTTTGTAGAATACGAATCTTTTTTGTTTTTTTTGAAAAGAAGTTAAAACCTCAAATATTTAGGAATAGGAGCTAAGAAGCCCATCAAACATCTGAACGCACAAGGGACTGACTTCTAACGGCGGAGCCTCAGCAAGAACAAAGCTGGAGGTGCGTGTCTCAACACTAAGATGAGCTAACTTATCAGCTGGTGTACGAACCATTTTATATTGAAGAAGCTGTGTGTGTCGATTTATATATATATATATATATTTTGCCCACATATCTATATATTTATTAACATTGTCATAACTTATAGTGGTACTCTTAATATGCGGTGTATATATATATATATATATACATACGAACTGGACAAATGATGACAGAAGAGTGGTTAGTGAAATACGAATCGTTTGAGTGAAGAAGCTCTCTCTCAAAAACAATCTCTTCTGATCACTCAATCACTCATCGTGCATGAACCTCTTAATATATTGGTTCCGTGAGGTATACTCCCATATATTCTATATTTTATATTTACATCTTGTTACCTACATTAGTTTGCATCAAATTATTATAATTTTTATGTTTAAAATTTAATAATAAATTTATTATATATGCATATATATTTTACTCTATATATCTATAGGTTTTGTTGGTGAATTTTATGTTTTATTCTTTTTTCATTATTATTTGTCTTATTTTTTTGTTTAATTTAATTTTATGAGATTCATCAGCTTGGACAAATTAATTACTGCCTTGTGCAATTTTCAATCTTTGATTATTTATTTTATTTCACTACAGAACTGAGAACTCTAGATTATTAAATTATATGAAATAGACAAGTTTATCCGTGTGTTGTATATATAAGTCTAAAATATAAATTTGGAACTTATGAAATAGTGACTTTGTATAAATTTTATGCTTAATTTATAGTATAACATAATTATCTCTTGTCATTAATGGGTATAATTTTTAGTTTACTGATGAAAAACCTGATATATAAAAAGACTATTTATACATAATTCAAAGTTTATTAAATTACTGAAATGTAATTTAAAATTCAAAAATATTATTTATGAAAAAAATGAAGTTCAGTAAATTTATTACTTAATAAAAAATAATGCAAAAGACTACAAGTTTATACAAACAGAGGACAAGATGTCTTTCCTCAACTTTGTAAAATTCATTCATCTATATAATTAAATTAATAATTTAATAATATGCCCTGTTTATATTATGCTCCCATATGTTTGAAAATCTAAATATGTTGGCCCCGAAATTTATTAAAAATATTCATAATTTTTTTATGTAATTATTTTGTATCTCTAATATCGAGTTAGATTTAAATATTATTGACTGCAAATAGGTAATTCTCCTAATATAGTTTTTGATATTCACAATGCTCGAGATTCATACATGTTTTATTTTTTATTTTATGATATTTAACCTTCTAAATTTAACTCATTAAATCCGGAAGTTGAGCTTAAAGGAATTTAAATTTCTTAATTCATTTTATATAAATTGGGATGAATTATCTGGCTATTTTTTTTTGGACAAGAATAACCTAGTTATCTATTACATATATATATATATTATGTATTAATATGGATATGGGTATATAAGATGCAACAAATCTTAAAATTTTAGGATATATGTATGAGAAATATACATATAAAATAATATATATATTAAATAAATTAATGCTTAAAAAATAAAATAATCATAAAAAATTGAGTTTTAAATTAGTATTTTAATAGCAATATAAAAATATCTAAACCAAGATCATATAAAAAATTTCAAAAAAAAAAAAGAAAAAAAATTAGAGTTTTTTCTATAATCTTTTCAGTTATTTTAGAATTTTTAAAGAAAAAAAACCTATGAAACACTGATACTTTAAAAAAGTAAATGCACTTGTATCGTGTAATATACATACTATATTTGTGCATACCAATCTATTTGTATCACTTTGTAATCATATATATATCATTTCAAATTTTTACAGTAAAATATGAACATTTGAAATTGTTATAAATATTTTATGTTTTACTTTATTATTTCTAATATAATTTTTAGAATATTTAATACTCATTTTTCTTTTAATGAGTATATTTATTAATTATACATATAAATAATTACATAGATAATATTATATATGTATAAATATTCTTTGCACCCATATCATAAAATTTTAGAAATTAACGTATCTTTTGTATTATGCTGTATCGTATCGACACACATATCCGTATCGTTGCTATATAGAGAAAAACTAAAGATACTTATAGTAAAATATGATATGTGTATTATATATAATACGTATTAGATACGCATATGTTTTTTTTTTTTATGTATCCATGCAACATATATTGATATAACAAAGGTCAATGGCATGAGGTGTCAGCATATTAGCCTCCCTTGTCATATTTTTATGTGTGATATGCTAAAATCTTCTTGTTAGATTTAGTAATCTATATGATTAATTTTGATAATGTCAAGTAGTAGAGTAAGATATTTGCATAATATGTTTATTTAATGTTCTTCATTTCATTTATATCACGCATATCATTTAAGTGAAATTTTACTAATTACTTTATTTATAAGTTGAATATTTTTATATAAGTTTGTTAAAAAAATGAAGAGTAAAATTTGGGTGATTTTGTTTATTAGAGAGCATAATAGTCAATTGATTATTTTTGGGCTTTCATTATAATTATATTTTTGTTATTCCTCAAAATAAATACTGATGAATCATAAAAAAAATCCACAATTTTTTCTCTATTTATATAAATAGAAGGCGCATTTTTCATAAATACTGCATCTTACCATATATATCTTTTATATTTTACACTAATATTGTTTATATTAACTTTTGCGTATTATCTATGGATTCAAACAGTAGTTCGTTAGCTATCTCAATATAATATTTTCATCAATAAAACTTGTACCAAATCTTGTTTATAAAATGTATCAAATTCCTTTCACTTAATTTTTTTTTTAGGATTAGGAGTATTCTCAATATAGCTGAAAATTAATTTTTTTGATACGTAAAGATAATTAAAATAAATCCTGTAACAAAAATAATGTGGAGATGGACTGGGTCCACCATATAATGTGGAATGTTAAAATATGGGCCTTCTTTATGGTTTGGAAATCCACTGAAGAAAATGGGTTATTTTGGATCCATCGTTTGTGGATCCTTACTTTGGGTTGTTGGCTGTGAAATGGGAGGTGTGACACAAACAAGATGCAAACAAAAATAGATTGTTCAAATCGAAACCCACGACCCATGAAGCCAAACACAAGAAACCTGCAGCAAATGAATACTGAAATTTGAAATGAACCATAATTAACTTATTTTAGAATTGCCCTGGTTCAAATCCTTGCCTGCATTTGATTATAAATTTTTTTAATGAAGATTTTTATCCATTTTGGCATCCACCCATGAACCGTTGGCCATATATGAATTCCTTTAGCTGTGATCTAGATGTTGTAGGGACTAAATTTGCAATTTTGCCAAATTTTAGCGAGTGACAGATTAAACAGTACAAAATAGAGGGAATGGATTGAAAATTTTGGAACTATAAGAAGCAAATTAAAAACTGATATAAAAATATAAGGATCAAATGTTTAATTTCAAATAAATTATAATATAAACGAATCACAAATATATAAAGTATTGATCCATTTCTTTCCATCCAAAACTCCCAAACATATATACCCTAAGTGTCCTAACATCACTACCAGGCTACCAGCCATAGGTGGTTTTGCTTAAAAAAACACAAAGTTCTTGTGAATTAATTAATAAAATAATTAATTAATATCGTATCTTTATATCATTTCATACTTTTTTTTTCCCACCAGAATAGTAATACGGTTGTATAAACACCTATTTTCCACCTTTAATTTACATAATGTTAAATATCTTATGATGTTCAATAAGGCATAAAAGTTAGATAATTTCCTGATATGAAAATTAATTTTGTTAACATGCGCACCAATAGAATTTAAATTGATTTCCCTTGAGTTCTAAGAACATTAATCGATTTTGTTTATGTATGTGTATAAGAAATTGTTATCGCATAAATACTAATTTAATAACTCCTTACTATATTTTTACATATATAATGATATATTATCTTTTTCGGCAGTATATAATGATATGTTCAAATATTACAAGTAAATTTACCGTGCCTATTTCGTTGGCCTGAATTTACTTGGAGCACATTCGGTGACCATGTGCTTAGAAATAAAATTTGGACTATCCAAATCTAATTTAGATAGTCTAAATTTGAAGTTTTAAATTTCTATTTTCCAATGATAAGATCATATTTAAAAAAAGAGATAATTATAGAATTATATTTATTTTAATTCTTCCTCCAATAAAATAAAGAGATATTAAAAATATAAAAATTAAATAACATTAAATTTATACCATTGAATTTTAATAAAAAATGGTTTTGATTTGTGATGAACACATCACTGAATATGCTCTCAATTTAACGCACATGTATTATCCGCCTTCTTGCCTATATATCCAATTGATGTTGAGAGAAAAAGTCAAATTGACTGGAAAATCAAATACAAAGTCTGTTAAGAATGGACAATTCGACATAATACCAGAAAATTTTATCAAAACGATTCAAATAAGATTTGTATCCCTCGTACATGAACCAACATTGACTCATCTACATTGGTGTGAGGGGTTCTCAATATCGAGCATTGGATTTGATTAGTAAGCTGCGACACAATCAAAAAATTGATTCATAATTATCTGGCACATTGCTATGATATATTCACTCTGTTCTAAAATGTGAAAAATAAATAACTGAATCATCATAGTCAAGAAAATAATCAAATATATTAAATATGTTAAAAATTTTTTTTTCTGCAAATGCTCTCATTTAATATTCTCAATTTAATTTTTTTTAACTCATGTCTCCTAATAATAAGTTTACTTTAATTAAAGATAAAATTTAAAAAATATATATCAGTTTATAAGATAAAAGCCATTTATTTATTACATTTTAAAATAAACATATTCGAAAAGGTCTTTTACATTTTGGCACAAAGGTAATATATTTCATCTAGTTCTAAAATGTAGGACATTTTCTAGAAATAGTATTTGATTCAAAATGTAGGATATCTTATATGATTGTCTAGTATATTAATTATTTTTTATTCATACCCTAAGTTTATAATTAATAAGTGAGAGATAAATATTATAAGAAGTATGCTGAATAATATAGTTAATAAAGGAAAATAGTGAAAAAAATTAGAAATTCTTAACAAATTTAATGGTTCAACTTTTTCTAATATATATGAAATATAGTTAAAAATATCTTATATGATATATATAATATATTATATATATATATATATTAACAAGTTGGATATCATATGCGTGCTTTCATGGAGAATTGATCTCATCCAGCATTTAAGTTCACAAATTTAGCATCATATATATAGAAAATTATTTAATTGGTTAAATTAGAGTTTCTTGCCACGCGCGGCATTTAAAATAAATGGGATTCTTGCTTGCGTGTCTGCTTAGTAACAAAAGTTATTGACTTACGAGGTTGATCACAGCTATAAGTTATTTATTGAGTTGGCTTGCGTGTCTGCTTAATAAAAAAAGTTATGACTTTTGAGGTTGATCACAACTGTAAGTTATTTTTTGAGTCTGTTTATGTTATGTAGATTGACCTCATTCTCTCCTCGCTGTTCTCCGCCGTTCTTGTATACATCAATTTGTTAGAGGATATTCACTTTCCCCTTAATTATAAGAAATAAATAATTATTTTATTAGTATAAAAAATAATTTTAGTAATTAAATTTATTAATTATACTACAATTTTCAATTTTTCTTTTAGAATTATCTACATTAGAAGTTTGAAGTGAGACTAATTAATTACTAGTAATTATCAACATAGCTTCAATTACTTAAGGGTATAAAAGAAAAATAATATTAATTGTTCCATAAATTATATATATGTCTCTTATATTTTGGGATAAATGAAGACTCTCAAAAGTCTCTTATAATTGGAGATGGAGGGAGTATAATAAATTAGACTAAATTTACTTATCTAAGCCCATAGCTAGAATGGTGATATATGGGGATGTTGTTGCTATATTTTACCATCAAATGCGTAATAATTTATATGTGTAATGAATTTTGTCTTCCTAATTCAAAATCACCACATAATTTTAAATTATATGCATGATTTCAGCGTTGCTTTTACCTAATATATGATTTCGTTGACTACACTTATCCATTATTTTATATAAAAAATCTAATTAAAAAAAGTTTATCGGATTTTCTTAGAAATCTAAGAATTGTAATATTTATATATACATTACTGTTTATTATTATTATTATTTTTTGGCTAACAGTAACCTTTCTTCAAATACAAGACTCAAACATGATATTTACTTAAAAAATAATTTTAATTATTTTTCTAAAAAAAAAAAAATAAAACACACGCGCACGCATGCGCCACACGTGTGTGTGTATACACACCCCAGAGTCTGGCCTCCCTCCGCCACCATCAACCAAGTTAGACACAAGCTTCCTTAACCTTTTAACATTTCTCGCAGAAATGGTGGAAGTAGCTAAAGTTGAGATTGTGTCCAAAAACACTATAAAGCCATCATCTCCAACATCATCTCATCTTCAACACTTCAAAATCTCTATCCTCGACCAGTTAGCTACTCATTCATTTTACGTTCCGGTCGTCCTTTTCTATTCTCCCTCTGATCTTTCATTCACCAAAATATCTCAAAAGCTAAAGGCTTCGCTATCACAAGTTTTCACTCTTTACTACCCATTTTGTGGAAGATTCAAAGGAGAAAAAAGCAATGCCTATGTCGATTGCGACAACGAAGGTGTTCTTTATCTTGAGGCTAGAATCCCACTTCAGCTCTCAGATTTTCTAAAGAGTAAAACTCCTCAATCTAATGAGATCAAAATGTTTCTTCCATTAGATCCTTACAACCCAAAACCATAGAATGAAGAATATCGTCGCATAATGGAAGTTCAAGTTACTGAGTTTGGCTGTGGAAGTGTGGGGATTGGCGTGTGCATTTCACACAAAATTTGTGATGGAACAACAATGGCTTCGTTTCTGCAAGCTTGGTCTGAAAAAGCAATGGAAGAAGGAAATGATGCTCCTAAACATTCTCTTCCTAATATGGAGGCTTCTTTGCTTTTCCCAGCAAGGGAGATAGAGATTGACATAACGAGCGGATTAATGGGTGAGAAGAATATCACATCAAGGAGATTTTTGTTCAGTGGGAAGAGCTTGTGTGAACTTAGAGATAAATTAGTTTATGGAGACTCTAATGATAAACCCACCAGAGTTGAAGCTGTGACGGCTCTCATATGGAAAGCTGCCATGCAAGCTGCAGGAGGAGCTTATCAATATTCTATGGTGTCACATGCAGTCAACATTCGTAGCCGGATGGCGCCACCATTGCCGGAGAACACCATAGGTAATACTATATAGTACATAACATGGTAAGAACTAAATTCATGATAAGAATGCATCCTTTAGGGGATGCAACTTTTTCTGCTTCATATTTCTCTTATATAAATATTATTATTCCTTCTAATCCTATTTATAAGAGACACTTTTAACTGAATTATATAAATTAAAAATAAAGTGGTTAAAATTAGCTTGACACCTTAATTTTTTCAACATATCACAACATTCAAAATTACCATTAATTAAAGTCATTAAGCCCTATCTCCATGTTAAATATATGTCGCTTCTATTCCCTCTACGTACCCAACTCAATTAATGAAGGGCACATTCAAAAAATAAATACATAAATAAATAAATAAATCACAAATGCTTCAACATTTTGTAAAGGTCTACATTAAGATCATGAAAAATCCTATAGAAGGGGGGGGGGTGGTATTTTGATAGATAAAATTATTGGGCTTTTCTCTTTTGGTTCTACAGGTAATCTTTGGCAAACAGCTTATTCTCCCGTTGTGGAATTAGACAAAACAAAGGAAGTAAAGCTGAAAGATTTGGCTGAGGTTGTGAGGAAATCCATAAAAAAGATTGATAAAGATTATGTGAGTAAGCTTCAAGGAGATGCTGAAGGGCTTTCTGAGGTCCTTAAATCAATAGAAGTGATGTTTTTGTTGGTAAAAAAACGAGTTCCTTGCTATATCTTTAGTAGCTGGACAAGGTTTGGTTTCTAGGAAGTGAGTTTTGGATTTGGTAAGCCAACTTGGGTGTGTACTATTCGAGTTCCTATAAGAAATGTGATCATTTTGATGACCTCAAAATGTGATGACGGAATAGAGGCATGGGTGACTTTGAAACAGCTTCATATGGCTCAATTTGAAAGCAATCCAGAACTTCTGCAATTTGCTTCTCTTGATTATTAGTTGCTTCTCTTGGAGTTCGAGAGGTCTCTGTAGTAAGTAAATTACAACATTGTATGTTCTAAGAAAGATATAAGGAAAATATATATATATATATATATGTAGAGAGAGAGAGAGAGAGAGCAAAGAATGAAGTGGGCACCATACACTTTCATTAATTTCTTTGCGTCACTCTGTCTGTTATTGTATTAAACCATTTCGAATTTGGTGTTGGGCATGTAAGACAGTTTTTTTTTTGGTGAAAGGGGTATGTGACACATTTATTTGTGTATGTGTGTGCGTTTTGATAATTAGAATAAAAAAGTTGAAAATTTTTAAAAAGGATTGCGTTTAATTTTTAGAAAGGTATAGTAGAGCTTGTTAAAACCGTTGCTAAAACTAAAATGTAAAACTAATTAAACTGTAAACCACATGCATTACACAAAGTTTAAGGAGAATTATAATTATATATATATATATCATGTAGCTCTTTTGTTACTTTCTAATAATCTCTCCATTTCATAATTTTTGTTGTTTAAGATTATGACATATAGATTAAGAAAGTATTAATTAATGCAACATTGACTAAAATATCTTCATATAATTCTCCTTTATTTCATTAAACGTATCTTCTCCATATAATACATAAGTTGTGTAAGAAATTTACAACAACAACAATAATAACTAGAGATGTATATCTCGGTAAAAAAAAAAAAACTAGAGATGTGTTTTGTATAGTGTATAAAGTTTGAAATAAATTGCATTATTCATAACTAATGAATAACATGACTTCCTATAAATTTATATTTATATATATATATATATATGTGTGTGTGTGTGTGTGAGTGTCAATAATTAGGATTAAAAGGTTGAAAAATTTTAAAAAATAAAGATGTTGCTTTTAGTTGTCGGAAAAGTGTTGCAAGAGTCTGTTAAAACTATTGCTAAATTGTGAAATTAATTAAATTATGAGCCATGTACTTTACTTTGTAGGAAGTTTGAACTGAATTGTAATATATTATATCATATATATATATATATAACATATTATAGTTTTTTATTATTATTTAAGAGTAGTTTTGGAAAACTGCCATTAAATATTATATTTTTGAAAAATTCAATTTTTAGATATCGTTGTAATTTTTATATATATATATATATATATCCAATAGATATACAGTAAATGGTACTATTTACAAAACAAAATGGATGGTAAATAACTTGAAATTCATCAAGCAACAAATTCATTTTGTGCCAAATACAAAAAAAATCTTGCCTTCCCATTGTTTCTCCTTCTGGATGTGTCTAGTGCCTCTAGCCGACCAATGCCATGTTAAACCCTAACCTTATGAATCATTTATTATTCATCCTTAGTGATTTAGGTTCCAATTAGATACATTTGGAAGCAGATTTAGGCTAAATTCGAAAATTTCAAAAATTTACTAAAAGTTACTATTCATTTTGTAAATATAAAAATTTGACTAAATTTTGAAAAATCATAACTAATTCTAAAAAAATCGTTTAAGGGTAGTTCAAATTGCTAAATTTATCTCTTAAAATATTTTATAAGGGAAAAATATTAATTTGGAGTTTTATTGGGCAAATAGCTACAGTAAATTTCATGAATTTACTTGCAATTTTACCCTTATTTTTCCAAATTTCATTCCATAAAATTCCATAATGTCATATTCTCAACAGTAGTCACATAACACATGTAAAATTGATCCAAAATAGACTTTTATTCATCATCTAGGAATCACACATAATTTACATAATTGTAACATAAAATGTCATTAGACTTGATATTACATAAGCATCCAAAATATCCTTCTTATTTTTAAACATTTCTTCATAGATCCTCCTTTATCTCCTTGCCTTTCACATACATAATTTGGACCTAATCATGGTTAGATATTTGGTGGAGTGAGATTTATGAAAATCCCAATAACATCATAGTTCAATTCTTAGCATAATATTTAAAAATAATTGCAAGAAACATGATTTCATTTTGGCATGGTAACATTTAAGATCAAAATGCATCTTTTAGCATATTCATCATACTCTTCACATATTCATGTTTGTTCATGCAAACTTTATAGTATGTTCATTATTCTTTCACCATTTTGATCCAACATCATCATCATATTCATATCATAAACATGTTTTCTACCTACCAATCATAGAAATACAAGATCTAAACAATCATTTAATTAGAAATAAAATGCAAGAAAGGGAAAAGATGTTACCTTAAATTTGCAAACTTTCCTTTCCTCTTCTCCTCCTTCTCTCTATAACTCACTCTCTCACTAATATAGGATGTATTTTCATTTTCTGTTATGAAGAATGGAGGAGAGGAAGAGCCTATTTATAGACAACAAGAAGCAACTCCATTCATTGGATTAACTTTTGATCCAAGGGCCAAAATTGCACTACATCACATCTTTTCTCCACCATACACCTAATTTCTTCACATAATTATTATCTAATTAATTTTTCCTCTCTTATCATTAATTTGGATGCCACTTTTATCTCTAAATAAGGTAAATATTGCATCATTATGCTTACACAGGCTTACTTCATCCAAGTTTCCAATTTTGACACCTAATCTTTGAAATAGTATCATGCATGGTGGTTAACTCTTCTCCACTCCTTTTCCTTCTTATTTGCATGAAATTTTGAGTCCAAATTCAGTCCAAGATAATGCCTTTAATTATTTGGGTTTAAACCATTTAATTCTAGGCCCAATTTCAACATATACCGGGTTTTCGGGCTCTGATTATGTAAATTTTGTCTAGTAAAATTTTTCATGTATAAATATATTTAAAATATGAATTTCAAACTCATTATAACCTTAATTAATCATTTCTAAGCCCATATAATTTATTTTAAAAAATATTTTACCTTATTGGGTTTTAACTGAAAATACTGATAAAATTAGTCCTGGTTAGTTTTTCCTATAATCTCTCTGCATAGATGATTATTATAAAAATTCTAAAATTATTTTGGACTTATTCTTAATTATTTCATAGTCTACTGGGTCACCTATAATTTAATCAGTCTGAGAATTGGGTGAATTGGGCTTATTGGGCTCTTTATCCTTTCTTGATATCGTTTGAGTTATTCTTGTCAATAATACTTTTGGGCCTCCAAAAATTATCCTTGGTCTATTAGGATTTTCTATACCTTTATTGGGCCTCCATGAATAGTACTTTTAGCCCATTAAGAAACCAGTGTAGTCTTACTGGGCTCGGACTCTAATTTTGACCTAATATGCATTAGACCGATTTTATGGCTATTTAAACCTTATAAAAAAATTCAGTATCTCTTTTTATGCCCTAATATATTTGAGTTTCCTGATCTAGACTTATTTTCTAATTCTTATTAATTTACAGATTATGGAACTTTAGATCAATTTTCTGCCCAATATATCTATTTTCTGGTTTTGCTTATTAGAGTATAATTTCTTATGATAATTTTCCTAAATCATTTCCTATAATGAGTCTTAGCAAATACTGAACAGATAATTTGTTTGAGAAAATGACATCTATGTCCCATTTTTTTGTCTTTTTGCTAATAATTAATATTTTCAATTATGCTATCCAATTTATTTTTGCAATTTGGTCCCTGATCATCCTTTGCAATTTAGTCCCTAGTTTCATCTACATAAGATATTTAAACTCTTTTAATTCTAATTATGCAATAATTTTCTAAACTATAATTCAAACAAAATCATAAAAATTTAGATGTTATAGGCCATATTCGTATGATCATTAGCTATATCATGAGGGTATCATAAGTGTACCTCTTTTTTAGGCAAAAAAAAATGTCGTCGTCAACATCAAATTGGAAAGTGCAAGTTTACTCTTTCTTATATAATTATTTGTTGTATTTGGTTATTTTTTTGGGATATCAAATTGTCACAAGATATAATAAATTAGCCTAAATTAACTTTTTCAAGCCCCATGCATGGAATGGGTCATATATAGTGATGCATTGTGTAGTGTTTATCATCAAATGCGTAATGATTTAGATGTGCAATGATTTGCGTACATCCTGATTCAAAATCACCACAACTTTTAAATTATATACATGATTTCAACGTTAGTTTCACATAATATATGCTTACGTGGACCACAATTATATGTATTATTATTTAAAATGCAAATGATGATCCTTATAATTACTATATTAGTTGTTACCTTTTTTGAAAAAATCATTTAACAGTTTCCTTCTTTTATAGGAATTTAACATATTACATTATGTCAAAATCAAATTGAAACTTTTAATTTCTCCACTCTTTATTTTACATTTGATTTTAAATGCATTGACTTAAGGGGAAATTATATTGAATGACCAAGAAGGCATCATATTTATTTTGAAGGATCTTGAAAATCTTAATCTCAATTATTTAGAAGGACCAAAATTCAGAATCTAAATTTTGAAATACTAAATTACTCTTAGACAATTATATTTGTCCTCTCAGAATCTCACCACCACTTATTCCCACGTTTACACTTCCTGTCACACTCTTTTTTTTTTTAAATGGATTAAGCACTAAAAAATTTTAAGGGAAAATTCTAGAAAACCTTTGAAACTATAGGAAAAGGCGGCCTATAATAAATAAGGTTGGATTAGAGAGTCGATTATATGTGGAAAAATGCTAAACACCCTATGCCACCCATTCAGGACAACGATTATCCCAAACTTATTGTGTTATATTGATATGGCCTTAAAATGTATTTCAATTATTCGTGTTAATTACATGTCATTATTTATCCTAAGAAAGAAAAACATAGATGGGAAATAAATTTATATTATTTTTTATGTAGTGGACATGACCTAGGTGCCCTTAGAAGAAATCAAAGTCTATGTATTTTGAGAGTAGAAATGCATATCAATTTATTTGTGCCTTTTATCTTATGTTATTATTTTTTTCAAGATTTGTTGGGCAACTGACAATAATTCTTCTAAATAAAAAAATTTTATTAAAAAAATTCACCTAACTCAGGTAACCTTGCACGAGCTACGTACAACGATTGAAGATCGAATGCAAACCTCATATGTTACCGACCGAAGGGAGTGAATGAGCGATATTACATATATAAATATATATATTTATATTAAATATAAATATAATAAATATAATATAATATATTCCGGGAGAGGATGTACATCTCCAGCTTGTCCCGTACTCAAAAAGAGAGGGAAAGTTGGAGACATATATCATCCCCCTACGGTATGCCTTACATTCAGTATTCAAAATCTACTTGACAAGCTATCAATAGAAAATAAAAAAATTTAAGTAGCCATACTGTTCACGAGCATAAATAATGTGGCTTGCTTAGACTACGCAATTACGTGGCTCCTTCTAGCTGGAAATAACACTACTTAACATTTAAGTGCAATTTTATTTTTAAAAGAACTTATGTACAATTCCTTAAAGCCCAGTTAAAGTTGTTCATTGGAAAAGAAAAAATAGACACTCTTCAAAAATAAATTCTATAAGAGCATAATTTTTCAAATAATTATATGATTTTTCTGTAAAATTGTCCATTTGTCATTATACAACTAAAAATTTTATATATATGCTTACCATGTTTTAATTAAAAAAATTATATTGAGTTGTATCTAAATTTATCTTATTAAAAAAATTAATTGCCTCTCGTTTTGTTATCTCAACTTTTTATTTATTATTGTTGTTGTTGAATTTTGACCTTTATGTGGATCGATATTTGCATGGCTTAAAGAGTGCAAAATTTATGGGCTAAGTTGCATCATGTGACAAACTGAAAGGTGAATATATTAGCTATTTATTCATTTTCTTACAGTTGAATGATATATAATTGTTCGCTTGTCGTTAAATATTTAATCAATGTTTTAAAAATGATATACAGAAGTTAAAAAAGTTTGAGCAAATTTTCTTTTTATTTATTATAGATCTACCTCATTTTAATTGAAAGATTTATCAAATCTAGACTAATCTAATTTAAGTCGAGTAGGATCATGTAAAATTGCAAAGCTCTACCACACACCAAATAGTATTTTACCACATAAGGGGATGGAGCAAATTAATTTAATCAGATACTAGTTCAATAAAAATAAAAACGGTAAAACTATTCATTCCTTTCAAAAAATAAAGGAAAAAATGCTTTTAGTTTCAACAATTTTAGGTGATTTTGAAACTAGTCCTTGGACTTTAATTTTTGTTAATGAACTCCCTAAAGTTTTGGTTGTGTAACATGTTAGTCTCTTTTTTTTCCCCATATATTGCAGCGAGGACTTCCATGTGGCATAAACCCGGTTAAACTTGCTAAGGTAGCCAACAGAGGAATATGTGGCAATTGAGAGGATAGCAAATAGACAACACACTAGACTTTAATCTTCCAGCTGGATCAATGGAGGAAGTACCATTTGCCAAAGTCATGTTTATATTAGAGACCTGTGTGAATATAGGAGTGAGAGCTACAAGAAGGATCACTACAAAAAAATAGATTTTTAGTGACAACTTTCGGTGGCAACAAAAAAAAGTTGCCGCTGAAAGTAGTCACCGCTGAAAGTGTACTTTCAGCGGCAACTAAAAAAGTTATTGTTGAAAGTCAGTCTTTCAGCGGCGACTGGAAAATGTCATTGCTGAAAGTATACTTTCGACAGTGATTGAAAAAGTCATCGTTGAGAGTTCATCTTTTGGCGGCGACTGAAAAAAATCATCGCTGAAAGTATACTTTTTGGCGGTGACTGAAAAAGTCGTCGCTGAAAGTCCATTTTTCGGCGATGGCATAAAAAGTCGTCGCTGAAAATAGCCTTTAGCGATGACTTTCATTGTCGCCACTAAAAGACGGACTTTCAGCGACGGTTTTTCCTTGGCGCTGCTAAAAGTCATACTTTCAGCAACGATTGCTTTTAGTCGCCACCAAAAGTCTTACTTTCGGCGGCAACTTTCTTGATGTTGCTGCTGAAAGTAAGACTTTCAGTGGCGACTTTTTAATGTCGTCGCCAAAGTTAATTTTTTGAATTTTTGCTCCTTTCATTTTAAAAATTAATAAATAATATATTAAAATAATAATTGTATTTTATTTATACACTTTTATCATAAGTGTTGAATCACGTGTTTTGATGATTCCAAATCAACCTTCAAGAGCTTGGAATAAAGATATCAAAGGTGCACAAAAGGTTTCAAGTGAAGGAATTCTAGAAAAATCAGTACAAGAATAGATGTAGAATGTTTAGTAATGTTTTAATTTAAGTAAAAGACATTGATTTGGTGAAAAGATGTTTTAAAACCTTGATTCTATGTTAATTCATGGGATAATTGAAAAACACCCACCAACAGACGAAGTTTGAAAGGTTTATACTGATATGCTGTTTTGAAAATTCGAACTTTAGCTTTGGAAATTCGAATTTCAAGTTGAAAATAGAACAAATCTGAAAAAAAGCTTCTCTGACAGACGAATTTTGACTTGAGAAATTTAAATTTTGATACGTGTCTGAAAAGAGTTTTTTCTGACAGATGAACTTTGACTTTTGAAAATTCGAATTTCAGATAAAATGCAACTTATGAAAATTAAAAAATTTGTTTGAGAATATGTCAAAGTTCATCTGAAACCAAGTTTAGATAGAGCTTCAAAATTGCTCACTGACAGACGAACTTTGAACATGAAAATTTGAATTTCAGAAACAAAGCTTGGGAGTTTGTTATAATGATATGTTGACATACGAATGACAGTATTCATAAATTCGAACTTTGAAATAAGTCTGAAAAGAGGTCTCTCTGTCAGACGAACTTTGCCTTATTAAACCAGCTACTGACAGATGAATTTTGGGTTCTAAAATTCGAATTTCGAAGGCACTGTAGCAAAACAAAATTACTGGTCACACTTAACAGAAAGACTTTCAACATGAAAATTCATATGTTCCAACATAGAATCATTTTCTAAAGATGAAAATTTGAATTTTGCTTCATGACAAACGAACTTTGGGAAGTCAACGTTAAAGGCTGTAGCTTTCGGTTTCTGTGAAATTCATCTGTTGACTAACTGAAATTCGAACTTTGAGTGTCAGAAGCATTAAATGTGGTTGGTAAACGGATAGTTTCTCAGAGTAACCGTTGGGTAACATCTCTACCAGCTAAATCTTGTCTCTAACGTATAGTTGGGGCAGAAATCTATAAATAGAACTTCATTTGAAGATGTGGGTAATGAAAATTACTTTGTATATACTGAAACTCTGCAAAATCATCAACTCAAAGTCTCTTACTCTGACATACTTCATTCTTTGTTCTCTAACTTTCATATACACTCTGATTAAGAGAATTTATTCATTGTAAACAATTTTATCTTCATCTAGAAGAAAGATTTTCTTGTGAGGGGATATTACAAGGGATTGGGGAAGCACTTAGTGAGAGTACAAAGAGAGAAAGTGTGAGCTTTAGAAACAGAGTATCAATGCTGTACTGTGGCATTTGCAAGAAGCCCATTGAATTCTTGCAGGATAGTGAAAAATCTCAAGTGGTGACTTGGGGACTGGACATAGGTCAAGTTAAGAGACTGAACTAGGATAAATATCTGAGTCTTCTCTTCCCTACTACTATTTTTACTGTTTATTCATTTATACTCTATTTTACTATCACCCTTTGCTTTTTTCACTTTCTTGACGTTTTGCAGAAAAATTTTTAATCTTTCCAATTCACCCCCCTCTTGGGAAGCCAGCTTATCTAACAAGTGGTATCAGAGCCCGGATTCCCTATCAAAAGATTTAATAGTCCGGGAAATACAATGGCTGGCTTTGGAGAAAGCATACTACCAGAGGGAAATAACACAAATAGACCACCTAGCTTCAGTAGAGAACACTATGGATATTGGAGGATGAGGATGTAAATCTATCTTCAGTCAATTGATCTGGACATCTGGTCCGTCATCCAGAAGGGAGATTTTGTCCCAATGGCATTGCAGGATGATGGGAGGTATAGAGAGAAGCTAGAAGCTAAATGGAATGATGAAGATAGAAGAAGAGTCTTACTGAACTTCAAGGAAAAACACTACTTGGTCAGTGCATTGAATCAAGACGAATTCTACAGGGTCTCACAGTGCTCCACTGCTAAGAAAATATGGGACACCTTGCAAATTGCTCATGAAGGAATAACTAGAGTTAGAGAAAGCAAATTGAACACCTGCATAGGTGAATATGAAAGCTTCAGAATAACAGAAGGAGAATATGTAAAAGAGCTACATAAGAGATTCACCCTCATTGTGAA
The DNA here is from genome assembly GCA_026686845.1 of Adenanthera pavonina. Classification (NCBI taxonomy): domain Eukaryota; kingdom Viridiplantae; phylum Streptophyta; class Magnoliopsida; order Fabales; family Fabaceae; genus Adenanthera; species Adenanthera pavonina. Next base: position 15,532,912 of record JAIVEN010000012.1, on the reverse strand, counting down.
TCAACTGAAAAGTTTGGGAAATGAGTACACTCAGACAGAAAAGGTCAGAAAGATTCTTAGGGCTCTCCCTCTAGAATGACAACCTAAAGTAACAGCAATAGAGGAAGCCAGAGGAGAATCAATGGCCTCTGTCACAGCTCTTTTTGGTAGCCTCGAGGAGTATGAAGGAAAAATGAAGGCTTTCAAGGAGGCATGACAAGACAGAAAGAAGAAAGGTCTTGCTTTGAAAGCTGCTGAGGAGAAAGAAGAAGAATCTGATGATGGAGATGAGCTAGATGAAGAAACTCTGGCTATGATGGTCAGAAAATTTGGAAGATTCTATAGTAAGAAGAGAAACAAGAAAATCTTCAAGAAAGGAGTAGCTGGAGATAGCAAGAGAGAAGTAAAAGAACCTGTTACTTGCTACGAGTGCAAAAAGTAGGGACATATCAAATGGGATTGTCCACAATTCCTCAAGAAGCAAGAGAAAGAAAAGAAAGCTGCAGATAAAGGCAAGAGGAAAAGAGCGTACATCTCATCAATATGGGGTAACAACTCAGATGAGAAAGAAGATGATGAAGATGAAATTGCCAATATCTGTCTGATGGCACTTGCCTCTAAAGAAGCTGAAATCCAATGCAACAGTGATCAAGAAGATGAGGTATATGAATTTGAACCTTCCTATTCTGAATTACTGAATGCATTTCATGAGTTGCATGATGAGTTTGTTAAGACTGCCAAAGAATTGAAGCAAGCTAAGAAAAAGATTAACAAACTAGAATCTCAATGCAACATCTCTGAAATTACTTCTCTACATACTTCTGAATCTGCTTGCTGTAAATCATGCATTGAATTAAAGTAAACCAATGACTATCTAATGAAAAGCATGTCTAGGCTTACTAAAGGTAAAGATATGTTGTTTGCTTTAATGGGAAGCCAAAGAATATCACAGGGAAAAGCTGGACTTGGCTATGATCCTTGTGCAGTCAAAGAAAAGATTAGAGAAAAGAATTAGAATGTATATAAGAGATATTTTGTGCATGCTAGTACCAATAGAAAGAAAGATCATACTTCACGTCACATTGAATCTTATGATCAACTAAGGCGTGCAAAACAAAAATATTATCTGCATTGTTTTCTTCCTGCATCTCAATCCAACAGTCCCTTCACCACCTGTCACTTCTGTAACAAGAAGGGACATATTTCCAGTTCATGTGCTTTAAAGAAAAATGGACTTGACAGGAAGGTTAAATGGGTTCCCAAAGGTACATCTATATCTAGGGAAAAGACTACTGACAGAAAAGGACCCAAGCAAATTTGGGTACCTAAAAAGAAAATATGAACTTTGTTTTGCAGGTTTGTCTTAAAGCTAGAAAGAGCAATAAATGGTATATGGACAGTGCCTGCTCAAGTCACATGATAGGTGATAAGGAGAAGTTCATCATTCTTAGAGATAAGAAAGGAGGAAAGGTGACCTTTGGAGGTGATCAATATGGCAAAATAGTTGGCATTGGCATTGTGGGGAAGAATCCTGAAACATCTATTAAAGAGGTGCTGTTTGTAATTGACCTAAACCACAATCTGCTAAGTGTGAGTCAGACATGTGACAAAGGAAACTGGGTACTGTTTGACTCAAAGTTCTGCCTGGTCATCAAAGAAAGTGATCACAAAATAATCCTCAAAGCTCAAAGGGATGGTAATTGCTATACTATTAATCTTGATGAACTTCCTCCCTTAGATTCTGTTTGTTTGATTAGCCAGGATAATGATGGTTGGTTGTGGCATAGATGATTAGCTCATGTTAACATGAATCAACTATCAAAACTGGTTAAAAATGAGTTAGTCACTAGCCTACCAAAAGTCACTTTTGAAAAAGATAAAGAATGTGATGCATGCCTAAGAGGAAAACAAACTAAATCTTCTTTTAAATCTAAAAACGTAGTCACCACAACTAGACCACTAGAACTATTGCATATGGATCTGATTGGTCCATCTAGGGTAAAAAGCGTTGGTAGAAATTTGTATGTGCTTGTAATTGTGGATGATTACTCTAGATTTACCTGGACATTATTTCTTTCTTTTAAGTGTGATACGTTTGATGCATTTGTAACCTTAGCCAAGAAAGTGCAAAATGAGAAGGGTATTTCTATTGTGTCTACCAGGTCAGATCATGGAGGAGAGTTTAAGAATTTATACTTCCTGGAGTATTGTGATGACCATGGAATTGATTACAACTTCTCAGCCCCAAGAACTCCTTAACAAAATGAAGTGGTGGAGAGGAAGAACAGAACAATTGGAGAGATGGCAAGAGCAATCCTAAATGAAAAGGAACTCTCTCAAGTATTCTAGGCTGATGCAGTAAACACAGTAAGTTACATCATAAATAGAGCCTACATTCGACCAATTCTTGGGAAGACTCCTTATGAGCTATACAAAGGAAGGAAGCCACACCTCCCACATCTACATGTATTTGGCTGTAAGTGCTTTATCCACAACAATGGAAAGGAGAATTTGGGAAAGTTTGATGCCAAATCTGATGAAGGTATATTTCTGGGCTATTCTAGTAGAAGTAAGGCATATAGAGTTTTTAATAAGAAGTCTAAATTAGTAGAAGAATCGGTACATATAGTATTTATTGAAAATGAAATTGTTCCAAACATATCACTGATGAGGATGATCTTATTTCAAACTTTAAAAATTTAGATCTTTCTGATGAAGGTAAAATTGAACCTCAAAAAATATTTGAATCTATTAACATAGAGGAAGATATTCAGGAGAAAGACTTTGAGGATGAATATAATGAAGAAATGTCTCAAGAACTTCCTAGAGCTTGGAGATATCAAAAGAATCATCCTGTTGATCAAGTGATAGGGGATGTTCAAGAGAAAGTTAAAACCAGAAAATAGTTAAGGGATCAAATGATAAACTGTGCTTTTATTTCTCAAATTGAACCTAAATGTACTGAAGAAGCCTTAACTGATGAATACTGGATTTTAGATATGCAAGATGAATTGAATCAAATTGAAAGAAATCATGTTTAGGATTTATTGCCTAGACCCAAAAATCATCCTATCATTGGCACTAAATGAGTTTGTAGAAATAAACTTGATGAATCTGGATTAATAATCAGAAATAAAGCTAGACTGGTTGCCAAAGGATATAATCAAGAAGAATGAATTGATTTTGAAGAAACCTTTGCTCTAGTGGCTAGATTAGAAGCAATTAGAATTCTGTTAGCATATGCATGCATGAAAAATATTATGTTATATCAAATGGATGTGAAGAGTGCTTTTCTTAATGGATATATCATGAAAGAAGTTTATGTAGACCAACCTCTAGGCTTTGAGGACTCTACAAAACCAAACCATGTTAATAAATTGAAGAAAGCCCTTTACAATTTAAAGCAAGCCCCTAGAGCTGGTATGAAAGGTTAAGTAATTTCCTAATTGAAAAGGGTTCAACAGAGGAAAAGTAGATACAACTTTATTCACTAAGAAAGAAAATAAAGATTTACTTATTGTTCAAATCTATGTTGATGATATTATATTCGGTGCTACTAATGACTCTCTTTGTAAGAATTTTTCTAAGCTAATGTAGGGAGAATTTGAAAGATCCATGATGGGTGAGCTCAACTTCTTTCTTGGATTGCAAATTAAACAATGTGATAATGGTGTCTTTCTCAATCAATCCAAGTATCTGAAAGAATTGCTGAAAAAGTTTGGGATGGAGAATGCCAAGCCAACGGGAACACCTATGGCTACTGCAACCAAACTGGATATGGATGAAGGGGGAAAAATGTTTGACATAACCCAGTATAGAAGAATGATTGGATCTCTGCATTACCTAACTGCCAACAGACTTGACATCATGTTTAGTGTCTGTATGTGTGCAAGATTCCAATCATGTCCCAAAGAAACCCATGCAATTGCTGTAAAGCATATCTTTAGATATCTTATTGGAATATCACAGATGGGTCTTTGGTATCCAAAGGACAATGGAGAAGATCTGAAAGGATACACTGATGCTGACTTTGTAGGATCCAAAACTGACAGAAAAAGCACAAGTGGAACATATCAGTTTCTTGGAGGAGGATCCTTGATTTCATGGTTTAGCAAGAAGCAAAACAGTGTGGCCTTATCCACGGCAGAAACTGAATATGTTGCAGTTGGAAGCTATTGTGCCTAAGTCATCTGGATGAAACAGCAGCTTGAAGATCTTGAGATTGAGATGAAGGAAATACCAATAATGTGTGACAACCAAAGTGCCATTAATATCACAAAGAATCCTATCATGCATTCAAGGACGAAACATATTGAAGTTAGGCACCACTTCATAAGGGATCATGTTCTGAAAGGAGAAATCAGATTAGAATACATCCCAACAGAAGATCAAGTTGCTGACATCTTGACAAAGCCTCTGTCAGAAGATAGACATTGTAAAATTAGGAGGGAATTGGGTATAGTAAATCCCAATGAATTGTGAGTAAATCCTTATGCAAATCTTTTTTTAGAATTTCTAACATTAATTTAATTCTAACTTTAGCATCAGAGTGAGTTTAATTAAGTTGCAGGTGCTCCTCATAAGGTTTAATGACAGTAAATCTGAAAAATGGAGCACTCAAGAATGGAACAAGTCAAAAAGTGAGAAAGAAAGCTAGAAATCAGAGTTTTTGAATCCATTCTGTAAGTTTATAAAGTTAAAATTCACATTTTAGATGTGCAATAGACGAATTTCATTGATAAATTGTGTTTCAGAACAAGTCAGCATATTTGACATTCGAATTTTAATGCCCATCAGACGAACTTCAGCTTGGTTTACATTGTAACTGTTCTCGATGGTCCTTCGAAATTCGTTTGTTGGTATATGAAAATTCGAATTTTCAAAAATAAAAGTTTCAATGTTATCTTTGTCCAACATGATGATTATACAAATTTCTATTTCTTAACATACGCATGTTGGAAAACCTTTATAAAGTGTTGAAATTCGAATTTTTTATTCAAAATTCGTCTGTTGAAACATGCTCACAATGTTGAATCTCTGAAAGACGAATTTCCATAAGCATAATTTGTCTGTTGTTTGTTGTATTGATTATTGCTTGATGCCTGTTCTTCAAAATTCAAACTTTGTTGAAACAATGTTCGTCTGTTCATCTTGTGCTGCTTGGACCAAGCCTCTGTCAGATGAACTTTCAGAAGAAAATTCATCTGTCGGTAAGCTTTGCTGAATGGTTTAACTTTTAACTGCTCGAAGTTCGAATTTTGACCTCTCAAAATTTATTTGTCAGGCGGTTATTTACGTTAAAATCGACAGTTTTCCTCTAAACAGACACAACCATATTCATCTCTTCTCTGAGTCTGTTCAAATTCTCTCTTTAATACTCTTCAATTTTGATCATAAATCTTTATTTCCCACCGTTTAAACTCCTTTTTGCATGCTATAAACACATTCTCAGCCTCAATCTGAATCATTCATTCACGGAAATTGTTCGAGTGAAAAATCCAGAAGTTGGAAAGGGAGAGTCTCGACCAAAGAGAACTGTGAAATCCCAACATGCTTCAAAGGAAAGTAAGAAAGTGAAAAGAAAAGGTGAATCAAGCAAAGCCACTCCCTATAAAATGCAGAAAACAACTCTAAAGCCTGAATCAAAGAAAGCTGGGCCTTCTTCACCAAAGAAAATAGAGCCTTCGGTCCCTGTTCCTGCTGCTGTTGTTGCTTCCACCTCCTCCAGTATTGAGTCAGGAGAATATGAGCTAACCACATTGCCATTATGGAGCAATGCTCACATTCAGGAAGAGTACACGACCAAGTTTGTAGGCAAAAAGGTAATCAAGCCTTACTATGTTAATATGGAGGAATTTTTAATCTTTAACAACTTTGATGTTGGGCTTTGGATGATGTGATACAAGAATTTGTTAGAGATATTGGAGAGGTACGATGATGAGGTAGTCAAGACGTGGTATGCCTCTATGAAATATAACAGCAAGAAAAGGAAGTGGGAGGTTAATCTGAGATCAAGGACCATCTGGCTAACAGATGAAACCCTTAACGAGGTGTTAGAGATTCCAGGGCAAGATGGATTGAAGATTGACATTACTGCTTCTGGGTATATGGATGAGGCAGAGACTACTGATGAAGAAGGTGGACCTTTCCTAAACTACAAAGAGAGCATAATCCTGAACACTTTGTTCAGAAGAAAGAAGAATAGGCCACCAATAAGCATGTTGAAACCCATTGACCTCAGTGCTCAAGTGAGAATCCTACACTACATAGTGTCTAGGATTATCTTCAATAAAGGAGGTAGCTTTAACCTGATCACAAGGGCAGAGGCACATGTAATGGCTGCAGTCATGTGTGGAAAGCTTATCAACATGGAACATATAATTCTCCAACGCATGATCAAGGAAAGGGATCAGAGGAAAGATTCTACACTTCCCTATGCATCAGTTATTTCCAAGATCCTGCAGTATGCCAGAATCCAGCACCTTGAGAAGGGGAAAGGGAAACCCATTGAAATATTCAAAGAAGAAGAGCTACAAAGAATGGGGATAGAGAGGAAAGATGGAAGATGGATTGGGAAGAGAGCAGGAAAATCTGAAGATCTCTTCTTTGATGAAGATACCTCCCTACAGCAAGAAGGTACCTCTGAGGCTCCTCCAAGATTTGCATGTCAGCCTTCTCAACTTATTCCATCCCCATCTCAGCCTGCTCAAGCTCCAATTCCATCAACTCCCTCCTCTCATGCCAAGCCAACCAAGATCACTGAGTTGTATGACAGTTTGTCTACACTCATACTCAGCATCAGGGATGAGGAAAATGCCAAGTTTGCTCATCTGCAAGATCAGATCCACCAGTTGGCAAAGAATATGAAGGTAGTAGCTGACGCATATGAAGATATCCAGAGTGCTATTCCCTCCACTTCAGGCAGGATTTTTTGAGCCTGCTAAGTCTCTAACTCCTGAGCCTCCAAGTCCCTTTGTGCTAGCCTCTCCTGAACTTGATGATGATGAACATGATATTGAGGTTGTTGGCACACTGAGCACACCACAGGCCTCTAGTAATGAAGCAAGTCCTGGTCCTCCCTTGGATTATGGTATGGAGGAAGAAGGCCCTCAGGATTCAAGCTTTCATGACCATATTCCAGCAGATGTTCAAGAGTCAATCCTATCCCAGCAAGAATCTGAGCAAGTAGAAAGATTAGTGACAGCCATCTCCACTTCACCATTTATGCAGGCTGCTCTGAATGAAGAAAGGAGCATTGTGCCATATGTTGATTTGCAAGCCATTACACATGATACTCTTCTACAAGCTCAGAGGAGAAGGCTTGAAGAAATGTTTCATCCTCCTACACTAACACCTATTACATACTATGGTTTATCAGAGGAAAGAAGGGCACAATTGGTAGTTACAAGGCAAGAAATTTCTGAACTTCTTGAGATTTCTGATGATGAAGATGAGGACATAAGTTTTGAAGTTTCTGGGTCCTTGCCAAAGCTCAATCCAGATCTACCATTTGTCTCCGTGCCCTTTCAAGCTATTCCAGTGTCTCAAATCCCTTCTCCTACTGATTTTGTCCACCTTCCTGATGATGCCAAAAAGGGGGAGAAGAGTGAGCAAACTGGAAAGTCTGCTGCAGAGCCTTCTGGAAAATCTCTGGAAAATCCTACAGCAAGAAGTCCAAGTCAAAGAAAAAGTGATTAGAACTTATGCTTGGGTCCTTTTGTAGTGCTGTATTCTGTTTCTATTGTTTGTGTATTGTGTTTCTGTATTCTGTAATGTTTTGTATTGTTGTTTCTTGTAAAGTGACATTTGATGAAATGAAAGAATTCCTTGATTGCAATGAACTATTCTTGTTGAACTTTGAATGAGTTAATGAATCTCTTTACTTGATCTACTATACATGATATCTTTTGTATTATAATGCATATGTTGAGGGGGAGCTTGTTAAAGCAAAACCAAGTACTAATCCAGTTTGTAAGTTGTTTTGTCATCATCAAAAAGGGGGAGAATGTTGAATCAAGTGTTTTAATGATTCCAAACTAACCTTCAAGAGCTTGGAATAAAGATATCAAAGGTGCACAAAAGGTTTCAAGTGAAGGAATTCTAGAAAAATCAGTGCAAGAATAGATGTAGAATGTTTAGTAATGTTTTAATTTAAGTAAAAGACTTTGATTTGGTGAAAGGATATTTTAAAACCTTGATTCTATGTTAATTCATGGGATAATTGAAAAACATCCACCAACAGACGAAGTTTGAAAGGTTTATACTGATCTGCTGTTTTGAAAATTCGAACTTTAGCTTTGGAAATTCGAATTTCAAGTTGAAAATAGAACAAATCTGAAAAAAAGCTTCTCTGACAGACGAATTTTGACTTGAGAAATTTAAATTTTGATACGTGTCTAAAAAGAGCTTTTTTTGACAGATGAATTTTGGCTTTTGAAAATTTGAATTTCAGATAAAATGTAACTTATGAAAATTGAAAAATTCATCTCAGAATATGTCAAAGTTAATCTGAAACCAAGTTTAGATAGAGCTTCAAAATTGCTCACTGACAGATGAACTTTGAACATGAAAATTTGAATTTCAGAAACAAAGCTTGAGAGTCTGTTATAATGAGACATACGAATGACAATATTCATAAATTTGAACTTTGAAGTAAGTTTGAAAAGAGGTCTTTCTGATAGACAAACTTTGCCCTTTGAAAATTTGAATTTCGAATAAGATGAACTACTATGCCTTATTAAACCAGATACTGACAGACGAATCAAAATTCGAAGGCACTGTAGCAAAACAAAATTACTGTTCACACTTAACAGAAAGACTTTCAACATGAAAATTCGTATGTTCGAACATAGAATCATTTTCTAAAGATGAAAATTTGAATTTTGCTTCATGACAGATGAACTTCGGGAGTTCGACATTAAAGGTTGTAGCTTTTGGTTTCTGCGAAATTCATCTATTGACCAACTGAAATTCGAATTTTGAGTATCAAAAGCATTAAATGCGGTTGGTGAACAGATAGTTTCTCAGAGTAACTATTGGGTAACATCTCTAACAGCTAGATCTTGTTTCTAACGTATAGTTGGGGCAGAAATCTATAAATAAAACTTTATTTGAAGATGTGGGTAATGAAAATTACTTTGTATATACTGAAACTCTGCAAAATCATCAACTCAAAGTCTCTTACTCTCACATACTTCATTCTTTGTACTCTAACTTTCATATACACTATGATTAAGAGAGTTTATTCATTGTAAATAATCTTATCTTCATCTGGAAGAAAAATTTTCTTGTGAGGGGATATCACAAGGGATTGGGGAAGTACTTAGTGAGAGTGCAAAGAGAGAAAGTGTGAGCTCTAGAAACAGAGCATCAATGCTGTAATGTGGCATTTGTAAGAAGCCCATTGAATTCTTGCAAGATAGTGGAAAATCTCAAGTGGTAACTTGGGGACTGGACGTAGGTCAAGTTGAGAGACCGAACCAGGGTAAATATCTGAGTCTTCTCTTCCCTACTACTACTTTTACTGTTTATTCATTTATACTCTATTTTGCTATCACCCTTTGCTTTCTTCACTTTCTTGACGTTTTGCAGAAAAATTTTTAATCTTCCCAATTCACCCCCCTCTTGGGAAGCCAACTTATCTAACAATAAGTAATTAGATATTTAATATTTTGTATTATAAATATTATCTAGTATCTTTGTTTAAAGATAAAGTATTTTACTATTTTTTCATGTAAAATAATCTAAACATTTTGAAAGTGCTTTATCTATACCAGAGATTAAAAATTTGAAATGTTGAAGATTGAATTCAATCCATATTTATCTTTATTTTTCCTTATCCTAATTAATAAAATATGTTATTTTTATTAGGATAATTTTTTTTAATTGAAAAAGGGATTGATAACTCTAATAAAAGAAAATTAGGAAGACAAACTAATCCCTAATTATCTAATGTGATCAACCCTATATTTGGAGGAATTCTCATTAAGTTAATTTAATTTCTAATATATTTAATGTATAAATTAATATTAATGTAATTTATTACCAATAATAATTTTGATGAAGTAGTAATGTACTAAGGTCAAACTCCTATGGGTGTTGGTAGTGTAGATATTTTCACATAATGTAAAAGTCTAATAAAGTAATGTCACGTAGAGAAAGAAGGATTATGAGTTGTTAATATATTTTCCTGAAAAATAAGTAATAACAATATTTAGAAAATAAATATTGGCTAATTCTCTCTTTCTCATCCTCTCACTCTTTTTAATCATTTTTTATTATCTGAATCATAACATATTGAATTTATTGCATTTTCTTTTAATTCATATGACAATCAAAATTACAATATTTATTTTAATAATTTTTTAACAATTTTCTATTATATTATATTATATATATATTAAGCATATATATATAATATAACTTATTAAATAATATAATATATGATATATATGATATATTATATAATATGACATAACATAAAATAATATTAATACATACGGATAATAAACCTTATATACATAATTATTATTGTTTAAAAATAAAAATAAATTTAAAATTTGGCTGGGAAAACAAATTTTTTTCTTGGCAAATGAAAAAAAATATATTTATAAGAAAATTGTTTCAGATTTAAAAATAAAAAAATATCATATAAATATTCATATAAATATAAATATATATAATATTTAATAATATTAATAATTGAAAATAAAATATATGTGTATTTTTTAATAATAATATTGATTTATAAATATATATGTATGTATTAGTGTGTAGATAAACAATATATATTTAATATCTCACATAAAGACTGCAGATGCATTTAAGCTCAACTGGTAAGAGAGTAAACACAAAAGCATTACAAGCAAGAGGTCATGGGTTCGAACCAAGGTGAAGACACATTTGAAATAAATATATGACGTGGCGGTCGATCGGTGGTGGTGACGTGGCAGTCATCCGATGGTGATGACGTGGCAGTCGATTGGCGGTGGTGACATGGTGGTCAACCAGCGGTGGTGGTGATGTGATGGTCATCCGGTGGCGGTGGTCTGATTATAGTGGTGACGTGGTGGGGTCTAGTGGTTGACATGGTGATGGTGTGGCCAAACGACTTTCAGCGGTGACTAAATGTCGTCGCTAAATGACGCTTTCAGCGGCGACTAAATGTTGCCATGAAATGAGAAATCTTTGGTGGCGACAATTTATATTTTCAGTGATAACTCTTTTCGCCACTAAATGTCTACTTTTGGAGGCGACGTTTTTATCGTTGCCAAACTTTTGGCAACGAGGTTTGTGACGGCGACATGGTGGAGACAAAAATGTCACCGCTTAAAATTTTTTGGCGACGACATTTCATCTTTCAGTGATGACTTTTGTCCCCACCAAAAGTCAAATTTTTTGTAGTGGATTGAGGGAGAGAGACTAGGGCAAATTGTTGAGGGACCAGAAGCTAATTTTGGCATTGCACACTAGCAACAAAATATAATAGAAGTTTTGATATGTGTTTGCTTTCAGAACTCTATGCATAGATCTGGTTTGAAGGAGTTTGAACAAGGAATACTATGGGGGAGAACAAGTAGTTTTTCTTTTTAATTCCAACAAGGAATAGTATTTTGGTTTATGCTTTTTTTTTTTTCCAGAAGCATGGCAAAACAAGTAGCTTTTTTAGTGCCTCTTTATCTTTTTTGTGTTTAGATTATATTAAAACTTTTTATTTGTCTTTATTTAGATGCATATTTAACTTGGTTTTGCGGATGTATTTTGGCATGGACAGGTTCTAGGATGCTAGTTTTTGGTACTCTGCATGTGCACATGCATATGCATTTCCCGTGATGCTAGATTTTGGAGGAAGTGCCATTCTTTGTTCCTTTGCAAAATGGATATACCTTTAATTATATGACAGTATAAGTGGAGCCTATTTTTTTCTTTCTTTTGTTTTATTTTTTTCTGGAAAAACTTCGCATATACCCTTACATCAAATGAGGACCAAATCCTTCTTCATGGGAATCCATACGATCATCAGAATGCTATTAAAACAATGCATGAGGAATCTGTCTCAGGAACCCAATAAATACAGAGGACAACAATTCAGAAACTTGACTTAAACGAGTTGATAGAACTAAAATCCAATGAGAACCTGTCTTAGAGAACCCTAGCTATAGGAGATCACAAGAGTAGATTACTCTTTTAATAAGTTATGTATATTCTCAAGAAGAACACGAAGAACTGATGAAGAACTCATTGGTAGAAGACGTTCTGAATTTTGATTTGTCTAAATTGTGTGCACAAAAGAAACTTTTAAATAGGCAAATAGATATCCTAAAGCAATTAGGAATATTTAAGGTTCAAATAATCCTAATAAAGCTAATAAATCCTAAAGAGATAACTAGTTATTTAAAGACCTAAAAATAAAAACAAAAATACTAAAAAAATAATAGAAATAATATTCTAATCCTAATGCTATTAGATATTCCTTAAAGATAAGGTTTATCTAACAGAGTTTAAAATAAACTAGTTTAAATATAAGATTTGGCCCCATGAGAATACAAGTAGCTGGAAGCCAATAAAATATTCTAATCTAATTTAAATAAATAAAAATAAATTAAATCAAAATAAATTAAAACAAAAATATAATCTTCAATTAATATAAGTGATATTTGGGACTTGAGTTTCTCTCTCCATTTGAGTTTCAAAAATATTATGATTCTCTTTGGAATATATAAGGACGTAATTAATCTTGCATGACTTATTTCAGCATGTAGTTGGACTCGATTGTTTGACTCCTCCAAGTATATATTAGCACTTTGGGTCTTTAGTGTGATGAAATAGGCTCCAAAAAATACTTCTAATATGTTGGATGGTCCTCTTAACAATGGACTTCCCAAATCAAAGTCTAACATATGAGTTCACATCATTCAATGCATTAACTGAGCCCTTTAAGTTCACATCATTCTTCCCCTCTTGAAAAAGAGTTGCCCTTGACTCTTCAAGATATTTCAACAACCATAGACAGTCTCTCGGATAAAAGATCTTTTTCAATCATCTTGGTGGTGGTAGATGGTAAGTATGAAAGATTGAATTATGAAGAAGATTTTTATATTCCTACAAAAGAGAAATAACATAACTAGAAGAAGAATAAAGAACATCATTGGTTTTTATTTTTCTCTCTTCTCTTTTTTTCTTTCACTTTTTGACTCTTTTGTCAATTTTCTTATTACTCATTTGCTTTTCTCTTCTTTTATTTTTTTATACTCTTTCTTTTGACTTACCCTCTTTTCTTCCCTCATTCTTAATTTTATCACTCTTATTTTCCTACTCAATCTTACTTTTTATTTTCTCTTGAGCCTCATATAATTGAATACATTGTAATGATTCATGAGCTTCCTCCAATACAAGGCAACAATTGTTAGCATGCCCATCAAATAGCCATGGATGCCCAACTATCATATCCACATGTTCAACTTCATCACAAGCATTATTTTCCAATTGTGCATTATCATTGTTCACTATGCCAAAAATGACTTTTTATGGCGATCAATAGTTGGCATTTTTAAGAAAAACACTAATAAAAAGTGAACATGAGCACTTTAGTTGGCGTTTAAACCGAAAATGCCAACTAAAGTTAACAATTTACGTTGGCATTTCACTAAAAAGTGCTAACTAATATTTTTAAAGATAATTTAAAAATGAAAAAAAATGGCGAGAAATAATTTAGTTGGCGTTTCTGATGGAAATGCCAACTATATTGATAACATTAATTTTAAAAAATTAAAAACATAAGTCGGCATTCAAATCTTAAATGCCAATCAATATTTGAAAATGAAAAACAAAAAAAAATATTAGGTGGCATTTATGAGTTAAACGTCAACTAATATTTATATAGAAATTAAAATAAGTAAATAAAATTCGAAAGCTTAGATGGCATTTACGTATCAAATGCCAACTAAATGAGGATAGTTTAAAAAATTTAAAAAAAGAAATTGGGTGACTTAGTTGGCATTTATATAAAAAACGCCAACTAAAGTGAAATATTATATGGTGTTTATTTAGAAAACGTCATCCAAAGTGATGTATTATATGACGTTTATTTATAAAATGCCAACTAATGTTAGTATAGTTGGCGTTTATTTTGAAATGCCAACATATGTTATTTAAAGCTCATCTCTGTGGTAGGTTTCATTTTACCCCGTGGCGCAATCAGAGAATAGAGGCCGATATCGATAGCTTGCGAGCTGTGTCTTCCACTGCATCACTTTGTTCTCAACCCCACTGAAGCTCACCATTGGCTTCTCTCAGAAGTTTTGTGCTGTCTATTGAGGATTTGTTGTCTCCATTGAAGTTTGGTCTAGATCTCCATCGCAACTTAAACCCTAAATCATCGGTACATTCTGTCATCTCTCTTTCCTATGTTTTAGTTTCTTAAATTGATTTTTGTAGTATATTTTACTTTGAACCTAAACCCTAAATCATCGTGCTCTCTGTTTTGTTCTTGTTGCCACCTCCCTTCCTCATGGCTGCGAGCTGTGACTCCATCGCCAAAGCTATCCACGGTGGTCCTCAGGTGAGTTGTCTTCAATGTTTCTAGCTTCATGGTGGTGAAATATTCTTTTTCTAATTTTGTTTATTTTGTTACGACATGGAACTTTGTTCCCTTCCTTCTGCTGTGACTTAAAATTCATTTTTACTAGGACTATGCTCTTCTTTTGTATGTGACTTTCCTTGCAAAGATAATTTGATTGTGAATCTTGCTCTTGCTTGTTCTTTATTGCTGCCTTTTTGCTTCTAAATTCTTTTCTTTATCATTTCAAGTCTACAAGTTTGTTCTTTTCTTTTGACTATGACTTGAGAAGATAGTTTGTTTGTGTCTCTGCCTTGTTTTACAGGAACCTATACAACTTGTTAAGGCTTTTCATAGAATTTTCTCTAGTGGAAGCATAAAATTTGCAAAGAAAATAGAAAAGAATATTTCCCCTGTTTTCCTAAAGATCTGAATGCACAGGGGATTTGTAGGCAAAGGTTATAACCAAATTAGTACCACGGTTAATAGTCTTGTTTTAAGAAAAAATATATATATATTAAGAAAAAGATGCTTTCTAGTGGAGTAAAGTTGTACAAGAGTATTTCCAATGGAGAGTTTCAGGATTGAGATGAATTGTGTAGACTACAAAGATTGATGTCTAAGGGATTACTTGTGTATATCAGTATGTTCAAGGTTTTTATTTGCTAGACACTATATCAGAATTGAACAAATCTATATCTTGCTCTTTCCTTTTCATAATATTTTGTCTTGCACAATCGCACTTACTTGACGGCAAGTTGGTGAATTCACTACCAACCTTTTTCTGCTTACCTTTCATTGCCAGTCTTGTTCTAATATCCCAAGTATTTTGTAGTCAACTGCTATTGATATTAAGGAGATTTTCTCTCCTACTTCTCATTTTGTTGTTTTCTTAAATTTGGGAGAGCAAGAGGTGGAGGAAATTTCCTAATGTTCCAGGATTCCTATTTGGGTTAATCTATAGTTTCCTATTTGCAGGCTGGTGCTTCCTTAAAGTCCCATGCAAAAGGTGCAGTGCAGTTTTCTCAAAGATCTACCATTAGAGAAATACAAGACTGTTGGTATTCTCTACTTTATGATCCAATTATTCCTAAAGAAGCATTTGCATGCATGAATAATGTTGAGCTTTCTACTATGTCTCTTCCATCAAAACTCAGTAATTTTGGGCATTCAAAAGAAAGAAAATTTGCTCCTATTATGAGAAAAGCTGAGAGTGTTCATAATTCTTACTATATCATGTGTAAAAGAATCTTAGTGGCATATGACTATTTGCCTTTACTTGCTAATTAATTGGTAATAAAGTAAAAATTTTGTTGGAACAAGAATTGTGATGTGAATGCCCCAAAGCACGTGCAAAACATAGCCATTGGTGTTGATATGCCTCAATACATCTTTGGCTTGTTTTAAAAAAAATTATGCCATGAAAATAAAGCTAGTCCTAGAGGTGCAGATCGAACTGGTGGTATTCATGTATAGGTTTTAACTTCTCAATTTGTGCTTCTAAAAGATAACTGTTAACCTCATTAACGTGTCTTTTTATTTCAAGAAGAAATGACAATGATTGTATATTATCCACATATTTGAGAGTCATTGATGACGCATAGAACAAATAAATGGTTGAATTTCTTGATATGGGCCTTTGTATAATATCAATTTCTTCTATTATCTAGTAGTTTACTTCGATTGGATGGTTTGTTCATCATACTCTGTACTCTTGATGTATCTTAAGAAGTTTATCAACTGTATGTATTATTAGATTATGCAACAGTCACTACTACAGAAAAGACTTTTAAGGATGGTTAAAAAGGACTTTTAAGGATGGTTCTTGTAGAGTGGTTGAAATGACAGTGATAGAAAGTATGATTTTTCAGGACAGTTCTCTAACCGTCTTTGAAAGTCCACTTCAAGGACAGTTGTAGGCACAACCGTCCTTGAAAGTGGCAATTTTGTTTTTTAAAAAATTATGGACTTTCAAGGACGGTTATGCCCACAACTGTCCTTGAAAGTGGCAATATTTTTTTTTTAAGAAGTTAACAATTGTATATATTACCTATACCAGATTTTTCAATATTGTTCTTCTAAAATTGGTAATAAAATCACAACCATGATGATATCAAGCTCTAATGAATATAGTTTGAGTTAAAAAGGCATCAATAAAACATAGAATTCATCAACAATTTGAATATGACTCTGTATATCTAAATCATCCATTGTTAAAACATGATATCAATTGACAATGAGAAAAAAAATTACTACATAGGAAAACTACGAGTCTGACTTTTAGCTTATAAAGTATGATGCTTTAACAAACTCATGGCTCACTCACATAGCTAAGTAGAGCAGACACGACTAAGAACACAAACCCTGCAAGAGTTACTTCCAACCAAAAGATAAATTCATTATCAGTGCCAAGGATATAGCTTATGATAACCATAGTAACCATTAAACATTGATACATCAAGAGGAAGCAAATCTATACCATGTTTGGACTATAAATGAATTCCAGAATGTCAAGATGCCAACAAATGGTGGGAAAATAAAAGGTGTTCAATATTTTCTTGTTTTCAGTCATAGTTGTGTTCAACCAACTACAAGAGAGAATAAAATGGAATTTCAATTTTCTGATATATATATATTGCCTTGGAAGACCGTAGAGAACAAGAATGGCTGTAACTTCACATTTTCTAGTCAGCTTTTGAGGATGGCTTCTCATCCCAATTAGCAGGTGGCCTCCAATTCTTGGCCTTCGATGAACCTACGACATCATAAAATTAATAAAATAAGTACAGCTACCTAATAGCCAATTTGCAACCTTACTCAAAATTAGATGTTAGACAACCTCTATTACAAAAGAAACCATCAAAGTAAAACGAGAATATCAAATTATATGTTTAAAAACTTAGATTAATTGACATGTCTAGCAATTATTAAAATGAAAAAAATATCAAAACAAGTAGAGGATATATAAAATTGCAGAATATTACATGTGAACTAGTAATGGGAGAGCCAAAGGATTTCATATGGGCTTGAGCCAACGCAAGGAGGTAGCAATCTTAGCTTGCTTTCCCAGACAAAGTCGCAACATTCGAAGACCCACACCTTTGAGATAGGAGTCAAAATCCACAAGTTGCTTTGTCTAGTTATAGTTTTCTTCATCTCCTTTGTAGTGAAACCAAAGGAAATTAGCCCATTGAAAATTACAAAAAATGTTTAGGTTTTGAGTGAACAATATAATAGAAATCTAATGAACTAGTCAATAATTAATTTTTTAGTATGTCTGTTGATGCTTTTCCCTAATGGAGGCATAATCAATTATAATTAAAGAACTATTATAATCAAGTGCACTATCAGATCCCTGAAGAACGAGTAAAGGAAGCTAAATCATGTAAGGGGACAAAAGATGCTTTCATCATATTGATGAAGGGGAGGCTTGTGCAATGTTCACATCTAATTACTATCACTACCATAGACAAACTGCTGCACGGGACACTCACTTGCATCAGCTCAAGATTGAATTGAAAATAGAAAAATGCAATGTGGAAGGAAGAAGTTAGTAGTAAAAAGTTAAAGAGCAAATGAATGATATTCTTAAAGATCATAGGATTTATTAGTTACCCTTAAAATGGTGGTACAGAATCCACATTGCGCAAAACATATTTGTGACTTAATTCAAACATCAACAATAGCCACTATTAAATCAGTCAGAGTTTGAGACCCACCAACTTAGACAAGAATTAACCATATTCGGAACATCAAATAACAGAGTAAAAGAGTGTTGAATAGTTAAAAATTTAACATTACTTGTAGTGCAGATTATTTATCTTTAGAGGATCCAGTTTATTAAATCCACAATGCAATATAGCAAGGCCCTCCTATATAAAGAATAGTTTGCACCCAAAGAAGTACTTTCCAACACGGAACCAACAAAAAATTAGAAAGTATCTCAAAACTTGTTTCATAATTTCTATTTGATAACATTTTAAAAGAAAATGGTATTAAAACCAAAAATTTGCTGGACCTCCGCATGTTCAAGTGCTTAAGGATGAAACTAGAGCCTACTTCAGCAACATATAATGTGTTGACAAATGGCCTTTGCATCAATGGTGGCCTAGTATCTACTAATGGACTGCTAAACATTGTGCAAAAGGAGATAACCTCAGCAGGGCAATGCTATTCTTCAATAAAATGATTGAATAGGGCACATATACAACAATCCACTCATCAAGTAATTCTATAGGGAGTATAGTAATTGTAGTAATAGCAAGTGATACTTGCTTTGGGGGAGTTAAGGATTTCGTAATAGAACACAGAAAAGTTAAGAGGAAGTCCAAGCCTAATGGTGAAAAAGAAAAAAAGTCTAAGCCTTATTGGGTGTGTAGGAGCTAGTTCTCATCCACGTAAGAGCATTTTCATGTGCCTTAATCACTGTATATTTGCAAAACAATTACTTGATCAATGGAAGAATACAAGAGACATAAACTATGTCCAAATAATAAATACTCAAGAATGCAAACTAAACTATAGGTCATTTAACTCCTTTGTGAAACAAAAACATGAGAAATAATCAAATCATGAAAAAATAAAGGTTATGTATCTATACATATATATCACACTATCCCCCCCCCAAACAAAAGAAATTTTAGTTTGTCCCCTAGCAATATTTCAGATAGATGGCAAACAAGTAAAAGACGTGGCAATTAATGACCAAAGAGGATGAGAACACAACATGGGTTACGTGGAAGGTGCAAGGATAAGGTTTGTGGAATGACAATTAAAGACTGAGATGTATTATTTGAATTTTAATGACAATTAAATGGCTTTTTCTGCATCTGACATATCCTATCACAAGGCATATGGCATATAGTAAGGCTATAATATGGTAGTAACTATAGGGTAAGAGGTATTATACTTTCCCCCCCTTTTTCTCCTTCAATAAACCATTGTTATTTGTCTCAATAAAACAACAAAACCATTGCTATTTCCTATTTGTACTCATGGGTTAAAGTTGTGCTTTTTTTTTTTACAGCATCCACCAAGGCATGAGACAAGAAGGGAGCAATATTTTGAGGGATTTGAGCAATTAAGCTATCAACTATCGATTGTCCACAACCAAGGCACAATTGAGTTGCCCAATTTCATGATTTATCAACATTGAGCAAGCTTGTTCTAGTGTCGAAGAGATGTGTTAATTCTCTTCCTTTATTTTTGATTTCTACAATACCCTTTCAATGCCATTATTTCCTTCTTAATATTTTCTGCCTCCAAGTATTTTTCTCTGGTTTCGCCCCTGTACAGGGCCATGGATAGACATCAAGCGAGTGGAAAATTTCCATAGAAGATTGAAACGAAAAGCAAGGCCATCACCAAAACATACCTGACCAGAAATTTTATGGAAGACAAACAAAAAAAAATTAAAGCTCCGAACCTCTGCTAAACATGAAATAGGCAAGATAGAAAACCTCTGCTAAACAAAATAATAATAATAATCCTTGAAAAGAACCTCTGCTAAGCACGAAATAGGTATGACAGAAAATTAAGCATAGAATACTGATGGACCTAAAGGGGTGACTTCAATGGGAAATGGGTACAACTGTAGCAATCACTGGCACTGGGTTGGTGAGAGTACTAAACCGAATAGTGATGGAGTAGGGGTGGCTTTAGTGGTCAGCAATAGGTTAGGTTCAACCACGGCAGTACAGAAGGTGAAACTGAAAGTGAAAATCGCTGATGGTGAAAGCTAGAGGTGGAAATCGCCATTAGTACAGGGCAGAGCAAGAAAATCAGAGCGCAAAGTCGAGTGAGGTGAGGGAGGGAATGTGAATTGAACCCTATTTACTGAAAATAAGAGGACAGCTTAACATTGACTATCTTTAAAAATTATTTTATTTAAATGTAAGAGAACGGTTCCCAAATACACCTGTCCTTGAAAAAGACTTTCCAAGACAGTTTGAATAACAACCGTCCTCTTAGGTTAAAAATTTAACATTATATTTACAAAAATGCCACCAGTCATATTTTCAAAGACGATTTCTCAATATAACCGTTCTCTTATGCCACTCTAAAATAACTTTTTTGTACTAGTGAGTTTATCTACTTCTGTGTCTCTTCCATGAGTACATATTCTCCATCATATATACATATACATATATCCTCATTATAACTATGTATGCATCAGATGTGATTTTGATTCCAAAATGTCAATTTTTGCTCAAAAGTTTGAATGTGAATGACTGCATGTAAATTTTCCATTAATTTCATGTTGGATCTAAACCTTCTTCTGTAAAAGGAAGTTATTTCACTTGGAAATTAGGGCAGTCTATGTTGTTAATGCTGAGTTGACCTTATTTTGTTCTGACTTCATATGAAGTTAAAATAAAAATGTTTCATGTTTTTTCAGGCCTCATTATTACTGGGCTTTGAAGTAGAGGAGGCTTCTAAGGTAGTATTATCACATCTAGCAAAAATTGATCAAAGCTTTTTAGAATTACTTCTACTCTAATTTCTAGTTAATATACTCTCTTTGTATTAGCTTTCTATTCTGTGTACTTTAGAATATTAGTTTCTTTGTCCATTCTTTGTGCTTTCACTATGATGACCCAAATTATAAGTGAGGAGAGATGACAAGAGAAGGAGCCAGAAAGAGAGATAGAAAAGAGAGGGAGTTGTTTTGCATGTGTACGTCAACTTATGAGAAAAAGAAAACAAGGGGAGGAAGGGGGGACCATAGTGTGGAGACATGAAACCCAAAAGTTATGGTGCAAAAGCCAGTGCCTACTACTAAGTACATACTAATTAGTTAATGGCCATAGATATATAGTAATTTTCATTTGATTTATATATAAATTTCAAGTATGGGGTTCTCAATATCTCTTACATTAGTTCTAATATTCTTTTTTCAAGTTCATTTGAGGGCATACCCAAATCATCTAATAGTTAATCTAACTTTAAAATTTACTTTTAGCTTTATTAACATGTGATCAATAACTCTTGGAAGGGTTAAAGTCTTTGGAGTTGGTGATCAAGTTCAAAGCTTATAAGGTACATCGTTTAAAAAATATATGGCAATTACTAGTTAGATATTTATCTTGATTTTTATTGCATTGATTTATATATAAATTTCAAGTTTAAGTTTCTCAATTTCTCTTACATTAGATCATTTATGTCTAAAATTCTTTACATATTAGTTTGAAAATTATTTTTAGATATTAGTTCTAATATTTTTTTTTCAAGTTCATTCAAGGGCATTCCCAAATCATCTAATGGTCAATTTGATTTTAAAATTTATTTTTAGCTTAATTAATGTGTGATCAATAATTGTTGGAAGAGTTCAAGTCTTTGCGGTTGGTGATCAAGTTCATAGCTTATAAGGTACATCAATCTTACTTTAACTCACTAAAATTGGTGATGTCAATCTATATTGTTGCTGTGATTAGTTGATATTTATATAAAACTATATGTGCCGATTGGATGGATTTGTGGTTAAAAGCTATATATGATTATACAAAGTTTTGTTAGAATCGCTTTGAAACATGATTGATTGTGTTGTGATTTTTAAGTTTGTTAAAATTCAATAATTGAGCATAAGAAAAGAGAGCTTGAGGCTTAAGAAACTCTTAATTTTTAAGCTGTTATACTACCAGTTTCTCTCTAGAAATTAGCATATGGTTGCTTGAAATAGCTTAATTTTGGTCTATGGTTGCTTGAAATTAGTATATGGTTACTTGAAAATTAGTAATTGGTGGTACAATTAACAAGTCATAGGGTCATCATATTTAACTTCTCGTGAGTTGCTATTGTAGAATTATTGGGAGGCCCAAAATTTAGGGGAGGTTCTGTTGAAATTTATACGCAAGTTAAACAGAAGCATGGATCAGAAATGGATGTCTACAAATCGTTTGACTTAGGAATATTGGGATGGAGGAAAAGAGTTTGTTAGCTTTGCAGTTAAGCATGCTGATAACCCCAACAAAATTATATGCCTTTGCTTGAAGTGTTGCTTTGGAAGGCTAGTTAGTGTAGTTGACTTGCAGTCACATTTAATTTGCAATGAAATTGACTGAAGTTATACACATTGGACAAGGCATGGTAAGATGAATGATGAGGTATAATGAGAGCTTTGGATTGAATGATTTTGACACAAGTACATTCAAGGGCGATCGTCTTGAATAGATGGCAAACGTGATTGAGGATGAACTTCAAGATCGTCCGAAGATGTTTGACAAGTTAAAAAGTGATGCAGAAAAACTATTATACTCTGGTTGCACTAAGTTCGCAATATTGTTAGCTGTGTTGAAGCTATACAACTTGAAAGCAGGCAATTGATGTAATGATAAGAGCTTCACAGAATTACTTGCACTTTTAAAGGATATGCTCCTAGAGGATAATGAGCTTCCTAGCCGAACATACGAGGCTAAATGAATGATAAGCTCTATTGGGATGAGCTACGAGAGGATACACGCTTGCCCTAATGATTGCATTTTATTTTAGAAAGAATTTTCATGGTTAGACAAGCGTCCTAAATGCAATGCCCCATGATATAAGAAGAAAAAATTGAGCCCGTTGAAGGTGGTATGGTATTTTCCTATCATACCCAGATTTAGACGCATGTACAACAATGTGGAGAATGCAAAGCTCTTAACATGGCATGCGGAAGAAAGAATTAAAGATAGGCATCTTAGACATCCTGTAAGTTTGTTTGGATACAGCATCAAAGGAGAATTTGGGTGCCCTATATGTGAAGAAGGCACACAATCCATTCGATTGGAACATGGTGGGAAATTTGTCTTCCTCGGGCATCAGAGATTTTTGCATCGAGGACATCGTTACAAAGGGTGGAGAAAAGCTTTTGATGGGAAAATAGAAGGAGGAGGAGAACCTGTGCCATTAAGTGGTGAGGACTTGTTTTGTAAGGTATAGGATATGAATAACAACTTTGGGAAACCTTTTGCAAGACACATTGGGACAAGTGGGTGGAAGAAAAGGTCAATTTTCTTTGAATTGCCATATTGGAAGTCCTTGTATGTGAAACACTTCCTTGATGTGATACTTATAGAAAAAATGTTTGTGATAGCATTATTGGTACGTTACTCAATGTGAAGGGGAAGACCAAAGATGGTAAGAAGGCGAGATTGGATTTGGTTGCTATGGGAATTAGAGGAGAGTTGGCACCAGTGAAGAAGAAACGACATACTTATCCTCCTCCGGCAGCTTATACTTTATCTAGGAAAAAGAAAATTGCCTTTTGTGAATTCCTTCATGCAGTTAAAGTTCCAGAGGGTATTCCTCAAACATTAGAAACCTTGTATCGATGAAAGATTTGAGTTAAAGGGTCTAAAGTCTCATGACTACCATGTTTTGATGGAGCATATGCTGGCGGTGGGTATACCGTCCATTTTACCGAAAAAGGTATGAGGGACAATCACAAAACTATGTTTCTTTTACAATTCTATTTGCAGCAAAGTCATTGACCCTATGAAGTTGCCCACATTGCAAAAACAAATTGTTGTCACTTTGTGTGAGCTTGAGATGTATTTCCTGCTTTCATTCTTTGACATGATGGTTCACCTAACAGTTCACCTCGTTAGGGAAATACAAATGTGCGGCCCAGCTTATATGAGATGGATGTACTCGATTGAGCATTACATGAAGGTATTGAAAGGGTATGTGAAAAATCAAAGTAGACCAGAGGGTTGTATTGTTGAAAGGTACATAGCCGAAGAAGCTGTTGAATTTTGTACTGAATGCTTATCAAATGTTGATAACATTGGGCTTCCGAAGTCTTGTTACTTGGGGAGAACAAATGGTAAAGGGATTCAGGAAAGTCAAATAGTTAGTATCTCCAGGACATAGTGGGAGTAAGCTCACCTGTATGTCTTACACAACTCAGATGAGGTTGATGAATATGTGGAAATGCATAAGGAGAGAATTAGAAGCTTAAACCCCAATAAGAATGAGAGTTGGATATCGAAAGAACATAATCGACTTTTTATACATTTGTTGTGAGATCACATTATCTTGGAGTTGGAGAGGAATTGTAGTTCAGTTTCGGATAGGTTGAAAAAGTTAGTTATGGCTCCAAGCATGTATGTACTCTCTTACACTAGTTATCTTATCAATGGGTACACATTCTATACAAAAGAGCAAGATGATAAGAGTACAATGCAAAATAGTGGGATAACTCTTATAGCTCAATCAATGCATATATCTAGTGTCAAAGACAAAAACCCTATTTTTGCACTTATGTCATACTTTGGGGTAATTAAGCACATATGGGAATTGGACTACATCTCATTTTGGGTACCTGTCTTCAGTTGTAAATGGGTTGACAACAACAACGGCCTTTGAGTTGATGATTCAGGGTTCATTCAAGTGGATCTTAATAGGGTGGGGTATAAAGATGAACCTTTTATTTTAGCATCTCAAGATCAACAAGTGTTTTTTGTCCTTGATCATGCTAATAAGAAGTAGTCCATTGTTATGGTAATGAACAAAATAATTGACAACCTAAATGATGGCCAAGAATATCAAGATGTAGATATTGAGGATGATCCTTTCCATGGGACATCACTTGATACTGATCTTGGTAGAGATGATGCTCTTTACGTTAGAGATGACCATCAAGAAGGTACTTAGATTATAAAAAGGAAAGAGGAAAAGATTTGATTTAGCAAATATAATTTATTGTTTGTCTTAGATTGAATTTTATTTCCTTCAACATGTATAATTTTTTGATTTTTTGATTATTTTGTATGTTTTATATTTGTTTTAAATTCTTTTTCCATCTTTGATATTTTACATGTTTCTTGGAAATTTATTGTAGGTAAATGGCATCTCCTTCTGGTCATGGTGATGGTCATGGTCAAAACAAGTTAGAGAAATATATCGAACAACATCGGCGTGGCTTGACTGTGTTGAAAGAGGTGATATGCACCAGAGATACTTACCAGAAGATTCATGTAGAGTGGAATCGGAAAGGTAATCCAATATGAAAGGGTGGACAAAAATTGAGTAGCTACATTGGGGTTGCTGCGAATTTCAAGGTTCCAATGTCCCATCCTCACGAGGATTAGAGGAAAGTCCCTGATCCGGTGAAGAATAGCATTTTCGAAGATATAGAGGTAATGAAATAGTATGTCATTTGATTATAATATGTGTATATATATAGAGACAATAATTCTTTTGGGTAATGTATGTTGCAGTCTGCTTTTGACATAAATAATAGTCACAGGTGTCACATATATATGAAGGCTGGAGTGGCACTATGAAATTTCCGATCCATTCTCACTAGATTCTTCATGAGAGATGAAGCAGGCAACTTCCTTGTTCATCCGCCTGGGTTGTTTGAGTTATACATTACACAGGAACACTGGGATGCTTTTGTTGCGAGGCGTCGTGAAGAATCTTTTCAGGTCAACAATTTTTCTCATTGTTGTTCTTCATTTAATTTTAATACATATATTTAGTTGTTAGATAAAATTCTGGTTTGGTGTGTGCATTAATAGCATAGTATGTCATTTGATTATAATCTCATTGTGAGATTTTTGTTAGACTAAACCTAATCATATGTACTTGATCTTAGTTTTTGTGACACTAAAGCTAATTTGGTGCATTACTTTACAGAAATTAAGCCAAGAAAATAGTGATAGAGCCAAGAAGCAGCAATACCCCTATAGAGGGGGTCGTTAAGGATACCATGGTATAGAGGATAAGATGGTACGTGATTTTATAGCTTATTTCTATGAATGACACTTTTGTTCAAATGCTTAGACATTTGCTTATTTGTGATCATACATTAGAAATCAAAGGAAGGGTCAGAAGGGAGGGAAATATAGCGCCATGAGCTATGGATAGAATCTCGCAAGAACAAGGATCGGATAATTGACAATGAAAACGTTCGGAAAGTTGTCGAGTCAACAGTTAGTATTATTTTATTATATATTTTATTTACATATATATTTTCAAATACTTTTTATTTAGTTGCAAATATTTTTATTTTGTTTCTCTTTATTCCATATAATGAACTCTCTAATTCCATGCCTCAAGTTATTGAGGAGGAAAGCGTTGGGCAGGATATACTTGGCAAGGCACTGGGGGTCCCTGAGTATGCTAGTCGTGTTAGGGGTGTAGGGTTTGGTGTGACACACAAAGCCTTTTTTGGGTCTCAACTGTAACAACCTACCTCCTTATACCTCTAGAATTGACCAAAAACTTCAAAATTCAACCAAACACAACTCTGACATCTCAAAACAACTCTCCAATGCTTCAGAACAGCGTTAATGAACCCTAAAACACAAAAAACTGGGCTGGGCTGCGGTCACTATAGTACTTCCACGGCTCCGGCCTCCCCTATTTTTTCATCGCTTCTGTCTTTGGTGGCGCTGTGGCATGGACTTTGTAGTTGCAGCGCCCCATACTAATATTCCATATTAGCAACTTCCACACTCCGGGGCAAACTTCCGATGCACATAACTTTATGCTCCGACCTCCGATTGACTTTATTCCAATTCCTACAAGTCAATCTTGTCCCAATCTATCCATAGACACCAATCTTACCTCAATCCAACTCCATATGGAGATTTTGTACCCCTGACACCGTTTTGACCACTTATTGTCTAAAACTCACCACTAACAATCTCCAATTGCCACCAAAGGCAAATGGTCACTAAAAGATCATTCATACAGGTCCGAAACTCCCAAACCAACTTGTCCAAAGAGGTTTCACCCCAAAGGAACCACTCCTCTGAGATTCGAGCCCTTGGAACCCCAACATGACAAACGGGCTACCGGCCCTAAAACACACCAATCAGACCCAATTCCAACTTTCATCATACATAACGTATACACATAACATACATACATCCATCCATAAAATACTCCCAATGTCATACATTCATCAGAAACCATTCTATCCTACTTGGCATAAGATACATTATCCAATTTTACAACTACTACACAGACTATTCCCACGTATGTAGCTACTCTCGCGTCTTCTCCGGACTAGTGCCAGAACCGTCACCTGAAAGGTTAGTTCATGAGAGAGGGTTGTGAGACAATGTCTCAGTAACCAGGAACAACCACACACATACATATATACATATACATATACATATATAGCTTATACAATTCATGAATGCAATATGAAATGAATGGAATGCATGTCACCCTCGCAGGGTTCCCATCCTTATCCTCCCTAACATATATTATCCATTCTTATCCTCCCTAACATGTATAATCCATCCTTATCCTCCCCAACATATATATATTTCCATCCTTATTCTCCCTAACATATATACATATTCCTTCCTTATCCTTCCTAACATATATTTATGTATATATCATCATACATCATATCATCATCACATCATCACCACCCCATCCGCCATATATCACAGTCTCACAATGTCATGTGGTGATGTCATGTATTATCATATCATCATCATCATAATCATTATAATGTCATGTATGCATCATGTCATATCATATCAATGTCATCATCACATATCTCATCATCATAATCATAATCATCATCTAACTGTGTGCATACCACGATATATAAAAACAGTACACACAAACACATCAATATCGTGGTATGAAAGAAACATGCATATATATACACAACTATACGTACTATCATACAATATCGACAATACAATATAAACAAACACCTAGTTACCTTAAGTGTCAATACCACACTCAAGCTTTCTTGAACACCAATCCCATGGCTAGCCTTCTCCGAGTAGCCAAACAACCTTAATAATACCATCATACCTTAATTAACCACATATACCAATGATCAAACATCATAATTCAACCATTTTAGGCCTAACCCAAGGTTCCAACACCCCTTTCATGCATTATTAAGCTCTTAGGGACCATTCAAACACTACTCAAACACATACACTTCGGATTCCCAAGAGGCCTAACCGAAAACAACCTAGGGTTAAGCTCAAATCATGCATGAACCCTTCAAAACTCACATCCAAGCAACAAGAACACTAAAACACACTTCCTTAACCCCATTTCATCTATTTCAATTGGTGGATTTCATCCTAAACTAGAAATCCAACCTCAAAACTGAAAAACCCCAAATTCCAACCAAAGAAAATAGAGAGGGAGGAGTAGAGAACACTTACCCACTTGAATCCAAGCTCTTGAGGTCCAAAAATCGCTCCTAGATGCTGGAAAACTCGAACCCTAGTAGAGCTCCCTCGGTTCTCTTTCGTTTCTTTCTTTCTGATCATCTAAAAAGATCCGGATTTAAACAAAAATCCTGAATCTCGTTGCAGCTCTACCAGTTTCAGCTGAAACAACGCCACTGGAATGGACACTACTGTAACGTCCGGTCGCTTCTTTGGGATTGACGACTATCTTCACAAACCAACATAAGCCCTTTTGGTGTGTTTTGTCCTCACTCACACACCTCCTTCCCAAGAGGTCAACCATCCCAGAATTGCTCCAAGTCAAGCACGCTTAACTGAGGAGTTCTTAAGGGATAGTCTACCGAAAAGGTAGATGCACCTTGTTGGTATAGGTAGTACCTATCAATTCCATTAAGCTATCCTTAACCATATATTCCCATAGCTATACAGTCTTTAGATCCCTCTCATTTCGGTATACATTCAATTCATTCATATGCCCTTCCCGCTTAGATACCTGCCAGGAGCCGCTCCTTGTCCGTGCCTCATCACTTTTTATCTCACACCCCTTTTCTTGCACCGGCGATTACTCCCCGCCCAATTGGAGGCTATTGTTGAGGAACAATATCAGATTCAATCTCAGATGCATCTCAGACTAGTTGAATTGATGAACATGGTGCTTCAAATGCAGTCAATGCAAGGGACACCACCAGCGGTGGCTAGTGGCAAAGATAGTTACACTGTTACCCCTCAGGTTCATTAATAAGTTCAGAGATAATTTTTTTTACCCCTAATAAATTGTTGATTTCTAATGCATTGATTGAAACATGGTCAATCATATTGTCTGCTATGGTTAGTTACACCTAATCGGTGCATGGTTGCAGAGGGGTATGTGCATAATAGCCCTGAAGAGATGCTTCACAATGCACCCATACCTGTAAATCATCTAAAAGGGTCGATTGAGGTAGCTTGGGAGAAGGGTGCTAGGTTGCCTGTTCCTGTGGGGGACATGGAAACAGTAGGAATGGCATTGGGCAGCTTCATAGCATGGCCCACACACCTCATCACTGCTATTCCATTAGTAAAGGTATCTTAGTAAAGATATATACTATTGTACTATGTACGATTTTTATGTGAAATTTCATAATATGATTACCATTGGAATATGTTATAAACAAGATTTTGAAAAATGATAGTGTGAACCTTTGTTGCTTAGTTAAAGGGGAAGAGTAATGTCCCAGGGTCAGGACAATCAAAGGAATCAATAGCTCCACCACTCATGCAACTGCCCAAGCATATGGTTCGAGACACTTTTCGAAGGATGATTGTCAAGTTTCTACCACATTCACTTAAGGGCAAAGTAGACAAACTTGTGAAATTTGACAAAAACATTTATAATAAGGTAGTATTTGAAAGTATCAATGCTGAAATTGTTGATTACATCATCCATCGTAAGTGGATCGGGGTTGTGAATGTTAACTTGTACATAAGGTACTTGATATTAATCTATTAATTTTAATTTTTTTCACTTTAGGCCTTCATATTAACCTATGTTTCTTTTTTATTTTGTTTCTATTCAAGATACCTCTATGAGAAATTGTTGGTGCCTCATAATCTTACAAAGAAATTTATATTCATCCATCCTGAAGAGGTAGCTACTGTTGTTAGCAAATTACTGGACAGTAAGATTACTGAACAACAATAGTTTATTGCAGTTGCATTCACTGCAAGGGCTGACAATGTTGTCTTATTCTTGATTTCGTATAATAAGGTGTAAGTAAACTTACAAATTTTCATGTATTTGACGTCATCTTCTTAATTATAATTTACTAATGACACTGGTTATTTTTTTCATAGTGGACACTGGATGTTAATTGCAATCAATCCGTTGGAGCCGACTATCTATTTTTTGGATCCTTTGAATCATGATCCAGAATTTTGCGAACAAATGATGGGGATCATTAATAAGTAAGAATAATATATTTATTTCCCAAGTATTTAATGTTTTACACTTATATGTAATAATTCATATTAGGTTTTGCTCAATCTAAGCTTTTTTATATTTTATGGTTAAACAGTGCTATGTCAATATTTCGAGCGGCCTGGGGGTGTAGAGATAATCATAAGGGAAAAATGGTAAAACCTATAGGTTCCTCGTTATATAAATGGAAAAAGATACGGGTATGTATAAATTTGTATTCAATCAACAATTGTTGAGATTAACATTTCTTTAGTGTATAATTAATGTAATTTTTCTTTTTACTGTCCAAAACAACCAAATGATAATGATTATGGATACTCTATGATGTTATTCATGAAGAATATTATCACACATGGTCATAGCATAATCCCTGACATGGTATGTAATTTCATTATCACAAATTATTGATTATAAAATTTTGCCAATTTCACTTATGTAAATTATTAAATTTACAGCACTTCCTTGATACCTCTTATTGCGAATACTCTGATACTCAAATTGAGGAACTCATTGAAGAGTGGTGTAACTTCATCCTTTATAAGTGCCTATGAATAGAGAGGTAAACTTAACTTGTTTTTATTATGATCAACTTTGTGAAAAAATTGATCTATGTCAATATAACATTTGCTAATATGGTGTAGGTGTGGATATTGTGAGGAAAAAGTGAAGCATCAAAGGATAAGGTACTGTGAGGGAACAACAAGAGCAAGTGATAATTTTGGTGGACATGCTAACTTGTTGGTAAACTAAGGTGGACTTCATAGTTTTGGACATATTTTTGTTGGTAGTTTTTGGACATGTTATTCTTGTTAGTTTTGGACACGTTTTTGTTGTTATAGTTGTTTAAAACTTGAGTATAGTTTTGTAAGTAAAGTTTATATCTTAGTTGTTGAAACAACTTTCTTAGTTTTGTTGAAAATATTAGAAACTATCTTAGTTATTGATGATGCTACCTTACAAATTGGGAAGAAAATACATGTTATTGTCTGCTTGTTGGACATATATTAGAAACTGTCTTACTTGTTGATGATGCTGCTAGGACATACTAATTGGGAAGAAAATACATGTATGCTTGCTGCAGGTTGTGTTAGATTAAAAGAACAAAATGACGAAGTAACAAAAAAAAATCTTTGGTTGGAATTTATTTGTTAAATGCCAACTAAATTATTCATTAAAATGAAAAAAGTTGGCATTTCCAAGGAAACACCAACTAAGTTAGTTGGTGTTTAAAAGGAAAGTGCCAACTAAAGACACCTTAGTTGGCGTTTCATTGATAAACGCCAACTAAATTCTGGACCTTAGTTGGCATTTCCTGTGTATATGCCAACTAAAGTACAAGCTTTAGTTGGCGTTTCACAGGGAAATGCTAACTAAGGTCTAGGCTTTAGTTGGCGCTTCTTAAACGCCAACATTTTTTACCAGCTTTTATCGGCACATTATTAGTTAGCATTTTGGAAATGCCAATAAAGGTTAAAAACAAATGCCAACTATTTTCATTTTTGGTGTAGTGGTTCTTAACTTGCACATTAGAAGCACAACTACAAACAAGAGCACTATTATTGTAACACCTTATTCTAATACACCTCGAATACTTGACTAAATACTTCAAAAACTGACTAAATGAGACCCAAACATCTCCAACTAACTTTCCTTAATATTAGAGTAGTGAAAAAATGACCCAAGACACCCTAAGAACACCAAAACAACAGATACAGAGTGCAGGGCCGTGGCTGTTACAGTATTGCCATGGCTCTGGTGCTCTCGGGTTCCACCATTGCCAAAACCAATGGACTATCATTGCAGCTCATTTCTGGCACCGTGGCGCCCCCTTGCTGATGCCATATCAGCAAAAGTTCAACCTTTGGGATAAACTTTTGATGCACATAACTTTATGCTCTGACCTTTGATTGACCTGATTCCAACTCCTACAAGTCAATATTGTCCTAATCTATCCAAGGTCACCAATTTCATCTCAATCCATCTCTGTATGGAGATTTTGGACACTTGACACTGTTTTGACCATTATTTGACCAAAACTCATCCTAAACTTCTTCCAATTGCCACCAAAGACATGTGGGTACTCTGGAACCATTCACACAGGTCCTAAATAACTTAATCGACTTATCTAAAGAGGTGTTGCCTTAAAGGAACTGCTCTGCTGAGATTTGACCCCCTTGAACTCCAAATTCACTTAATGGTCTATATGCCCCAAAACACACTAACAAGGCCCAAATCCCTTCTAGGCTCACACACATGACTATTTCTCCCCACAAATACATACACCAACCATATACAGCTAATATCAACACTATCCTTACATTCATTCATCATACATAGACATACATACTACATTATTCATGTCAATCATTATCAATAACATACATCCATTGCAATCACTTTTTCTTACTTAACACAAAATACATAGACTGTTACGATATACATTACAATGACTTGGTATTCCCAATGCCGGAGTAATTATGCTTCCCTCATCTTCTTTGGACTAGTGCCAGAACCTTCACCTGAAAGGTTAGTTCATAGGAAAGGGGGTGTGAGATAAAGCCTTAATAATTAGAAACAACCACACACAATATATATACTGATCCACACAATTGTGCACATGGTGCAATGATATACTAATAAATGATATGCATGTTCTTCCTCATACACAGCTAGAACCATGAGCTATCATTATCGCAAGACATTTTGATAGATGATTCCTTTCTAATAGTTAGTGAAGACTGATTCCGGGATATCACCAAGATCACCTTGCTCTAATGCAACCTGGCCAAAGGTTACACTAGAGCTTGGACCGTGGCTCTCCTTCCCCTAGACCACCGCGAATTGGTGGTGATTTAGGGAAGGTGCATCCCTAAATCCATTGCCACCTGGCTCTTTTGGCCATAGGAGAGGATTTAGTGACAGAGATTGTAATAACCCTCATTGCATTACCTTGAATATGGTCCCAAGCTAATCGAGTGTCTTTGGCATTGTAGGCATATCGGAGGAAACAAGACAAAAGACAGGTTCAAGTAGAGAAGAAATGAGCTCCACGCAATGGCGAGGAGTAGGGTCACCATGGCAAGAATGAGCTCTAGAGAGATATTTTGCTGACTGGACGTGGTGGCATTGCGGTGAGCTAATCTGGAGCCATGGCGAGAATAAAAAATTTTGTTTAAATCTGAATCATTTCAAATAATCAGAAAAGAAAGAAATGTAGGGAGCGATGGAAAGGCAGCGAGAAGCTCTACTAGGGCACACAAAATCTGACCAGAGGGGAGGATGTTTTCTAGACCCAGGCAGCTTGATTAATGGTTGGTAAGTTGATCTTGCTTCCTCTCCTCTCTTTTCTCTTTAGATGTTTGGTTTGGAATCGGTGGGAGTATGTGGGTTTTCAAGTTTAGTAAGAATCCACTGATTAAAATGCTTGATTTGGTATTGTAGAAGTGTTATGTAGTATTAAGAAGCTTTGGGTATGATTTTTGGCTGGATTATGATGGGTTTGAGCTAAACCTTAGGTTGGAATTTGGGAAAAGAAGTGGAAATCTGAAGTTGTATGTGTGGATGTGTGTTTAAATGGTAGTTTAAGGTTTATTGGTATGTGTGTATGTTGTTAGAACTCTGGGTTAAGCTTGGACAACTAGATTGTTGATTTTAGTGCTATTGGAGTTATGTTAATTAAATGTATTATGTATGTGTAGTGGTTGATTGGCTAATTGGAGGCATCTAGTTCGTGATTGGGTGCTCTGGAGGCTTGCTTAAGCCCTTGTACATGGTGTCGGTAATCCGAGATAACTGGGTGTTTGTATATTTGTGTTATATGTTGATATATATATGCATGTCTTCGTTCATACCATAATATCATTATATGTATGTGTATGATTTTTTTATATATTGTGGTATACACACGGTTAGATAATATAGTATAAGATGATGGTGTACATATGTTGATGTGACATGATGTGAATATGTGATGATGATGAGCATGATTTTGTATATGTGCATACATGACTGTGGCACTCTTATACCACTGCATGCTAGCATGACTATGATGATGATATACATATATGCTTGATTCGAAGCATGTCAGCATGACACATACATCAACATCCTATGAGCATAGAGAGATATGGTGTATTGGAAGGCGGTGATGAGAAGAGATATGATGATATATGATATGATGATGTGATAAAAGATCCCTACTAGTAAATCCTCTCATTGGGAGAGTCAGGTGGCAGTGGACTATGATATGATATGATTTAGTGATAGGATGGAATCCCTGTTGCTAAATCCTCTCCTATAGCTATAGAAGAGCTAGGCAGTAGTAGACCGTACCTTCCCTAAATCAATATCAATTCAAGGTGATCTAGGGGAAGGAGAGCCACGGTCCAATCATTAGTGTGGCCTTTGGCCGGGTATACTAGTGTGAGGTGTGCTTGGAGATGTCTCGGATCAGTCTTCACTGACTGTTGGAAGGGAATTACCTATTGAAATGTCATATGAGGATACCAGCTTGTGGTTTTAGTCATATTGAGGG
Source organism: Adenanthera pavonina (assembly GCA_026686845.1). NCBI lineage: Eukaryota > Viridiplantae > Streptophyta > Magnoliopsida > Fabales > Fabaceae > Adenanthera > Adenanthera pavonina. The sequence continues at coordinate 15,497,726 of JAIVEN010000012.1, read as the reverse complement.
AGACATGCACCGACACATGCATTAAGGCATGCATCTCATGACATTAGCATTACATTGCATATGTGTGTAGTATTGATGATATTACATATATGTGTGGTTGTCCCTAGTTACTGAGACATTGTCTCACACTCCCCTTTATGACTAACCTTTCTAGTGAAGACTCTGGTGCTAGTTCGGTGCTGCAGGCCTCTTCATCTTCAAGAATTCCAAGTATAATTAGTGGTTGTAATTTAGTTTATGTAATTCTTTGCCAAATAAGTTGTTATAGTCTGGTTGCCTGGATGAGATTCCTGGGAGTATTGTTTGTATGCTATGTAATGATGAGGAATGGATGATATACGAGATATAGATAGGTGTCATGAACGGTTTAGATGTAAGGGATGATAATTGTAGACCCCAATATGGGTCTTTAATGTAAGAGCAGGTATTTGTATGCTAGAATAGTTGTATGTGAGCCCAAAGATAGATTTAGGCCTTGTTAATGAGTTTAGGGCATAAAACCCATTATGTCATTTTGGGATTCAAGGGGGTCAATTTTTGGAGGAGAGATTTCTTCAGGGTAAAAACTCCTTGGACATGTTGGTTGAGCTGAATATGACCTGTATGGAAGCTTTTCGAGTGTCCATTTGCCTTTGGTGGCAATTGGAGGTGATAGGTTGTTAGTTTTGGCCAAAAGGTAGTCAAAATGGTGTTAGGCATCCAGAATCTCCAAATGAGGTCGGATTCTAGTGAAATTGGTGTTCATCGTTAGATAATGATGAGAGTGACCTGTATGAGTTGAAATCAGGTCAATTGGAGGTCGGAACAGGAAGTTATGTGCATTAGAAGTTGGCTTGGAAAATTAGTAATTTGCTGATATGGATTTTGCTGTTAGGGCCGCGGTGCTTGCAACTTGGCCACGACGCCAAGCCTTATTGTGTTGGGAATTTCAGTATACACACAACAAAAACTATCAAGAAATTCCCTCCCATGGATCCGTCAACATTGTTTAGATTGAGATGTACAAAATGAATTTACCTCTGGTGCATCCCTTGGTGTTCTTTCTCATTTTGTCAGATCCCAGGAACTAATGTGATTGATCAGCTCCCTCTACCGGTATCCACATGAATGGTGAGTCCAACTCGAACGGCGTGCTCACACCTCTGTTTGTGAATGTTCGTACGCCTTTGCTATTCATCCATACAGTTTTGTTGTTCGTCCATACAGTCTCATTCTCTGAGTGTACAACCACTCTCTCTTTAGGGTGAGTGAAAATTCTATTGATTCTGTATCTAATAATCTTAGTCTATATCAAAATATAGATAGGATTTGATATTTGTTTAATTTAAATCAATAATGTAAACTAAATCAAATATTAATTAAATAGATTAGTTTGAATTTAAATCTATCTAATAGATTAAATTTAAACTAAATATCTAATCTATATCCATAATCAAATCTAGATTTAGTTTATTATATAAATCGAATTTAGATTATTAGTTTAAATTCAAATTTAGAATCAAATCTAAATCAAATTTAGATTATGACATTAGTTTAAATTTAAATCTATCACATAGAATTAAATTTAAAACTAATTCATTTAAATTAATTTGAATAAAATATATATATATATGTCGAAATAATATAATATATATCAAATATATAATATATCAAATGCATATATATATACTTCAAATTTTATAATAATATATATCAAATATATATATAATTTAATCTCCCTAAATTGAACTTTAAATTCATTAAATACAGATAAATTTTAGATTCGATGAATTTGGACATTATAGCTCCAGTTAGCCCGTTCTTGTGTGTGACCCTGTAGGCCCATATGATGTTAGTAGTAGTCTAATAACACTATTGGACCTACAAGTCACAAGTGGCCTCTAGTAAGACATTGTGACTACCCAAATCATATGAGATCGGTGATCCGATGTAATCTATCATATAACCCGATCACATTCCTTTTGTCTCATGATATATGGGTCAAGTATGAGGCATGAAAACATCATCCTCATTTTAGTCTACCATCACTTTCTCGATCTCCAAGTAGACTGACAGAACAAATGGAAACTCTTCAATTCGAGCACGACCATGCATTTCTTAGTCTCACTTATCGAGGGGCCCAAATATATCTCTCCATTAACTACAAGGACATATTCTATCTTGATCATTCATCTTCCTCCACATGAATTCCTCTATGCTCGATCATAGCCTTTATAATCTCCTGATTAAAAGTGACTTTTGACCATGCCAAAGTATAGTGTTCCCCACGTAGGAATCCATGGTGATCTCTAGTCTGAGGGCTTAGTGACACGGTTATATATGAGATATGCTTATGACTTGATCAATGCAGCTATCTCATGATGGGTTGATCCAGCGCCTATTCCCTAATAGGAGCTTATGGTTTTGATTTGTATCTTCATGCATAATTATCACATAATTATCAATCAAAATCATACTAGCCTTAGTTCATCATTGTTCCCACAAAGATGATTGACTAGGGATATTTAGGATAAAATGATTTATCCAGGGATATGATTATAAAGAAAAACATGTAAACAATAAAATAATATAAGAAATAAAATACCTTCTTTTTTTCATAATGAAGTACAAAGTTCATAGTACAATGATTGGCTAAGGCTATGGCGGTATTGTAGCAGGCCATAGCTTCATCCTATTCTGATGCCTTTCAAGTGTTTTTCTGCTGTTCTGTTGCTCTGGGAAGTGATTTTAGGCTGAGTTCGGTTAGTAGTTAAAGAAATTGGTCAATAATAGAGGTTTGTTTTGGTAGGGTGTTATATTTTGGTATTAGAGACTGGTTCAGGCCATTGTTTCTACTTATGGTAATACTTGGCACAATATGAATTACATAAACTCATATATTCCCGATGTAATACTAGTCCAGAGTCATATAACTAAATATTTTGCCATTAGTGTATAGAGGGAAAGATGTATGATAGTAAGTAAGCAAGGTAATAGTGATCTCTAGAGAGAGAGAGATGCACAAGAAGTGGATTGTGTTGAATGAATAAGTTATTGATTAAGGAAGATCATTAAATAGAATGCAGAAGCATTTTAACTGGCAAAGGTATGGTGGTGTGAATGAGAAAGCCCATATGTATGTGAATTTGAATGTTAGAATAGCTAAGTTAGCAAGTACAAGGTAATATGAATGTGAAAGTTGGTGTGTATGTGAATTTGAATAATGGATAAAGATGTGGACACAATAGAGCCAAAGAAGGCTCTAAGGGTAGGAAGAAGAGGTATCTTCTTTCAACAGAAAAACTTTCAAAAGTTAATCCACTAGCCTTCGAAAGTAAGCCGAATCATGCGGTGGCTAAAGAATGGGATGGATCAATTAGAAACAATAATTGGTGCTATGGATTGTACCTCTAAATAAAAGGTGTAATTTGTAGCACTTAAGATGAAAATGAGGTTGAGCAGTGGAGGAGGCAAGTCTTACTAAGTGCTGAGGCTTCGGGAGCTCGCCTAGAAATCAGGGATTAGTTATCGAATCAAGAAGTAATTCTAATCATAAGAGATAAAGTATGTTGTTGAGTAATATAAGTGGTGGAAATTGTAGAGAGTGAATATGGAAATAACGATTGAATCGTGAAGGTTGAACGATAAGGCATTTTGAAGTATTGGAAGAATAGTGGGAGAATCCAATCCGTTAGGTTGGATACTAAGTTGGATACAATGATGGTTGGAAATAAGTTAATTAGTGGGAGTTTGTTTTTGAAATAAAGAACATGCATTCTGGAGTCAAGATAAGTGTCGAATGATAAAGGCTTTAGCAATGATGGTGACGGTGATCTTAGTGCCATCAAGTAGAACAGTGAAGAGACGATAATTGTTATCTGGAGTGTCATGTTCGCGGCTTGTATAGAAAGTGGTTGGATAATTTTAGAATAAATAAGATGGTCAAACAATGCTGAAGGAATATAAACTATGGTTAAGAAGTCACCAGAGTCCTTTGGGTTGAACCAAATTTAGGAAAAAGAGTCTTGTCTATTTTCTGGTAGATAAGAGTCTAGAAGGAAGCAAAGTTAAATGGTGTAGATAAAAGGTTGTTTGGAATTGGATGGATCGATGAGTTTTGTAAATTGGAGGATGACCAGTATGGGTTTGGACAAGGACTGTGGTGATACCTTGTGAGGAGCAGTGTACGGCGATCGTGTTGGAATTTTTAAGTTGTAAGAAATTAAAGGTGAGTTTTACAAGTAGGAACAAATTACAGGAGATGTTTAGGCTATGAGGAGTTTGGAAAGCTAATGTCAAGTGAGGATTTTAAAGTTAATGAAAGACTTTTCATAACTCTCTCTCTTTGATTTAACATAAGGTCAATAAGGGGGAATATGTTGTCAACTAGATGTGGATGAGAAGTTAACCTAGTTGATAATGGCGATTAGTGGTAGCGACTTAAGCGTTGAAGTGTCATAGGTATGGATTGAAAGATATTTCTTTCTTGGTACATTCCCTTGTCATGAAATGAATTATGGGACGATATATTACAAACATAATGTGTCGGTTCCCTTCAAGATGCATAAGGGTAAAAGTTGTTAAGCTACCCATTTCCATATGTTGTTGCCTTTAGAATTTCCCAGTAACAGCTTTGGAGAATATGGGAAGCGTTTGCTGTTGAGAAGCACAAGATAACCATATATGGTATTAAATCATGAATCTAGAACTATCGGTTAACTAGTTGAGGCTTAATGCCAGCTGGCTACACGGTTGATGCACCAGTTACTCGAGATATAAGGTACTAGTGGACTGAGAGTGAAAGACTTAGTGATGATACCCATTGGAAACCGAATTCCACTTTAATTCATGATCTTGGATGCTTATCCTCTGAAAGATTGATTGGGTACAGCTGACCAATCAATCTGTAAGTGGTAGCGATTCACTGATCATGAGGTAAGTCGATAATCATTTAATGGAAGGAATTCCAAACCTTCTAATAACAATGAGACGGAGAAAAGGATTAAAGACCCGAAAGTGGAGCTTGAGTAGGATTCACAAAGATATAAGCAGGTAGCAGTATTGTAATGGTTGAATTGGATTGGAAGAAGAAATTTAAGTCGTGAGTAGGGACCCCAAACATCGTTGGTAAAAGATAAGTGAGTTGTGACTATGGTGTAACAGTAGGTCGTACGTGATGGCTCGTAGCCTTTTAAATATGAGGACTATAAGGTCCATAGTGACAATAAAGTTAGAATGGTGGGATGGAAGTAGGATGGTAATGTTCAAGGGTGGTGCAAAGGTCTCACATGACCCTATGAGTAAGAGTGAAGAAGTCAGAGTGCATAGTAGAAGCAAACCTAAGAAGTACAAGGATATGATATAGGAAAGGCTATATACCCTCAAAATTGGAGAGGTTTATCCATAAGCAAAATTGTCAAAGAGACACAGTATGATAAAAAGTTAATGATTGGTCGTTAGTATGGAGGTTTTATGAGGTTATGGAATTATTGGGAAAGTGGCCTTACTATAAAGAAACATGGTTTGGTCACTGAAGAAGTTGTTTTGGAGGTAAAGAGTTATATATATATGGCAGAGGCAAATGACAATGTTTAATGGTTTCGTAGCTTTCATAAGTCTGAAAGGAAGTGTTTCATGTACACAATTTTTCCCCCTGAGTTAATTCTATTGTCCAAATTACTTCAAAGAGCTAATATGTTATGCTACGTCAATTATTTTGAGCTGTCTGGTGAATGATATTAATTCTCTTTCAAGTGTCGTATTGTCTTTGCATGGTGATGAAGTGAAGTTTTAAGAGATAACTCGTATAGTGAGAGGAACAGTGATAATGGGTTTGATTGATCAAGATGTTAAGCAGATGATCCCCTTGCTTGACAAAAATTGGCTACAGTGGAGAGAAAGAGAGAGCTACCAGTTGAAGCAGGACATGTAAATGAAGCAGTAATTTATATAATAGACGTATTAGTAATAAGAAGTTAGATTGATTGAATTGCTACTCGTGGTGGTTATTGCTTGAGGAAATCTTGAGGATTAATAGTAGAAAAGGAGAAGGTTGTCGACTAAGAAAGGGGCAAACAAATAGAGCAATGAAAAGGTTTAGTTGACATGGATCACCCCAAAGAGGATGAATAAGTAAGGAGGATGCGTATGGAAAGATTATATCTTATGGTGAGACAGGGACAGATAATTGGTATGGTGAAGGAGCTTTAAGGAAATTAGGTTTTCCTCTCATTATGGTAATAAGGAGGGAATCTTAGAAGTTATGAAGTGGTCAAGCAAGCTATAAAAGTTGATGATGTTTGATTAGTAGAGCCTTGCCAGTGTAAATGCGGTGGTTAATGCTATTCAAATCCTAAGAGAAATGATTAGAAGCAATTAACCCTTAAAGTAGACAAGTGATTGTGTGGACAAGTAAGGGAGAAAATTGAAGGTTAAGAAGAAAGATTGTGTTCTCTAGAAGTTTTGATGGAATAATTAGGCGGAGGATTTGTTTTAGAGTAAAAGAACTCAGGTCGAGATGATTGTCTGACCCATCGTACATCTGGGAATGTAAGGAAGATTTGACGCTAAGATTGATTTGTGAATGCAAGTCACATGGGTTAGTGAAGATAGAGGTGAATTAGGATAAAGCATTTCATTCACGAGAAGCACAATAGAAGGTAGAAAACAAGAAAGTTTCCCTGAAGTTGAAGGATTAATGTGGAAGGAGCAGGTTTGTTCATGGTCGAGGCTAGTATTCTCAAATTTTGAGGATGAAATTTCTTTTAAGGGGGGGAGAATGTAACAACCCTCATTGTACTACCCTGAATATGCTCCTAAGCTAATCAAGTGTCTTTGGCATTGTAGGCAGTACCGGAGGAAATAGGACGGAGGAAAGGTTTAAGTGGAGAAGATATGAGCACCATGCCGTAGCTAGGAGCAGGGCCTCTATTATGGAAACCTCTTCTTTTACAATAGCGGCCTCTATTATGGCAACCCTTTACTTTACTAGAACCTGTGCTGCCACCGCTACTGCCACTATCTGAACCTCTTCCTTTACTGATTCCTTCTGTGGGTCATAGGTGAGAAAATGCTCTTATCATGGAATTCCTTCTATCCTCCTCAGCTTCCTTCATCTGCCTAGATATGACACATATCTTAGCACACAAGTCCTCAAAGGACACAAACTCCACCATAGATAACTGCTCCTTAATCTTTGAATGGGCTTCCTCAAACAACCTCTGAGTTATCCACCTATCATCAAGGTAATTATTCAGATAAGTAGAATACTTCGCCATGTCTAGGAATTGATCAACGTCATAGTCCGCCAACGGATTTCCTTCCTGAAAAGCTAGGAACTCAGCCTCCTTCTGCATCATTAAGGCTGGAGGGACGTAGTGTGCAAAGAACCGTTCCTTAAACTGATCCCAAGTTAGAGGAGGATTCATCACTTCGACACTTGGGAGAATATTTCTCCACCATGTCTTGGCCTTTTTTTCAAGCTTAAATGCTGCTAGTTGCACCCTTTGCTCTGAGGTGTAATCCATCACACTGAAGATATTCTCCCATTATTCTATCCAATCCTCAACCTGTGCAACATCCATAGTTCCTTCAAAAGCAAGGGGATTAAACTTCTGAAACTCCTTCAATTGTGAAGAGATGCCCCTTCTTTCAACTCTTGGGGCTCTCTCAAGCTCCACCACATTCTTATTCTTATCCTCAACTTCATTCAAATCCACAAACATGCTAGCCTCCTTATTCACATCCCCCTGTTCTTGTCTATTCATCTGCTCTTGCAACATGTTCAACATCTCCCCCTAAGTATTCACTTGATTACTAAGGCTAGCCAGCATCTCATGCATCTGCCTCATAAGATCACTGTTACTCAGTCTTCCTCTGTGAAACATTCTTCCTACACACAAGCAACAACACATTCAGATATATGGTTCTGGACTAGTATTGCAGTGGGCATATAGTCTATGTATTTAAAATTGTGCCAAGTATTATTCCAGGCAGAAACAATGGCCCAAAACCATTGCCCTGATACCAAAACACAACAACCTACTTCCAAACACCTCCAGACTTGACCAAAACTTCAAAATTTGACCAATCGTAATCCAAACATCTCTAAACAACTTCCCAAAACCTCAGGACAGCGGAAATGAACCAAAAGACACAAGAAAATGGGCTGGGGCTGGGGCTGCTATAGTACCACCATGACTTTGGCACATTCTAAAAACTCCATCGGCATTGACTTCACTGAAGCCGTTGCCTGCCTTCCTGGCGCCGCGGCGCCCCTACTAGTTTCCACACTAGCAAAAATTCAACACCGGGGTGAACCTCGGACATGTATAACATTATGCTCAGACCTGTGATTGACCTGATTCCAACTTCTACAGGTCAATCTAGTGCCAAACTATCCATAGACACAACTTTCACCTTTGTACTCCTAACACAATTACATTGACTCCTCTACACTCTGAACCACTCATACACCACCATCTATCACACGTATTACATACTACACAATTCCACATACATAACATGCCAACCACATTCATAGATTACAACCATCAAAAATCCTTATAACTATTACAATCACACTATCCTACTTGTCACAAGATACATATCCAGATAAACATAAACTACATAGACCTAATATTCCCACGTCCAATGCTACTCCCTCGTGTTCTCTGGACTAGTGCCAGAACCGTCACCTAAAAGGTTAGTTCTTGGGAGAGGGGTGTGAGACAATGTCTCAGTAACCGGGGACAACTACACACATATATATACATATATAACTTATACAATCCATGAATATAATGTGAAATAAATGCAATACATGTCTCTCTCGCATACAGCTAGAACCACGGGCTATCGTCATGATAGGACATTTCATATATGTAATTCCCTTCCAACATCGGTGAAGGCTTATTCCAAAACATCACCAAGTTCACCTGCTACTAGTGCACTGGGCCAAAGTTAACACTAATATTCGGACCATGGCTCTCCTTCCCCTTTCCCACCATGAATTGGCAGCAATTTAGGGAAGGTATAGTCCATTGTGTGTCTTTCCCTCAAGGCCATAGGAGATGATTTAGCCGCAGGGATCCCGTCTTTATCCTCCTTAACCATATATCATATCATCACCACCCAATCCACCATATATCACAATCTCAGAATGCCATGTGTTAATGCTCATGTATCACCATATAATCATCATCCTCATCTCATAATGTCATGTTAGCATTATGTCATGTCATATCAATATCATCATCTCTAATCATCATCATCATAGTCATAATTTAGCTCTGTGGATACCACGATATATAGAAAACAATACATACAAACACATCTATATCATGGTGTGAAAGAAACATGCATATATACATAAATATACTTAATATCATACAATATATACAATATAATACAAATATTCGGTTACCTCAGGTTGTCAATACCATAGATGTAGATTCCATGAACTTCTCGAGTTGTCCAACCCACTTGAGTACCTCTCAGTCAACATATACCATTAAACCAAATATCACAATTCAACTACTTTAGCCTAACCCAAGGATCGAACACCCCTTTCATGCATCATTAAGCTCCTAGGAACCATTCAAACACCAAACAATCCTATATGCTTCAGATTCTCAAGAGCCCTAACAAAAAACAACCTAGGGCTAAGCTCAAATCATACATAAACCCTTCAAAAGTTGAACCCAAGCAACAAGAATACCAAATCACACTTCATAAGCCCCATTTCATCCATTTCAATCGGTGAATTTCAGCTCAAACCATAAATCCCAACATATAACCAAAAATCCCAAGTTTAAATCGAAGAAAATGGAGAGGGAGGAGTAGGGATCACTTACCAATAAGAATCTAAGCTCTTGAGGTCCGAAAAATCAATTCCCAAGGTTGAATCTTGCAAACCTTAGCAGAGCTTCTCGCTGTTCCCTCCATTTTCTTTCTTTTCAATCGTTCGAAATGATTCCAATTTAACCAAGTTTCTCGACTTTCACTGCGGCTCTAACACAACTTGCCGCAGCACCATGCCTTCAGCCAGAAAACATGCCACTGGAATTGGCTCTCACCATGGCAGCCCTACATCTTGCCATGGCATGGAACCCTTTTTCTGTACTACTTGAATCATCCTCTGTCATATTTCCTCCGGTTCTGCACACTATGCCAAGAAAGATGTCATGAAGGGTGTTACACTCTCCTCTCCTTATAAAAATTTCATCCTCGAAATTTCAACTCTTACTTCAAGCAAAGATCTTGGGATACTTCCTTCGTATAGATTCTTTTGTCTCCCACATGACATCATTGGATGTCAAGCCACTCCATAGAACCTTTATCAACTTAATGGTCTTATTCCTCAACTGCTTCTCTTTTACATTAAGAATTTGTAATGGCGTGACCTCAAAAGTCAGATCCTCTCACACTTGAACTTCCTCATCATGAATTACATGAGATGGATCTGGATGATACTTCTTGAGTTAAGACACGTGGAAAATATCGTGCAATCCAGCAAGAATAGGTGGTAGCGCCACTCGATACGCTACTGGCCCAATTCACTCCAAAACTTGATATAGATCCATATACTGCGGAGTGAGCTTCTTTGCTCGAATCGATCTTCTAACACTAGTTGTGGGAGTGACCTTCAAGAACACATGATTGCCTACATCAAACTCCAATAGTCTCCTCCTCCTATCCGTATAACTCTTCTGCTGACTTTCAGCAGTAAGAAGCTTCTGATGAATATTCTCTATTTGCTGAGAGGTTTGATCCACAAAATCTGGGCCCAAAAGACTCCATTCACCGAGTTCAACTCAACACAATAGGGATTTGTACTTCCTGCCATACAATGCTTCATATGGAGCCATTTGCAAACATGAGTGGAAACTATTATTGTAAGCAAATTTGACCAATGGCAGATATTGATCCCAATTGCTTTTGTTCTCCAGAACACACGATCGTAGCATGTCCTCTAGAGTCTGAATCATCCTTTCAGTCTGCCCATCAGATTTAGGGTGATAAGCAGTACTGATACTCAACTTTGTTCCTATGGCCTTCTGAAGTGATTTCCAAAACCTGGATGTGAACCTAGGATCTCTGTCCGACATAATGTTCAGCGGGACTCCATGCAGTCTCACATTCTTATTCACATACAATTGGGCCAACTTCTCCATAAAAATAGTCTCCTAAATTAAAAGAAAATGGGCTGACTTCGTCAACATGTCCGCAATTACCCATATTGCATTGTGTCTTGAAGAGGTCCTCGGTAATCCTATCACGTAATCCATGGAAACACTATCCCATTTCCACTCTAGGATCTCCAAAGGTTACAACATACCAGCAGGCAATTGGTGCTCAATCTTTACCTTCTAACAAATAAGACATCTTGCCATATACTCTGTGATGTCCTTTTTTATGCCTGGCCACCAATAACCTCACTTCAAATCTAGGTACATCTTAGTAGTACTTGGGTGAATAGTGTACCTGCTTTTATGAGTTTCCTCCAAAATAATTTCTCACAATCCTACAACATTCGGCACACAAATTCGTTCACGATATAGGATGATACCGTCCTCTAGTATGTTAAAGTCCTGGGGTCTCCGCCATTGCAATTTGTTCTTGAATGCTCAAAAGATAGTCATCCTCCAACTGAGCATAACAAAGGTTCCTTAATAAATCGCTTGATACACTGATGGATCCCAATACTAATACTCCAGGATGGACATTAATCGATAACTTCATATCTTTCAGCCTTTCTAGCAACTGTTAGTCCCTTATCATCATTGTGGCCATATGGATCGACTTCCTACTTAGCGCATCTGCCACAATGTTGGCTTTCCTAGGATGATACTTCAAAGCAAACTCATAGTCCACCAAGAACTCTACCCAATGTCTTTGCCTCATGGTTAACTCCTTCTGATCAAACAAATACTTCAAACCCTTGTGATCATTGAACACCTTAAACTGAGCACCATAGAGATAATGCCTTCACAATTTCAAAGCAAACACTACGGCTACTAGCTCAAGGTTGTGAGTAGGCCAGTTCTCCTTATAAGGTCTTAATTGCCTTGAAGCATAAGCCACGACTCTGCCTTGCTACATCAATACACACCCTAGACCCTTCTTAGAGGCGTCTGTACAAACAGTGAATGGCTCAGATGGGTTAGAGATAATGAGCACTGGGATGGACTTCAAACAAACCTTCAGCTCTTGGAGTGCTCTCTCACACCTGTCATCCCAAATGAAAGATCAATCCTTATGGGTGAGTCTAGTCAATGGCATAACAAGCTGAGAGAATCCCTTAATGAAGCTTCGATAGTACCCAGCCAATCCTAGCAAGCTGCGAATTTCAGTCATCGATTGCGGTGTCTCCCAATTCAACACCACTTCAACCTTACTAGGGTCCACTACTACTCCTTTTGCAGAAATCACATGACCCAGAAATTTCACCTCCCTTAGCCAAAACTCACATTTACTAAGCTTGGCATACATTTAATGATCCCGCAATACTTGCAACATAATCCAAAGATGGAGTGCATGCTCTTCCTTACTATAACACCTCTTATTGGGCCTATTTCCCATGTATTTAATCATTTTAAAGTCCATTTGTATCATAACAAGATTTTGAATCACAATAAATACCATAATAAATTTTTCTTCAACTTTGGTTACTATTCATTTAATCGAATTTATTTATTCTGATTAAACTTCAAAAAATCATAACTAAATCAATAAAAATTGTAGGAATGTGATTCAAGTCTCTAGGAATAGCTTATAACTTTGTCTACATGGAAAAAATATAAGTCAGAGTAATGACTGTAATGATCTATATAGCAAAACTCTGAAATCTCACAATTTATACGAAAACTGCAAAATAATTATTTTAATTGAAATTAAATATAAAAATCAACCAAATATTGCACACACATCCAATATGAGTGTTCTTTGGACCATTGGAAAGCTCTTCCTATCTACTTTTAAACCATATATATAATTCATACTTCACATTACAACTATCTCAACTGTAGTGAGTTACCTCCATAGAAGTCATAATAACCATTCATATCCTAATGCTTAGCAAAACAAAAGTGATAAATATTTACATAACCATAATTCCTCTTCCCATCATGCCATACCTTCATTTATACTTAAAGGAACATGACCACTTGAAGAAACATTTCTAACATTATCCTTACAAATTTACATAAAAGTTCTAAACTCATGGCCTTCGAGATCAATATCAAATTAATGGCCAAATTCTTTTTCCTTTCCTTTCTCTTTCTTGGTGGTCTTGTCATTGTTACTACCTATTCATGGTTAATATATGGGAGGGTGAAATTCAAAGAATCTCAGTAGTTAACACCCAAACATGACATCATGTTATCATATTAAGCATGTAGCATCAAGATAACATGTTGAAACACATTATCATATTTGTATCACATAATTTCATCAAAATTTCGGCAGAGTTTCATTTGGACATTGGATATCCTAGGGTCACAATACCCCTCAATCAACTCATCCAATACACATAATTCATCACAAAACATCATTTTAAAAACATAGCAAAGCAAGAAACTTATTGAAAACATGTATGATAACATATAGCAAGTATGGGGATTTAACTACCTTATGATGCTCCCTTGCTTTCCAAACTTGGTCCACCACTTTTAAAGCTTTCCATAACATTCTTGAACCTATCCGCATCATCATTGAACAAATTTAGCCATTGGATTCATGAGTTACATTATACATTACTCACTAAAACCCAATTTTTTTCACTTAACTCTCCTTTGATTTTTCTTTATACAACACACTTGTTCTTAAGGTTTTAGACCATGGGGAATCCATTTTTGAGGTCAAAATCATGAAATTAAAACTCTAAATACTCCCCCTGTTCTGACCAAAATTGTCTCAAAGTGATTGGAAAAGGTTTCCTTCAAATCACTTCAAACCATCCATGGATTCATGCTTCTAGTGGTTAATCTAAGTTTTTCCCTAAGTTTATTAGTTCAAAACTCATCCCTATGCTAAAACCCCATTTTGGATGAAACCCTAAGGTAAAGAGGAAGCAAACTAATCCATAAAACATGCTTTGAAAAGCATAATAGCAAGCTTAGGGTGGTAGGAAATAATCTTACCAACTTGTGCTTCAATTTTCCCTTGATTCTTCTTCCTTTTCTCCCTCTTTTTCCCCTTCTTTTCTTGCATTTTCTTGCCGGTCTTTTGCTACAGATGGGCTCGTGAAAATGGAGAAGAAAAAGGGTGCTTAGGTGGCTTAAATGGTGACTAATCATGGTTAGCAAATTAATCCAACTAAGGTTACCTTTTTGTCTCCTTCCTTGAGAAGTATTTTTTAAAAAATAATATGATATTATTTTGTGTCACATGGCTGCAGCATTCACGCATGGGAGAGGAAGGAGAATGTCCAAAAATTGTCTAATTTTTCTTGATCAAGATATATCTCAATTTGGGTACTTTTTAATCGTAACGATAAAACCGCCTTTATAGTAATTTAACATTTTTGGGCTACAGGACTATTTAAATTTTATTTTTATATTTCCCTAATTATCCCATCCTAAATGATATCTGTGTATGGCCTATATCCTGTCCTAGTTACCTTTTAACCATCGGTAGGACCCACAGTTTACTTTATTGGTTTACTGTTACTTTTGGACACTTGACACTAATTATTTCCTTATTCTTGAAACCCTCAGTGCCATATGCCATTGGACTTCTCTCATCGAGGGTTTCATTTTGACAGTAATTTTACATATTTAAAAAATTGCCCTTGACTCGGGGTTAAAATATAATTTTTGTAACTTTCGAGTCATTAGGTGTAATTTTCCCCAAGGACTTTTCTATTCCCCGCCCCCTAATTTTCATATTTTTTGGGACGTAGATGTCATTTTTATTTTCTTTAGGGGGAAAATATAATTTTCTCATTTTTTGTCCAACCGAGAAAAATGATCTATTTGTCATATTTCACGCAAAAGGGTGTCTGTCTGTTTTCGTGAATTCCTTGTACATTTCACATTATCATTGATTATGTCCTTTTTACTTACCTAGTATCCAGTGAAATTTTGGGATATTACACTTACTCTAGGAATAAATTAGAATGTCATCAATGAATACCACCATAAATTTATCCAGAAATGACCGGAACACCTTATTCATATAATCCATGAAGATTGCCGGGGCATTGGTCAACCTGAATGGCATTACAAGAAACTTATAATGACCATATTGAGTTCGAAAAGTCGTTTTAGGCACATCTTCAACATGCACCTGCAATTGGTGGTATCCTAACCTCAAATTGATTTTAGAGAAATGGAGCCACCTGCCAATTGATAAAATAAGTCTTCAATCTTAGGCAAAGGATATTTATTCTTAGTCATCACTCGGTTCAGCTACCTGTAATTAATGCACAATCTGAGGCTACCATCCTTCTTCTTGACAAACAACACTGGAGCTCCCCAAGGTGAGACACTTGGTCTGATGAAACCCCTTTTCAACAAATCCTCAATCTGTTTCTTGAGTTCCTTCAATTCAGATGGTGCCATTTGATATGGAGCCTTCGAAATAGGACTTGTCCCGAGTACCAAATCAATGGAAAACTCCATCGCTTGCGGTGGTGGCGAACAGGTAATCTCCTCTGGAAAAACATCAGGATGTTCACTCACAACTGGGTATCTTTCTATACCACCTTCCATTTCCACGTTAACAGAGAAGAAAACCAGAAAACCTTGACATCCTTTCCTCAAATACTTGTCAGCTTGTGTAAAGGACAAACAAACATTCTCATCCCCTTCAACACTAGGGATATTCATAGGCAAAGACACAGTCTTCCAAGCACGGTCAAGAATCGTATTATTCGTCTCCAACCAATCTATCCCAATTATCACATCAATCTCTTGGAACGGCAAACATATTAGATCCAGAGTAGTGCTTCGGTATTCAAAATGAACCACGCAATTCAACAATCTTGAGCAGTTCTTAATCAAACTCCCGTGGGTGTGGATACTGACAAATCAAAAGGCAACTCCATTGCCACAATACACAATCTCTGAGTACAATCAAAAGAAATGAAGGAATGTGATGCACTTGAATCAAAAAACCATTATTACAGAAATGGGCATTATAAGCGGCTATTTTTTACTTTTCTTAGCAGTTATGAACTGCCTCCTATTGGAGCACTATAAAAAGTGGGTGACTTTTGTAGGCGGTTATTAACCGCCTACAAAAGTCATCTTTCGTAGGCGGTTATGCTACAAAAGTGGACTTTTGTAGATGGTGTATAACCGCCTACAAAGGGTATCCATTTTTTTTTTAAATTGATACTGGATTAATCCAATATCAAAACATATTCAACATATTGAACCTATTATCCAAAAAAAAAACAATTATTATATTAATAAATATTTACAAATCAATATCAATTTTATTAATAAACTAAAGAAATTACATATACTAATTTACAAAAGTAAAAAATGGAAAAAATAAAACCTAAACAATCAAGGAAAAACACGTAATATACAATCTTACAATAACCATAACAAGTAGCTATCTTTTATTCATATGGGCATGCTTATAATAATAGAAAGAATAAAATAAAATACAAAAACTGAGAAAGAAAGATAGTTAGTTCCAAAAGTAGTACTCATACCTACATCCACAGATCTTCAAATATTAGGAGCATATTCTTCTCTTGCTCCAGCCTCTTAGATGGACAAGAAACTCTTGCACTGATGACAAATTCCAAATGAGGCTGAAGATGCTAAGAGCCACTGCTTTTTTGTGTGAGCATGAACTCCAAGCATCTCTGAATCTTCCAGCCCAAAAATTTGCTTCATGCAAAAAGTTTAACATTCATGAGATTAATTAATTAATACTCAATCAACACCACTTTGGGAAGTAAGTTAGTTGTTACATGTACAATAAAAGTAAAAAATCTTCTCTAAAGACAATGTTAAAACTAGGGTTGACTAATCTTTAAAACAATTTTTTATGAATATCTTTAAAGGCTAAACAGACCTCATAATTTTACAATATGAGAGGGATATTGAACATTATCATAGAATTGAAGTGTTAAGAAAGAAAAAAAATCTCATTCTAGAGATTGCACAAGGAAGCCAAATCATTCCACTACCATTGGCTCAAAGAACTTGATTCCATGCATCAATGACAAATCCATCCTATAGACAGAACCAGAGAGAAAGGTACAATGGAATTCATTTCAGCAACCACAAAACAATTACAAGCCTTACCATCATTTATAGACTATAACAATAATGCAAAATTGTATTAAAAAAAAAGATTACCATCATATGTTGGTAGTAAAATTGCTATCTTAAAAAAAATAACTAATGCCACAATCAAAATCCCATACTTGGGCTTTAGTTAGCAGTAGGGGAGAACAAGGTAGCTCATATCAGCTAGCAAAACTAAGTCAGTGAAAAAGTAAAAGAATTGGCATCTTATGCAAGCTACAAGCATATAACATTTGATTTATGATCATATATGAAGCAAAGAGTCAGATTAATGACAAATATGATTTCAGTGATTAGCCAATGGCTCTTAAATAATAGGAATATAAAACATTTGAATCAAGTGTCAAGTCAGGCATATTATCAGAAAATAACATAAGAATTATTAAAGGTACCTCTGTTGTAAGTAAAATCCATGTGACCATGATCATTTTCATAGTTTTTACTTTAATTGTTACTTCCCAAAGTCATATCCTAGGAAAAGAGAAAATGCAATTTAAAAACTAATCATACTTGTATCCTAAGCTTGTATGCAAAAGAATAATATGTGACTTGTTCTCAATGATAGGTCGATAGGTTGCAACTGTGTCTGGGGTTTCATTTCAAATTTACACTGTAGGAAGTAGGAACTATAAGGATCTCAAATTTCTATTTTGCAGTATGTGAACCTGCCCTGTATCTTCAAAGTCTATTATGACACAACCCTCAGAAGGGGGCTAGATCAAAATTTATCAAATGCCCATGTTTACAACCATTTGTTAATCATTTTACATTTTGCAGCATAATTTCAGCTTGAATTGCTAGTAAATCAATAAACTTGTGCTTGATGGTCAAGATTTCTTTTTCTTTTTCTTTTTATGTGAAGGATCACATGCTAGGAAAATACTAAAAATCATGCTACTTTGACCAAGAAAAGATAGGGTCCAATTTAAACATATAGTAAAACATGCATAGAGGTGGAAGTCCCGAGCATATCATAAGAACAATTGTTTTCAAGTAAAACAAAAGTTACCATAATGAGTGCTGATGCTACTAACTGAGCTATCACCTTGGATCTCAAAGAAATGTAGCTCCCAATGAACCTCAGCTAACCCAACACCCATTTTCTTCCTCTTCCACAACCCCATCATCTTTCTTCTTCTTCTTCTTTCTCCCTGTTGATTTACTGACATCCTAAGATTCCACCTTACCATTACTAGCACCCAATCCCATATCTTGAAAACCCTGAGGCGTTAATCCCAGATATCATTAAAACTTCCAAATTCTGAACACCACTCACCATAATGCCTCCCCTAGCAGCACCCCAACCCACAAGACACCAAAAATCAATTCTCTTTCTATACCTATAATCCTATCGCTCATTGGTCGGTCAGCAAGGAGGATGAAATTCAAGGGTGGTGTAGTCTGCTGCTTTGTGTAGAAAGAACCATAATTAATGTGTTTAAATTAGAATTAGTTCCTTAAAATCCCTTTTCCAACTACGCCTTTCAACAAAAATGATATTGGAGAGAAATAGTGAGGTTCTGAATTTGATGATCTGTGAAAAGCAGGGAGAGGTAGAAGAATCTAGTAAATAAATCACATCACCTGAATACCATCTACATAGTGATTATTGAGCTTAATCGAAAGAAAACACACAAATAAAATTAAACCTTAGAAATCGAAAGAAAACACACAAATAAAATTAAACCTTAGAAATGTAGGATTTTGCAATTTTCACCTAGATAATCAATAGTGAACTCATGCAATTTTCAAACTTTGGCATAAGGGATGAACTTGCATAATTTATGGAGAACCTTTATAGTAGAATGAGAGGAAAGAATGATTGATCTTTGTTAGCTTAGTTGGCTTCCCAAGAGGGAGGGTGGATTGGGAAGATTGAAATTTTTCTGCAAATTAGAAAGACAATAGTGATACTAAAAAGATAACTAAAAATAGAGTATAAAAATAAAGAGCAGAAGGAAGAGAACTCAGTAGTTTATCCTGGTTCGGTTTATTTCACTTGACCTATGTCCAGTCCCCAGGCCACCACTTGGGATTTTTCCACTATCTCTTGCAAGATTTGAATGGGTTCTTGCAATGACCGTAGAATAACATTACTAGCCCGAACTTTGGATTTAAACAAGTTTTCTCACTCTTCTTACTCAAGAGTAAAACTATCTCCCTTAGTGCAATCTTACACTAAGTACACTCTACAAGTGTTTAGATGTATTACATAATGAAAACTCTCTCAAAAAAGTAGATATGAAAGTTGAGATAAAATGAATGAGTAAAACAGAGGATAGTTGAGCTTTGAAAGAATTATTAAATGAATTAGCAAAGTTTTGGCATGTAAATTGTTTTTCTCATTACCCAATAACTTAAATGTGATCCTATTTATAGTCTTGGGGCAGAACTATCTGTTGGAAATAAAGATTAGTCATTACTCTTAAGAAAATAGCCATTCACCTACCTCATTAAATGCATCTGACAGAGGTTATGCGGATGACCTCCTCAGGTTATGCGAATAATGGGTAATTGTTTACTTTTATTTTCAACGTAAAGCTTTTCATTATGTGGATAACTTAGTTAGGTTATGCGGATAACGTACTACCCAGAATGATTAGATTTTAGCACAAACTCATTTTCTTGAAAACCCACTTAGTTATTAGGATAATGTTTTCTCAAACTGAGTTTTCGTAAAACTTAGGTTATTAGGACAACCTCCCAAGGTTATGCGGATTTTTACCCAAGAAAAGTGCAAGTATTCTGAAATATAGGTTATGTGGATAACCTTCCTTGGTTATGCGGATAACCTGTTTTACTCGAGAAAAGTTCAAGTATTCTAAAATATAGGTTATACGGATAACCCCCCTTGGTTATGTGGATAACCTGTTTTACTGGAGAGGTGTAAGTTCTTCATGACACACATTATGCGGATAACCTACCTTTAGGTAGGTTATCCGTATAACGGGCTACACAGTACCACTTTTCATCACTGTTCACTATGTTATGCGAATAAGGCACCTTATCAGGATAACCCCCTAGACAGACTTGAAAACATGATCTCCAAGCTGTGTTATGCGAATAACCTCAATCCCTTTTCATGAAATTGAGGGATGGACTTTGGAAAAGCTTTGAGATTGAGTCTTTATCCCCATAACCTCAAATAGTTATGCGTATGAGGTAAAATATTATTTGTAAAACAAGGTAAACACTTAGAAACATCTTTGAAATTGAGATATTATTCCCATAAGCTAAATCCTTCTTATGAAAACCAATTTGAGCACTTAGAATCAGTTTGAGATTGAACCTTTATCCTTATTAGATAGCTCTTTTCTTTGAAAATCATTTTGAAATCATGAGTAAGAACTAATCATTCAATTAGTTATCTCATGTAATATTGGGTTAATTGAAATTCAAAGCTCAATTACCTTCTTTTACAGATAAGTTCCTTAAGTATATGTGAAACAATTCTTCAATCAACAGGAAGCTCCAACTTTGTTCTTCATTTCACTTGTGTTCCTTTGATATTGGATCTCCCAAACTTATTTGTTTTAGAATCATCAAAACATATGAATTAACAATCTCAATAGAAGGGCTTGTTAGAGAGTGAGGAACAATAAGGAAGGAGCATGGTGGGAGCAAGTTGAACTCACAAGTAAGACTTGCTATGTATTCGGTGGCACATGGCATGGGAGAGAGCGAGGATGAGAGAAAGGAAGGAGAGGGTGAGGATGAGAGGAACTTGATGAGTGGTGGAGAGCAAACATGAAAAATGTTTAAGGGATTGTTTTTTTCAAATAACAAAGGAAAAGTAGGCAGTTATATCTGAAAACTGACTTTTTTCCCTTTAAATTTTTTTTAGTTTAAGATTATTTTAATTTACATCATTTATTAACTTATTTATTTAATTTTACCACTCTTTTGTAGGTGATTATTTAAATAACTGCCTACAAAGGTCTATTTTCATAGGCGATTATTTCACAACCGTCTATAAAAGATTCCCGCCTCACTTCTGTAGGCATTTTTTAAAATAACCGCCTACTTTTGTGGGCCAAAAAAAGTCAGTTTTGGCATAGTGAAAGGATGAATAGAGTAACCATTGAGTTTAAGTTTACCTCTAAGCAAGTTAGGTGCTGCATTCGCTTCCTGTCGAGTAATGGCAAAGACTCGTCCAGGCATCGTGGGCCTCATCATCGTATCTTCACGCCTTAGCTCCCAACAATTTCGTGACATATGACCCAGTCTCGCCCAATGACAATAAATCAAGCATAGGCGGTCACTAGGGCTTAATCCACATTTTGTGCACGGATTTGATGCACTACTTGAACTATACTGAGATGGAGTGGAGTCCCTTCCTGCACACTCACTCTAACTGGAACTCCCCTGGTCAAAGCCTCCTTGATAAAAGGTTCCTTTGCCGAACCGACCACTCTAAACTTGCCTCTTCCATTACCGTGGCGGCCTCTATTATGGCTACCTCTTCCTCCACTAGAACCTGTGCTATCACCGCTACTGCCACTACCTGAATCACTTCCTTTACTGATTCCTTTTATAGGTCTTAGGTGAGAAAATGCTCTTATCATGGAATTCCTTCTATCCTCCACAACTTCCTTCATGCGCCTGGATAGGACACGTATCTTCACATACAAGTCCTCAAAGGAGACAAACTCTACCAAAGGTAACTGCTCCTTAATCTCTGGATGGGCTCCCTTAAACAACCTTTGAGCCATCCACCTATCATCAGGGTAATTATTCAGATAAGTGGAAAACTTCGCCAAGTCCAGGAATTGGTCAATATAGTCGTCCGCTGACAGATTCCCTTACTAAAAAGCTAGGAACTTAGCCTCCTTCTGCATCATTAAGGCTGGAGGGACATAGTGTGAAAAGAATTATTCCTTCAACTGATCCAAAGTCATAGGAGGATTCATCACTTCAACACTCAGAAGAACATTTCTCCATCATCTCTTGGCCTTTTTTTCAAGCTTAAACGCCACCAGTTGCTCCCTTTGCTCTGAGGTGTAATCCATCACACTGAAGATATTCTCCCATTATTCTATCCAATCCTCAACCTGTGCAACATCCATAGTTCCTTCAAAAGCAAGGGGATTAAACTTCCGAAACTCCTTCAATTGTGAAGAGATGCCCCTTCTTTCAACTCTTGGGGCTCTCTCAAGTTCCACCACATTCTTATTTTTATCCTCAACTTCATTCAAATCCACAAACATGCCAGCCTCCTCATTCACATCCCCCTGTTCTTGTCTATTCATCTGCTCTTGCAACATGTTCAACATCTCCCCCTAAGTATTCACTTGATTACTAAGGCTAGCCAGCGTCTCATGCATCTGCCTCATAAGATCACTGTTACTCAGTCTTCCTCTGTGAAACATTCTTCCTACACACAAGCAACAACACATTCAGATATATGGTTCTGGACTAGTATTGCAGTGGGCATATAGTCTATGTATTTAAAATTGTGCCAAGTATTATTCCAGGCAGAAACAATGGCCCAAAACCATTGCTCTGATACCAAAACACAACAACCTACTTCCAAACACCTCCAGACTTGACCAAAACTTCAAAATTTGACCAATCGTAATCCAAACATCTCTAAACAACTTCCCAAAACCTCAGGACAACGGAAATGAACCAAAAGACACCAGAAAATGGGTTGGGGTTACAGCTACTACAATACTGCCATGATTGTGGCTCATTCCAGAAACTCCCTTACCACTAAATTCATTAGCACCACGGTATCCCCTGCTGGTTTCCACACCAGCAAAAATTCAACACCAGGGCAAACATCAGACGTGCATAACATTATGCTCCGACCTCTGGTTGACCTGATTCCAACTTCTACAAGTCAATCTAGTCCCAAACTATCCATAGACACTATTTTCACTTTAATCCAACTCCGTGTGGAGATTATGGACACCTGTCACCTTTGTTGGCCACATTTTGACTAAAACTCACCACTAACGACCTCCAAATGCCACCGAAGGTGAATGATCACTCAGAGACCCTTCACAAAGGTCTTAAACCACTAGATCAACTTGTCCAAAGAGGTTTCACCTCAAAGAAACCATTCCTCTGAGATTTGACCCCCTTGAACCCCATCTGACAAAACGGGTTACAGGCCTTAAAACACATCGACAATGCCTAATTTCACCTTTGTACTGCCAACACTATTACACTAACTCCTCTATACTTCGAATCACACATACACCACCATCTATCACACACATCACATATAACACAATTCCATATACATAACATGCCAACCACATTCATAGGTTACAACCATCAGAATCCTTAGATCCATTACAATCATACTATCCTACTTAGCACAAGATACATGTCCAAAAAAACATAAACTACATAGACCTAATATTCCCACGTCCGATGCTACTCCCTCATCTTCTCCGGATTAGTGCCAGAACTGTCACTAGAAAGGTTAGTTCATGGGAGAGGGGTGTGAGACAATGTCTCAGTAATCAGGGACAACTACACACATGTATATAAATATATAACTTATACAATCCATGAATGCAATGTGAAATAAATGCAATGCATGTCTCCCTTGCACATAGCTAGAACCATGGGCTATCGTTATAACAGGACATTTCATATATGTAATTCCCTTCCAACAGTCGGTGAAGGCTTATTCCGGGACATCACCAAGTTGACCTCCCACTAGTGCACCGGACCAAAGGTAACACTAATATTCGAACCGTGCCTCTCATTCCCCTTTCCCACCATGAATTAGCAGCAATTTAGGGAAGGTACAGTCCATTGTGTGTCTTTCCCTCTTGGCCATAGAAGGTGATTTAGCTGCAGGGATCCCGTCTTTATCCTCCCTAACCATGTATCATATCATATCATATATCATATCATCACCACCCAACTCACCATATATCACAATCTTACAATGCCATGTGGTGATACTCATGTATCACCATATAATCATCATCCTCATGTCAGAATGCCATGTATGCATCATGTCATGTCATATCAATATCATCATCTCTAATCATCATCATCATAGTCATAATCCAACTATATGCATACCACAATATATAGAAAATAGTACACACAAACACATCTATATCGTGGTATGAAAGAAACATGCATATATACACAAATATAAGTAATATCATACAATACATATAATACAATACAAACACCCAGTTACCTCAGGTTGTCAATACCATAGATACAGATTCCATGAACTTCTCGAGTTGTCCAACCCACTTGAATCCCTCTCAGTCAACTAAACAACCTTCATAATATCACAATTCCTCAAATAACAACATATACCATTAAACCTAACATCACAATTCAACTACTTTAGCGTAAACCAAGGTTCCAACACCCCTTTCATGCATCATTAAGCTCCTAAGAACCATTCAAACACTAAACAAGCCCATATACTTCAGATTCCTAAGAGCCCTATCCAAAAACAACCTTGGGTTAAGCACAAATCATACATAAACCCTTCAAAAGTTGAATCCAAGTAACAAGAACACCAAATCACACTTCATAAGCCCTATTTCATCCATTTCAATCGGTGGATTTTGGCCCAAACCAGAAATCCCAACATGTAACCGAAAATCCCAAGTTTAAACCGAAGAAAATGGAGAGGAAGGAGTAGGGATCACTTAACAGCAAGAATCCATGCTCTTGAGGTTTGAAAATCACTTTTGAAGGATGAATCTTGCAAACCCTAGTAGAGCTCATCGCTGCTCCCTTTGTTTTCTTTCTTTTGTTTACGATCATCTGAAATAATCCCAATTTAACCAAGTTTCTCAACTTTCATCGCGGCCCCAAGATAGCTCGCCGCAGCATCACGTCTTCAGCTGTAAAACATGCCACTGGAATTGGCTCTCGCCGTGGTGGCCCTGCATCTCATCGTGGCATTGAGCCTTTTTTTTGCACCACTTAAACCTTCCTCTGTCCTGTTTCCTCTGGTTCTGCACACCATGTCAAGAAAGATGTCATGAGGGGTGTTACATAAGTTGATCTTGCTTCTTTTCCTCTCTTTTCTCTTCATATTTTTGGTTTGGAATCGGTGGGAGTATGTGGGTTTTTGAGTTGTGTAAGAATCCACCAATTAAAATGATTAATTTGGTATTGTAGAAGTGTTATGTGGTATTAGGAAGCTTTATGTGTGAGTTTTGACTTGATTATGATGGGTTTGAGCTAAACCCTAGGTTGGAATTTGGGAAAAGAAGTGGAAATCTGAAGTTGTATGTGTGGATGTGTGTTTAAATGGTAGTTTAAGGTTTATTGGAGAGGTTTCTTCATGGTAAAAACCTCCTTGGATATGTTGGTTGAGCCGAATAGGACCTGTATGAAAGGCCTTCAAGTGTCTGTTTGCCTTTGGTGGCAATTGGAGGTGATAGGTTGTGAGTTTTGGTCAAAAAGTAGCTAAAATGGTATTGGGCATCCAGAATCTCCAAATGAGGTTAGATTTGTGTGAAATTGGTGTTCATGGTTAGATAATGATGAGAGTCACCTATAGGGGTTGAAATCAAGTCCATTGGAGGTCGGAGTAAGAAGTTATGTGCATCGGAAGTTGGCTCGGAAAATCAACAATTTGCTTATATGGATTCTGATGTTGGGGCCGCGGCGCCAAGTCTTATTGTCCTGCTAAGGCCATGGTGGTGCTGTAGCAATTTGTGGCTTCATCTTGTTTTGGTACCTTTTAGGTGTTTTTTCGCTATTACGTTGTGATTTTGGCCTGTGTTCAATTAGTAGTTAAAGAAATTGGTCAAAATGGAGGTTTATTTTGATAGGGTGTTACAGGATATTTTGTCATATCATCTTATCCATTACCCCCTGGCTCTCCCAAGGAGAGCATTTAGTGACAGGGATCTTTATTGTATCATCATTATCACCTCAACATCAATCTCTTACTATGCAATCATATGGTGATGATATAAATGCCATGCCAACATGCCTCGCAACACAAACATATATATATCATCACAATCATCATAAGGATATGCTAGCATGCAATGCTACAACATCATACATACACGTCATATACAATCATCTTAACTCAACTAGCCTTGTGCATACCACGATATGTAAGAAACCATACACATACACAATCAATATCGTGGAATGAAAAGGATCATGCATATATATATCAACATATAATCACACAATACAAACACTCGGTTACCTCTAGTTGTCAATACTACACACACGCAATTCCATGAGCTTCTTGAGATGTCCAATAAACTCTTGCCCCTTTCGATCAATCAAATAACCTCTACAATATTATAAAATCCTCAATCAACATACAATACAATTACTCAAATTCCACACTTCAGCCATTTTGGCCTAACCTAAGGTTCCAACATCATTTCCACTCATCATTGGGCTCCTAAATTCCATTCAAACTCTAATCACTCACACATACCTCGGATTCCTTGCTTCCACACATAATGCCAACCTAGGGTTAAGCTTAAATCATGTATACTCCCTCTAAACACACACCCAAGCATTATAAACACTAAATCATACACCATTAATCTCATTTCATCCATTTTAATTTGTGGATTTCAGCCTAACACAGAAAAACCCAACTTATACCAGAAAAACCTAAGTCAAAACTGAAGAAAATGGAGAGGGAGGAGTAGAGATTGCTAAGCAACACTTTAGCAAGCTTCTAGAGGTTGAAAACAACTCCCAAAGGCCGGATTACACAAACCTTAGCAGAGCTTCTTCTTTCTCCCTTGATTTCTTTCTTGTCTATTCATCCAAAATGATTTTGATTTAAAAAAAAAATCTTGATGCTCACCGTGGCTCCAGTAAGCCTACCGCGGCTTGGAGTTTCTTGACTTGGAAAATATCTCCAAAATTGCAACTCTCTCATCGTGGCCCTAGTTCTTGCCGCGGCATGGAGCTTCTTTTTCTCTACTTAGATTCTTCCTCCATTCTGGTTTCTCCGGTTCTACAACTGACATCAATTGCACTTGGTTTGCAAGGGACCAAGTTACGGATAATGTAATAAGGGTTGTTACAACTCCATTTACCACCGAAGGCAATTAAGCACACCAGGACCTTCCACACAGGTCCTATTTGACTTAACCAACTTGTCTAAAGAAGTTTTATCCTAGAGAAACTTCTCCTTTGAGAATTTATCCCCTTGAACCTCAAAATCATATAATAGGCTATATGCCCAAAACTCACATATATGGCCCAAAACCACCTTTGGGCTCTCACATATGGCCAATCCGACTCAAACACATGTTCCAACAATAATGACCCATACTCGGGTCCACATCATCAACACACTTGTAAATTGTACCAAGCGCATCAATCACAACTTGGCATATAGCCACATCTATACCATTCATCACCTCTAAACATCATCTACACGATAGCATCACTTTACCCTAACATGCATAACCACATATATCTTTATACTCCCAGGATACACAGACATACAACCAGGCTATAATGACCTACTTGGCATAATATTACATAAACTAAGTTATAAACTACCAATTATATATAATTGGAATTTCTGAAGATGGAGAGGCCTACAACTCCACGGTCTTCATTAGACTAGTACCAGAGTCCTCACCTGAAAGGTTAGTCATGGGAAGAGGGTGTTGTTAGATTAGTTGGCTTCCCAAGAGAGGGGTGAATTGGGAAGATTAAAATTTGTTTGCACAATATCAAGAAGGTGAAGAAAGCAATATATGATGATAAAACAGAGTATAAACAAATAACTGTAAAGGTGACAGTAAAGAGAAGAAGACTCAGAAAATTTATCTTGGTTCGGTCTCTCCACTTGACCTACGTCCAGTCCCCAAGTCACCACTTGAGATTTTTCCACTATTATGCAAGAATTCAGTGGGCTTCTTGCAAATGCCTCAGTGTAAAGATGTTGCTCTGTTTCTATAGCTCACTCTATCTCTCTGTGCACTCTTACAAAGTGCTCCCCAATCCCTTGTGATGTCCCCTCACAAGAAAATCTATCTTCCAGATGAAGATAAGATTGATTACAAAGATTAAACTCTCTTAAATAGAGTGAATATGAAAGTTGAGGTATAGAATATTGAAGTGAGAGAGTAAGAAACTTTAAGTAAAAGATTTGGCAGAGTTTCAGTATATTCAATGTTAAATTCGTTACCCATAACTTCAAATAATGTTATATTTATAGATTTAGGCCTCAAATATCCGTTAGAGACCAAATCTATCCGTTAGAGAAGTTATCCAACAGTTACTCTGAAAAACTATCCATTAACCAACCGCATTTAATGCTTCTGACATACTGAAATTCGAATTTCGATTGGTCAACAGACGAATTTCACAGAAACCTAAGGTTAACAGCTTCAACGTTGAAAGCCCGAAGTTTGTCTATCATGAAGTGAAATTCGAATTTTGATATTTGGAAAATGTTTCTGTGTTGTGACATACAAATTTTCAAGTGGAAAGTTTTTCTGTTAAGTGTGAACAGTATTTTCAATTTGCTACAGTGCCTTCGAAATTCGAATTTTGGAACCTCAAAATCTGTCTGTCCATAGCTGGTCTGTAAGGCATTGTAGTTCATGTGATTCAAAGTTTGAATTTTCAAATGTCAAAGTTCATCTGTCAGAGAGACCTCTTTTCAGACTAACTTCAAAATTCGAATTTATAAATACTGTCATTCGTATGTCAACATATCACTTGAACAGACTCACAAGCTTAGTTTCTGAAATTCAAATTTTCAAGTCCAAAGTTCATCTATCAGTGAGCAATTTTGAAATCCAATCTAAACTTAGTTTCAAATGAACTTTGACATAATTTCAGATGAATTTCTTTAGTTTTCATAAGTTACATTTTGTCTAAAATTCAAATTTTCAAAATCCAAAGTTCATCTGTTACCTAAAGCTTCTTTCAGACACTTATCAAAATTCGAATTTTCCCAAGTCAAAATTCATCTGTCAGAGAACCATCTCCTTAGACTTATTCAGTTTAAACACGAAATTCGAATTTCCAAAGCCAAAGTTCGAATTTCCAAGATGACAGTTTAATATAAACCTTTCAAACTTCGTCTGTTGGTTGGTGTTTTTCAAATATTCCATGATTTAACATAGAATCAAGGTTTTAAAATATCTTTTTACCAAATTAAAGTCTTTTACTCAAATAAAACACTACCAAAGAACCTACATCTATTCTTTTACGGATTCTTCAGAATTTCTTCACTTGAATTCTTTTGGGCACCTTTGATATCTTTATTCTAAGCTCTTGAGGGTTGGTTTAGAATCATCAAAACTCTGGATTCAACAGGTGTGAGACAATGTCTCAGTAACCGAGATAAACAAACACATACTATAATATCATTAATACTACACACATATACAAATGATGCAATGCAATGCCAATGTCTCCCTCCAAACGGCTAGAACCACAAGCTGGCATCATAATAGGACATTTTGTATATGTGACTCTTCTAATAGTCAGTGAATATTGATTCTAGGACATCACCAAGCTCACATCATACTAGTGCACCTGGCCAAAGCTAACACTAATGCTCAGACCGTGTCTCTCCTTCTCCTGGACCAATATGAATTGGTGGTGATTTAGGGAAGGTGCAGTCCACTGCCACCTGTCTCTCCTAGCCATAGAGAGGATTTAGGGACATGATTGCTTCCTTACTTCACCCATATCATATGTTATTGTAACATCCAAGAAAGCTAAAATATCTAGAAATATATAGAAATTTTACAGAAATGGATCAACACCATTTTGCGTAAAAAAGGGCAAAGGTCATTTTTCCCGTTTAGAAGGAAAAATGAGAAAATTATATTTTTGCCCCCAAAGAATTAGGAAAAGGACATTCATGTCCCTAAATTCATAAAATTACGTGGAATGAGTATTAGAAATGTCTTGGGGAAATTACACCTAATGACCCAAAAGTTTCAGAAATTATAATTAAACCCTGGATTAGGGGTAATTTTGTAAACATGTATAATTACTGTCAAAATGAAGCCCTCGATGAGAGAAGTCCAATGGTATATGACATTGAGGGTTAATGTTCAAGAATAAAGAAATAATTAGTGCCGAGTATCCAAAAGTAATAGTAAACCGATAAAGTAAATTGTGGGCCCTACCGATAGTTAAAAAGAAACTGGGTCAGGGTATGGGCCATACATAGATACCATTTGGGATAGTATAATTATGAAAATATAAAAATAAAATTAGAATAGTCATGTATCCCAAAAATACTAAATTAGTATGAAAACGATTCTATCGGTATGGTTAAAAAGTACCCGGATTGAGGTACATCTGGATCAGGAAAATTGAGCATTTTTGGAACACTCAGATCACTCATTGGGTGTGACATTTGGGCCAGTTTGGGCAGCATAATTGTTTGGTAAAACTTCCTTAAGAAATTGTCAATTTTTGGCCAAAAAGTAACTAAGGTTGGTTTAGGTAATTAACTATGGTTAAGTATATCATTAAGCCACCTAAGCACACTTCTTTGTTGAAACTAGAGTTTTGATGATTCCAAACCAACATTCAAGAGCTTGGAATGAAGATATCAAAGGATTCTAAAATGGTTCAAGTGAAGAAGTTCTGAGTAATCTGTGTAAAATTTGTTATAGGATCATTAGATATGTTTAAATATGGGTAAAAGACTTTGATTTGATGAAAAGATGTTTTAAAAACTTGATTTTAAGTTAAATCATGAAATATTTGAAAAATACCCACTAACAGACGAAGTTTGAAAAGTTTACATTGAACTGTCATATTGGAGATTCGAATTTTGCCTTTGGAAATTCAAATTTCGAGCTAAAACTGAATAAGTCTGAAGAGATATCTCTCTGACAGACGAATTTTGATTTTTCAAAATTTGAATTTTCATAAGCATCTGAAAGAAGCTGTTGAGTAACAGACGAACTTTGGGTTTTGAACATTCAAATTTTAGACAAAATGAAATTTATGAAAACTGAAGAAATTCATCTGAAACAATGTTAAAGTTCATCTGAAATCAAGATCATATTGAGTTTCAAAATTACTCACTGACAGACGAACTTTGAACATGGAAATTAAAAATTTCAGAAGCTAAAGTTATGAGTCTGTTAAAATGACATGATGACATACGAAGGACAGTGTTTGCAAATTCGAATGTTGAAGTAAGTCTGAAAAGAGGTCTCTCTGACAGACGAACTTCACTCTTTGAAAATTTGAATTTCGAAGGAAATGAACTACTGTGCCTTTTGAGCTTGCTGCGGACAGACGAATTTTGGGGTTCCAAAATTCGAATTTCGAGGACACTGTAGCATATTGAAAACACTATTCATACTTAACAGAAAAACTTTCTTATTGAAAATTCGTATGTCACAACATAGAAACACTTTCTAAGTTTCAAAGTTCGAATTTCACTTCATGAATAGACGAACTTCAGTATTTCAGCATTGGAAGCTTTAACCTTCGATTCCTTAGAAATTCGTCTGTTGACCAATCGAAATTCGAATTTCAGTATGTCAGAAGCATTAAATGCGGTTGGTTAACGGATAGTTTTTCAGAGTAACTGTTGGATAACTTCTCCAACAGATAGATTTTGTCTCTAACGGACATTTGAGACGTAAATCTATAAATATAACATCATTTGAAGTTATGGGTAATGAATCAAACTTTGTATATACTGAAACTCTGCCAAATTTTCTACTCAAAGACTTTTACCCTCTTACTTCAATACTTGTACTTCAACTTTCATATTCACTCTATTCAAGAGAGTTTCATCTTTGTAAACAATCTAATCTTCATCTGGAAGATAGATTTTCTTGTGAGGAGATATCACAAGGGGTTGTAAAGCACTTTGTGAAAGTGCAGAAAGTGATTGAGTGAGCTCTAGAAAATAGAGCACTGACGTTGTACTGTGGCACTTGCAAGAAGCCCGTTGAATTCTTACTGAATAGTGGAAAATCTCAAGTGGTGACTTGGGGACTGGACGTAGGTCAAGTGGAGAGACCGAACCAGGATAAATTTCTGAGTCTTCTTCTCTTTTCTGCTTCTTTCACTGTTATTTATTTATACTCTATTTTTCCTCCATATATTGCATTCTTCACCTCTTTGATATTTTGCAGAAAAGTTTAAACTTCCCAATTCACCCCCCTCTTGGGAAGCTAGCCTAACTAATATTCTTCTCTATCATATTGTGCGTGACTTCTGCAGCCACAGACCAGAAAAGAAAACGCAAGAAAAAGGAAGGGAAAAGGAGGAGGAAAAGGAAGAGGCATCAAAGGAAAAGTAAAGCACAAATTGGTAAGCTTGCATACTACTACCCTAAGCTTACTATCTATTGTTTCCAAAGCATGATTTATGGTTTAGTTTGCTTACTTTCTATCTTAGGGTTTCATTCAAACATGATTTAGCAAGGAAATGAGTTTATAAACCATAAATCATAGGGGAAATGCTAGTCTACACATTTAAAGCTTGAATATGCAAGTAGTTTGTTGTATAACAAAGTGTAGCAATTTTTCTTGAATTTCCCTGATTTTGGACGAGTTACTCACACTTAGAGTTGCAATTTCATGTTTTTGATGCCAAAAATGAGTTCCTCATGGTGGAAAACCTTAGGAACAAGTGATGGTTTCATGAAAAAGCTCAAGATTAAGAAAGTGAAATTTTTAGGTTTTTGAAGCTTAATTCGGAATGAACAGTAACCAAGTGAGAAGTTGAATTTGGTAATTCTGATACTATATACGGATTCCTCATGAAAAATTACATGGAATAGAGGTATAATTCATCATTTTTGAGTTAGAAATGAATTTTTGGTGAATTTTTGAAGAATTAGGGTTTCATGAACACTTTTTGAAGAACATCATGGAACCATAAGAGCTTGAGTAGTTGTTTGATGATCCATTAGGACTTGAAGAAGCCCAAGAAAGCTAGTGGGAGCATTGGTATCAAGTGGAAGAGTAAGAGAAAGCATGAAGGTAGTTATAATCTCATTTATGCCTATTGTTATCAACTTGGGTATTTATATTTCTTTGATTATGCCATGCTTTGAATTGAATGATTGGTGTTGGAAATATGTTATTGGCTAATTGTATGAAGGGTTTATGACCCATGGATATCCAATTTTCAAAGTGTTACCATGCGAAAATTTTTATGACATAGTATGGCATACTATGATTTCATGGTTTCCAATGATTGTTTATGAAATGTTATTATGATATATATGCATAAATGGTTGTAACTACTGAGATTCTTTGAATCTCACTCCCCTTTAATGACTAACCATGCTAGGGAGAACCAATGCAAAAGAGCTAATGAAGGAGCAAAAGGCATGAAGAAGGAAATGATGTTGCAAGCCATTGTGTTATAATGTGAATGGTTGTTTGTTCCTTGTTTTACATGAAATTATAAAATAGTGAATAATATGTTAATGTTGTAGAAAATGTATGAGAATTTCCAGTTCTGGATTTTGGAATATGAAGTTATATTCTACCAAGTTACATCCTAAAATGAGTTCATTTACATGGGTTTTGGCAAGTAATTTGCAATATAGGTTGAAACAGGGTATTTCCAGATAGGTCTGCTTAGCTCATCCATGTTCTGTATTTAATGTGAGTTTAGATTTATGGAATTTTTAATCCAGATACAGGACAAGTCAAGCTTTAATATGACACTTAATTCACCCCATTTGGAGTTGTGTACAATTAATGGTGAATTTTCTAAGTCAAGGTTTAGAACAGGGCAAGAATGGGAAAACTGAAAAGTAAGTACTGGAAAATTCAATAGCTAATAAAAAATCGTAGAAATCTCCAAATATTTAGTGGTTTATATTTATAAAAATTTCTATGTTTTACGTTTCATATACCACTTATTTGGAGTTAATTGGAGCTATATAATAGGAGATATGGAGTTTTTCCCAAAACTGTTCCTGTAAGAGTTGGATTCTGACTCTTCATGATTTAAATTTAAGTTATGCCCTGTGTAAGTGAAATAAATGTATAAGAAAAATATTTCTATAAGTAGACATATAGAGATTTCCAAAGACATGGAGTATGCATAATTTGGGATAGAATAGAATGAAATATGATTTTTCAAAGTTGAGGTCAGAAAACTGGAAGATAGGAAAATGACCAAATAAACAGTAAATGTCCACGAAATTACTGTAGAAATTGGCCCAATGAAGTTACTGTTTTATATTTTTACCATGTAGATCTGATTTTAATAAAATTTTAAAGACTTGAATCAGCTCAAGATAAATTTTCTAGATTTAGTTATAAATTTTCAAAATTCATCATGTTAAAGGGAAATTGTCAAATAAACAGTACCCCGAATTTTGAAAAATTCTGTTTTTATTATATTATGATTTTAGTGTCTAAACCATGATGAAAGGTATATAAAATGATCTAATACATGGGAAATGGGCCATAAGTTAAGGTGTTACAGTTAATACATCATATCATGTATCATTATCACCACCCGATCCACCTTTCCTCATAATGTCATGTGGTGATGTTGTTCATGTTGTATCATAATGCAATCGTCATCATTATCATATTCATCATCATGATCATGCTAGCATGCTATGAGGTCACATGTAATGCTATACTCATCATCATCATATATTTACTACATGTCACATTAACATATGTATATTATCATCATATACTATCTTGTCTAGCCATAGATATACCACGATATGAAGAAAAACCATACACATACACATAATGATATCGTGGTGTAAATGGAGACATGCATATATATATATTAAAATATAACACATATACAAACACCTAGCTACCTCAGGTTGTCAATACAACACACATGCTGATTCCACTAGCTTCTAAGATCGCTAACCCATGACTCGTACTCCTCCAGTCAACAAAACAACCTTTACAACGCCATAATACCTTTAGTTAACATATAGTACAATTATCCAAATTTCACAATTCTACCATTTAAACTTAACCCAAGGTCCCAACATCATTTTCATGCATCAATGAACCATATACAACTATAATCAATCCTATTCATTTTAGATTTCATGCATCCTTAACCACACACAACCTAGGATTAAGCTTAAATCATATATACTCCCTTTAAAACTCATATCTAAGCATCATAAAACACTAAATCACACTTCATTAATCTCATTTCTTCTATTTTAATTAGTGGATTTCAGCCAAAATAAAAAATCCAATCGTATATCTAAAAAATCCAACTCAAAATCGAAGAAAAATGGAGAAGGAAGATCAAGGATCACTTACCAACAATTTATCTAGCTCTTAGAGTCCAGAAATCAGCTCCCTTGGTCAGATTCTCGAAGCCCTAATGCAGCACCTCATCTCTCCCTCCATTTTCTCTTCTCTCAGCCAACTGAAATGTTTCTGACTTATACAGATTTTTTGACTTTTGCCGCGATGCTAGTAATTTTTCCGTGGCGTAAATGCTCTTGGTCCCGATATTTTTTTCATGTTACTACATGTGTCTTGCCGCGGTGGCCTTGCACCTCGTCGTGACCCTTCTTTGTCTCAAATATTGAATGTTTCCCATTTTGCTTATTTCTCCAGTCCTGTTTCCTCCGATCCTGCATATATCATCAAGTATACTCTTTGTTAGCTCGAGACTAAGTCTAGGATATTCTAATGAAGATTGTTATATCATCTCAAAGAAATCACTCCTCCAAGATTTGACTCCCTTGAACCTTAAATTAACATAATGGGCTATATGCTCGAAACTCACATACTAGGTCCAAAATTCCCTTCGGCTCACTCATGCAGCCATTCTAGCTTACTAACATACACTCTGACCATTTTGAATACACTGTGGTCCAAATCATCAATACATGCATATAATCATCCATTATCATTACCCAACATTCATCATCATTAACATCATACAACTATCATCATCTCAATGTCATTGTTCTCATATTAACTAGAAACATGCTATCCTCCTTGGAACAATAAATACATAGACTAATCACACACTACTGTGACTTGAACATTCCCACATCAGAGGGACTATGGCTCCTTTTTCTTTCCCGGACTAGTGTTAAAACCTTTACCTGAAATGTTAGTTCATGGGAAATGAGTGTGAGACAAAGTCTCAGTAATTGGGAACAACCACAAGCAATATATATAATAACTCACACAATAATAGACATGGTACAATGAACGCAACATGTAATAGAATGTATGTTTCTCTCGTACACAACTAGAACCACGAGCTGACATCATCACAGAACATTTCATATAAGTGACTCCCTTCCAATAGTCAGTGAAGACTGATTCCGAGATATCACTAAGCTCACCTCACACTAGTGCACCTAGTCAAAGGTAACACTAATACTTGGATTGTGGTTTTCCTTCACCTTGACCACTGTGAATTGGTGGTGATTTTAGGGAAGGTGCAGTCCACTACCATCTTTCTCTCTTGGCTATAGGAGAAGATTTAATGATAGGGATCCCTTCCTTATTTCACCCATATCATATCTCATCATATCATATCATTTATCATCATCACTACTTGATCCACCTTTCCTCACAATGTATATGTAGTGGTGATGCTCGTGTCATGCCACTATATCATCATCTTCAATGTCATGTTTCTTAATATCATGGTATGAAATCATGTAATTTCACATTATCATACATAATTATTATCATATCCTATATTGTCTAGCTGTGTCCATACCAAGATATATAGAAAAATCATAAACACACATAACAATATCATGGTATAAATAGAAACATGCATACACACACACACACACTCACATATATATATATATATTAACATATAAAACATACAATACAATATAAATACCTGGTTACCTTAGGTTGTTAAAACCACATACACACAAATTGCACAAGCTTCTCAGATTACCAACCTCGATTAATACTCCTTCGATCAGCCAAACAATCACTACAATGTCATAATATCTACTATCAACAAATAACATAATTAGCCAAATTCCACAATTCGACTATTTAGGATAAACCCAAGGTTCCAACCATAATTTCATGCACCAATGAGTCCCACACTACCATTCAGATCATAACCAACCACACATATTTTGGATTCCATACATCGTCAAGCAATTTCAACCTAGGGTTTACCTCAAATCATGTGTAATCCTTCTAAAACTCACACCCAAGCATTATTAACACTAAACCACACTTCATTGATTCCATTACATCCATTTTAATCGATAGGATTTGGCCAAAACCAACAACTATAGAAAAATGGAGAGTGAGGAGTAAGGATCACTTACTAACCAAGATTGAAGCTCTCAAAGGTCAAAAATTACTCCTTAAGTCCGTAAAACATGAACCCTAATGTAGTTCCTCCATTTCTCTCTCGTTCTTTCTCATTCGATCGAACAAAAATGCTTTTATTTATAAAAATCTGAAGCTTGGCACCGCGATGCCATTGTTCCTCATCATGGCATGACACTTCTCTGTTTCATTTTTGGCTTTTGTCCCATTTGGATCCATTTTCTAGTCCTATTTCCTCTGGTCCTACACATAATACCATGTACGCTTCTCATTAGTCCAAGACTGAGTTTAGAATAGTATAATAAGGGTTGTTACATTTATCTAACAGAATCTAAAATAAACTAATTTAAATCTAAGATTTGGCTCCATGAGAATACAAGTTAGAATTTAACAAAATATTCTAATCTAATTTAAATCAAGTCAAATCAAATCAAAACAAATTAAAATAAAAAGATAATCCTAAATTAATATAAGTGATATTTGGGACTTGGGTTTCTCTCTCCATTTGGGCTTCAAAAACGTTATGATTTTCTTTAAAATATATGTAGACAACATTAATCTTGCCTGGCTCATTCCAGCATATATTTGGACTCGATTGTTTGACTCCTCTAAGTGTATATTAGCACTTTGGGTCTTTAATGTGATGAAATATGCTCCAAAAAGAACTTCTAATATGCTATATGGTCCTTTTAACAAGGGGCTTTCCAAATCAAAGTTCAACATATGAGTTGAATCATATAATGTGTTAACTGAGCCTCTAGGTTCACATTAGTGGTGGTTTCCCCATAGATAAAGGTATATTGAAACCAAGTAAATGCACGATTCTAGCCAACTAACCCATGTTATGCTGCCATTAATTAGCACACCTGGAGCCATCTGCTTCAATTTTAATACAATTTGCTTTTAGAGGGATTCTTTTAGCTTTATAGCAACTTGTCTTTTCATGATTCTGAGTTGTTGACTACAGAACATATTGCCTCCTTAAACAACTAGATGCAAATCAATTTGTCCACAGGATCTTAGCGCAATTGGATTATGTAAAATGCTAAATCTACATATATATATATGTGTATGTGTTAAGACAATACAAATGACCAACATATATATCATGAGAAACCTAGATGAATAAAAACAAAGTAAACTAAGACAATGATAGACATATATATATATCTCAGAGATGCTCACCACAATACTTTCTTCAAATGGTAGAGTGAAGTGTAGTATCTTCGTTCACAATAACTCTAGGCAACCCTTAATATGTGCTATATTTAAATACAGAAATCTTGAATATACAACTATAACACACTACAAGAAAATCTAGAATTTGAGATGGATTTTGTGGCAGATTGTTTTGAACAATCTGTCCTAAAACTAGTTACGACAGATTTTGAGATAGAAAACTATCTGCCATGAATCAGCTCATCGCTAAATAGTTTGTGATGAAAAAATAATATCCGTCGCAATGTGTTATGACGGAATGGGTGCATCACCAAATATCCGTCTCAAAATTTTAAGGATATATTATTCCTGTTTTGAGACAAAATTCATAATCCATCTCAAAATCTGTCACAAATTTTGAGACGGATTTTGTGACGTGTTATTTTTCGTTATAGGTTTTGTACAAATTTTGTGCCAGAATTTGTGACGGATTTTGGCATGACAAATCCGTCACAAAGTTCTCATTTTTTTGGCCCATATTAAACCATTGAGACTGAAATCCTGTATGTTATAGAATATAAGAAAACAATCATTAATTAAGATAAAGAAGCATATCAAGTTTTCAACTTTTAAACTAGTTCAAAGGTATGTAAAATTGAAATCGTTCATTAGTATCATGGGCCTAAAGCGAAAATATGTCACACCAAA
Organism: Adenanthera pavonina; assembly: GCA_026686845.1. Classification (NCBI taxonomy): domain Eukaryota; kingdom Viridiplantae; phylum Streptophyta; class Magnoliopsida; order Fabales; family Fabaceae; genus Adenanthera; species Adenanthera pavonina. Next base: position 15,458,389 of record JAIVEN010000012.1, on the reverse strand, counting down.
AGAGATCAAGTCCAAAGCATCTTATTCATAAAATTTAACAAAATAAAATGACTTTTAAACATAGTAGCATAACTAAGCAGGACGAGTATGATGCTCATCATCATTTGCATGCTCAGTTGTTGACTCTGACTTGGCAAGCAAGCGGCTTTTTAATTGATTGGTATCTTATCTCTACTGGTCAATTTGTTCTTTGCATCATGTAAGACAAACATAAGTTTCTCATTTTGTTCTGTTAAAGCATCCAAACACCTCATTAATTCACTTTCAAACTTTGGAAGGAATCCATAAGTTGATGGGGAGGAAGTTGAGGCCTCAAAATGAGTACTAGAGACAATTGAGGGAGCTTGAGATCCAAGGCCAAAAATTTGATCCTTTTTCTTGCCACCTCCCACCTCCAACCTCCAACCATATTTCTAGTTCATTAAGCTCTCCTTTAGCATTAGATATCTTCTCTGTGTATTGAGTATGTAACATCTCTATTTAGGACCATTTTCCCATGCATTAGACCTCATTAGAGTCCAATTATACTAATTAGAAGCTTGAATCACATAAAATATTATAATAAAATTTTCCCAATTTTGGATACTATTCATTTATTCAAATTTCTTTTCCCAATTGAACTTTGGAAAATCATAACTAATTCAATACAAATCTTACGCAAGTGATTCAAGTCTCTAAAAATAGCTTAAAAGATTATTTACATGAGTCAAATATCAAACAAAGCAATTACTTGGCCAATTGGTACAGTAAATTTTGTAAATTTTCACTATTCATTTGGTAAATTTTAGAAAATCCAATTTTTCGGGCTAAATTTAAAAATTCACTATAAATCATACATACATCCAAATTGAGTACTCTTTAGACCATTTTAAATCCCTTTCTGTTTATTTTTCAACCATATATAACATTCATACTTTATACATCAAAAGTCTAAATAGTAGCGGGTTAACTCTGTAGTGGTCAGAATGACCATTTACATCCTAATACTTTGCCAAACAAAAAGCTATAAAATATTTACATGGCCATGTTTCATCTTCATATCATACCATACTATCACTAAGACCTAAAGCAACATAAAAACTTGAAGAAACAGATTTAACATTACATGTACAAATTTACACAAAAGTTCCATGTTCATGGCCATTGCAATCATTAACACATTAATGATTAAATTCTTTCTCCTTTCCTTTCTCTTCCTTAGAGGTCTTGCCATTGTTGCTACCTAATCATGGTTAATATGTGGGAGGGTGAGATTTAAAGAATCTTAATAGATGAATCCCATACATGCCATCATATCATCACATTTTTTCATAAAAATATCACGAAAACCTTAATTCATCATATAGGCACATTTGGACATAAATTTTATAAAAATTTTGGTAGAGTTTCATTTTGCAAAATGGACATACCAGGGCTGAAAACCCCTCATACAACTCAGGCAACATCATAGAAGTATCACAAATCAACATTTTATACATATGCCTTATTGTCAAGTATCAAAGAAACAATCATGACAATGTGATGTTAGTAAATAGAATTAACTACCTTTATGTTTTCCAAATCTTGAATGAGCAAACTTACAATCTACACAATATACCAATCATCTAAATTCAACATAAATCATAACCCCCGCTGACACCCAACTTGATATCCAAACACCACTTTGATGGAAATAAGATCCTAACTCCAAACCCATATCATAGAACACTCAAAACAATATAGAAATAGATTCAAGCCTTTCCAAATTCGTGAAATCAAGAATACTCAGAGTTGCAAACTAGCGTTTGTAGAAACAACAATATAAACACCCAAAAATCAACACCCAAACTTTCAAATACCCAACAACACCTCATTGAAGTATTCAAACACAATTTAATCACTGGAAACTCAACTGCAATGGAAGCCCAAGCATACACCGTGAAATTCAACTTCCAAAGCATGAAAAGGAAGAAAGAATGAGTTGGATAACATCATACCTTCAAGATTTGACCTCCTTAAAGTCTCAAACCATATCCCTCAACTTCAAACCACTAGAAACCCTAGCAGAACACTAGAAAATCTCACCACTAACATTGTTTCATTGAACCCTAATGCCTTCTTTATAATTTGAGTTTCATGATTGGTGGCGTGGCAAACTTACTCAGCACCCTGGCATTGGCAGATTCTATCTTAGCCAATGAGGCCAAATCCAGCAACTCTTGCCACGACACCACAGGAGTTTGCTGTAACAACCCTAATTATATTATCTTAAACTTAGTCTTTAGTTAATGAAGTGTAATTGATCATATGTGTAGGACCAGAGGAATCAGGACAAAGAAGGGATCAATTTGGAGACAGTGAAGCTTCATACTACGTATGATTTTTCAGGCTGAGAGCGCTCATGCCGCAGCGAGAGTCTAGAAATTTGCTTAAATCAGAAACATTTCAATTTGACCGAGCGAGAGAGAGAGAAAGAAATAAAGGTAAATTGAGGGAGCAAAGTTAGGGCTTTGGAAATCTAACCCTTAGGAGTGATTTTCGACCCCTGGGAGTTTAGTTCTTGATTGGTAAGTGATTACTACTCCTCCTTCTCCATTTTTGTTCAGTTTTTGAGTTGGATTTTTGGATATACAATTGAGTTTTCGGTTTTTGCCAAAATTCACTTATTAAAATGGATGAAATGAAATTAATGAAGTGTTATTTAGTGTTAATGATGCTTGGGTGTGAGTTTTATGAGGATTATACATGATTTTAGTAAACCCTAGGTTGAAATTGGTTATGAGTGTATGGGATCTAAAATGTGTGTGATTGGTTAGAGTTTCAATGATCTTTAGGAGCTCAATGATGCATGAAAATGGTATTCGAAGCTTGGGTTAAGCTTAAATAGTTGAATTACCAAGTTTGGATAATTATACTCTATGTTAGTTAAGGTATTATGATATTGTAGAGGCTGCTTGGTTGACCGGAAGAGTACAAGTCATGTTGGGCAATCCAAGAAGCTTGTGGAATCCACATGTGTGGTATTGACAACATAAGGTAACCGGCTATTTGTATTGTATGTATTATATGTTAGTATATATATGTGTATATATACATGTTTCCGTTCATACCATGATATTGATATGTGTGCGTATATTTTTTCTATATATCATGCAAAACACACGACTAGACATATGGTAGATGATGATCATTATATATGATGATGATGTTACATTAAATGAGTCCATAGCATGACAACATTACATGATAATGATGATAATTACATGATGATATGACATGAACATCTTCACATGACATTATGAAGAAAGGTGGATCGAGTGGTGTTAATGATATATGATATTATATGGTATGATGAGATATGATATGGGTGAAATAAGGAAGGGATCCCTATATCGCTAAATCTTCTCCTATCGCCATGAAAGAAAGGCAGCAGTGGACTGCAACTTCCCTTAAATCACCATTAATTTGCGGTGGTCAAGGGGAAGGAGAGCCACAGTCCAAGCATTAGTATTACCTTTAGCCGGGTGCACTAGTGTGAGATGAGTTTGGTGATGTCTTGGAATCAATCTTCACCAACTTTTGGAAGGGAGTCACCTATGTGAAATGTCCTGTGATAATGACAGCTCATGATTCTAGTTGTGTGCAGAGAGACATGTATTCTATTTCATGTTGCATTCATGTGCACTATTGTATGAGATATATATATGTTGCTTGTGGTTCTTCTCAGTTACTGAGACTTTGTCACACACCCCTTTCCCATGAACTAATATTTTAGGTGAAGGTTATGGCACTAGTCTGAAGAAGACAAGGGAATATTCAAGTCACGATAGTGTGTGTGTAATGTCTATGTGTACATTGTGCCAAGTAGGATAGGATGACTATATTGGATATAAGATCAATGATGTATGGATGATTGATACTAATAAGGAATGATATGGATTGATGTAGATGACGGTATGGTATGTATGTTTATGTATTGGTATGTATGTGATGAGGATGTGGACCCTGGCATGGCTCCTTGTCATTGGAACAGGTATTTGTGAGACAGAATGGTCATGTGTAAGCCCAAAAAGGGTTTTTGGGCCGATTTGTGAATTTTGGGCATATAGACCATTAAGTGAGTTTGGGGTTCAGGGGGTCAAATCTTAGAGGAGTATTCCTTTGAGGTTAAATGTCTTTGGACAAATTGGTTGAGTCAATTAGGACCTATGTGAATGGTCCATAATAGTCAAATTGCCTTTAGTGGTAGTTAGAGAGCTAAAGTTGCAAGTTTTGGTCAAAAGGTAGCCAAAATGGTGTCGGGCATCCAAAATCTCCATATGGAGATAGATTTGAATGAAATTAGTATCTATGGATAGATTGTGACAAGATTGACTTGTAGGGGTTGGAATCAATGCAATTGGATGTTGGAGCATAAAATTATATGCATTGAAAGTACGCCCTAAAAGCTTGAAAATTATTGATATCAGTAGGGGCGCAGTGATGCCAGTCCCTTCTGTTTCTAAAAATTAGAACTCGAGAGCTTCCATGCCATGGCAGTACTATTGAGGCCATGGCATCATACTCTGATACTGTAACACCCCTCATGATATTTTTATGGCATTGTGTTCAGGACTGGAGGAAATGGGATGGAGGAAGGTTTAAGTAGAGTCAAAAAGAGCTCCACGCCGCAGCTTGAAGCAAGGTAGTTGCGGTGAGAGCGTGTCCAGTGGCTCTTTTCGGCTGAAAAATGGTGGAGCTATGGCGAGATTCAGGATTTTTATTTAAATCCGGATCATTTTGGACGATCAGAAAGAAAGACAACGGAGGGAGCGATGTGGGAGCTCTGCTAGGGTTCGAGATTTCCAGCATCTAGGAGCGATTTTTAGACCTTGGAAGCTTGGATTCAAGTTGGTAAGTGATTTCTACTCCTCCCTCTCCATTTTCTTTGGTTATGAGTTTGGTTCTTCGGTTTTGGCCTAAATCCACCAACTGAAATGGTTGAAATGGGGTTAAGGAAGTGTGTTTTGGTATCCTTGTTGCTTGGATGTGAGTTTTGAAGGGTGTATGTATGATTTGAGACTAACCCTTGGTTATTTTTCGATTAGGGCTTTTGAGGATCCGAAGTGTATGTGGTTAAATAGTATTTGAATGGTCCCTAAGAGCGTATTGATGCATGAAAGGGGTGTTGGAACCCTGGGTTAGGCCTATAGTGATTGAATTGTGGAATTTGAATTTTTGGTATATTGTATTAATTGAGGAATTGTGATCTGGTTAAGGTTTTTTGGCTGCTCGGAGAAAGCTAGTCGTGGGATTGGCATTCAAGAAAACTTGTGGAACTTGTGTGAGTGTGGTATTGACAACCTAAGGTAACCGGGTGTTTGTTTGTATTGTATTATTGTATTGTATGATGTTACGTATATTTGTATATATATGCATGTTTCTTTCATACCACGATATTGATGTGTTTGTGTGTATTGTTTTCTATATATCGTGTTATGCACATAGTTAGATGATGATTGGAGATGATGATATTGACATGACATGACATTATTCATACATGATATTTTGATGATTATGATGATAATTATATGATGATACATAAGTATCACCACATAACATTGTGAGATTGCGATCTATGGCGGATTGGGTGGTGATGATGTGATGACGATATGATATATGATGATATATGTAACACCTTATATTAGGGCCTATTTCCCATGTATTAGATTATTTTAGATAGATTTCATCATGGTTTATAGACTAGAATCATAATATAATAAAATCTTGATTTTTCAAAATTCAGGGTACTGTTCATTTGGCAATTTCCCTTTTACCTGATAAATTTTGAAAATTCATAACTAAATCTAGAAAATTCATATTGAGATGATCCAAGTTCTAAAATTTTCTTAAAATCAGATCTACATGGGAAAAATATAAAACAATAACTTGATTGGGCCAATTTGTACAGTAATTTCGTGGACATGTGCTGTTCATTTGGTCATTTTTCTATCTTCCAGTTTTCTGACCTCAAATTTGAAAAATCATATTCCATTCTATTATGTTCCAAATTTTTCATACTCTATGTCATTCGAAAGCTATATATGTCTACTTATAGACATATTTTTCTTATATATTTATTTCACTTACACAGGGTATAACTTTAATTTAAATCATGAAGGGTCAAAATCCAACTCTTACCGGAACAGTTTTGGGAAAACTTATATATCTCTTGTTCTATACCTCTAATCACTTCCAAATTAGTGGCATATGAATCTGAAGACATATATATTTTTATGCATATAAACCAATGAATTTTTGGAGCTCTGTAAAATTTTATGTTATCTTTTGAAATTTCCAGTACTTAACTTTCAGTTTTCCATTTTCCCAACATTGTCCACTTCTTAACCCTAACTTTGAAAATTCACCATTTATTGTACACAACTCCAAATAGTGTGAATTAGGTGTCCTATTAAAGCTTGAGATGCCCTCTATCTGTTATAAAATATCATAAACCTAACCTCACATTAAGTATAGAACAAGGGTGAATGAAACAGACACGTTTGGAAAATGCTCTGTTTCAGTCTACATTGCAATTTGCTTGCCAAAACCCTTGTAAATGAACTCATTTTGGCATGAAACTTGATAGAATATAACTTCATATTCGAACATCCAGAACTGGAAATTATCATACATTTCCTACAACTTTAACACAATATTCACTATTTTACAACTTCATATACAACAAGGCACCAATAACAATTCATATTATAACATGATAACTTGCACATCATTTTCTTCTTCATGCCTTTTGCTCCCTTCTTAGCTCTTTTGCATTGGTTCTCCCTAGCATAGTTAGTCATTGTAGCGGGGATGAGATTCAAAGAATCTCAGTAGTTAACACCCAACATTCCATCACATCATCACATTAAGCGTGAAAACATCAAGATAACACATTTTGAGTACATTAACACATTTACGTCATATAAATGCATAAAATTTTTGGCAGAGTTTCATTTTGAAAAATGGACATCCTGGGGTCTCAATGCCCCTCAATCAACTCAATCAATACACATAAATCATCTCAAAATATCATTGCAATCATATGGCAAGGCATAAAGCACATTGAAAACAAACATGATAACATAATGCTAGTATGGGAAATTAACTACCTTATGATACTCCCTTGCTCTCCAAACATGGTATGCCACTTCTTGAGACTCTTAACACTTCCTTGAACCTAATCATATCATCATTGAACCAATTTAGCCATTGGTTTTTTGAGATTATACAATACTATAACACTAAAACCCAAAATTTTCACTTAGCTTTCCATTGATCTTTCTTTGTACAACACACTTGTTCTTAAGATTTTGGACCATGGGGAATCCATTTTTGAGGTCAAATTCATGAAATTCCAACTCTAAATACTCCCCTTGTTCTGACCGAAATTGTCTCAAGTGATTGGAAAAAATTTTCCTTCAAAACACTTCAAACTATCCATGGATTCATGCTTCTAGTGTCTAGTCTATGCTTTTTCCTAAGTTTAATGGTTCAAAACTCCTTCCTATGCTAAAAACCCAATTTGTCCGAAACCCTAAGGTGAAAAGGAAGAAAACTAATCCATAAATCATGCTTTGAAAACCATAGATAGTAAGCTTAGGGTAGTAACATAGAAGCTTACCGATTTGTGCTTCAATTTTTCTTTGATTCCTCTTCCTTCTTCCTCCCTTTTCTTGCATTTTTTCTTGCTCCATTTTGGCCTTCGGTTCACGCATGAATGGTGAGGAAAGAGAAGTAAGTGGTTAATTACACCCTTAATCATAGTTAAGCAAATACATTAACTAAAGTTACTTTTTTACTTTTTCTTTGTCTCCTTCTTTAAGAAGTTTTCTCAACCTTTTTGAGATGATTGGTGGGCTTCATGGGATGCAGCACTTCACACAGGGAAGAGAGAGAAATGTGTCTAAAAATTGCCCAATTTTTTTGATCTAGATATACCCCAATCTGGGTACTTTTTAACCATACCGATAAAACCGTCTTTACACTAATTTAGTATTTTTGGGATACAGGACTATTCTAATTTTATTTTTATATTTCCATAATTATTTTGTCCCAAATGGTATTTATGTGTGACCTATATCCTGACCTGGTTTCTTTTTAACCATCGGGAGGACCCACAATTTACTTTATTGATTTACTAGTACTTTTGGACACTCGGCACTGATTATTTCTTTATTCTTCAACATTAACCCTCAATGCCATATACCATTGGACTTCTCTCGTCGAGGGCTTCATTTGGACAGTAATTTTGCATATTTATGAAATTACCCCTGACCCGGGGTTGAATTATAATTCCTGAAACTTTCGGGTTATTAGGTGTAATTTTTCTCAATGGATTTTCTCTCTTCCCCGCGTAATTTTTATGAATTTTGGGATATGGATGTCCTTTTAATAATTCTTTGAGGGCAAAAATATATTTTTCTCATTTTTCCGTCTAACCGGGAAAAATACCTCTTTGCCCTTTTTCACGCAAAACGGTGTATGTCTGTTTTTGTAAAATCCCTATACATTTCTAGATATTTTAGCTTTCTTGGGATTTATATATATATATATGTTAGCGAGGATAAGGAGGGAATATATATATGTTAGGCAGGATAAGGATGGATTATATATGTTAGGGAGGATAAGGATGGAATATATATATGTTAGTGAGGATAAGGATGAGATCCCTGCAATGGCGACATGGATTCCATTCATTTCACATTGCATTCATGAATTGTGTAAGATATATGTATATATGTATGTGTGTGGTTATTCCTGGTTACTGAGACATTTTCTCACATCCCTCTCTCATGAACTAATCTTTCAGGTGACGGTTCTGGCACTAATCTTGAGAAGCCGAGAGAGTAGCATCGGACATGGGAATACTAGGTCTACGTAGGTTGTGTGTATTTTGGATATGTATTTCATGCTAAGTAGGATAGACGGTTTTGTAATGAATGTATGACATTATAAGGATTGTTATAAATGGATTTATGTGTGGTTATATATGTGATGTATATGTTATGTAGGATGAAAGGTGGAATTGGGCTTGTTGGTGTGTTTTAGGGCCTGTAGCCCATTTTGTCAAATTGAGGTTCAAGGGGATCAAATCTCAGAGTAGTGGATCCTTTGAGGTGAAACTGCTTTGGACAAGTTGGTTTGGGGGTCTTGGACCTCTAAATGGTCTCTGAGCGACTAGTTGCCTTTTGTAGCAATTGGAGGTGGTTAGTGATGAGTTTTGGTCAACAAGTGGCTAAAATGGTGTCAGTGGTCCAGAATCTCCATACAGAGTTTGATTGAGGTGAAAGTGGTGTCTATGAATAGTTTGAGACTAGATTGACTTGTAAGAGTTGAAATCAAGTCAATTAGAAGTTGGAACATAAAGTTATGTGCATCGGAAGTTCACCCTGGAGTATGGAAGTTGGTGGTATAGAACATCAGCAAGGGGCACCGTGGCGTCAGAGAGCCTAGTAGCTTTGTAAATCAGGGGAGGTTTGGAGCCACGGTGGTACTATAGCCACCGTGGCTCCAGCCCAGTGTTTGGTGTTGTTTGGTTGGTTCTGTTGTTTTGAAGCTTTGAGAAGTTGTTTTGAGACCTTTGGGTTGCGTATGGTTGAATTTTGAAGTTTTTGGTTAAGTCTGGAGGTAGGGTGTTACAGATGCAGCCATTTTGGTTTATTTTGTTTAGTTTTTTTGGAGGTTTAAGTGAAGTGTAGGGTATATTGGTGTAGGGTGTTACACTCACTGTGGCATGAGGGGCTTTTGTCCCTTTCTAACTCCCTCATTTTGATCCTTCCTCTAGTCCTAACCCTTTCAGTCCTATATAATTCTAACAATAATCTTCACATTTGCTTGAGAACATGTCTAGAACAATTTACTTAGGGTTGTTACACTTGATCATGATGGCAATCCCAAATATATAACATTGAACATGGTGTACAAAGAAGTGTTCAATAACTTAGTGTAGCAAAATTGTTGTGATGTGAATGATGAAAGTTTGGTTTTGACTTATTTCATTTTATTACTATATGTTTATTGTTTTATCCTTTTTATTGGTGTAATAGTTGAATAGTGCTCAATATCAATTTTTTATGGGAATTTTTATCCTATGTATTAAATTTGATTTATTTTTGGGTTTTATTATATGTATGTGATATTGTTTTGTTTCTTTTGTTAATTTATATTAAATTATAATTATGTAATTTTATGTAGGTAAAATCAGGGCGAATAATAGAATTTCTATTGTATTCACTTGAGGATCCTAAAAAATTATTGTGGAGTATACATATCCGAATATTCTTGAACATTTTAATGATATTCAATATTTTAGAGATTGAACCATACTAGCTCCTACTTTGGCTTGGCTGTTGTTGAAGAAGTTACTAATTATATTCTTTTAATGATTCTTGGTGAGGAAGTGGTGTATTTTTAGTAGCAGATCATCTGATATCTAGAGCTACAGTAAACTCTAATTAATTCGGATCAAGCCTCCTTATTGACGAAGAAGTGCTTGATATATTTTTTTATTTTTTCAGCAATATATTTATCATGTTTTTCCGATGTTATATATATGTATATATATTAAATATTTTAACGATGTACTAATTTGTTGGTTCTCTTGATTGACCTTTTTTAGAAGAATTTTATCTAAATTTTTACAGTATATTGCATTTTTTTCAATGAAATCATATTGCTCATTTTAGAAGTACAAAATATTGAATTGAAAAACAATTTTAAATTTTTAAGTGGAATTTTTTTCATCGAACTTGCTTGAACCTGATTCTCCCGGCCAAGCCAGTGATAATTTAATTAATTTCATTCAGTACAACAATTACCCAGAAAGATGATTTCATACTTGATTTAACATAAAAAAATAAAGCAAGTAGAGTAATGGACCAAGTCAACGAAGACAAATCTATGAGATTGGGGTTGTCCTATATATGGAGAGATTTATTTAAATTCCCATATTGACTCTGTTCACAAGTACGTATAACGACAGTCAATAATCATCAATCACTAAGTTAATTAGGCTCATTAAACCACGACTTTCATTACAATCAACTAATTAAACTTATCTTTAACATAGATGATTAATTGCGTTTATTTTTCTTGTTTTTATTGGATTTCATGCTTCAAGTCTTAGTCCATCACATTTACCTAATTTTAACTAGCTATAGTAGCTAATCATATAATTATCAATATGCATAAGAAAGACAAAAATATTTTTTAGCTACCAAAATGTGGTGTATTTAGGTATTTGAATGTTATATAGTTGTGAATCATGTGATAGAGGTATCTTTCTAATCATCCAATTATTTCCTTCAACTTAATATATAATATTCATTCTTGAAGAACGAAGCTTTTTTCTCATCTGATCACTTTTCCCATATCCTCATGGTGATCTTTTTTTTTTTTTTGCTTTGTTATAATGTGCCAATAAAGACCTTGAATATCAATGCAATATATAGTAGTTAGTCACTTAATCTAATGCGTAAGCAGTGATGATAATTGATCTACAGTGTGTATATATATAATGATGTTTCTTTAGGAGAGAGCTACGCGAAGCATTAGTGAAGAGAGATCTGTGAGAATCGTTGGGGGAGAAAATGCTGCTTTTGGCATCACACACCAGCAACATCTTCCATGAGAAGGTTTTTCTTTAATATCATGGAGGAAGACAAAGGCATTCTCAAAATTCCCAAATTCAAAATATAGCATATTCCGCCTTGATGTTGTACACTACAAGAAAACATGGAATTTGGGACGGAATTTTCGACGGATTACAATCTGTCCCAAATCCATCACAATGCCACCCCAAACTCCGTCACCAATATTTAGGATGGATATTTGCATCACAAAAATAGCCGTCACTATTTCCATCGCAACTTCCGATGAAAAATTTGTGATGGAATATTCAGTAGCAAATTACCATCCAAAATTTTTTGGAATAACATATCCACATTTTGGGATGGAATTTGTGATGGAAGTAGGGATGGATATTTTGAGACGGAATTGTCTGTCACAAAATTCTACCTAAAAATTTTAGGAATAACGTATTCCATTTTTGGCATAGATGTTGTGACGACGTTATCCATCTCAAAATATTCTATTCTGAGTTCTGTCTCAAACTCCATCCCAAAATGAGGAAACATATTTGTAATTTAATTTTTTGTCATTAAATTTGTTTTTCGCACTAATTTTTATAAAAATATTTTTATGATATCAATTTTGGTATTACATAATTGTCATGTTGCTAATAGTTTCAAAATGTACCTTAAGGTTTGAATATGTTGTAATGTTGTTTGATAAGAGTATATGTGTGTATGTATGATTGTTATTTTGTCATTAGCAGCTATTTGATCGAATGTCTGTTTTATGGGCTCAAGACCTTGTGGTAGCTTTGCTAAAATAGGACATGTGAAGTACATGGGTTCCCAGCTGCCTCTAATTAAGGTTCGCAATCTCTAACTTCTAGGTGATTAATCAGAGTATACAAGTGATAGAGTGAGGAATTGAAATTGAAGAAAGTGGAGAAGTTTTATGAAGCTTAGAACTAAAAACAATCCTTGATAAATTATTGGCCTATGTTCGTAGGAACAAACATGGGCGATATCGTAGATAGCTAGTCTTCTGACCACTACCTTCATCTTCTTCAAAGTTTGAGAATTATAAATATTCACTGTAAGTCTTCTTTTATTTAAGGGCATGTGTTAAGTATCCTGAATTATCATAATTTAATCTAGATGGTGGCTTGACTTGATGTGTTTTACGGATCAATCCAAAGGAAATATAATATATATAGTTATATATGCATTATATACATTTTAAATTTACAAATTTATTTATAAATAGATGAACATTTATATAAGTGAAATTCATTTACATATATTTATTTGTTAAATTTTAAATTTTTTGTATTGGTTTTTAAGTATTTAACATTTATATGAGTAGTTATTTCTTGTTTTAAGGGTATCTTTGTGTTTATAAATATAAATACTTCAATTAACATATCAATTACATTTCTAAAGCTTATTTCTATTATATTTCCACTTTCTTTTTAATTTTTCTTCCACTTTCATAAAAAGCATACTTTTATTTATGAGTTTACTCTCAAATTATCCTTTGGAAAATTACAAAACGGCATCACTTAGTCTCAATTCTTTCCCTCTCTTTTTTTCTATCTTCCCTCTCAATCCCTTTTACCAAATTGCCATCTAAATAGAAAACCCTAACACAACTCATTCTAAGTCTCTCCATCTGACCCTCACATAAAGCTTGTTCTCCCTCTGATCGTCATATAGAGCTCATTCTGTCATTCCCCTCCTCCCTGGCTCAATCTTGCATCACAACTTGAAGAGAGGTAGATCAAAGCTTGCTCCTTTCTGGTTTGTACTCCTCTGCTTACTCGTCCTCCACTGCTTCTTGTGCGTTTATCACCGTTAAATAAAGGTATGGATAAGTTTAAGAAGTAATTTTTTATGAAGCTTTTCATTTATGTCTCCTTCTTTGATGACAAACTTGCTCTCTGAGTTGGCATTTTTAGGTTGTGGTTGATTTATCTGAAAGTGGACAAAAGGGAAAGGGTAGTGGGTCTACTTCGAAGCTTTTATGGCAAAAATTAGAAAAATCTAAGTGGGGCAACACCTTGAAAAGGGCAAGAAACATCATCACATGGCTAAACCTATTAAACCCATGAACCAGATGTTTTCTTTCTCGATTTTTATATATGACCAGAACTTTTTTTTTTGGGACCTCTTGTGAGGACCAAAAGATTTAAATGTTTTATATCATTTCTATGATAATAAAAGGGTAGTGTGTCAAACTTTAATCATAGGAACCATTTACTATTCATCCTTAGTGGTTTGAGTTCCAGTTAAATGCATTTAGAAGTAAATTTGGGACAAAGTCAAAAAATTCTAAAAAAATTACCCAAAGTCACTATTCATTTGGTAACTATAATAATTTGGCTGAACTTTGAAAAATTATAACTAATTCTAGAAAAATTATTTAAGGGTGGTTCAAATTGCCAAATTCATCTCTTCAAATACTCTATGAGGAAAAAATATTAATTTGGAACTGTATTAGGCAAATTGCTACAGTAAATTTTGTGAATTCACTCTCAATTTGACCCTAACTTTTCCAAATTTCATTCCATAAAATTTCATAATGCCATACTCTGAATAGTAGTCACATAACACAAGTAAAATTGATCCAAAATAGACTTGTATTCATTGTCTAGGAGTTACATATAATTTACATAATTGTAACATAAAATGTCATTGAACTTGATATTACATAGGCATTCAAAATATCTTCCCTATTTCTAAACATTTCTTCATGAATCCTCCTTTATCTCCTTGTCTTTCACATGATTTAGACCTAATCATGGTTAGATATTTGGTGGGATGAGATTTAAGAAAATCCCAATAACATCATAATCCTTTTCTTAGCATAATATTTAAAAATAATTGCAAGAAATATGATTTCATTTTGGCATGGAAACATTTAAGATCAAAAGGCATTTTTTAGCATGTTCATCATGCTCTTCACATATTCATGCTTGTTCATGCAAAATTTATAGCAGGTTCATCATTTTTTCACCATTTGGATCCAACATCATCATCATATTCATATCATAAACATGTTTTCTACGTACCAATTATAAAAATACAAGATCTAAATAACCATTTAAAAATAAAATGCAAGAAAACGGAAAAGATGTTACCTTAAACTTGCAAACCTTCATTTCCTCTTCTCCTCCTTCTCTCTATAACTCACTCTCTCACTAATATATGATGGAATTTTGAATTTAGTGTGAAGAATGGAGGGGGGGAGAGCTTATTTAATAAGCAACAAGAAGCAACTCCATCCATTAGATTTAATTTTGATCCAAGGGCTAAAAATTGTACTACATCACATTTTTTCTCCTCCATACACCTAATTTCTTCACATAATTGTTATCTAATTAATTTTTCTTCTCTTGTCATTAATTTGGATGCCACTTTTATCTCCAAATAAGGTAAATATTGCATCATTATGCTTACATAAGCTTACTTCATCGAAGCTTCTAATTTTGACACCTAATCTTTTAAATAGTATTATGCATGGTGGTTTATTCTTCTCCACTCTTTTTTTTCTTATTTGCACGCCATTTTGGAGTCAAAATCAGCCCAAGATAATGCTTTTAATTATTTGGATTTAAACCATTTAATTCTTGGTCCAATTTCAACATATACTGGGTTTTCGTGCTCTGAGTATGTAAATTTTATCTGGTAAAATTTTTCATACATAAATATATTTAAAATATGAATTTCAAACTCATTATAACATTAATTAATAATTTATAAGCCCATATAATTTATTTAGAAAAGTATTTTACCTTATTGGGCTCTAACTGAAAACACCGATAAAATTAGTCTTGGTTAATTTTTCTTGTAACCTCTCTACGTAGATAATTATTATAAACCTTATAAAATTATTTTGGACTTATTCTTGACTATTTCATAGTCTACTGAGTTTCCTATAATTTAATCATTTTGGAAATCAGGTGAATTGGGCTTATTCGGCCTTTTATCCTTTCTTGACATAGTTTGAACTATTCTTGTCAATAATACTTCTGGGCTTCCAAAAATTATCCCTGGCCTATTAGGGTTTTCTACACATTTATTAGGCCTCCATGATTAGTACTCTTGGCCCATCAAGAAACCGATGCAGTCTTATTGGGCTCGGACTCCGATTTTGACCCAATATTCATTAGACCGATTATATATCTATTTAAACCTTATAAAAAAAATCCAGTATCTCTTTTTATGCCATAATATATCTGAGTTTCTTGATCCAGACTTATTTTCTAATTCTTATTAATTTATAGATTATGGAACTTCAGATCAATTTTCTGCCTAATATATCTATTTTTTGGTTTTTCTTATTAGAGTATAATTTGTCTAAATCATCTCCTATAATCAGTCTTAGCAAATACTTAACAGATAATTTGTATGAAGAAATGACATATATGTCCCATTTTTTGTCTTTTTGCTAATAATTAATAATTTCAATTATGCCATCCAACTTTCTTTGCAATTTGGTCCCTGGTTTGAATTACATAAGATATTTAAGCTCTTTTAATTCTAATTATGCAGTAATTCTCTAAACCAAAATTCAAATAAAATCATAAAAATCTAGATGTTACATAGTGGGTTTGACAGGAAGTAGGAAGGGAAAGTAGGGAATATAAGGAAAATGGGACTAAAATAATCATGAGGCCCTACTTATAATTACTAACAAGATTTGTTCAATGATGTAAGTTGGCTTTTATTAGCTAATGGAATTTAGACACAATAAGTTGAATGGATTGATTTGTCTATTTTCTTTGTTTATGAGATGGATATTTTGTCATATGAAGATTGAAGATTAATCCAAAATAATATTATGACACATATTGGGGATTGATGAAGATTAATCTATTATTTGTACATTGAACATCTCGAAGTAGATTGAATTCAATCTACTTTGAGATGCTCAAATTAGATTGGTGGCAGTTTTTTTTTCCTTTCCAATCATGACTAGTAACATTGTAATCCCAATAAAAAACTAGCAGCTCTCTTTGCTTCTAATTGTGACTAGTTATATTGTAATCTTAATAAAGAAAAAATAGTTGCTTTTTTTTTTCATTTGTGCCCATCATTGTAGTTCAGCTTTTAGCAATTTTTTATTTCATTTTGAGCCTGCTGCTATGGAATACACGAAGCCACTTTTCACTTCTTTATTTGCTAGCAAATGGTTCACACTTCACATGACCTAGATTCATTGTGATTGACTTAATTGGTAGGAAAACTTTAACACTTTAAGTGTCATGGGTCTTATAGCTTATGGGAGAAGATATGATTAATCTATCAGCTATATGAAAGATGCAAACTGTTGACATTAGAACTGACTTACTAACTAGGAAACTATAAAATTGATATTGAGTTTTAACCTTTTTTTAAGGCACATTGTAACACCTCTATTAGGACTGTTTCTCATGTATTAGACCTCATTAGAGACCAACTATACTTAATTAGAAGCTTGAATCATAATAAAATATTATAATAAATTTAATCAATTTTCCGTGTATTATTCATTTAATCCCATTTTTTTCTTCCTTTTTCGGAAAATTTAGAAAATCATAACTAATTCAATAAAAATCATATGAAAGTGATTCAAGTCTCTATGGATAGCTTAAAACATTATCTACATGGAAAAAAATATCAATAAGAGCATATACTTGGAAAATTAGTACAGTAAATTTCATGAATTATTACTGTTCTTTTAGTCATTTTTCTACCTTCCAGTTTTCTGACCTCAACTTTGAAAAATCATATTTCATTTTATTTTGTACCAAATTATGCATATTCTGTCATTTGAAAGATATATATGTCTACTTATAGAAATACTTTTATTATACATTTATTTTACTTACACAGGGTATAACCTTAACTTAAATTGTGAAGGGTCAGAATATTACTGTTACTAGGACAGTTTTGGGAAAACTTACATATCTCTTATTCTATAGCTCCAATTATTTCCAAATTATGAAACTTAAGATGTAGAAATTTTTATACATGTAAACCACTGAATTTTTGGAGCTATATATGATTTTATATGATCTTTTGAAATTTCCAGTACTTAACTTTCAATTTCTAGTTTTCCCAATATTGTCTTATTCTGAACCCTAATTTTGAAAATTCACCATTAATTGTACACAACTCCAAATGAGATGAATTAGATGTTATTTTAAAGATTGAGATGTCCTATATCTGTTATAAAAATCCTAGAAACCTAACTTCACATGAAGTATAGAACAAGGGTGAACTAAATAGACACGTCTGGAAAATGCCTTGTTTCAATCTATATTGCAGTTTGCTTGCCAAAACCCATGCAAATGAACTCATTTTGGCATGAAACTTGGTAGAACATAACTTCACATCACAAGATCCAGAAATGGGAATTCTCATACCTTTTCTATAACATTAACATAATATTCACTATTTTATAATCTCATACAAAAGTAAGGCACCAATAACCATTCACATTATAACATAATGGCTTGCAACATCATCCACTCATCATTAGCTTCTTCATGAAATTAGCTCCTTCCTTAGCCCTTTTTCCATTGATCCCTTGTGGCATCCAATACTCATCATCTGGTAGAACATTCTTCATTGCATTGATCTAGGCTATCTCCATATAGAAGTAGTTTAGGGTTTCCAAGACTACCTAGCATCTCTAACTTTATCAAGAAAGGTCAAGATTCTGGATTCTATAAAATGCTCCTAGCTTTCCCAAAATAATTGCATAATGATTGTTCTAGTCTCACGGGCATCAAAAGATGGGGGTATAGGGCTAAAGTTTTTTGGAGACAATACTTAATCATTAGCTCTTACTCACTGATGATTTAACCTAATATCCCTTTACCTGCTAGAAAGCCCTAGAGGCTATCTATTTACGCAATTAAGAAAGAGGTAGATAGATGCTCGTGTAATACTTAGTGGATCCTGCAAGCTCAAAACATATCCTTGATGCGAAAATTATTTGTAATCTTTTATGATAAATATTTCTTGCGATTAGTTAGAGATGAGGATGAAGATGAAATCATTATGTTTTGACAAGCGATGGATTAGTCAATAAGTAAGCAAAAAGCCATATTTATACAATTAGTGTTGAATTCCACCTAGTCATAATAGTATGATGATTAGAGGTGGAAGGCAGAAAAGCTAAAAAGAGGAATAAAGCCAATCATCAGGGAAAGGAAAGCCTCGATACGAAGTGTATGATTTAGTATACTGGTAGAAGCTAACAGAATGACAGGAAATAGTTTGAATAAATAAAGTTTTATGTTTGCTACCTAATAAATGTTAGAGAAGTTGCTGCTGATAAAAATGAGAAAAACATAAAGAGAATAAAGCGATAAAGTAATAGAGTAGGAAAGAAAAATACTCATTTCGATAATACTTTCCCCTTCAAATGTAAAATATTATGAGAATATGGTCTATGAATATTTTAGTAATATAGAAGAATAAGTCTCGAGGACAGTAATTGCTGGATTAAATAAGGATATTTCACAGGTCATGAAACCTTTCAGAGTTAGATTCGAATGGATCATATCAGTTGAGTAATGATGAAGGGTTATAGAAGATCCTAGTAGGGCTCTAAGATCGTAATAGATCTCATGGTCATAGTAGACCAACTATGAGATTGTAGTAGACCTCTAAAGAGAATAAGACAATGAAAAAGATTGATGAGCCATAAAGTTCTGATAGTTCTCTGAAAGAGGATGATCTAAAATGAATAATTTAAAAGGATATGAAACCTCATTAATCAACAACTAGAACAATTGTTTAATTTAAGGCTTTTCTTTAATACTAAGCGCGGACCAGAAAGTACTAAAGAAATATGATGGTAGGTGATGATAATGAATAAGAAAAATAAGTACACCACCTACAAATAAGTTTAGTGACAAGATGTTTTCAGTAATAAATGAAAGAGACCAGTAAGAAATGAATGATAAAAATAAAGAAAAGTAGCTATGAAAAGAATCAGTGAGGAGAAACTAATATATAAAGGAAGATAAGTTAGAAAAAGAAGTAGTCATGAGAAAGGGAATAAGAAGACTGATGTATAATCAAGGAAAGAGGTTAATCAGCCCAAAAGCTATAATAATTCTAATGAGTCTAGGCTAGATGAATTCTTTAATAAGGACGGTAGCTTCTTCCAAGTAAACCAATAACTTCAAATCCAAATAAATGTTAGAAGTATCTATGATGAATGTTATGTGGGATTTGGAGGATATGATTCAACTTTGCATTCCCTAAGTATTAGATTGGAAGCGAAGAAATTTTTAGAAGGGCATCATGACTGTAGGCTCCCTGAGAGTTAATGGGTTAAGAAAATACTTGATGCCATAACTAGATTACAAGATCTAGAATTGTATCGAGAATCATTCATAATTAAGTATACTATATTTTGGGAAATTGTCTCATTGTCTATATGTTCAAGGATAAATAAAAAAATGGAAGTAAATGAATAGTACCATGGAAAATTGATTATAATATTTTATTATGATTCAAACTTCTAATTAAGTATAGTTGACTTCTAATTAAGTATAGTTTGTCTCTAATGAGGTCTAATACATGGGAAACAATCCTAAGAGAGGTGTTACACTTTTTGGTATCAAAGCTGAAGGTTTAGGCTCTTAGAGCATTATATTTGGGCCAAAATAGTTAAGTTTAGAGAAAGAAATATATTAATTATTAATATTCCTTTGGATTAGTTTATTGATAAAGATCGCTATTGTGTATGGAGGAAGATAAGATGTTTCCTCAAACAATAGCCCAGATCCTGACCATAAGTTTAGAAACTAGGAATTGAAGCTGTAGAAGCTAGGGACTATGAAGCTGGGTTTTTACTAGATCTAGATAACCCTAGTTATGACGGTCTAATTAATATGAAAGATATGGTATATCGGAGTGTTCAAAAGTGTTTCAAGAAAAGTGAGGCATATCTTGGAAGGCCTAAGTATGTGCTATATTTTCTATATGAATTTGCTAAGGTCAAGGGCTTTTTAATCGGTAAAGGGGTACATTACCCAGAGCCATTATGGATCGATATACTAGTCAATGAAATGGTTCATATCAGGAGACGAATAGGAGTATAGACTCCTGAATAGAAGTAAAGACTCCTGAATAAGAAAAGACACCACTGGGTGATCCTTTGCAAGTTATTATGAATATATGAGATTAGTAGTAAAGGATTATTGAAAAATTATATCGAAGCCTAGACACTCAGAGACAACCTCAAGAATCCAGAGTTGAAATTTCATCTCTGAGGTAGTATATGTAGCAGGTGCCCTACGTTGTACTAATGAACCTGGCAATGAGAACAAAAATTGGTCATGCTAATCCGCAGTATGTAATAGCTCAATTCTAGAAATAATGTCCTCCCTCATTTAACGAAAGGTTTAATGTACAAATGGTTGAGGAACGGATACTGAGTTAGATAAGATTTTCATATTAATTGGATATTCCTTTGAAACGAAATCCCTATAGGCTATTTATTTACGCACTTAAGAAAGAGGCAGATAGATGGTGGTATAATACTGAGTGGATCCTGCAAGCTCAGAACATAAAAACTTGGAGAAACATATTTAACATCATCTTTACAAATTTACATAAAAGTTCTAAGCTCATGGCTATTGAGATCAATATCAAGTTAATGGCCAAATTCTTTCTTCTTTCCTTTCTCTTCCTTGGTGGTCTTGCCATTGTTGCTACCTAATCATGTTAATATGTGGGAGGGTAAGATTCAAAGAATCTTAGTAGATAAATCCCATACATGCCATCATATCATCACATTGAGCATGAAAACATCAAATTATCACTTGAAACTTTTAATGCCATAACATTTCATAAAAAATTTGGCAGTTTCATTTTAAAATTTAGACATCCAAAGGTCATAAACCTTATCAATCAACTGAGCCATTCTTCACAAAGCATCATTGTATACATATGGCATAGCAATAAGTTCATGAAATTCAAGTTTGATAACAATAAGTATAAATGGGTAAATTACTACTGTAATGTATTCCTTTCCAAACTTTGTGCACCTATTCTTTGGCTTGATTAAGCTTCTTTGAACCTATACATATCATCATTCAAGCCTTTTAGCCACTGGTTTCAAGAATTACACAACACCATACACACTAAACCCTAACTTTTTCATTTAGTTTTCCTTTGAGTTTTTCTTGAGTCCATCTGCTGTACTTGACTAATTTGAACCCAAAGAATACATTTTTAGGGTAAAAAATATGAAATTCTAACTCTAAGAACAACCCCTTTCTGACCAAAATTCATAGAAAAATTTAGAACAATATTTGCTTCCCAAAACTTGTTCCAATCTATGGTTTCTTACTATTTAGTACCTAGTCTTGCCTTTTCCTTTGACTATTTCATGAAAGCTTCACTTTATCTCTCCATCCTCTCTTATAGAAGAAATTTTTAGAGGGTAAAGAGGAAAGAAAACTCCATAAAACTCTTCTCTTTTCTCTCTTCTTTCTCTTATCTTTCTTGAAATTTCTCTCTTGATTTTTACTGCTGGAAATGGTCATGTAGAATGGTGAAAAAGTGAGTGATTAAAGGACTTAATTATGTAGTTTAATCATGATTAACTCTTAATTAAACTTAGGCTACTTTTTGGCCAAAAGTTGTCAACTCCTTGGAGAAGTTTTCTCCAAAAAAATGGTGCTTCCCAAGCTGCCCATTTGTCACACCCAATGAGAGGGCTTTGAGTGTCCAATCTGCTCAATTTTTTCTTATCAAGATATATCTTGAACTGGGTAATTTTTAACCGTATTGATAAAACTGCTTGTTACAGTAAAGTAGTATTTTTGGGCTACAAGACTATTCCAATTTTATTTTTATATTTACTTAATTATCCTGTCCTAAATGATATCTTTGTATGGCCCATATCCTATCTCGGTTTCTTTTTAACCGTCTGTGGGACCCATAGTTTACTTTATCGATTTTAGGTTAATTTTTGGTCACTCGGCAATAATTATTTTCTTATTCTTAAACATTAACCATCAGTGCCATATATCATTGGACTTCTCTCGTCAAGGGCTTCGTTCTGGCAATAATTTTTCATATTTACAAAATTTCCCCTAACCTGGGTTAAATTATAATTTTTGAAACTTTCGGGTCAATAGGTGTACTTTTTCCCAAGGGAATTTCTATTTCTCCTCCACGTAATATTTAATAATTTTGTGATATGGATGTCATTTTTATAATTTTTTAGGAACAAAAATATAATTTTTCCATTTTTCCGCCATTCCAAAAAAAATGACATTTTTGCCCTTTTTCATGCAAAACGGTATCTGCCCATTTTCATGAATTCCTTATACTTTTCATGTTATTATTCATTTCTTACTTTTTCATTACTTAGTATTTAGTAAAATTTTGGGATATTACACATATATCCTATGTTCCTTTAGCATGTAGTGCTCACTATGGTAGATATAAAATTATTAACTTTTTGACATTATTTTCAAGCATAAAGTCAAGCATGTGACGTGTGAAAGATGCAAATCTCTCTTTTTATTATTTTCAACCTTAAATTCAAACTTTACCACTTTATGTGTCTCTTAGGTGTTATTGACTTTCATTTCAGCAATCAAACGTAAAAACCTGAGGTGAAATCCTATCCATGTCCTTTAGCTTACCCTTGCTTGTTCTTTCTGTTTCTCTTACTATTTTGATGATCGACAGGGGACTTTAGGGATCTAGGCTTTCTCACATCTTGGATGTGATCAGATTTCTAGTTTTGAATCCTCTCTCCTTTAAGGTTCTCTTCGGTTATAGCTTATGGGGAGTTAAATTAACTTACTAGACTAGGACACTACACTTTTCTCTTTATTTATAATTTGGAAGGCTACGAAAAGAGGAGGCATTAAAAGTTTAAGAGGCCAAATCCATTGAAAGCTAGTGAAAAATAAAAGGTAATGTATGCTTTTTTATTTATAATTTGGCATACTGCTACAATTTTTAGAGTTTGGGTTAATTTTTTGATTTTATCTGTTGTATTTGGTCTAAAATCCAAATAACATATATTGTTGCTTGCTTTTGCTTTTGTTGGCCTTTTGGATTTAGACCTAAATGGTTTAATCTACTGTAATTAATTCTAGTGCTTGAATTGAGTGGATGTTGTTGTAATATGTGATTTTTAGTTTTAATTTCACTGTGGTATTACTTATTTGCACTTCAACTCAAATATGTACAAAATTAGAATATATTTCGTATAACGAATTGAAAAGTTCATTAAAGTTTAAGTTATTTGGACCCTTTAGGGAAACTTTTAAATACCTAAAATATTTTGTTGCGACTTCAATATTATAGGTGTATTGGGGGTGAGGATGGATGATTTAGAAAACTGAAGATGGATGTATGATAGAGTAGATTCAAGTTGTGGATACTTGAAGGTAGAGTTTCTTGAGGGGGTTGAAGAGTTTCTTAACTGTGCTTGCCAATTGCCTTCTTTCTTACATGATCAAAAGATTAGGTGTCCCTATAAAAAATGCAAGAAATACTTAGATCTCAACACAGTGAAAGTGCATATTTACAAGCATGGATTTAAGCCAGACTATTATCGATGGACTAGTCATGGTGAAGCATCGTTTAAGGCAGGTCCATCCCTTTATCCATTGCATAACATGCAGGATATTTCTTATAGGCAAGTTAAAGAGTAGTTTATGCGATATGAGTCCATGGTGATGGATGCAGCTGGCCAAGCTTCAGGGCTAACTATAATGAAAGTGCTGAAGAGATACCAAATCCTGATGCAAAGGCATTTTATGACATGTTGCATGTGGCATAACAACCTTTATGAGAAAGGTGTAATGATTGGACTAAACTTTCAGCAGCTGTACATTTGATAAGCATTAGGGTAAACTCTAACATGTCACATCAAACCTATGGTAATCTTTCATGGTTCATGAGGGCAACACAACCTAAAGGTACTCATTTGCCAACAAACTTGTACTAAATAAAGAAGCTGGTGTCTAAGTTAATACTTGGTTATGTGAAGATAGAGTGTTATTTGAATGGGTGTATGCTATATTATAAAGATGATTTGAATTTAACCCAATGTAAATTTTGTAATGAAGAAAGATATTCCATAAGGTGAAATAATAGTGGAAGAAAAAAGAAAATTGCAAATAAGCAATTGTGGTTCCTACCACTAATTCCTAGACTTCAAAGATTATCTGCTTGTGAGAAAATGACAAAGGAAATGAGGTGGCATTATGACAATCGTTGAGATTTTGGTGTCCATTCTCACCCTTCTGATGGAAAAGCATGGAAGGTGTTTGACAACATATACCTTGCCTTTGCATGTGATCCATGAAATGTAAGGCTCAGGTTATGTGCTAATGGCTTTAAGCCATTTGCCTAATATGGGAGAAATTATTCTTGTTGGCCAGTGATTGTTACTCCATACAATCTACCACCAACAATGTGCATGAGAAGAGAGCATATGTTTTTGACATTGATTATCCCTGGTCCTAAAATTCCCAAGGGGAAAATAGATGTTTACCTACAACCATTGATAGAAGAACTAAAATTATTGTGGGCTGAAGCTGTTCTAACATATGATGCCTCACTAAGACAACTTTCATATGCGAGCTGCCCTATTGTGGACTATTAATGACTTTCCAACATATGGAATGTTATCTAGTTGGATGACAACAGGGAGATTATCATGCCCTATATATATAGAGAATACAAAGTAATTCCAATTGAAGCATGGGAAGAAAACATCTTTCTTTGACTGTCATCGACAATTTCTTCCATTAGATCACGTGTACAGGAGAAATAAAAGTTCATTTTATAAGAATAGGGTTGAGCACTCAATGCCTCCACCACGGTTAGATGGGCAGGAAGTTTTGGAAAAAGTGTGTAATTTGCCAACGGTAGTTGAGTGGGGAGATGTTGTACCAATCAAAGGGTATAAGGAGATTAACCTTTGGACAAAACAAAGCATATTTTGGGAATTGTCTTATTGGAAAACTAACTTGATTCGATATAATCTTGATGTCATGCACATTCAGAAAAATGTGTTTTACACCATCATGGATATAAAGGAGAAGACTAAAGATGATGCAAATGCAAGAAAAGACTTGAAAGAATATTGCCGATCGAAGGAATTAGAACCTATAGTTAATGAAGAGAGAACATTGATCCCAAAAGCAAAATATACATTGAATCTAGAACAAAAACGGGCTATTTGTCAATAGGTAAAGAACTTGAAACTCCCAGATGGGTATGAATCTAATTTGGCACAATGTGTTAACATGAAGGAAGCAAAGATGTATGGAATGAAAAGTCATGATTGCCACGTGTTCATGCAACGCTTGCTTCCTATTGCCTTTTCTAATTTGCCTGAAGTTGTATGGAATCCTATAATTGAGCTCAGTAAATTCTTTAAAGGACTTTGTGCCCCTACCTTAACAAGGGCACAATTAGAGGTGTTAGAGAAGAATATTGTTGTGACATTGTGAAAATAGGAGAAGGTCTTCCCCCCCATGGTTCTTCAACTCAATGGAGCATCTGCCCATGCACCTTCCCTATGAAGCCAAGGTCGTGGGACTCGTTCAATATCGATAGATGTATCCATTTGAAAGGTATAAAAACTTCTCATTATTTATTGAGAACAAATATTTGAAAACCATAATAAATCTTAGCCTCCACAACTCTTTATGTAGGTTCTTACATACCTTAAAGCAAAAAGTAAAGAACAAAGCTTGTGTGAAAGGCTCTATTTGTGAGGCTTATAAAATTGAGGAGACTGCAACATTTTTCTCTCATTACTTCAAGCCATAAGTACTATCAAATTTAACAGGACCTCTAAGAAATTATGATGGTGGAGAATCAGACCTACCTATAATTTCTATTTTTAACTATCTAGGTAGGCCATCTGGAGAATGCACGTCTAATTTTTAGAATGATAAGGAAGTGGAAGCTGTTACTAGATATGTTCTTATGAATTATGATGAAGTGCAACCTTATATCAAGTAGGTGTGGTTGATTAAGAGGAAGTTACATTGGCTATTTGTATATGGTGTTGACATACTTCTACATGCAGCTTATTTGTTGAAATGTTAAATTCATA
This sequence comes from Adenanthera pavonina, assembly GCA_026686845.1. Classification (NCBI taxonomy): domain Eukaryota; kingdom Viridiplantae; phylum Streptophyta; class Magnoliopsida; order Fabales; family Fabaceae; genus Adenanthera; species Adenanthera pavonina. The sequence continues at coordinate 15,431,692 of JAIVEN010000012.1, read as the reverse complement.
TGTTCCTCAAATGTCAGATAATGAGATAGAATCTCGAATTGAAGCAAACTTTTCAGGTTGGTTTCAAGAACATGTAAGTAGTTATTAGTTTACATATTCTATTCGTAATTTGAATCTTGGATAACATTAAAAATTGTGACATAGGTTCAAAACCCAGTGAACAATGTTGTTGACCCCTCTTTACATGACATTGCTCAGGGACCAAATAGAAAAGTGAGGAGATGGCCTATCTACTTTATCAATGTTTACAAGTTTCATGTAGATTCATATACCCATGGAAAATCAACTATAAATAGTGAAGTTTGTGTTAAGGGACACGATTATGGCTAATCAGAATCGCTACGAGAAAACAAAAATTTAGCAGGGACAAATCTCTCGCTAAATGCCATTTTTTCCTTGCTAAATTGAAAATAGCGAGGGATAAAATCAGTCACTAACTTGATCTAAAAATCGCGTCGCTAAATTTAGCAAAGGATGAGTTGATTCTCTTGCTAAATTAGCGAGGGATCTAATCCCTCTCTAAATTTAGCAAGAGACTCATTCCTCGTTATTTCCTTGCTAAACTACAAAAAATTCAACACTGCCACATCATTGCCATGTCACTACCGGGACCACGCCATGTCACCTATCACCTATGCCACTTCGCTGCCATATCACCATAACCATGACATGTCACTGCCATGTCATGTAATTGTTTCAAATATGCCTTTACTTAGATTCAAACTCATGACCTCCTACTCTCAGTGCCTTTATATTCACACTTTTGCCAGTTGAAATAGAATCTATTTGCAGTCTTTATATGAAATATGAAATATATATTATTTATCTACACACTAATACACACACATATATATAAATTAATATATTATTAAAAAGTACAAATATATTATATTTTCAATTACTAATATCATAAAATACTTTATATTTTGAATTTTGTAATAAATGAATCTTCAATTTCATTTTTTGCCAACAAGTTATAAAAATTAATTTAACTTTTTTTATTAATTTAAAATAATCATCTGATAGAAAAAATTTTATAACTTAATCATTAAAAAATTTAATTCATTAGAATTGAATTTTTAATAAAAAAATTTTTAATCTATTAAAATTAATTTAAAAAAATTTAGCGATGGACAAATTTCTTCCTAGATTCCTCACTATTCATAATAATTTAGCTAGGGCAAAAAACCCTCACTGATTCCTCGCTATTTGTATTAATTTAGTCAGGAATACAAAATTCCTCACTAATTCCTCGCTAATATTGCGAGATAAAGGATATTCCTCACTAAATTTAACAATGACTACAAACTTACAATTCCTCACTAATTTCCTCACTATTTAGATCATTTAGCGAGAGATGAGTGATATCTTGCTAAGTTCCCTCACTAAATTCGATTTTTCTAGTAGTGAATGTGAATATTATGGCATATTACAAGAGATTGTAAAAATAGAATATGCAGGAACTCTTGTGAAGCAATTAGTGTTGTTCAATTGTGAGTGGTTTAATACAACAAGAAAGCATCACCATATTGCAAGCTCTTAGAATTGTTGTGGATGCTCTTGAGGAGGAAGAATCAAAATCCATAATCTTTGATTTTCAGATTTACTATAAGGATATAGTTGATCATATTTCTAAAGAACAAATTATTGAAATCCTTGATCATGAATGGATAGGTGCCACTGTCATTAACCTATATATCAGGTACTTGTACCATAACTTGTGAATGAAATCCTTTACTTTCCTTTTTTTCATTTTTGTGAATGATATTAATAATGTAGTTTTATTTAAGATACTTGTATCATCATCTCTTAGTGCCAAATAGGTTAATGGGAAGGTTCCACTAGTACAGAAATGACTTTTTAGATCGGTTGGAATGGGCCTTTTAGATCGGTTATGGTGCTAATGTAGAAGTGGCCGACATAGAAAGTAAAATTTTTTAGATCACCTTCCTGGATCGATGTAGAAAAACATTTCTAGATCGGGTGTAAATATAACCGATCTAGAAAGTTCATCTTCAAGATCGGTCTTGTATAAAGAACCGATCATGATATGTCATTCTAGATCGGTTGTAAATTTAACCGATGTAGAAATTATAATTTCTACATCGGTTAAATTTACAACCGATCTAGAATGTTGATTTTTTTTTAATATCATTTAATTCAAAATTTACATCCAAGACAAAAAAATATGACACTGCACTAACCATTTTCCAGCACCACCAACAATGACAACCAATTTCATATATAGAACTTGTATTATACAATTAAACAAACATCAACTACTAGCTAATTTCTCTACTGCAATAATGAGATGGGAGAAGTGAAAATGAAAAGGCAAAAACAAAAGATGAAAATTCAAAGTGCTTCACTGCTACAAGTAAAAATCAATCTTAATTTATACCATAGTGACAACCTTTCATCCTTGCATCAAATTGCAAGACCAACTCTTTCTGAGCAACAAAGTTTTAGTTCAAGCAATACTAGCTTTTAGAACCACTCCAACCATTAAATCAAGCAAAGATTGTGGAGTAAACCATTGATTTCTTTCATAGAACTCCTAGAATCAACTTTTAAAGAAAATCAAAACAAACCTAGCTAGCCAACCCCTACAAGTTTCTCTTCCAATGTACAAGAGATCCATAGCCAAAAACGCAAAGCACCATGGCTACAAAATTATATTTTTGAGGAAGAATCCACTGTCAATATAAACAGTTCAACAACATAAATGAAGATAAATTATAAGACAATAAGAGTGATGGAAACTTGGTATAGTATTACTCTCACCAAAGGAATTTACACCTCAAAACAAGTGTTTACAATAGTAAGAATAGCATAATACAGTCATAATCCCTAAAGTACATATACTAACACAGAACAGTAAATTAAAAGAAGCAAATGGGTCACAAAACAAACCACACTCCTGAACATTTGAGTGGCTAGGGGTACTCTCCCACAACAGCACCAAACTCTCCAATGTCTTGTCTTCCTATTTGCCCATGATTAGAAGGTTAAGCATGTATATATATCTTTACAAGTAGACATATATGAATAGGAAAAGCAATCAAATTAAATGGAAACACGTACACATTGCCATACCAATACTTGAGCCCCCAAAGTTGGTTCTAGGAACTTAAAAGATAGTAGATATATATATCATGAATCATAATAAGAAGATAAGTGAGACATATATATATATATATATTGTATGGCACTTGAATTTTGTATTGATAAATTATTGTATGAGGAGACAGCTGATTTTGATATCTGATTGAGAATATTTGACAACTAATAATTTACATAACAAAATACGTACTGGACCATCTTACTGGTGCATGACTTAAAATAAGACTACATTATTGGGGAAAATTTCTCAAGAGTTCTCATCTAACGACTAACTCCACCTCAAATTTAATTAGAATTTTCAATTAACAGCACGTCACGAATTTCTTAATGATATCCATGTCTATATTGATATTACATAAATACTTCTTCCACTGAAAGAATAAATGAAGTTGCAGGGTTAAGTGTCTCACATCTCACTATATGGTGAAGAAAGTAATGCAGAGATTATCATCTTAAACTCACAAAATTTTATGCCTCGGTTGTGACACACGAATTGACCTATGCTACACCAAGACACTAAATACATCTAAAATGACACACGAATTGCACTTCATGTTGTACATAATATATTCTTATATCTTGATCATCAATTTTTTCTCCCAAATGTTCCAAAACAACTCAATAACTCATAGAAAATGCAATTTTTGATTTCTTATCATGAATATCTTTATATTGTTCTTAAAATATTTGTTTAAAACTCAAGCTTTCTTTTTTACTTTTCATTTTTCATGTATTAATTTATTGAATATATATACATAATTATGCATTCATACCTCATGTACTTGCTGCATATTAAAATTTCATGATGTCATATCCAATATATCATATATATGTATCCATACTTGTATTGTAATACATATGATAAGCCATCCATTCTGCCTACAAGATGAAAGTGGTACTTCAATGATAATCACACATGTACTTTAAATTTTCAACCTATGTAAAGGTTTATACTAATTTAATGTTCAGCTCAATGCATAACACAACCGTACCTGTAACACAGCCTCATGCTTTATATAATCTAAACTAGGGATCTATAGCACAATAAAAATTTGATTTCAAGAGTAGCAATCCATGCCATGCAAATTATATATGCCAGTAAAGTATCAATTGTTGCAGGGTCGTTGATCACACCCAGGAAATCGTCTTTTATGGTACTAATGCAGAATTGCACAAAAAAAAGGTGGAAGTAATTCAATAGTTCTATACTTGTTAACTATAAGACTGATAATAGGTCTTACCTTTAAAGCTTAGTGATGTCTAAAAAATGATTTGCCCAACGGTTTTGAATGTCTTCAATTTCCTCATTAGAAAAGCATTCCTTAATGTCAAACGTCTGCAAATTCAAAGCCCATTAAAAAATAAACTGACAAAAGAATAAAACTAATTTGTGTAAAATATAATTACCTTTTCAAATGATTCAAAAACGCCTAAAATAATGATTTTGTAAATATGGTTCATCACATAGAATCCGCACTCTAGGCTATCTATAGGTGGTCTACGAATCTACAAATGAAGAAAGAAGACCATAATGAGAAAGGAGGAATAGTTGTTCCAGAAAGTGTTTGGATTCAAGTTACTTACCTCTGGGCAAACCCAGTTGACCTTCTTTAGCTGATATGGGCGCTTATCCCCCAAGACTTGGTTAGTATCTAGAGCTCTACATTAAAATACATGCAAAAAAATTATATTATGTACTAATAAATATCACAAATCAAAGTTTTCACAAACACACTTACGCTTCAATCATGGTCATGAAATCTTTCCTCGGTTTATGCCATAATGAGCAAAACCAAGTGATGACATCCTTTAAGGGGAGATAACCATCAATTGCCAATAGATCCTACAAAATAAGGAATGGATTACATAAAGTCATAATATTATATTAATTATAATATTTTTCTTACCCATGATGATACGGTGCCAACATTTGCCCTTGTATTCTGAGATCCTAGATCCGATGTAGACTCTTATCTCATCTGTCTTGTTCCCTACATCTTGAATGTGTTGTAGGCATATGAATCCATACTTATCACTTATTCTCTTTAGGATGCAGGCGATGGAGATATCTATGATATTGCAAATACATGAGTTTTAAGAGTTCAATGTTTAGATATCCATCTAGAAATAAAAATATACTTACATAATCCATAATTGCAGAATTGATATGTTCAACATATCCTTCATCATGAACTCCAACAAATCTTTCTTGGGAATATAGAATTCATAGTCTTTGTCATCATCCACAATCCCTTTAACCATAAAAATCCTTATAGGACTCGTGATTTTCATTGTTGCCACACACAAACATGTCATCGGATCCATTTGGGGTTGGGACTGGGGAATTAAAGCAGGTTCCTTGGATAACACAATTTCATAATTAAGTAAGTAAGTAATGATTAATAATATATACTATACAAAATTTGAAATATGAGAAAAACACATGATAATAATAACATTTTTCATACCTTGGCTGGAACCACTTGGACCAATCTTCTTGGCAACAAAATAAAATTTTTGAGGGCTTGCCTAACCATCTGAACCTCATCATTAGGGTATGGTACTGGTGCATTCTCAACCTCAACTCGTTCAACTGACACCCTCACTTGATCTTCTTTGATTTGCTGGTGGTGGATGGTTGGACCCAACTTGTATATTTTGCCATAACCAACTAATTGCCTATGAGGATCCTCTAGATATAACTCACATGCTTCTCCAGTATCTTGGGTTGGAGGATCCTCTATTACTAGACTAGGAACACTACTCCCTTTTGTGCTATCAACTACAGGAGAATCGTTCCTCTCGTTAGGTGTGTATCGTGAAGGCATTTCCTAGGTGGCCAAAATAGACATCACTTCCTCCTTATAGCTATCATTTGTGTTGCCACTTGTGCTGCCACCTGTCTCAACACTACATCTTCCATCTCCTCCCTTGACATCATTCCTGAGCGATGGCATGAAGGTGGTCCAAAGTTCTCCCTAATGCCCACTCCTCTTCCAACTCCTCTCACACGGTCACTGTGCTCTTCTTTCCCTATAGCAATGGCCAAAATGTCCTTCCTTCCAATGGGAGTAAAGGTTCCCTGGGTGTACTGCTCTTGAAGAGAATCCTATAAAGCAAAACAACAATCATACTTAGCACTTGAATTGTTAAAGCAATAAAATATATTTGATTGATCCTAAATTACTTACAATCTTCTCTGCAACTAAACGGGCCTCCTTATAGACATACTCTCCTTCCTTTGTCAAATGAGCTAACTTCCATTTCTCATGGTGAGTGGGTGGAGATGGAGGAGAAATAACGATAGATGGGTCAGCTTGAGTGGCTTCTTCTCGCTACTTCAACTTCTTTTCCATAATCTTTTCCTCAAGCATGTCATAACCCCTATGGGACAATGTGTGGGGGTATAAATTTTTTGCTTGTATCTCTTTAGCTTTCTCTCTTTTCTCCTATTAACAATAAATGGTAAGTTAAGTTAAAAAAATCAATAAAAAATAAAATGATTTCATTTCCATATTCTTTTTTTACTAACTACAAATGTAGGATTCATACATTTTTTGTAAAAAGCATGCCACATCTCTTCATCAAGAAACTGATACTCCAAGCAAGGATTTTCGTCCTTCAAATGTCCAAAAATGTATCTAGAGGTGAGGCTAGTCTTGAAGGCCTTCCAATGCTCCTCTGCATATTGTATCAATTTTGTCCTCAACTTATCATTCTGATCATTAGCAATAAGCCTTTTCCCTTGTAGAACCAAGGACCACCTTTTATCAGCTGGATCAGTGACATAAAACACTTGTTTTGCTTATTATGCCATGATAAAGGGTTCTTCCTTATAACCTATCCTATTAAGATCTACCAATTTAAATCCTAGCTCATATGTTTGAACACCATTATTACTATCAACCCACTTACATTTGAAAACAAGAACTTTAAATTTAATGTAGTCAACCTCCCAAATGTCTTCAATAACCCCAAAATAAGATATGGCTGCCAATACAGGGTTTTTATCTTTTGAACTAGAAAATGCATTGATTCAACTACTACCATAACCCCACTATTTTGTATAGTGCTCTTGTCATCTTGGGCCTTTGTATAGAAGGAATACCCATTAATGCCATATCCACTCCAGCATATGATCTCAAATTGAGGCCCATCGGCTAACCATTTTATCATATCAGAAACATTATCTTCCTTCATAACTTGTTCATTGAACCATGATCTAAAAGTCCTGTTGTGCTTATTCACTAACCATTTATCATTCTTCCGAGGGTTTGTTGCCCTTATAATGCTTTTATGTGCAGCTAAGTAAGGCTGAACTTCATTAGTGTTATTCAAGATATATAGATGTGCTTGTAGCACTTCTTCACGACCCATGCTCTTTACTCGTACCCCACGTGTACCCTTACCTGAACCTTTTCCCTCATGGTGAGACTTAGGAAGTCCCACTGCTTCAACTTCAGACAAGTACTCGGTACAAAACTCAGTAGCTTCTTCCACAACATATCTTTCAACAATAGATGCTTTAGGCGGATATGGATTCTTCACATACCCTTTTATGATTTTCATGTAACGCTCAAATGGGTACATCCATCATAAATAAACAGGGCCACACAGCCTTATCTCTCTCACTAGATGAACAATTAAATGTACCATAATGTCAAAAAATGAAGGTGGGAAGTACATCTCAAGTTGGCACAATATAATAGCAGCATTATTTTCCAATTCATCCAATTTATGTGGGTCAATGACTTTGCTACATATGGCATTAAAGAAGCATAGTTTGGTTATAGTATGCCTCAACTTTTTTGGCAATATGTCCCGAATTGCCACTAGTAATAGTTGTTGCATCAAGATGTGGCAATCATGAGACTTTAAGCCTATTAATTTCATATCTTTCACTGAAACAAGTTTTTTAATATTTGAAGAAAACCCTTGGGGCACTTTAACACCATGTAAACACTCAAAAAAACTTCTTTTCTCATTTTTTGACAATGTATGACAAGCTGGGGGCAAATAATTCCTCTTGCCTACTTCTTGTGGAGCTAACTCCAATCGTATTCCCATTTCAACTAAGTCTCGCCTTGCATTCGTACTATCCTTAGTCTTGCCCTGTATGATGAGAAGCATTCCAATAATACTATCACACACGTTTTTCTCCACATGCATCACATCAACAATATGGAAGATCAAAAAAGATAGACCTCTTTTTCCATAATTTTTCTCAGTTGCAAGCTTTTGGGTCTTACCGAAGATAACATTAATGTCTTTCACCCGTTGATAAACTTGCTCTGCAGTTAATGCCTCTGGAGCAATTTCAATCTCTTACATGCCATTGAAAGCTTTTTTCAATCTACAATATGGATGGTTTTGTTTGAGAAATCTCCGGTGACCAAGGTAGACTGTCTTCCTTCCTAATGGCAGTTGTTTGTAGCATGTGCCTTCTTCACATATAGGGCATGCTGTATGCCCCTTAACACTATATCCTGACAAATTTCCATATGCTGGAAAGTCATTTATCGTGCAGAAGATCATGGCACTCATCATAAAAGACTCCTTCTGATATGCATCAAATACATCCACACCTTCCTCCCATAACATTTTCAAGTCTTCAATCAAAGGTCCCAAGTAAACATCTATGTTATTTCCTGGCTGCTTTGGCCCAGAAATCATCGAAGACAACATGTTGTACTTGCGTTTCATGTACAGTGAAGGAGGTAGGTTGTAAATCACCAACAAAATAGGCCATGAACTATATTGACTACTAAGGTTACCAAATGGGTTCATTCCATCCGTACAAAGCCCAAGCCTAAGGTTTCTTGGCTCATTGCCAAACTCAGGAAAAAATTGATCAATTGTCTTCCATTGAGGAGAATCAGCCGGATGTCAAAGATTTCCATCATGTATCCTCTCGTCTATATGTCATCTCAAGTTCTTTGCATCCTTTGCATTAGCAAACAAGCGCTTGAATCTTGGTATTATTGGAAGATACCATAACACCTTTGCGGGAGGCCCCTTAGTGGCTACATCACAATTAGCATCACCATTTTCCTTTACTTTGTAGTGTGATGCACCACATTTTGGACAAAGATGCAGCATTTCCATATAATATGTAGTCATTAGGGCAAGAATGAAATTTTTTATACTCCATACCCATTGGACACAAGATTTTCTTTGCCTCACAGTTACGATCCGATAGTTCATTACCTTCTGGAAGCATGTTTTTCAACAACTCAAGCAACTCTATAAAACTCTTATCACTCCACCCATTTCTCGCTTTCAAGTTGACCAATCTTAACACCACTGACAACCGTGTAAAAGTAGTGAACCCTGGGTACAAAGGCTTCTCTGTATCACTGCACAAGCGATCATATACATGTGCTCGCTCAAAGGCCTCTACTCTAACATCACGGATCATGTCTTCTAGTCGATCTTCCATATCCACATCAACTTATGCCTATTGTGATACACTTGGCATTTCTAATTCACTTTGCCATATCCATTCTGTATACCTCTTGTTGAACCTTTCACAAAGTACATGCTCTCTTATATTTGTAATGCTTAGTCGCCTCTCATTCAGACACTTTACACATGGACAATAAAATGTTCCATTATTATCAGGAATATTCTTTTTAGCAAATTCCAAAAACTCCTCCACCCCAATCTCATATTTATCACTCGTCCATCTAGCATTCATCCAACTACGATCCATGACTACCTAAAGGAGATTAGAGTTAACAAGTTATCTTCAATTATAGTACGAAACCAAGATGCATAGATCGAAACCATGATGATGAAACGACACTCTTCTAATCTCTTAAACTTAAGCTAACTCAAGTAATTCTCTAAAGATAAGATGTGTGTCCCCTCCCACCTAGTATGTGTGTCCACCACTTATGACAATCTTATACTTACATTAAGTAGGGAATGAAGCTTTAATACAATATGTTGATTAACAAAATCAATGAGGCATTTAAGAATTACATGCATATCAACATATTCCAGTATTTACACCACATCCACAATGATCAAAATATCCCCAACACTACTAGAAATTTCCTAGTATAATTACAGCCACCAACAATATATTAATGTTACTTAACTATGTCTAGTGATGTTTCATAAATAAAATAAGGCAATTAGACACCTTACCTCTAGTACCTTAAGGGAAAGCAATGCCTTTAACCTTTCAGATAAATCAACTATAGCAGTTTGTTTAGCGACTTGCTACTAGACTCTTTTGTCTATGCTAAACACTCAATCTCCTTCACCAACAATGAAATTGATTTAGATGCATAGGAAAAATTAAAAATGCATTATTCATAGAAAGGCAAGCAATAAATAGTGAATACAATGGATTAGTTTAATTATAATGATAGACACAAACACTTTTCTCAACTTGATAAACCTAACATAAGTATACTTCTAAAGAGGGGAGAAAATACACACTTGCCTTAATTCAAAAGAGGTCAAACAGATTCAGCATCATCACATTAATCATTTTTCCTCCTTTTCATGAAACCAATCAAATAAATATATTCTTTCACTTCCTAGAGAACAAGGATATGGTCCTTGGAAGGCTCAATTACGTTTTCATCTCAACAATTTCTACCATGGATGGACTATAATACAAAATTCAATGGCTTTCTCTTGGGTTTTGCTTGATACGTGAGTATCCTAATTTATAAAATAGCCAATGCAATTTTATAACCATAATAGCAATAAGAAGTTCACAGCATATTAGTTTCATACAAAAAGTGACATGTTCCAAACTATCAATCCAACCTAAACATTACTATGTAATAAGAAGAAATTCAAATAATTTTAAAAAAGAATTCTGACCACATGGGATATATATATATATGATTGCCAAACCCATCTTTGAAAAACAAAAACCAAATTTACTCATTTTTTTATTCCTTTATTGTGACTAAACATAGAAAAAAAAACTCCTTGATCTCGTTCCCTTAGCTAGAAATCAATTCAAACTTGTGAAAAATGGAAAGATTACTCAAGTGTGTGTCTGTGTTCATTTATATAAGCATTCTTTTAAGTAAGAAAGAAGTAATAGAAGCATTAGGTTGACAAAATGAATGAAATTACAAAAAAGACGGTAAGGATGAAATCAATGTTGGAGAAGTAAATGGATTAGAAGATATGGAGATGGATGTGATAGAAAATAAAATTATAGGACATGATGGAGGACTTGTCATAGAAAATGATATACATGTGGACTTATTCCTTGCTTTGATTACAACTACGCCTAGCCCATCCTCTTCTTCCTCTCACATCTCAACATGGAATCTCATTCAAACTACATATGCTTCATTCATTCATTCCCAACTCGACACCTCTTTCTCCGCCCCCCTCCTTTTTATTTTTTGAAAAATATATGCCAATTTTATTACTACTGTTAATTCACACTCACTAATCGCACATTCAGTTTGTCAAATGTATTTTTTTTAATACGTGACTCCAATAAGCTTGACCATATTTAGAGCATGTTATACTTACGGATCTAGCATTCAAACATGACTTCATCATTTGATTAGACTTTAAGCAAAGAGAATATGAGTTAGACTTGCATAGTTAAAAAAAAATGCAAGGCTAAATACTTTGTGTGTGTTGCATGCGCTCAGAAAAAATTGGATTGAAATAAAAATAAAATTAAACAAAGATGATTTTGTAAATAAAATATGTCTTTTGAGTTTTAAAATGACAAAAATCATTAAAAAACAGTTGCAGTTATATCATGATAATCAAAATATAAAGAGATAAGCCAAATATTCTACCAAGAAAAAAAACAGAGAGAGACAATCAAAAGTCTTTATTCTTTGTACGGTTAGTGGATTTGGTGACTCATGACTCATGAGTGAGACTTTCTTTTGTGAAGGTTGGGCCTGTCCTTAAGATAGGCTTGAGCATAAGTGAGTCAAAATGAAAAAAAATATTGAACCTTGAACTTCTATTCGTGGGCCTTCACTGGTCATACCATTGCCATCTTTGTACTATACTAGATTTGTGTAAAAAAACAAAAGCAACAGCAAGTAAATCTCAGAGCTGTCTTCTTTTGAACATGACAATTAGGAAAGGAAAAAAAAAAAAACCAAGATTCTCAGGGTGGGTAAGTGCTTCTATCATTGATAGTTAAATAACCTATGTTTGATCTCAATATTCTACATATAGTGACATTGATTCATATATATATATAACATGCTTAATTCAGTTACATGTCCTAATCCAAGTTTATATATATATATATTCCACATGTACATGGATACCAACACAAGGAAACAAAAGTATAAATAAGTAAATAAAAGTGAAGTGATTGCCATATGAATCATTTTTAAATATACATGTATCAAATCTCACATCTCAGTTGGTTAGATTGGACATGAATTGGATAGTCTAGCTAAATTTTATTAATTTGTTTGAATATATTTTACTAGAAAAATAGTTAAATCAAATTATTATAATTATTTTAAGTTCTAATTTATATTTTTTAGAAATGATGTGATGTGGGGATCTAGAGTCAACAAAGCTAAAAAAGAAATTGAGCAGACAAAGGACTTAATAAATAGGTTAGGTGCTGGAGCAAATTCTGGCCATGCTTCATCAGCTGAGAAGGTAGTTAAGATCTTTTGATGGCCCAAAGTGCTTTTATTTATTAAGGGACATGATGCTTCTTTTTCTTTTTCCTTTTTTGATGTGAATAAGTGAAAGATACTTCTTTAATTTGGTTTTATTAGCAGTTATGCAATTATCACCTTTAATGATCACTAACAACTGGGCGCCTGTGTTTACTACTAAGATCAGTTGCATATCCATGCAGCTGATTCAAATTATATTGCTTTGTTGCATATCAATTGGGTTTATTAGCATTTAATTTTGTTGCTCACGTTGCATTTCCTTTTTGTATATCAATTTCACCATTTTGCATCAATACTTAGACTTCTTAGTAAGAATAATGCACAGAACAATATCCAAAAAATAGGGCACTTCCCATCCAAAAAGAGAGACAATTTTAAAAAAAGAAAAAAAGCTGTAAAGTTCTCTATAAAATATAACAACTGGACATCTATTAGAACTCGAAAATATTATTCCACCAGTCATGCTAAAAATCCTATTAAAGAAACTTGATAGGAAACATATAAGAACTGCATCGAAGATTTTTCAAAAAAGAATAAAAATGGGGGTGGAGAATCCATACCATACAACATGAAACCAGGTTTGGCCACCTCAAACTCACGGGCACGAATTATCTGATCAGGATGCATCATATTGGTGATGCCTTAGAACCAACAAACCTAAGGGGTAAGCAGTTGAGCGTATATATTCCTTCTGGGATATTATCAAGCTTCAAGCCTTCCACAAGAATGATTTCCTGATACATGTGGGCTTCGTTATCACATTGCTTATTGATGCAACAAAAAACTGTTAAACATTCTTGTCTATACAAGGAATATTGAGGAAACATACTAGTACACATCCCATCCTTATCAATACAAGTCTAGAAACTGTTGGAGTTCAAGATTATAGACTAAACCAAAACTACGGATAGCCAATGTACCTTGACTCATGAGATCTGATGTTTTCTTTTCATTAGAAATAAATTATGGGATGGACAATTAGCTAGTGAATAGTGAAAAGTTACGCGTGCATGAATTAGCATAATAAGAGAAACATTTTCTTACCCTGCCCTCTAGAAAGACCTGATGTGATTGAACCAAGTGATCATAAGTAGCAGCGGATAAGTAATCAACTCCTACAGGGCATTGCAGAAAAGTGAAATAGGTGTGATGATAACTTTTGCGAGAAAAGAAACCAAAAATATGATAAGGTGAATCAAGTAGCCCCATATCACCATTATGTGGAACTATCTTAACTAAGGAAAGAGAAGAGTGGAAAAATGATGATAAAATAGACCAAATATTTATGAAATATTGCATGACATCTACAAAACACCTTATAGTCATAGTAAGAAAGAATAGCATTGTCTGCATGTGCAAAACTAGACATGGACTCCAATCATCTGAGTTAGGGGAAATGATAAAGAATATGCCCTTGAGAACCCAAAACTTTTTAGAGATTTAATTTGTGATCTCAGCCTTCCTAAGGAAACAATTGGTCCACACAAACATACAACGTAGTTATTAATTTCTCTAGCAAGTTTGTAGTGGAAAAGGAACTTATATCTGAACTATATGCAGTATTCTAATAATATATCTGAACAGAGCATGGAGAAGAAGACATAGCAAAAATAAATTGGAAATATATTCATTAAGCACAGCATAATTGACATACTATATATCCTAATTTCTTTCCTTTAGCCATTATATTCCTTCCTATAAATTCCTTGAGGACTACAAATAAGTCACATGTAACAAAGACTAGACATTTTAACCAGAGTTTTAGGTAAGAAAAGGTTTTAACTTAAGACAATAGTATATAGGACACTATAAGCCCGATCCATCAATACATGCTCCCCATAATCCTGAAGGAAAGGCCCATTGGCAAACTTGATATGATTCTTTTTTGAATGAGAAACTTAATAAAATAATTCTTTAAAACCACAATATTGTTTAGATAGAATTCTTTCGAACTAGCTACATCCTTTGACAAAAAGTATCTGTTTCCGCCTTTGACTTTATTCTTTCCCTCAAAATCTACAGAAAATATTCAACTCCATCTTTAAACTCAAATCACAGTAAAATTAAAGAACATGAGAATGAAGCATTCTTATTCGCCATCTATGGTGTTCACCTTGTAGTTATACTAGTGATTCTGACAGGATGGGTCAAAGAGATCAAGGGCTCCGATTTCACGGTCAGTGTAGCTACCATAGATGACATCCAAAAGGCTTTTGCAAAGAACAAGCTCACCTCAACTCAGCTGGTTGATTTCTACTTGGAGAGGACCAGGAGGTTTAATCCCATACTTCGTAGCATACTGGAAGTGAATCTGAATGCCAAAGCTTAAGCAGAGGAGGTCGATCAGTGGAGGAGGGAATGGGTGGGTGAGTCCTCATGAGGACCACTCCATGGGGTATCGGTGCTGCTCAAGGACAACATTGCCACCAACAACAAGCTTAACAACACCGATGGGTCCTACGCCTTGGTCGAATCAAAGGTGACGAGGAAGAAGACCAAACACTCTTCTCATTGTATGGTCACAATAACTTCGAAATCCCAAGACGTAACCTACGGCAAGGAAGAAATGACAGCAAATGAAGTTAAACAAGTCATGGGTTATGTGCGGCTGTGCAAGAGGAAAAGGAAAAAGAAGACTCACAAGGAAAGAGACTGACGACGGCTATACAGAAGGAGTGGATTGTGTTTTGAGAGCTAGATATTTTCCACAATGCGGGAGAGGTAGGGTTATGTCGAAAATGAAGCAAAATGGTGGGGAAGTAAAAAGCTGATTTTTTCATAACGCGAGGAAATTCTTTAGATCAGAAGGTTTTGCCATTAGATCTAAAAAAGCAAAAAAAATTTATGTATATTGTTTTATCTTTTAGATCGGTGTGTTTTTTCCACTTATCTAGAAGATATTTTATACATCGGTTATTTTTATAACTGATCTAGAAAGTCTCACACTTCACAATTTATTTACAAAAATACCACCAGTCACATTTTTTAGGTCTATTATTTTTACCCGATCTAAAATCTAGATGTTAAAAGCTTTTTTTGTACTAGTGTTCTCTTTCATCAATCCCCATGAAATTGGAGCACATAAAGGATGTAAGTATATGGAACAAACACGTGTTGTATTAGATTTGTTTGAAGCTAGAGCAGCAGATGATATGTTGTTCTTGGCACCATGTAATGTTGGGTGAGTCATTTATTAAATTTCCAATTATGAATACTTTCAATGTGGAATATGCTTAGAATTTGTTAATGCAAGATTTAAATTTTTTAGGGAGCACTGGATATTAGTTTCTATGAATCCTTTAACTGTAACAATATATTACATGGATTCCAAGCATGTAGAGCCAAAAGCCCATAGAGAAATGCAAAAGTTATTTAATCTGTATCCATATATATGCTTTATTTCTTTCTTATTATGTGTCTATATTTTCTCATGTCATTATATTTTAATTAGTTTTTTTTTACTAATTATTCTTGTTAGAGCATTGAACGCCTTTCGAGGAAGCCATGGATTGTGGATACAAACTAAAGCGAGATCCTACAAATGGACAACAATACAAGTATTGATATATTTAAATTTAAGCAATTATTGTGAATATTTTTATTGCATGCATAAATTGATCTGATCTTATTGTCCTTTTAGTACCCATACCAACCAGATGAAATTTATTGTGGATATTATGTTATGAAATTTATGAGAGATGTCATTACACATGGCCAATCCATCATCCCTGACACTATGTGTGTACTTCAACTATATCTTATATTACATGAGTTTTTAATTTTACCAAATTCATTTAACCAACTGTATGTGATGCTTCATTTTGCAGTATTTTTCTAACACATATCGTGTTTCCTACTCCAAAGAAGACATATAAGAAGTCATAGAAGAATGGGCGAAGTATGTGTTAAAATAGTGTAACTTATATAATGTTTATAATATTTGAGACATTTTTTAGAGATATTTTGTGGTTTAGAAATATTTGTTTTGTGACCATTAAACATTTGGAAGTTAATATTAATAGATAAGTAATGGATATCAACTTTTTTTTTTTGGAAAAAGCATGTACTCTTTAATTTCTATAAATATCTAATGAAATTCCTAGAATGGTTGGATTATCATTTGCTTTTGTATTGTCATATTATTGAAATGGTTGTTGAAACAAGGACTGCAAGGAAAAAATGAAATTTTAAAAAAAGAAATATGCACATTCGGAAACGTTTAAGTCTAAGAAGCGTGTCCAAATACTAATATTCGGACACGCTTCCCATATAGAAACGTTCCTGAAAAGCGGTGTTTGGGTTTAGGGTTTACAACTAGTAAGCATGCCATCAAACTGGTATTCGGGAATTTTTTCTACATGGAAAGGTGCCTGAAGATAGGTATTTGGAAACAATTCCATTAAAAAGTGAAGTATTGCCTAATTTTTCTGGAATAGTCACATATGGAACTCTTCAAAAATATTCCTGAAGCCGAAAATTAAATGTCCCGGAAGCCCATTTCTATAGTATTGTTGATATGCATGCTTACACGGCTAGTAACTTTTCTAACTCTACTCCGAATATTGATGTGAATTGTAACACCCCTTATGATATTGTTTTGGCATTGTGTTCAGAACCGAAGGAAACATGACGAAGGAAAGTTCAAGTGGAGTCTAAAAGAGCTCCACGTCGCGGTGAGAAGTAAGGCCGCCACTATGAAAGAGTGTGTCCAGTGGCTTTTCTGGCTAAAAACTGGTGGAGCCGCGGTGAAATGTGCTGAAGCCGTGGTAAGAGTCGGGTTTCTGATTTAAATCAGGAACAGTTTGGTCAGTCGGACGGGAAGCAAAGAAAGAAAATGTAGGAAGCAACAAGGAGCTTTGCTAGGGTTTGAGTTTTCCGGCATCTATGAGTGATTTTCAAATCTTGGAAGTTTGGATTCAAGTTGGTAAGTGATTTCTACTCCTCCCTCTCTATTTTCTTCGGTTATGAGTTTGGATCTTCAGTTTTGGCCGAAATCCACTGATTGAAATGGATGAAATGGGGTTAAGGAAGTGTGTTTTGGTATCCTTGTTGCTTGGATGTGAGTTTTGAAGGGTGTATGTATGATTTGAGGTTAACCCTATGTTGTTTTCGGTTAGGACTCTTGAGGATCCAAAGTGTATGTGGTTAAGTAGTGTTTGAATGGTCCCTAAGAGCTTATTGATGCATGAAAGGGGTATTGGAACCCTGGGTTAGGCCTATAGTGATTGAATTATGGAATTTGGATTTTTGGTATATTGTATTAATTGAGGAATTATGATCTGGTTAAGGTTGTTTGGCTGCTCGGAGAAAGCTAGTCATGGGATTGGTGTTCAAGAAAGCTTATGGAACTCATGTGAGCGTGGTATTGACAACCTGCGGTAATCGGGTGTTTGTTTGTACTATATTGTTTACATTGTATGATAGTATGTATATTTGTGTATATATGCATGTTTCTTTCATACCACTATATTGATGTGTTTGTGTGTATTATATAGTTGTATGCGCACAGCTAGATGATAATTATGATGATGATTGGAGATGATAATATTGACATGACATGACATGATGCATACATGACATTATGATGATTATATATGATGATACATGAGCATCACCATATGGCATTATGAGATTGCGATCTATGGCAGATTGGGTGGTGATGTTATGATGACGATATGATGTATGATGATATATATATATGTTTGGGAGGATAAGGATGGAATATATAGATGTTAGGGAGGATAAGGATGGGTTATATATGTTAAGGAGGATAAGGATTGAATATATATATATGTTAGGGAGGATAAGGATGGATTATATATGTTAGGGAGGATAAGGATGGGATCCCTGCGAGGGCGACATGCATCCCACTCATTTCACATTGCATTCATGAATTGTGTGAGATATATGTATATATATGTGTGTGTGGTTGTTCCCGGTTACTGAGACATTGTCTCACACCCCTCTCCCATGAACTAACCTTTCAGGTGCCGATTCTGGCACTAGTCCTGAGAAGCCAAGGAAGTAGCAGCGGACGTGAGAATACTAGGTCTATGTAGTTTGTGTGTGTAATTTGGATTATGTATCATGCACCAAGTAGGATAAAAGATTTTGTATTTAATGTATGTCATTGTAAAGATTGTTATAGGCAGATGTATGTATGGTTATGTATGTGGTAATGTGTTGTATGTGTTATGTATGATCAAGGTGGAGTTAGGCCTTGTTGGTGTGTTTTAGGGCCTGTAGCCCGTTTTGTCAAGTTGAGGTTCAAGGGGGTCAAATCTTAGAGGAGTGGTTCCTTTGGAGTGAAACCTCTTTGGACAAGTTAGTTTGAGGGTTTTGGACCTGTCAGAATGGTCTTTGAGTGACCATTTGCCTTTGGTGGCAATTGGGGGTTGTTAGTGGTGAGTTTTGGTCAACAAGTGACCAAAATGGTGTTAGGGGTCTAGAATCTCCATACAAAGTTGGATTAAGATGAAGTTAGTGTCTATGGATAGGTTGGGACTAGATTGACTTGTAGGAGTCAGAATCAAGTCAATCAGAGGTCGAAGCATGAAGTTATGTGTGTCGGAAGTTCGCCCCGGAATATAGAAGTTGCTGATATAGAAAATCAACAGGGGGCGTCGCGGTGCCAGAGAGCCTAGTGGCGATGTAAAACAGGGAAGGTTTGGAGCCACAGCGATACTGTAGCAGCTGCGGCCCCAGCCTAGTTTTTGGTGTTATTTGGTTCGTTTCTGCTGTTTTGAAGTTTTGAGAAATTGTTTTGAGACGTTTAGGTTGCGTGTGCTTGGATTTTGAAGTTTTTGGTCAAGTCTGGAGGTGTTTGGAGGTAGGGTGTTACATGAATGATATTGGCTATTGTACACACTAATAATTATACATATATACCTATAAACATGACAAATATTGTTACATTTATGATTATTGTGCTTACCCATGATCTACCTTGTATGGATACATGTTATGCTAGCATTATGGTTTATGGCATGAGTTAACATGTTAACATGCATTGGGTATTGTCATTGGTTGTACATTATTTATGCATGTTATTGTTGAGTAATGATGCTCTAAGTACCATGTGGTATGCCGAACTACTGAATAGCACATAAGGCTTTGTATTCAACTGGCAAGGCTTGTGATATCCCCATCACTAAGGACTCAGATGGTTATGGATTTAGGAGTGCACATTCTCTAAATAGTCACCAATTCAAGTGGTTCAAGAAAAGAAGAGACATGGTCCAACCTTTAGTATTACCTTTGGCTACGTCATGACTAATTGGAAGAAAGCTTGGTAGTAACCCTGGAATCGGATATCATGGGTTATTGGAAGGAGACTATCTATTGGTATTACCTTGTGATGGTAACTAACCCATGATTCTAGCCATGTATCGATGGGACTTGTATTTGCATATCATGTACACTACATTCATTAGGAGTATTTGTATAATTATAGCTTTAAAATTTTGAATTATTGTTATTGCATTACCCCTGGTTATTGAGATGTATATCTCATCCCATAGCTAACAATTCCTTGTGAATCCAATACTAGCAAGGAGAAGGTTAAGGAGGCCTAGCATTCTTGGAATTGAGAGTATACTTGTTGTTTTGGGTTAGAGAGCCCGTTGTGGTCTTTTGATGTTTTTTCATTACTGAAGTCCCAAGTGTAGTAATCATGTGGTACCTTATGTAACTTGTCTGTATGCTTGTTGTCCCCCTGGATCTTGTGTTGTGCAGACACTTGTTTATGGTTCTTTAATCCTATGGATAGTTGGATCACGTTGGCTAAGTGATATCGCTAATGTATTTGTGTTTGATATTGATTGTGGAGCATTTGTGTCTTGGGAGTTGAACAGGTAATCGTGCAATTTTTTTAGGCCATAGAAATCTAGCAATTTAATTTAGCATAGTTGTCGGGTAAAATTTTTTTTATTGCAGTTATTCTATGTTTACTGTAAAAAAGGCTGGGGAAATGCAGCTATGAGAACTAACATTTCAATTGAACTTTGTCTGCCAACAAAATTGGGCAATTTGTGTGATGGACTTGTTGGGGATGTAATTTGAGCTTTTAATTAATTAAGGCCCTTGGCTTCTTATTTGAGCCATAATTGAAATATTCAGTCGAGTGATAAACTAATCGACTTTTAACGACAATTGTCACCAAAAACAAATTCCATTCGTCCGAAAAAACATTAGGTCCGTGTCAAAGTGGACAAATCTCTTTAAGTACGCTGTTTGATATAAACCACATCCTATGCATTTAACATTTTGATTGCTTAAGGAATTTTGTTCGCAATGTTTATTCACCCTCATATTTTTACTCTCATACATGGTACCCAAAAAAGTCAATCGAAACCAATTACTATAAAAAATATTAATAGCATCTAGTTAAAGTTAAAAAAATTATAATAATATAGATTATAATGTATTTATATATTTAATATTTTTTTCAGGTATATTAAATATGTGTAGTTATAAATTAAAGCCCCAACTTTCAATTGTTATAGATTCAACATCTCTCAAGTTAAAAACAAATGGATTGAAAATAAAGACATAGTTATTATAGTATTATATACATTGAAGAAGAGTGGTTTGTGGAATACGAATCACGTTATATTGAAGAAGCTGTATGCATGTCTATACACACACACACACACACACACACATATATTAACATCGTCATCACTTATAGTGAAACTCTTAATATGCGGTGTGTGTGTGTATATATACATATGACGAACTGGACAAATGATGACAGGAGAGTGGTTAGTGAAATACGAATCGTTTGATTGACGAAGCTCTCTCTCTCTCTCTCTCTCTCTCTCTATATATATATATATATAACATTCTCTTGTGATCACTCAATCACTCATCGTGGACCTCTTAATATATTAGTTTCATGAGATATACTTATATAAATTTTATATTTTATATTAAGATCTTGTTACCTACATTAGTTTGCATCAAATTATTATAATTTTTTTGGTTTAAAATTTAATAATAAATTTATTATATATATATAAATTCTATTCTATATATCTATAGTTTTGTTGGTGTATTTTATGTTTTATTCTTTCTTCATTATTATTCGTCTTATTTTTCTAGTTAATTTAATTTTATGAGATTCATAAGCTTGGACAAATTAATTACTGGCTTGTGCAATTTTCAATCTTTGATTATTTATTTTATTTCACTACAGAACTGAGAACTCTAGATTATTAAAATTATATGAAATAGACAAGTTTATAAATTTGGAACTTATGGAATAGTGACTTTGTATAAATTTTATACTATATAGTACAACATAATTATCTCTTGTCATTAATGGGTACAATTTTTAGTTTAGTAATGAAAAACCTGATATATATATATATAAAGAGTATTTATACATAATTCAAAGTTTATTAAATTACTGAAATGTAATTTAAAATTCAAAAATATTATTTATGAAAAAAATGAAGTGCGATAAATTAATTAATTAATAAAAAATAATGCAAAAGACTAGAAATTTATATAAACAGAGGACGAGATGTTTTTTCCTCAACTTTGTAAAATTGATTCATCTATATAATTAAATTAATAATTTAGTAATACGCCCTGTTTATATTATGCTCCCATATCTTTCAAAATCTAAATATGTTAGCCCCGAAATTATTAAAAATATTCATACTTTTTTGATGTAATTATTTTGTATCTCTAATATTAAGTTAAATTTAAACATTGTTGGGTTCAAATAAGTAGTTCTCCCACTATAGTTTTTGACATCCACAATGCTCGAGATTCATACATGTTTTATTTGTTTTGATATTTAACTTTCTAAATTTAACTCATTAAATTCGGAAGTTGAGCTTAAACGAATTTTAAAAAAAAAAGTTTCTTAATTCATTTTATATAAATTGGAATGAATTATGCAGCTATCTTTTCTTTTTGGACAAGAATAATCTAGTTATCCATTACATATATATATTATGCACTAATACCGATACGAGTATCAGATATAAGATACAACAAATCTTAAAATTTTAGGATATATGTATGAGAGATATACATATAAAATAATGTGTATATTAAATATATTAATGCATAAAAAATAAAATAACTATAAAAAATTGAGTTTTAAATTAGTATTTTAATAGCAAAATAAAGATATCTAAACCAAGATCATATAAAGAACTTTCATAAAAATGAGAAACAAAAATTAGAGTTTTTTTTAAAATAATTTTAATGTTCAAAGTTTGTCTGTCAGAGAGCAGTTTTGAAACTTAAATCACTCTTGATCTCAGATGAACTTTAACATAGTTTTTGACGAATTTCTTCTATTTTCTCAAGTTTTGTTTTGTTTGAAATTCGAATTTTGAAGACTCAAAGTTCGTCTGTTGCAAAGAAGCATCTTTTAGACTTATATGAAAATTCGAATGTTGGAAGTTCAAAATTTGTCTGTCAGAGAGCATTTATCAAACTCAATTTCATTTTGATTTCAGATGCACTTTACCATAGTTTCAGACGAATTTCTTTGGTTTTTACAAACTTCATTTTACTTGAAATTCGAATTTTGAAAGTGTGAAGTTCGTCTGTTACCAAAAGGCCTCTTTCAGACTAGATGAAAAGTCGAATTTTGAACAACCAAAATTCGTCTGACAGAGAGCCATCTCTTTAGACTTATTCAGTTTTAGCTCGAAATTCGAACTTCTAAAGGCAAAGTTCGAATTTCCAACTTGACAGTTTAGCTTAAACTTTCAACCTTCATCTGTTTGTGGGTGTTTTTCAAATATTTAAAGATTTAACATAAAATCAAAGTTTGAAAACATCTTCTCTTCAAATCAAAATCTTTTACCCAGTCATAACAAAAACTAAAGATCCTACAAAAGATCTAACAGCAAGAACTCAGAAAATCCTTACTTGAGACAGCTTTGATCTCCTTTGATATCTTCAATCCAAGCTCTTGAATGTTGGTTTGGAATCATCAAAACTCTTGATTCAACATTCTCCCCCTTTTTGATGATGACAAAACAACTTACAAACTGGATTAGTACTTAGGTTTGCCTTCACAAGCTCCCCCTCAACATATGCATAAGATATCAAAACAACAGATTAAGTGAAGAGATTTAAGGCACAAAACATTGCAACAAAGGGATCCATTCATTTAATCAAGAGTTGCTTGTGCAGAAACAAATTAAGCAAAGTTCAAACATCAAATCCAAAACACAAATACACAAAATACAACAAGAGGACTTAAGCCTAATCTCCAATCATTTCTTCTTGGACTTGGTCTTCTTGCTGTAGGATTTCCTTTTCCCTTTCCCAGATTGCTTAGCAGCAGGCTTTCCAGTTTGCCCAGACTTCTCCCCCTTTTTGACATCATCAGGAAGGCCAACAAAATCAGCCGGAGGAGGGATTTGAGAGACAGAAGTAGCACGAAGGGGCACAGGAGCAAAAGGGATTTCAGGATCAGCTGGGGGCTCAGTGCTTGTCTCCTCGTCAGAGATTTCCAGCAGTTGCTGCATTGCCTGTCTGAAAAGAGCTAGTTGAGCTCTTTGTTCCTCTGTAAGTCCATAAGCAGCAAGAGAAGAAGAAGCTGGTTTAGTAGGAGGAAACATTTCTTCCAGCCTTCTCCTCTGAGCTTCCAGTAGAGCATTGTGAGCAATGGCAACATAGTCAACAACAGGTACAAGGCTCCTTTCTTCAGTGCTCACTTCTTCTTGCATAGAGGAGGTTAAAATGGCTGCAACCAGTCTTTCAACTTGCTCAGATTCTTGAATTGACAAAATTGATTCCTGAGCATCTCCTAGCATGGGCTCATGACGGCTTGTATCTTGGAGACCTTCTTCTTCCAATCCATAGTCCAAGGGTGGACCAGGACTTGGTGTTCTCATTGCACCAGCACCATCTATATCATCATCATCATGGTCAGAGGAGGCAATTTCAAAGGGACTTGGAGGCACAGGGGATGGAGACAAAGTAGGCTTAGGGACACCAGGCTGAGGTGGAGCTGAAGTGGTAGGAATTGCATTTCTTATCTCTTCATAGGCATCAGCCACCACCTTCATATTCATAGCCAACTGATGGATCTGATCTTGTAGATGAGCAAATTTGGCATTTTGCTCATCTCTAATGCTAAGAATGAGTGTTGACAGATTGTCAAACAACTCAGTGACCTTTGTTGGCTTGGCCCGTGAGGAGGAAGTGGAAGGAGGGTGAGTAGGCCTGGAGGGAGATGGGATTGGCTGAGAAGGCTGAGGTACAGATCTGCCAGGGGCCTCAGAAGTTCCTTCTTGTTGGAGGGATGCATCAGCCACAAAGAACAAGTCTTCAGATTTTCCTGCTCCCTTTCCAACCCATCATCCTTCATCTCTTTCAATGCCCATCCTTTGCAGTTCCTCCTCTTTGAATGCCTCAGTAAGTTTCCCTTTCCCCTTTTCAATGTGTTGAATCCTAGCATGCTGCAGGATTCTTGAAATAATTGCAGCATAGGGGAGTGTGGAATCCTTCCTCTGATCCCTTGCCTTTATCATTCTCTGGAGGATGATATGACCCATGTTAATCAGCTTCCCACGTATGATAGCAGTCATCACATGAGCCTCTACCCTTGTTATCAAATTGAAGCTGCCACCCTTGTGGAATATGATCCTGGACACTATGTAGTGCAGAATCCTAACTTGTACACTTAGGTCTGTGGGCTTCAACAGATTTATTGTTGGCCTGTTCTCCCTTCTCCTGAATAAGGTGTCCAAGATGGTGCTCTCTTTGTAGTTCAGAAAGGATCCACCTTCTTCATCAGCTGTGCTTGCCTCATCCATATATCCAGAGGCTGTGATGTCAATTTTCAGCCCATCTTGTCCTAGGATTTCCAGCACTTCATTTATTGTTTCATCAGCAAGCCAGATGGTCCTTGATCTCAAAGTGACCTCCCATTTCTTTTTCTTGCTGTTATATTGAAGAGAGGCATACCAAGTCTTCACTACTTCATCATCATATTTTTCAGCAATTTCCAACAGGTTTTTGTATCTTATCAACCATAATGCAGCATCAAAGTTGTTGGATATCAAAAATTGCTCCATATTTACACAGTAAGGCTTGATTACCTTTTTGCTGGAAAACTTGGCAGAATACTCTTCTTAAATCTCATGAGTGCTCCAAAGTGGCAGTGTAGTAAGCTCAAATTCTCCAAATTGTGTAGAAGAGGAGGAAGCCACAGCAGCAGTATCAGCTGAAGGAACCACAGCTTTTGATGAGGAAGGTCCAGTTTTCTGTGAATCTGCCTTGGATGATGATTTCTGGCATTTAGAAGGGGTAGCTTTACTGGGTTCGACCTTTCTCTTGGATTTCTCTCCTTCCTTTGTAGCATATTGAGATTTAACCGTTCTTTTTGGCCGAGTTCCAGCTTGTCCTGCTCCAGGGATCTTTACTCTCGCCATTTCTCAGTGGAATGATGCAGAATGTGGCTGAGAATGGGTTTAGGGGATGTGAATGGAAGTTTAAACGGTGAAGAATGACGGTTTTTGGACAGGAGTTAAGAGGTTTAAAGAGAGAATCAGAACAGACTTAGAGAGGTTACAAATAGGGTTGCGTCTGTTCTGCGGAAAATCGTTGCATTTAACGTGTGTAGCCGTCTGATAGACAAATTTTGATGGGTCAAAATTCGAACTTTGGGCAGTTACAAGTTAAACCGTTCAGAACAGCTTACTGACAGACAAATTTTCATCCTCAAAGTTCGTCTGACGGTGGCTTGAAACAAGCAATACAAGCACAACAGACGAATTTTGTTCCACCAAAGTTCGAATGTTAAAAAGAAAAAGGCAGGCATCAATCAAACTATCAATCAACAGACGAATTAAACATGCAGAACTGCATCTTTGAAGAATTCAGCATGAAGGACATGATTCAACAGATGAATTTTGAGCTGAAAATTCAAATTTTTCAACTTTTGTAAAGATTGTCCAACATTCGTATGTTAAGAAGTAATAATTTGCATAACAGTGATAGACAAACATAACTTTGAAATTTCTGATTTTGAAAATTCGAACTTTCAAGCTTCACCAGATGAATTTTGAGGCATTACAGAGAACTGTTCCAAGGTATAACAGGCCGAAGTTCGTCTGTTGGTCAACTAAAATTCGAATGTTGACCATGTTGACCAGTTCAAAAACACATATTATCAATGAAATTCATCTAGCAATCAAACAACATACAAATTTCAGCCTTAAAACTTACAGAATGAATCCATAACTTAGAATAATTGTCATTCTCTTCACTTTCTGGTTGATCCAATCTGGAGTTCTCCAGTCTTTCAAACTTTTTAGCCATTGATTTTCACAAGGAGCACCTGTACCTAAAATTAAACATACTCCGATGCTCAAGTTAGAATTGATTTTAATATTGAAAATTCTGAAGACAGAATTGCACATAAATATCTTACAGTTCATTGGGGTTTACCATTCCCAATTCTCTCCTTATTTTGCAAAGCCTGTCTTCTGGCGGAGGTTTTGTGAGTATATCAGCAACTTGATCCTTTGTTGGGATGTACTCTAATCTGACTTCTCCTTTCAGAACGTGATCTCTTATGAAGTGGTGCCTAACTTCAATATATTTCGTCCTTGAATGCATGACAGGATTCTTGGTGATATTTATAGCACTTTGGTTGTCACACATGATTGGTATCTCTTTTATTTGAACCTCAAGATCTTCAAGCTGTTGTTTCATCTAGATGACTTGGGCACAACAGCTTCCAGCTGCAACATACTCAGCTTCTGCAGTGGATAAGGCCACACTGTTTTGCTTTTTGCTGAACCATGAAACCAGGGATCCTCCAAGGAACTGGCAAGTTCCACTTGTGCTTTTTCTGTCAGTTTTAGATCCTGCAAAATCAGCATCAGTGTATCCTTTGAGGTCTTCTCCATTGCCTTTTGGATACCAAAGACCCATCTGTGATGTTCCAATAAGATATCTAAAAATTCTTTTCACAGCTGTTGCATGGGATTCTTTGGGGCATGATTGGAACCTTGCACACATGCAGACACTGAACAAAATGTCAGGTCTACTTGCAGTTAAGTATAGCAGGGATCCAATCATTTTTCTGTATTGAGTAATGTCAAACATCTTCCCATTCTCATCCATGTCCAGTTTAGTTGCAGTAGCTATAGGTGTTCCCATTGGCTTGGCATTCTCCATTCCAAACTTCTTTAGCAGCTCCTTTAGATACTTGGATTGACTAAGAAAGATACCATCACCTTGCTGTTTAATTTGCAATCCAAGGAAGAAGTTGAGTTCACCCATCATAGACATCTCGAATTCTCCCTGCATTAACTCAGAGAATTTCTTGCAAAGAGTTTCATTAGTAGCACCGAAAATGATATCATCAACATAGATTTGAACAATTAGTAAGTCTTTATTTTCTTTCTTAGTAAATAAGGTTGTGTCAACTTTGCCTCTAATGAACCCCTTATCAGTTAAGAAGTTGCTTAGCCTCTCATACCATGCTCTAGGGGCCTGTTTTAAACCATAAAGAGCTTTCTTCAATTTATAAACATGGTTTGGTTTTGTAGAATCCTCAAAACCTAGAGGTTGATCTGCATAAACTTCTCCCATGATATATCCATTCAGAAAAGTACTTTTTACATCCATTTGATATAATAAAATATTTTTCATGCATGCATATGCTAGCAGTATTCTTATAGCCTCTAGTCTAGCTACTGGTGCAAAGGTTTCTTCAAAATCAATACCTTCTTCCTGATTATACCCTTTAGCAACCAATCTAGCTTTATTTCTGATTATTGTGCCAGATTCATCAAGTTTGTTTCTGAAAACCCATTTAGTACCAATAACATAATGATTTTTGGGTCTGGGCACTAAATCCCAAACTTGATTTCTTTCAAATTGATTTAATTCTTCTTGCATAGCCATAATCCAGTATTCATCAGTTAAGGCTTCTTCAGCACATTTGGGTTCAATTTCAGAAATGAAAGCACAGTTGAGCATTTGATCCCTTAACTGTTTTTTGGTTTTGACTTTCTCTTGAACATTCCCTATTACTTGATCAACAGGATGATTCCTTTGATATCTCCAAGCTCTAGGGAGTTCTTGAGTTGTTTCTTCATTATTTTCTTCATCAAACTCTTGCTCCTGGATATCTTCCTCTGTGTCAACAGATTCAGATATCTTTGGAGGTTCAGTTTTACTTTTGTCAGAAATTCCCAGTTTTTCAAAATTGAAAGTAAGATCATCCTTATTGGTAACATGTTTTGAAACAGTTTCATTTTCAATGAAAACCACATGCACTGATTCTTCTACTATATTTGATCTTTTATTATAAACCCTATAAGCCTTACTCCTACTTGAATAGCCCAAAAATATACCTTCATCGGATTTGGCATCAAACTTACCCAGATTTTCTTTCCCATTGTTGTGAATGAAGCATTTGCATATGAACACATGGAGGTGTGACAGATTTGGCTTTCTTCCCTTGTACAGCTCATATGGAGTCTTCCCAAGGATTGGTCTTATGTAGGCTCTGTTTATGATGTAACTTGCTGTATTCACTGCATCAGCCCTGAACACTTGAGAGAGTTCCTTCTCATTCAGCATAGCTCTTGCCATCTCTCCAATGGTTCTGTTCTTTCTTTCCACCACTCCATTTTGTTGAGGAGTTCTTGGTGCTGAGAAGTTGTGGTCAATCCCATGCTCATTGCAGTACACCAAGAAGTATGCATTTTCAAATTCTCCTCCATGGTCTGACCTGATAGACACAATAGAAATACCTTTCTCATTTTGCACTTTCTTAGCCAAGGTTACAAATGCATCAAAGGTATCACTTTTAGAGAAAAGAAACAATGTCCAAGTGAATCTGGAATAATCATCTACAATTACAAGCACATACAGATTACCACCAAGACTTTTCACCCTGGATGGTCCAATTAAGTCCATATGCAACAATTCAAGTGGTCTTGTTGTGGTAACTACATTTTTAGATTTGAAGGATGATTTAGTTTGTTTTCCTCTTAAGCATGCATCACATTCTTTATCCTTTTCAAAAGATATTTTTGGTAGACCAGTTACTAGCTCATTTTTAATCAGTTTAGACAATTGATTCATGTTAACATGAGCTAATCTCCTATGCCATAACCAACTATCATTATCCTGACTGATTAAACATACAGAATCCAAGGGAGGAAGTTCATCAAGGTCAATAGTATAACAGTTACCATCCCTTTGAGCTTTGAGGATTACTTTGTGATCACTTTTTCTGATGACCAGGCAAAACTTTGAGTCAAACAGCACCCAGTTTCCTCTGTCACAGGTCTGACTCACGCTCAGCAAATTGTGGTTGAGGCCAATTACAAACAACACCTCTTCAATGGATGTTTCTGGATTTTTGCCCATAATGCCAATACCAACAATTTTGCCATATTGATCACCTCCAAAGGTCACCTTTCCTCCTTTCTTGTCTTTAAGAGTGATGAACTTCTCCTTATCACTAGTCATGTGACTTGAGCAGGCACTGTCCATATACCATTTGTTGCTTTTCTTAGCTTTGAGACAGACCTACAAAATAAAGTTTATGTTTTTGTTTTAGGTACCCAAACTTGCTTGGGTCCATTTCGGTCAGTAGGTATTTCCCTAGATGCAGATGCAACTTTGGGAACCCATTCAACTTTCCTGCCAAGTCCATTTTTCTTCAAAGCACAAGAACTGGAAATATGTCCCTTTTTGTTACAGAAATGACAGGTAGTGAAAGGACTGCTAGATTGAGAAGTAGGAAGAAAACAATGTAGATAATACTTTTGTCTAGCATGCCTTGGTTGATCATATGTTTCAATGTGAGGTGATGCATCATTTTTCTTTTTATTGTTCTCAGCATGCACAAAATGTCTCATATATACATTCTGATTTTTCTTCTTAATCTTTTCCTTGACAGCACATGGATCATAGCCAAGACCAGCTTTTCCTTGTGATATTCTTTGGCTCCCCATCAATGCAAACAACATATCTTTACCTCTAGTGAGCCTAGACATGCTTTTAACTAAATAATCATTAGTTTGCTTAAGTTTAGTGCATGAAGTACAACAAACAGATTCAGAAGTAGGTAAATAGACAGTTTCAGAAACTATGCTTTGAGACTCCAGCTTACTTATCTTTTTCTTTGCTAATTTCAGTTCTTTAGCAACTTTAATGAATTCATCATGAAGCTCATGAAATGCATCCAGTAATTCAGAATAGGAAGGTTCAGATTCATATACCTCTTCTTCCTGATCACTACTGTATGAGGGTGTGGCTTCTTCAGAAGCAAGTGCCATCAAACAAATGTTCTCAATCTCATCCTCATCTTCTTCTTCCTCATCTGAGCTGTTGCCCCATATAGATGAGATGTAGGCCTTCTTCTTCTTTCCTTTGTCAGTAGCTTTCTTTTCCTTTTCTTGTTTCTTGATGAATTGGGGGCAGTCCCACTTTATGTGTCCCTGCTTCTTGCACTCATAGCAAGTCACAGGTTCTTTTGTCTCTTTCTTGCTTTCTCCAGCAACTCCTTTCTTGAAGAATCTCTTGTTCTTCTTCTTGCTGTAGAATCTTCCAAATTTTCTGACCATCATAGCCAGAGTTTCCTCATCCAGCTCATCTCCTTCATTAGATTCTTCTTCCTTTTCATCAACAACTTTGAGGGCAAGGCCTTTCTTCTTTCTGTCCAGCCCAGCTTCCTTGAGTGCTTTGATTTTTCCTTCATATTCCTCAAGGCTGCCAAAGAGAGCTGTGACAGAAGCCATTGATTCTCCTCTGGCTTCTTCTATTGCTGTCACCTTGGGCTGCCATTCCAGAGGGAGAGCTCTGAGTATCTTTCTTACTTTCTCAGACTGAGTGTATTCCTTTCCCAGGCTTTTGAGTTGATTCACAATGAGGGTGAATCTCTTTTGCAGCTCCTTTACAGTTTCTCCTTCAACCATTCTAAAGCTTTCATACTCCCCAATGCACGTGTTCAGTCTGTTCTCCCTGATTCCAGATGTTCCTTCATGAGCAATCTGCAGAGTATCCCACATTCCTTTTGCAGTGGTGCATTGCGAGACTCTGTAGAATTCATCTTGGTTTAGGGCGCTGACTAAACAATGTTTTGCTTTGAAATTCAGTAGAACTCTCCTTCTGTCCTCATCATTCCACTCTGCTTCCAGTTTCTCTTTGTGTCCTCCATCTTCAGTTAGACCCATAGGGACGAAATCTCCTTTTTCAATGACTGACCAGATGTCAAGATCAATTGATTGGAGGTAGATCTACATCCTCATCTTCCAGTACCCATAATGCTCTCTACTGAAGCCTGGTGGTCTGTTAGTATTGTTCTCTTCAGGAAGTATACTCTCTCCAAAGCCAGCCATCTTAATTCCTGGACTGTGAGTTCCTTTGAATGGGAATCCGGGCTCTGATACCACTTGTTAGCAAGGCTGACTTCCCAAGAGGGGGGTGAATTGGGAAGTTTGAGATTTTTCTGCACAAAGTGAAGTGAAGATAACACAGTATAATGAAAACAATGCGTAAAACAGAGCAAGGTGAAAAGTAGAGATAAGGAAAAGAGAACTCAGTGATTTATCCTGGTTCGGTCTATTCTCTTGACCTACATCCAGTCCCCAAGACACTTCTTGAGATTTATCCACTATACAGCAAGAATTTCAGTGGGCTTCTTGCTAAAGCCACAGTACATGAGTATGCTCTGTTTCTGAGCTCTCTCACACTCTCCGAGCACTTTCACTATGTGCTTCCCAATCCCCTTGTGAATACCCCTCACAAGTAACTCTATCTCCCAGATGAAGAGTAGATTGATTACAATGAAATAACTCTCTTGAAAAGAGTAGATATGAAATTTTAAGTACAAGTATAGAAGTTGAGAGGGTAAAAGCTTTTGAGAAGAAGATTCAGTAGAAATTCGGTATATACAAGTTTAATTCGTCACCCACAACTTCAAATGATGTTGTATTTATAGATTTAGGTCTCAAATATCCGTTAGAGACTAAATCTATCCGTTGGGGAAGTTATCCAATGGTTACTCTGAAAAACTATCCGTTTACTAACCGCATTTAATGTTTCTGACATACTGAAATTCGAATTTTGGTTGGTCAATAGACGAATTTCGAAGGAACCAAAGATTAAAGCTTTCAACATTACAACATGAAGTTCGTTTGTTCATGAAGTGAAATTCGAATTTTGAAACTTACAAAACATTTCATCATTCGAATGTTGCACGTTCTTGTCATTCGTATGTCAATGTTTTACTTCAACAAACTCAAGAACTCAGCTTATGAAATTCGAATTTTAATGTTCAAAGTTCGTCTGTCAGAGAGCAGTTTTGAAACTTAAATCACTCTTGATCTCAGATGAACTTTAACATAGTTTCAGACGAATTTCTTCTATTTTCTCAAGTTTTGTTTTGTTTGAAATTCGAATTTTGAAGACTCAAAGTTCGTCTGTTGCAAAGAAGCATCTTTTAGACTTATATGAAAATTCGAATGTTGGAAGTTCAAAATTCGTCTGTCAGAGAGCATTTATCAAACTCAATTTCATTTTGATTTCAGATGCACTTTACCATAGTTTCAGACGAATTTCTTTGGTTTTTACAAACTTCATTTTACTTGAAATTCGAATTTTGAAAGTGTGAAGTTCGTCTGTTACCAAAAGGCCTCTTTCAGACTAGATGAAAAGTCAAATTTTGAACAACCAAAATTCGTCTGACAGAGAGCCATCTCTTTAGACTTATTCAGTTTTAGCTCGAAATTCGAACTTCCAAAGGCAAAGTTCGAATTTCCAACTTGACAGTTTAGCTTAAACTTTCAACCTTCATCTGTTTGTGGGTGTTTTTCAAATATTTAAAGATTTAACATAAAATCAAAGTTTGAAAATATCTTCTCTTCAAATCAAAATCTTTTACCCAGTCATAACAAAAACTAAAGATCCTACAAAAGATCTAACAGCAAGAACTCAGAAAATCTTCACTTGAGACAGCTTTGATCTCCTTTGATATCTTCAATCCAAGCTCTTGAATGTTGGTTTGGAATCATCAAAACTCTTGATTCAACAGGTATCACTTACCAATCAAGATCGAAGCTTCAAGAGGTTGAAAATCACTCCTAAGGGCTGGAAATCTCGAACCCTAGTAGAGCTCCCTTGGTTTCTCCTCCATTTCTTTCTTTCCGATTGTCTAAACTGATTCTGATTTAAGCAAATTTCTTGACTTTCGCCGTAGCTCCAGGATAGCTTACCATGACACCACCATGTTCAACAGAAAACATGACACAAGACTTATCTCTCACCACAGCGACCCTACTCCTCATCGTGGCGTTGAGCTCTTTCCTGCACCACTTTAACCTTCTTTCGTCCTATTTCCTTTGATTCTGCACATAATGCCAATGAGGGTTGTTACATATTTCAAATAGGAGTTTGTTAGTTATGTCAATATAATTTTTTCATCAATAAACTTGTACCAAATCTTGTTTATAAAATGTATCAAATTCCTCTCAGTCAATTTTTTTAGCATCAAGAATATTCTCAACTGACAGCTGAAAACTAATTCTTTTGAAATGTAGAAATAACCAAAGTGAACTCTATAACAAAAAAAATGTGTAAGTGGACTAGGTCCACAATATAATGTGGGATGTTTAAATATAGGCCTTTTTTTAATGGTTTCGAAACCCAATTAAAGAAAATGGGTCATTTTGGATCGATCATTTGTGGATCCTCACTTTAGGTTCTTGGATATGAAATGGGATGTGGGACCTAAACATGATGCAAACAAGGATATAGTATAAACCATTCATTTAAAAAAAAAAGAATAAACTTACAAACAGCACAGGAATGATTCAATATGCCTCATTATTGGAAAAATCTAAACCTTTTAATGATAAAAATGATCAACGACATGCAAAAAGCTCATAAAGCCTTTGCTGCAAATATAAATATACATTTTTCTTCTTAGCACCACCAATATTGCAGTCTGACCCACAATCACCAAGGAAACTAAAATAAGTATACCTCCAAGATCTATTGTAGAGCAAAGGACCCACTACTACCCAAAGCCCTGAAACAAATCCCAATGCCATACTCACATAAAACCAATTAACTCCACCTCTATTAGCTTCTTTGGCATTGTGGTTATAACAACCCTCATTACATTGTCCCTAACTTAGTTTCTGGTTAACTAAGTGTAATTGATATCTTGTGCAGAAATGGAAGGACGAGGCAGAGGAAACTCAATTTGGGGATAGAAGAGCTCCTCGCCACGGTGATCCTATTGGAGTCAAGGCGAGCGAGCAAAATTTTGCTTAAAACAGAAATAGTCCAGTCGGCCGAACACAAGAGAGAAAGGTAGAACGGAGGGAGTTGCGAGGAAGCTCTGCTAGGGCTTCGAATTTTTGGCCTTAGAAGGTGTTTTCTGACCCCTTGGAGCTTGCTATTGTTAGTAAGTGATCTCTACTTCTCCCTCTCCATTTTCTTCGGTTTTGAGTTGGGATTTCTTGGGTAAATGTTGGGATTTTTGGTTTGGGCTGAAATCCACCAACTAAAATTGATAGAAAGGGATTAATAAGGTGTGATTTGGTAGTTGTGATACATGGGTGTGAGTTTTAGGAGGAGTATGCATGATTTAAGCTTAACTCTAGGTTATTTTTTGTTGAGGCATTTGGAAATCCAATGTATATGTGGTTGAGTAGAGTTTGAATGGTCTTTAGGTGTTTAATGGTGTATGAAAATGAAGTTTGGAACCTTGGGTTAGACCTATATAGTCAAATTGTGATGTTTGGTTAAGTGGTATTATATGCTAATTAAGGTATTATGGCATTGTAGAGGTTATTTTGTTGATCGAAAGGGGTATGAGTGTGTTGGACTACCCAAAAAGCTTGTGGAATTGCGTGTGTGTGGTATTGACAACCGGAGGTAACCAGTTGTTTATATTATGTGATTATATGTTGATATATATATATATGCATGTTCCTTTTCATACCACGATATTGGTTGTGTATGTGTATGGTTTTCTACATATCATGGTATGCACATGGCTAGTTGAGATAAGATCATTGTATATGTTGTATGTATGATGTTGTAGCATCCCCATACCATTACATACTAGCATGTCCATATGATGTTTATGATGATGATATATGTGTGTTCAAGGCTTGTTGGCATGATATTGGCATCATCACCATATA
Organism: Adenanthera pavonina; assembly: GCA_026686845.1. Taxonomy (NCBI): domain Eukaryota; kingdom Viridiplantae; phylum Streptophyta; class Magnoliopsida; order Fabales; family Fabaceae; genus Adenanthera; species Adenanthera pavonina. Next base: position 15,395,754 of record JAIVEN010000012.1, on the reverse strand, counting down.
ACTGCATAGTGAGAGATTGATGATGAGGTGATGATGATATAATAGATGATGATGATATGATAAAAATCCCTGTCACTAAATCCTCTCCTCAGGAGAGCTAGATGATAGGAGATAAGATGATATAATGAAATATCCCTGTCACTAAATCCTCTCCTAGGGAGAGCCAGGTGGCAGTGGATTTGGGGATGCACCTTTCTTAAATTACCACCAATTCGCGGTGGTCCAGGGGAAGAAGAGCCACGGTTTGAGCTCTAGTGTAACAATTGGTCGGGTTGCATTAGGGTAAGGTAAGCTTGGTGATATCCTGGACTCAATCTTCACTGACTATTGGAAGGGAATCATCTAGTGGAATGTCTTGTGATGACAACAGCTCATGGTTCTAGCTATGTATGAGGGAGAACATGCATACCATTCATTAGCATTTCATTGCACCATGTGTACAATTATGTGGATCAATATATATATTGTGTGCGATTGTCCCAGGTTACTGAGACTTTATCTTACACCCCCTTTCCCATGACTAACATTTCGGGTGAAGATTCTAGCACTACTGTAGAGAAGACAAGGGAGTAGTGTACCATATATGGGAATATCAAGTCTATGTAATGTATATGTGTAGGGTTATGTACTTTGTGTCAAGTAGGATAGTATGATTGTAATGGATATGAGGATCTTGATGTTGTAATGATGATGTTAGTATATTATGGATATGGATCGATGTGTATGTGATATGTATGTTGTATTGTGATAGATGCATGGTACAGAGGGCTAATGAGTCAGTATGATAGAGTATGTAAACCCGAAGGGGATTTTGGATCAACTACACTTTTTCGGCCTACAGCCTATTTTGTCAATTGGAGGTTCAAGGGGGTCAAATATCAAGAGAGTGGTTCCTTTGAGGTGAAATCTCTTTAGACAAGTTGGTTAAGTGGATTAGAAGCTGTGTGAATAGTCTCTAAGTGCATATTTGCCTTTGGTGGCAAGTGGAGGAGGTTTATGGGGAGTTTTGGTCAAAAAGTGACCAAAATGGTGTCAGGTGTCCAAAATCTCCATACAGAGATGGATTAAGGTGAAATTAATGTCTATGGTTAGATTGGACAAGATTGACTTATAGGAGTTGAAATCATGTCAATTGGAGGTCAGAGCATAAAGTTATGCACATCAGATGTTTGCCCCAAGAGATGAATTTTGCTGATATGGAATCTGTAAGGAGGTGTCACAGTGCCAGAAAACCAGGTCGTGGCACCAGAGAATTAGAATACTCTTAGGCTATGGCGGTACTGTAGCAATCGCGGCCCCGCACCTCGTTTCTGCTGTTCTGGTGTTTTTCGAAGTGTTTTGTAGCACTGTCTACTACTTTGATGTTTTGGAAGGTAAATTTGAGAGGTTTGGGCTGTGTTTGATTGGTTTTTGAATTATTTGGTTAAGTCAGGAGGTGTACTAAAGTAAGGTGTTACAATGGACATGGTTAGGAACGTTGTCCAGATCAATGCAATTGTTGGGTAGTAGAGCACCACATAGATTATTGCCAACAAAACTAGCTAGATGCTTCAAAGCTTAATTTACAATTGAGTACCTGTTGGAATTTTCTCCCGCAAATTATTGTAAGACAAACACATGAAATATCACTTTTCCAAATCCAAACACATGAATAATAATATAAACGAATCACAAATATATGTAAATTTGGTTTATTGTTAACTCAAATTTGATTAATCATTGTTCCATTTATTTCCATCCAAAACTCCCAAACATACATACCCTAAGTGTCCTAACATCACTACCAGCCATAGGTGGTTTTTCTTAACAAAAAAAGAAAAAAAAGAATAGAAAAGAAAACACCAAGTGCTCTTAAATTAATTAATACAATAATTAATTAATCGATTTTTTAATGCATGTGTATAAGACATTGTTATCGCATAAATAATAATTTATTAACTCCCTACTATATTTTTACATATATGATGGTATATTATATCTTTTTCGGCAATATATAATGATATGTTCAAATAATAATAGTAAATTTACGGTGCCTATTTTGTTGGCCTGAATTTATTGGAGCACATTCGGTGACCGTGTGCTTAGAAAAAAAATTTGGACTATTCAAATCTAATTTAGATGGTCTAAATTTAAAATTTCTATTTTCAAATGATAAGATCATATTTTGAAAAAGAGATAATTATAAAATTATCCTTACTTTAATTCTTTCCCCAATAAAATAAAGAGATATTAAAAATATAAAATTTAAATAACATTAAATTTAAACTTTTCAATTTTAATATGAAGGATTTTGATTTGTGATGAACACATCACTGAATATGCTCTAAATTTAATGTACATACTTAAGCATAATGTGTTATCGGCCTTCTTGCCTATATATTCAATTGATGTTGAGAGTCAATGATTTTTGGTCATGGACAAGGAGCCGTTGACTTTCGTGTATTTGTTTTGTTTTTGGAGAAAAAGTCAAATGAGCTGGAAAATCAAATACGTACAAAGTCTATTAAGAATCGACAATTCGACATAATACCAGAAAAGTCAAATACATAGTTGAATTTCGTACTTGTATTAGCTGAGTTTGAATCCTTAGTATTTTAACTGGCCAAAAAAAAAATCCTTAGTATTTTAACGGGATGTCAACAAATATATATATATATATTTCATCATGATTGTGCAAATAAAATTTGGATAGTTTAGACATTTTTTTTTTATCTTCTTGCTTCTAATGATGAAACTATATTATTGTTTTGAAAAAGTGTTAGTTTAAAAACTGCATGAGATTTCTTATTTCAAAATGAAAAATAATGATTGTTGGAATAGTTTGAAAACTAGGACAAAGTCTCACATTGAATAGGAACAATCTCAAAGTCTTTATAAGAAGGATGGAGTGATGACACATGTTAAATAATTTGTTAAAGGAATACTAAGTGTGTTTAAATATTAATTAATAATTAATAATATTTAAACACTTTGCACTTAGCATATTATGACGTGTTCATGAGCTTTGGATAAAAATAGATTTAACGATGTATATCTGATCTGGTGTTTTGTTTTCTTTTTTTATAAAAAAATCATAAATCAGAAATCAAATCTGATTTCAGTTTAGTACTCATAATGTCTTTTTATCGTCAAAATCAGAAATGGATCTTGGTTTAGTATTCATAATCTTTTTTTATCCTCAAAATTAGAAACGGATCTCAGTTTTATTTCCAACATTCAGAAACTGATATTTTGTCAATTACTATTAACATTTTTGGTTTCATGTTCGTCTGGTATATTAAGATGGTAGACTTGAAACACAAACAGAAAATTTTCTTCAGCTTCCTTCTCTCCTCTCCTCTCTGTTTTTCATTCCGCATACAAGTGTTTACCACACGTTCCTGAGCTACTCTTCATTTTTCTATGCACTGTTTTCAACAATAATAAGGTCTAAATCATACAAATGTTATCAAAATGATTCAAATAAGATTTGTATCCCTTGTACATTTCTACTACGGGTACGGATCTTTTGTGCTCACTACTCAAGTTTCTTGTATTTAAAGCTCAATGAACCAACATAGACACATCTACGTTGGTGTGAGTAGGGGCTCTCAATATCAAGTATTGGCGTTCATATATGTCGCCATTCCCTTACTTCTGACCCCGTGTTTGGTGTCAATTAAGAGTGTGGATTTTATCCCAACAAAAAAATTAAGAGTGTGGAGAAAGAGAAGAAGATGGAAACGAAGAGACTTGATAAGATAAGCATGGATTTGATTAGTAAACCATGAAACAATCAAGAAATTGATTCATAATTATCTGGCAAATTGCTATGACATTTATTTCTGCCGATCTTAAATGTAGAACATCTTTTAGAAGCAGTGTTTGGTTTAAAATGTATGATATTTTAGAGGGTTATCTAGTGCATTAATTAATTTTTTTTTCACGCCTCACATTTATAATTAATAAGTGAGAGATAAATATTAGGAAATGTATGTGGAAATAATGTAACCAATAAATGTAAATAGTGAAAAATATTGGAAGTTCTCGACAAAGTTAGCCAACTATTTCTTAATATACTAAAAGTAGTTAAAAATATCTTATATTCAGAAGGAGTATATTATACTTAATATAGGATATCGTATGCGTGCTGTCATGGAGAAATAATCTGATCCAGGGCATTTGAGTTTAGCATCACATGGCGACTAGAAACGTGCGAAAATTATTTAATTGGTTAAATTAGATTATCATGCCACGCGTGGTGTTCAAAATAAATGGAATTCTTGCTTACGTATCTGCTTAAATGGTAAAAAAGGTTATGACTTATGAGGTTGATCACAATAGTTATTGTGTTTGATTATTTTATGTACATTGACCTCAATCATTCTCTCTCCTCGCTATTCTAATTATACACACTAATTTGTTAGAAGATATAATAAATTAGCCTAAATTTACATATCTAACCCCATAGAATGGGTCATATGTAACAACCCTCATGTCACTTGTCTTTAGCATTGTGTGCAGAACCGGAGCAAACAAGATGGAGGAAGGTTCAAGTGGAGTCTGAAAGAGCTTTACTCCTTGGTGAGAAGCAGGGCCGCTAAGGCCAAAGCGAGTTCCAATGGCATTTTCCTGCTGAAACTGGTAGCACAGCGATGGACTTATTTAGAGCCGAGGCGAGAGTCGAGAAATTGATTTAAATTAGAATCATTTCAGATGAAAAGAAAAGAAAGAAATGCAGGAGAACCGAGGGAGCTTTCCTATGGTTTGTAATTTCCAGCCTTTGGGAGTAGTTTTAAGCCTCTTGAAGCTTGGATTTTGGTTGGTAAGTGATCTCTACTCCTCCCTCTCCATTTTCTTCGATTTAAACTTGAAATTTTTTGGGTATAAGTTGGGATCTTCGATTTTAGCCAAATCCCACAAATTAAAATGGATGAAATGGGGTTAATGGAGTGTGTTTTAGTGTGTATGTTGTTTGGGTGTGAGTTTTGAAGAGTTTATACATGATTTGAGCTTAACCCTAGGTTATTTTCAGTTTTGGCTCTTAGGAATCCGAAGTGTATGTGGTTGAGTAGTGTTTGAATGATCTCTAAGAGTTTAATGATGCATGAAAGTGGTGTTGGAACGTTGCGTAAGGCCTATATAGTCAAATTATGGAATTTGGATATTTGGATTGTGTGTTAATTGAGGTATTATGACATTGTGAAGGTTATTTGGATAATTAGAGGAGACAAGCTGTGGGATTAGCGTTCAAGAAAGCTCGTGAAATCACGTGTGTGTGGTATTGATAACTTGAGGTAACCAGGTGTTTGTATTGTATTTTATGTATTGTATGATATTATATATATTTGTGTATATATGCATGTTTCTTTTATACCACGATATAGATGTGTTTGTGTGTATGATTTTCTATATATTGTGGTATGAACACAACTAGACGATGATTATGATGATTGTGATGATTAGAGATGATGAGGTTGATGTGATATGACATGATACATGCATGACATTGTGATACATGATGATGATTATTATATGATGAGACATGAGCATCACCACATGACATTGTGAGATTATGATTTATGGTGGATCAGGTGGTGATGATGATATGATATGATATATGATAAGGAAAGATAAGGATGAGATCCCTATCACTAAATCCTCCCCTATGGCCAGGGGAGCTAGGCGGCAGTGGATTGAACCTTCCCTAAATCACCACCAATTCGAGGTGGTCTAAGGAAAGGAGAGCCACAGTCTGAGTACTAGTGTAACCTTTAGCCATGTTGCATTTGTGTAAGGTGAGCTTGGTAATGTTCTAGAATCAGTCTTCATTGACTGTTGGAAGCGAATTACCTATACGAAATGTCCTGTTATGACGACAGCTCGTGGTTCTAGCCATGTGCAAGGGAGACAGGTATTTTATTTCATATTGCATTCATGAGACTGTATGAATTATATGTATATATGTGAGTGGTTGTACCCGGTTACTGAGACATTGTCCCATACCCCTTTCCCATGAACTAACCCTTTCAAGTAAAGGTTTTGGCACTAGTCTTAAGAGGACAAGGGAATAGCATTGGACATGGGAATACTAGGTCAATGTAGTGTATGTTTATTTGGATATGAACTTTGTGCCAAGTAGGATAGATGGTTTGTATTTAAGTAGTGACTTTGATATTGTTGTTGTAATGGAGTTGTTGTTATTGGTATGTTATAAATTTGGAATTGTGTTGTATGTGATGTGTATGATGGATGGTGGTGTACGTGTGGTTTAGGGTGTTGAGATTTTAGCGTGGTAGTGCTTGGGAGCACAAAGGTAGAATTGGGCCTTGTTGGTGTACTTTAGGGCTTGTAGCCTGTTTTGTCATTTGAGGTGCAAGAGGTTCCTTTGAGGTAAAACCTCTTTGGATAAATTGTTTTAGTAGAGTGGGACCTGTGTGAATGGTCTCGAATAGTTAATTTGCCTTTGGTGGCAAATTGGCGTTGTGAGTTGTGAGTTTTGGTCAAAAAGTGACTAAAACGGTGTCAGGTTTCTAGAATCTCCATACAGAGTTGGATTGAATTGAAATTGGTGTCTATAGGTAGAATGAGACTAGATTGACTTGTAGGAGTTGAAATCAGGTCAATTGGAGCTCAGAGTATAAAGTTATACGCATCGGAAGTTCACTCCGAAGGTTGAAATTTGCTGGTACCAGCAAGGGGCACCGCAGCGCTAGGAAGCAGATCGTAGTGCCAAGAGTTCCAATAGCGAGTGAGAGACAGGGGAGCACTAAAGTCGCGGCTGTACTGTAGCGGCCATGGCCATAGTCTAATTTCTATCATTCTTTGGAGTTTTTCCGCTGGTTTGAGGTTTTGGGAAGTTGTTTTGAGTTGTTTGGGTTGTGTTTGGTTGGATTTTTAAGTTTTTGATCAAGTCAGGAGGTGTTTGGCAGTAAAGTGTTACATCATATATAGTAATGTTGTTGCTATATTTTATCATCAAATGCGTATTAATTTAGATGTGTAATGAATTTTGTCTTCCTGATTCAAAATCGCCACATAATTTTAAATTACATATGCATGATTTCAGCATTGCTTTTACCTAATATATGATTACGTTGACCACAAATATATGTATTATTTTACATAAAAAATCTAATAAAAAGTTAATAAGATTTTCTAAGAAATTTAATCTAATATTTGTAATATTTATATATGCATTATTTTTCACTATTATTTTTCAAGGTAATACCAATATATTTTCGAAACCCACATCGGGCCTGATTTGTTTGGATCAAACTCTCACAACAATAACTTTTCTTCATATACAAGACTTAAACATGATATTTACTTAAAAAATAATATTAATTATTTTCCTCAAAAAAATAAATTAATAAAACACACATGTATCATGTAACATCTTATCAAAGCAAACCTCTATTCTTGATCAATTTCTTTAACTACTAACCAAACGCAGCCCAAATTCACTTCCCAAGACATCAAAGCAGCGGGAAAACACCTAAAAGGCACCAAAACAGGATGAAGGGATGGCCTGCTACAGTATCATCGTGGTCTTAGCCTGGCAATAAGGCTTGGCGCCGTGGCCAAGTTACTGGCACTGTGGCCAAGTTACTGGAGCCGCGACCCCAACATTAGAATCCATATCAGCAAATTGCTTATTTTCCAGGCCAATTTCCGACACCATAACATCTTGTTCCAACCTCTGATTGACTTAATTCTAACTCCTACAAGTCACTCTCATCATCATCTAACCATGTACACTAATTTCACTTGAATCCAACTCCATTTGGAGATTATGGATGCCCAATATCGTTTTAGCCACTTTTTGACCAAAAACCCACAACCTATCACCTCTAATTACCACCAAAGATAAATAGACACTCAGGGACCATTCACTTAGGTCTTATTTGGCTTAACTAACTTGTCCAAGGAGGTTTTACCCTAAAGAAGCCTCTTCTCCGAGAATTGACTCCCTTGAACCCCAAACTTACATAATGGGCTTTATGCCCTAAACTCATTAACAAGGCCCAAAACCATCTTTGGGCTCACATACGGCCATTTTAGCGTATAAATACCTGCTCATACATTAAAGACTCATATCGGGGTCCACACCATCGATACACATATAGACACTATACCTATCACATAACAACCAACACCATCAATATCATCACATAGTCATTCTAACATCACATACGTCTTTATACACCCAAGACACTCGTCTAGGAAACCATGCTATAACAACCTACTGGGCATAGAATTGCATAAACTAAATTACAACTACAATTATACTTGGGATTCCCGAAGATGGAAAAGCCTGTAGCTCCTTGGTCATTTCTGAACTAGCACCAAAGTCTTCACATGAAAGGTTAGTCATGGAAGGGAGGCGTGAGAAAATGTCTCAGTAACTGGGGACAACCACACACATATATAATATCATCAATAATACACACATATGCAAATGATGTAGTATAATGCTAATGTCATGAGATGCATGCCTCAATGCATGTCTCGGTGCATGTCTCCCTCAACACAGCTAGAACCACGAGCTGGCTTCATCATATGGCATTTCAATAGGTAATTCCTTTCAAACAGTCAATGACGACTGATTCTGAGACATCACCAAGCTCACCTCATACTAATGTATCCGGCCAAAGGTTACACTAATGATTGGACTGTGGCTCTCCTTCCCCTGAACCACTGCAAATTGGTGGTGATTTAGGGAAGGTGCAGTTCACTGCCGCCTAGTTCCTCTATTGCCATAGGAAAGGATTTAGCAATAGGGATCCCATCCTATCACCAAATCATATCATATCATAGTCCATTGCCACCTGGCTCCCCCAAGGAGAGGATTTAGTGGCAGGGATCTTTTATCACATCATCATATCATATATCGTCATATCTCATCTCATCACCACCTTCCAATACACCATATCTCTTTATGCTCATGGGGTAGTGATGTACGTGCCATGCTAACATGCCTCGAATCACGTACATATGCATATCATCATCATGTCATGCTAGCATGCAATGGTATAAGAGTGTCACAATCATGTATGCACATATACAAAATCATGCTCATCATCATCATATATTATATCATCTAGCAGTGTGCATACCACGATATATAGAAAAATCATACATATACACATAATGATATCGTGGTATGACCGGAGACATGCATATATATCAACATATAACACAAATATACAAACACCCAGTTACCTCGGATTACCGACACCACTCACAAGGGCTTAGGCAAGTCTCTAGGGCACCCAATCACAAACCAAATACCTCCGATTAACCAATTAACCACTACAACAACATAATACCTTTAATTAACATAACTCCCATAACACTAAAATCCATAATCTAGCTATCCAAGCTTAACCCGAAGTTCTAACAACATACACACATACCAATAAACCATAAACTACCATTCAAACACACATCCACACATGCAACCTCGGATTTCCACTTCTTTTCCCAAATTCCAACCTATGGTTTAGCTCAAACCCATCATAATCCAACCAAAACTCATACCCAAAGCTTCCTAACACTACATAACACTTCTATAATACCAAATCAAACATTTTAATCGGTGGATTCTTCCCCTAACTTGAAAACCCATATACTCCCACCGATTCCAAAGCAAAATCTGAAGAGAAAATAGAGGAGAGAAGGTTAGGGATCATTTACCAACCAACATCGAAGCTCCTAGAGTCTGAAAACATCCTCCTTTCTCCCTCCATTTTCTCCTTCCACGTTCAACTGAAATGTTTTGATTTAAACAAAATTTTCAATTCTCACCACAGTTCAAGATAAGCTCGTCACGTCCAATCAACAAAATATCTCTCTGGAGCTTACTCTCAGTGCAGCGTGGAGCTCATTTCTTCTCCACTTGAGCCGTTCCTTGTCCTATTTCCTCTGATACTACATACAATGCCAAAGACACTTGATTAGCTTGGGACCATACTCAGGGTAATGCAATGAGGGGTGTTACATGTCGGCATGGATAGATATATATATACACCCCTCCCTTTGCCTCTATCAACCAAGTTAGACACAAGCTTCCTTAATCCCATAACTTCCATTTCAATCGATGGATTTCGACTAGAACCGAAGATTGAAACTTATAACTGAAAAACCCCAAGTTTAAACCGAAGAAAATAGAGAGCGAGGAGTAGAAATCACTTACCAACTTAAATCCAAGCTTCCAAGGTCCGAAAATCACTCCTAGATACCGAAAATCTCAAACCTTAGCAAAGCTCCCTTGTTTCTCCTCTGTCACTCTCTTCGTTTCTTTCTTTTTGTTCGTTTGAAATGATTTTTATTTAAACATGATTCTTGATTCTCTTTGCGACCTCAGGACAGCTTGCCGCGGCTCCACCAGTTTTCAGCAGGAAAGAGCCACTGGACATGCTCTCACCACGGTAGCCCTGCTTCTCGCCGTGATGTGGAGTTATATTTTCCTCCACTTGAACCTTTCTCCGTCCTATTTTCCTCCGGTTCTACACACAATGCCAAAACAAAGTCATGAAGGGTGTACAGCAACAAATTCATTTTGTGCCAAAAAATAAAATCCTGCCTTCCCGTTGTTTCTCTTTCTGGATGCGTCTTTCCTCCTAATGCCTCTTGCCGTCCAAGGCTATATTTGTATGATCATTAGCTATATGTTTTTGTTGACCAAATAATTATAAGTACATTTTCCTCTCCCATGCCAAAACCTCTCAAACCATCACTCCTATCAAATCTTAATCCTTTATATAATTTAATGTTTGCAATATTTATTAAAAAAAGAATAAAATTGTAAAAAAATACTGAAACAAGTGGTGGGAAGAATGTAGTGGTATAATAAGTTAAAAAGATTTAGATCACATGGAGAACAGAAATTTGGGTGGTGAGATAACCTTAAAAATTTTAGTTAAAAGGGATCTAAATCCTATTTCCAATATAGCTTGCCTCTCTCTCTCTCTCTCTCTCTCTCACGTTTTCCCGTGTCTTTTCTCAAGACATCAAATTGAAATGTCCAAGTTTACTCTCCTTTTTATATAATTATTTATTGTATTTGGTTATTTTTTGGATATCAAATTGTCACAAGATATAATAAATTAGCCTAAATGAACTTTTCAAACCACATGGATTGGGTCACATATAGTGATGTATTGTGTAGTCAATGTTTATCATCAAATGCATAACGATTTTGTGCCAAAAAAAAATCTTGCCTTCCCATTGTTTTTCTCCCTGGATGCGTCCTTCCTCCTAGTTCCTCTAGCCGTCCAAGGCTATATTCGTATGATCATAAGCTATATTTTTTTCTTGACCAAATGATCATAAGTATATTTTCCGGATCTGAATTCTCCCCAGCCAATAAAACCTCTCAAACCATTTCTTTGATCAAATCTCAACCCTTCATATAATTCAAGGGTTACAATATTTATTAAAAATAAAGACGAAGACCGTAAATGAGTGGAACAAATGGTGGGGAGAATGTAGTGGTATAAGTAGTGGGAAGGATTTAAATTACATGGAGAATAGAAATTTGATTGGAGAGATGACTTGAAAAATTTTCGCTAAAAAGATCCAAATCCTATTTCCAGTATAGTTTGCCTCTCTCTCTCTCCCTCCCTCCCTCCCTCCCTCCCTCCCTCCCTCCCTTCCTCTCCCTCTCTCTCCCACAAAAATGTTTTCCCGTGTCTTTTCTCAAGACATCAAATTGAAATGTCCAAGTTTACTCTCTTTTTTATATAATTATTTATTGTATTTGGTTATTTCTTGGATAGCAAATTGTCACAAGATATAACAAATTAGCCTATTTGAACTTTTCAAACCACATGGAATGGGCCATATATAGTGATGTATTGTGTAGTCAATGTTTATCATCAAATGAGCAACGATTTGTGTTATTCTGATTCACAATCACCACATAACTTTTAAATTATATACATGATTTCAACGTTACTTTTACATAATATCTGTTGACGTTGACCACAATTATATGTATTATTTTATATTTTAATACAACGAACTTTTTTTTGGTAATAATACAACGAACTTTTCTCTATATGATTTCAAATTCAAATGATGATCCTTATAATTACTATATTAGTTTTTATCTTTTTCGAAAAAATAATTTAACATTTTCCTTATTTTATAGGAATTTAACATATTCTCTCCTATGACTTGTGTCAAAATCAAATTGAAACATTTAATTTCTTCACTCTTTATTTTACATTTAATTTTAAATACATTTATTTAAAGGAAAATTATATTGAAGGACCAAGAATGCATGATATTTATTTTGAAGGATCTTAAAAATCTCAATCTCAATTATTTGGAAGGACCAAAATTCAAAATCTAAATTTTGAAATACTAAATTACTCTTGGACAATTATATTTCCCCTGTCAGAATCTCACCCCCACTTATTCTCACATTAACACTATGCACTCCTTTTGTTTTTTTTAATGGAGTAGTTACTAAAATTTTAAGAAAGATTTCTAGAAAACCTTTGAAAAATATAGGAAAAACAGTCTACAAACAATAAAGTTGGATTAGTTAGTCAGTTATGTGTGGGAAGATATTAGGTACCCTAAGCCATCTATTCAAGACAATAGTTACCCTAATAAGTTATATAGATATGGTCTTAAAAATTATTTCAATTATTCGGGTCAATAACACGTCATTATTCATTCGAAGAAAGAAAAAAATAGATGGGAAGAATAATAAATTATACTATTTTTTATATAGCAAATATAACCTACGATAAAAGCTCATGACCTAAGTACCCTTAAAAGGGATCAAAGTCCATATATTTTGTGAGTAGAAATCCTTATCATTTTATTGGTAGGTCTTTTTCAAGATTTGTTGAGCAACTGACAATAATTCTGCTAAATAAAAAAAAAGTTTATTAAAAAATTGACCTAACTCAGATAACCCTGCACGAGCTACAACGACTGAAGATCGAATACACACTTCATATGGACATTCATTATTCCAAATCTACTCGACAAGCTATCAATAGAAAATTTTAAAAAAAAAATTTAAGTGGCCATACTGTTCACGAGCAGAAATAATGTGGCTTACCTAGACTATGCAATTACGTGCCCATTTTAGTTGGAAATAACACTATTTAACATATAAGTGCAATTTTAGCTTTAAAAGAACTTATGTACAATTCCTTAAAACCCTGTTAAAGTTGTTAATTGAAAAAGATAAAATAGACACTTTTCAAAAAGAAATTCTATAAAAGCATAATTTTTCAAATAATTATATGATTTTTTTGTAAAATCATCCAGTTGTCATCATACATCTGAAAATTATATATACATACATATGCTTACCATGATTTAAGTAAAAAACTTATATAGAGTTGTATCTAAATTTATCTTCTTAAAAAAATTAATTGCCTCTCGTTTTATTTTTTCTTAACTTGTTATTTATTATTATTGTTGTTGAAGTTTGACCTTTATGTGGATCGATATTTGCATGACATAACGAGTGTCAAATTTATCGGCTAAGTTGTAACATTTATATATACATTACTATTTATTATTATTTTTCTAGGTAATACCAATATATTTTCGAAATGCAGATCGGGCCTGACTTATTTGGATGAAACTCACACAACAATAACTTTTCTTCATATACAACACTTAAACATGATATTTACTTACAAAATAATATTAATTATTTTTCTCAAAAAAATAAATTAATCAAACACACATGCGCCGGCACAGAGAGATATATATATACACCCCTCCCTCCGCCTCCATCAACCAAGTTAGACACAGCTTCCTTAACCTTTTAACATTTCTTGCAGAAATGGTGGAAGTAGCTAAAGTTGAGATTGTGTCCAAAAACACTATAAAGCCATCATCTCCAACACCATCTCATCTTCAACACTTCAAAATCTCTATCCTCGACCAGTTAGCTACTCATTCGGTTTACGTTCCGGTCGTCCTTTTCTATTCTCCCTCTGATCTTTCATTCACCAAAATATCTCAAAAGCTAAGGGATTCGCTATCACAAGCTCTCACTCTTTACTACCCATTTTGTGGAAGATTCAAAGGAGAAAAAAGCAACGCCCATGTCGATTGCAACGACGAAGGTGTTCTTTATCTTGAGGCTAGAATCCCACTTAACCTCTCAGATTTTCTCAAGAGTAAAACTCCTCAATCCAATGAGATCAAAATGTTTCTTCCATTAGATCCTTACAACCTAAAACCAGAGAATGAAGAATATCATAGTATAATGGAAGTGCAAGTTACTGAGTTTGGCTGTGGAAGTGTGGGAATTGGCGTGTGTATTTCACACAAAATTTGTGATGGAACAACAATGGCTTCGTTTCTGCAAGCTTGGTCTGAAAAAGCAATGGAAGATGGAAATGATGCTAATTCTAAATATCCTCCTCCCAATATGGAGGCTTCTTTGCTTTTCCCAGCAAGGGAGATAGAGATAGACATAACGAGCGGATTAATGGGTGAGAAGAATATCACATCAAGGAGATTTTTGTTCAGCGGCAAAAGCTTGTGTGAACTTAGAGATAAATTAGTTTATGGAGACTCTAATGATAAACCCACCAGAGTTGAAGCTGTGACGGCTCTCATATGGAAAGCTGCCATGCAAGCTGCCGGAGGAGCTTATCAATATTCTATGGTGTCACATGCAGTCAACATTCGGAGCCGGATGGCCCCACCATTGCCGGAGAACACCGTAGGTAAGATGATATATATAGTACATGATATGGTAAGAACTAAATTCATGATACGAATGCATCTTCTAGAGGATACAATTTTTTCTGCTTCATATCTCTCTCATTTAAGTATTATTATTCCTTTCAGTATTATTTATAAGATAGTTTTAACTGAACTAAGAAAAATAGTTAAAATTAGCTAATATCTTAATTTTTTTCAACATATCACAACATTCAAAATTACCCTTAATTAGAGTCATTAAACCCTATCTCCATTTTGAATATATGTCACTTCTATTCCCTCTACCCAACTCAATTAATGAAGGGTACATTAATAAATAAATAAATCATAAATGCTTCAACATTTTGTGAAGGTCAATATATTAAGATCATGAAAAATTATATAGGTGTTTTATAAATAGGATAAGAGGGAATATTATGATTGATAAAATTATTGGATTTTTCTCTTTTCGTTCTACAGGTAATTTTTGGCAAACAGCTTATTCTCCCGTTGTGGAATTAGACAAAACAAAGGAGGTAAAGCTGCAAGATTTGGCTGAGGTTGTGAGGAAATCCATAAAAAGGATTGATAAAGATTATGTGAGTAATCTTCGAGGAGATGCTGAAGGGCTTTCTGAGGTCCTTAAATCAATAGAAGAAGTGATGTTTTTGTTGGTAAAAAAACGAGTTCCTTGCTATATCTTTAGTAGCTGGACAAGGTTTGGTTTCTATGAAGTGAGTTTTGGATTTGGTAAGCCAACTTGGGTGTGTACTATTGGAGTTCCTATAAGAAATGTGATCATTTTGATGCCCTCAAAATGTGATGACGGAATAGAGGCATGGGTGACTTTGAATCAGCTTCATATGGCTCAATTTGAAAGCAATCCAGAGCTTCTGCAGTTTGCTTCTCTTGATTATTAGTTTCTTCTTTTGGAGTTCCAGGTCTCTCTATAGCAAATAAATTACAACATAGTATGTTCTAAGAAAGATATAAAGAAAAAAAAAATTTATATATTGAGAGAGAGTAAAGAATGTAGTGGGTACCATACACTTTCATTTCTTTGCGTCAGTACTCTGTCTCGTTGTATTAAACCATTACTAATTTGGTGTGGGGCATGTGAAACAGCCTTTTTTTTTTTTTGGTTAAAGGGGCATGTGAAACATTTATTTGTGTATGTGTGTGTTTTGATATTAGAATAAAAAGGTTGAATTTTTGTAAAAAGTACTGCTTTTAGGTGCTAGAAAGGTATAGTAGAGCGTGTTAAAACCGTTGCTAAAGTAAAATGTAAAACTAATTAGACTGCAAACCACATGCTTTGTACGAAAGTTTAAGGTGAATTATTATTATATATATATATATAGCTCTTTTGCTACTATTTAATACTCTCTTCATTTCATGATTTTTTCGTTATTTAAGATTATGTCATACTCCTACCGTTCTTTAATATAAAGAACAAAAGATAAAATCATTCAGATTAAGAAAAGTAATAAACTTGTTAGAAATATAGAATATTTTCACAAAATACCCTCATTTAATGTTAATAACTTTTACATCATACAATCAATATAAATAAATTGTATTGAAAAAATATCATCTTAATTAAGAGTATTTTTTAAAAAAATATTAAATATATTAGACAAACCTCATATATTCCTTGTATTTTGAAATATAAAAATTTCCCCAATTGTCTCTTATATTAAAGAATAGAGAAAATATAGATTAAGAAAGCATTAATTAATGCAACATTGACCAAAATATCTTCATTTAATTCTCCTTTATTTTATTTAATATATCTTCTCCATATAATACATATTATGTGTAAGAAATTCATAACAATAATAATAACTAGAGATATGTTTCATATGGTGTATTAAGTCTGAAATAAATTACATTGTTCATAAATAATAAATAATGTGACTTTCTATAAATTTATATTGTATGTGTGTTGATAATTAAGAAAAAAAAGCTTGCAAAATTTTAAGAAAATAAGGATTGCTTTTAATTTCTGGAAAACTGCAGCAAGAATTTGTTAAAATATTGCTAAACTGTGAAATTAATTAAATTATGAGCCACACACTTTTTGGTGAGTACCAAAGATATTGATAGTGAAACACTAATTGCTTTGAAGTGTATATATTATCAAAGTGGGTTTTGTCTCTTCCAACAAAAATTTTTCTACATGCTTTGTAGGAAGTTAATTTGAAGTGAATTGTAATATATATATATATATATTATAATTTTTCTTTACTACTTAAGAATAATTTTGGAAAATTGCTGTGAAATATCATGATTTTTGAAAAATTCAGTTTTTAGATATCGTTGTAATTTATATTTATATATCCAAAAGATATACATTAAATTATACTATTTACAAAGCAAAATTGACTGTGAATAACTTGAAATTCGTAAAGCAACAAATTCATTTTGTGTCCCAAAAAAATCTTGCCTTCCCATTGTTCCCCTCTCTGGATGCGTCCTTCCCCCTAATGCCTCTAGCCGTCCAAGGCTATATTCATATGATCATAAGCTATATCTTTTCCTTGACCAAATGATCATGAGTATATATTCCGGACCTGGATTCTTTCATGCCAAAACATCTCAAATTATCTCTTCAGTCAAATCTCAATTTTTTTTATAATTCAAAAATTGCAATATTTATTTAAAAAAAAATTAAGACTACAAAGAAGTGGAATAAATGGTGGGAAGAATGTAATGGTATAAGTAGTGAAAAAGATTTAGATTATATAAAGAGTGAAAATTTGGTTGGAAAGATGACTTGAAAAATTTTAGCTAAAAAGATCCAAATCCTATTTTCAGTATAGTTTGCCTTTCTTTCTCTTTCATGCACGCTATAACACCTTACCTCCTGACACCTTTAGACTTGACCAAAAACTTCAAAATCCAATCAAATCCAATCTAACCCACTCAAAACAACTCTCCAAAACTTCATAACAGCGGAAACGAACCCCAAAAACATCAAAAACTGGGCTGGGGCAGTGGCCGCTACAGCACCGCCGCGGCTCCGGCGACCCCTATTTTCACTCGCTTCTGCCTCCACTGGCGCCGCGGTTTGGACTCTGGAGCCATGGCGCCCCATGCTGATTTCCGCATCAGCAAAACTCAACACCTGGGGTGGACTTCTGACGTGCATAACTATTTACTCCAACCTCCGATTGACCTGATTTCAACTTCTACAAGTCAATCTAGTCTCAATCTATCCATAGACACCATTTTCACCTCAATCCAACTCTGTATGGAGATTCTAGACTATTGACACTATTTTGGCCACTTATTGACCAAAACTCACCACTAACTACCTCCAATTGCCACCAAAGGCAAATGGTCACTCAAAGACCATTCACACAGGTCCAAGACCCTCAAACCAACTCGTCCAAAGAGGTTTCACCCCAAAGGAACCTCTCCTCTAAGATTTGACTCCTTAGAACTCCTACTTGACAAAATGAGCTACAGGCCCTAAAACACACCAGTCAGGCCCAATTCCAACTTTCATCATATATAACACATACATACCACAAACAACACCTTTTCCACATACAACCATACATACATCTATTACAAACCATTCTATCCTACTTGGCACAAGATACATATCCAAAATACACACAAACTACATAGACCTAGTATTTCCACGTCCGCTGCTACTCCTTTGACTTCTCAAGACTAGTGCCACCTGAAAGGTTAGTTCATGGGGGAGGGGTGTGAGACAATGTCTCAATAACTGGGAACAACCACATACAATATATATATATATACTGATCCATACAGTTATGCAATGCAATGCTAATGAATGGTATGTATGATCTCCCTCATACACGACTAGAACAATGAGTTGTCGTCATCACAAGACATTTCAATAGGCGATTCCCTTCCAACAGTCGGTGAAGACCGATTCCAAGACATCACCAAGCTCACCTTACCCTAATGCAACCTGGCCAATGGTTACACTAGAGCTAGGACCATGGCTCTCCTTCCCTTGGACCATCATGAATTAATGGTGATTTAGGGAAGGTGCATCCCCAAATCCACTGCCACTTGACTCTCCCAAAGAGAGGATGTAGTAACAGGGATATTTCATCACATCATATTGTTCTTTACCGCCTGGCTCTCCCATGGAGAGGATTTAGTGACAGGGATCTTTATCATATTATCATCGCATCTCATATCATATCATCATCACCTCATCATCAATCTTTCACTATGCAATCATATGGTGATGATGCCAATGTCATGCCAACATGCCTTTACATACATATATACATCATTATCATCACAAGCATCATATGGATATGCTAGCATGCAATGGTATGTGAATGCTACACATCACAACATATGCAATCATCATACATCAACTGGCCGTGCATACCATGATATATAGAAAAACCATACACATACACAATCAATATCGTGGTATGAAAAGGAACATGCATATATATACACAAATACAGGTACTGTCATACCATACAAACAATGAAATATAAACATACACCCGGTTACCTTAGATTGTCAATATCACACACGTGAATTCCACGAACTTCTCGAATTGCCCAACACACTTGAACCTCTCTCGGTTAACCAAACAACCTTCATAATAACATAATTCTTCCATCAACACAGTATACCATTTAGCCAAAACCACAATTCAACCACTTTAGGCCTAACCCAAGGTTCCAACACCCCTTTCATGCATTATTAAGCTCTTAGGAATCATTCAAATACTACTCAACTATATACACTTCGGATTCCCAAGAGCTCTGACCGAAAACAACCTAGGATTAAGCTCAAATCATGCATAAACCCTTCAAAACTCACATCCAAGCAACAAGAATACCAAAACACATTTCATTAAACCCATTTCATCCATTTCAATTGGTGGATTTCATCCCAAACCGGAAATCCCGACATATAACCGAAAAACCCCAAATTTCAACCGAAGAAAATAGAGAGGGAGGAGTAGAGAACACTTACTAACTTGAATCCAAGCTTTTGAGATCCAAAAATCACTCCCAATGGCCAAAAAACACGAACCCTAACAGAGCTTCTCCTTTCTCCTTCGTTTCTTTCTTTTTTGATTGTCCGAAATGATCTGGATTTAAACAAAAATCCCGAATTTCACCGTGGCCTCAATACACTTCGCCGTGGCTCCACTGTGTTCAGCAGAAACAACACCACTGGAATGCCTCTCACTACGGCGGCCCTGCTTCTCGCCGTGGTGTGGAGCTCTTTCAGTTTCCACTTGAACCTTCCTCCGTCCTATTTCTCCGATCCTGAACACAATGCCAAGAAAGATATCATGAGGGGTGTTACACTCTCCCCTCCTCATAAAAATTTCGTCTTCGAAATTTCAACTCTTACCTCACGCAAAAATCTTTGGATACTTCCATCGCATGGATTCTTCTGTCTCCCACATGACATCATTGGATGTCAAGCCACTCCACAGGACATTTATCAACTTTATGGTCTTATTTCTCAACTGCTTTTCCATCATATCAAGAATTTGCAACGGCTGACTTCAAAAATCAGATTCCCTTGCACTTGAATAACTTTATCATCAATTACATGAGACGGGTCTGGATGATATTTCTTGAGTTAAGACACGTGGAAAACATCATGCAATCCAGCAAGATTAGGCGGTAGCGCCACTCGATACGCTACACACATTTTCCCATGTCTTTTCTTAAGACATCAAATTGAAATGTCCAAGTTTACTCTCTTTTTCATGTAATTATTTATTGTATTTTGTTATTTTTAGGATATCAAATTGTCACAAGATATAATAAATTAGCCTATATGAACTTTTCAAACCACATGGAATGGGTCATATATAGTGATGTATTGCATGTGTAGTCAATGTTTATCATCAAATGCGTAACGATTTAGATGTGTAATGATTTGTGTCTTCCTGATTCACAATCACCACATAACTTTTCAACGTTACTTTTACATAATATCTGTTTACGTTGACCACAATTATATGTATTATTTTATATTTTAATACATCGAACTTTTCTCTATATGATTTCAAATTCAAATGATGATCTTATAATTACTATATTAGTTTTTACCTTTTTCCAAAAAGTAATTTAACATTTTCCTGCTTTTATAGGAATTTAACATATTCCATCCTATGTCTTGTGTCAAAATCAAATTGAAACATTTAATTTCTTCACTCTTTATTTTTCATTTAATTTTAAATGCATTTATTTAAAGGAAAATTATATTGAAGGACCAAGAAGGGATGGTATTTATTTTGAAGAATCTTTAAAATCTCAATCTCAATTATTTGGAAGGACCAAAATTCAAAATCTAAATTTTGAAATACTAAATTACTCTTGGACAATTATATTTCCCCTGTCAGAATCTCACCCCCACTTATTCTCACATTAACACTATGCACTCCTTTTGTTTTTTTTAATGGAGTAGTTACTAAAATTTTAAGAAAGATTTCTAGAAAACCTTTGAAAAATATAGGAAAAACAGTCTACAAACAATAAAGTTGGATTAGTTAGTCAGTTATGTGTGGGAAGATATTAGGTACCCTAAGCCATCTATTCAAGACAATAGTTACCCTAATAAGTTATATAGATATGGTCTTAAAAATTATTTCAATTATTCGGGTCAATAACACGTCATTATTCATTCGAAGAAAGAAAAAAATAGATGGGAAGAATAATAAATTATACTATTTTTTATATAGCAAATATAACCTACGATAAAAGCTCATGACCTAAGTACCCTTAAAAGGGATCAAAGTCCATATATTTTGTGAGTAGAAATCCTTATCATTTTATTGGTAGGTCTTTTTCAAGATTTGTTGAGCAACTGACAATAATTCTGCTAAATAAAAAAAAAGTTTATTGAAAATTTGACCTTACTTAGATAACCCTGCACGAGCTACAACGACTGAATATTGAATACGCACTTCATATAGACATTCATTATTCAAAATCTACTCGACAAGCTATCAATAGAAAATTTTAAAAAAAAATTTAAGTGGCCATACTGTTCACGAGCAGAAATAATGTGGCTTACTTAGACTATGCAATTACGTGCCCATTTTAGTTGGAAATAACACTATTTAACATTTAAGTGCAATTTTTTTTATAAAGAACTTACTACAATTCCTTAAAACCCCGTTAAAGTTGTTGATTGAAAAAGAGAAAATAGACACTGTTCAAAAAGAAATTCTATAAAAGCATAATTTTTCAAATAATTATATGATTTTTCTGTAAAATTATGCATTTGTCATTATTCATCTAAAAATTATAAATATATATATATATGCTTACCATGTTTTAATTAAAAAACTTATATAGAGTTGTATCTAAATTTATCTTCTTAAAAAATTAATTGCCTCTCGTTTTCTTTTCTTAACTTTTTATTTATTATTATTGTTGTTAAATTTTGACCTTTATGTGGATCGATATTTGCATGACTTAATAAGTGTCAAATTTATCGGCTAAGTTGCATCATGCGACAAACTGAAAGGTGAATATAATAGCTATTTATTTATTTATTTTCTTTCAGTTGAATGATATATAATTGTTTGTTTGTCGTTAAATATTTAATCATTTTTTAAAAATGATAAAAAGAAGTTAAAAAAGTTTGAGCAAATTATTTTTTACTTATAATAGAGTTATTTTATTTCAACTGGAAGATTTATTAAGTTTAAACTAATCTAAATTAAGTTGTGTAGGAAGATGAAGAACTACAAAGTTTTACCACCAAGTAGTATTTTATCACAAAAGATGATGGAGCAAATTAATTTAATCAAAATACTAGTTCAATAAAAAAAATAAAAATACTGTAAAACTATTCATTCCTTTGAAAAAATAAAGCGAAAATATGTTTTTGTCCCTATAGTTTTAAGTGATTTTGAAATTAGTCCTTGGACTTTATTTTTTTTAGTGAACTCTCTAAAGTTTTGGCTGTGTCATACATTTGTCCTTTTCTCTTTCTCTCTCTTTCTCTTTTTTTCTTTCATATATTGCAGTGAGGACTTCCATGCGGCATAAACTTCGTTAAACTTGCTGAGGTAGCAAACTGGAGGAATGTGTGGCTACCGAGAGGATAGCAAATAGACAACACACTTGACTTTAATCTTCTAGCTAGATCAATGGAGGAAGTGCCATTTACCAAGGTTAGGTTTTTACTAGAGACCTATGCGAATCTTGGAGTGAGAGCTACATGAAGCATTGAGGGAGAGAGATTTGTGCAAATCATTGAGATCTCTTTGCAAGATTTGTATAGCTGGAAGATTAAGTACAGTGTGTTTTCTATGATTGCTATCATCTTAGTTGCCACACTTCCTCCGTTAGGAACCTCAGCAAGTTTAACGGAGTTTATACCACATTGCTGTAATATATGGAAAAGAAGGGACTAACGTGCTACACGGCCAAAACTTTAGGGAGTTTATTAAAAGAACATTTAAAGTCTAAGAACTAATTTCAAAATCATCTAACACTTTAGGAACTAAAAGTATATATCTCCCAAAAAATAGAAGATATCAATTAAGTGCACAGTACTGTTACGAAGCGATAATTAGGGTAGTCCACGATAAGGACGTATGCTTAATCATGTACCATTTCACATTCATCCTTTATTGAAGCACTCAACCATTTTCTTTTAAAGAAACATCATTTTATATATACACACTGCAGATCAATTATCATCACTGCTCGCGGATTAGACTATAACTACTATTGCACTGATATTCAAGGTCTTTTTGACACATTATAACAAAGGACAAAAACAAAAAAAGGATCACCACCCTGGATATGGCAAAAGTGATCAGATAAGAAAAAAGCTTCGTCCTTCAAGAATGAATATTATATATTAATTTGAAGGAAATAATTGGATGACTAGAAAGATACCTCAATCTATCACATGATTCACAACTATATAACATTCAAATACTGTATATTTATCTTTCTTATGCACATTGATAACTATATGATTAACCACTATAACTAGCTAGTTAAAATTAGGTGAATGTAATGGACTAAGAGGTGAAGCATGAAATCCAATTAAAACTAGAAAAATGAACTCAATTAATTATCCAAGGTACAGATGAGTTTAGTTAGATGATTTTGGTCAAAGTCATACTTTAATGAGCTTAATTAACTTAGTGATTGATGATTATTGACTGTCATTATACGTACCTGTGAACAGAGTCAATATGGGAATTTAAATTAATCCCTCCATATATAGGACAACCCCAATCTCTTAGATTTGTCTTCGTTGACTTGGTCCATTACTCTACTTGCTTTATTTATTTACATTAAATCAATATATGAAATCATCTTTCTGGGTAATTGTTGTACTGAATGAAATTAATTAAATTATCAGTGGACTTGTAGTTTGGTCTATTCTGATCTAACTTGGTATGATTGTTAGGCATGGCCGGGTGGATAGAGGTTCAAGCAAGTACGATGAAAAAAATTCCACTAAAGAATTTAAAATTATTTTTCAATTCAATATTTTGGACCACTTAAAATATGCAATATGATTTCATTGAAAAAATGCAATATACTTTAAAAATTTAGGTAAAACTTTTCTAAAAAAAGTCAATACAGATAACCAACAAATTAGTATATCTTTAAAATATTTAATATATATATATAAGATAGGAAAAACAAGATAAATATATTCCTGAAAAAATAAAAAAAATAATCAAGCAATTTTTTGTCAATAAAGAGACTTAATCCGAATTAATTAGAGTTTAATACAGTTCTAGATATATGATGGTCTGCACAAAAAATAAATAAATAAATAAATAAATAAGAAAAAAACTTTGTCAATGATATATTATAATAAGATAATCATGTCTGGCCAAAAAAAATAATAATCATGGATATTGGATATTACTGTCAACTAGAGAATTGAATCCATGCGACCGACCGGAATATCCTAGTAAATTCTATAAAAAATATTTTTAATATTTATAAATATCATACGGTTGCTGAAAATAATAAATTAACATATGAATAAATTAATAAATATGAGACTAGCTCAGAGAAAACAATCAAAATACACTTAAAAATTTGTGTTTGTTCACCAACTGTCAACAAACGACATTTTCATATAGCACATCTATGGTCATGACCCAAAAATCAAGCCTTAATTAGTGCGTAGACTAAAATTATTTTACAAATCCTCATTACAATTCAAAATACTACAAATTTTCTTATGGAGTCCTCTATATACATTTACAACCTAAAACCTTGTAGTAGGAAAAAAAATTAGACCCAATATTCTTTCTCTCTCCTTCTCATTCGCCGCACCGTCAGTTCTGAGCCACACCATCATCAATTGCTTTGGTGTCACGGCTTGGTTTTTGGATCTTAATATTTACATTTTTAACTAGAACCCCACCCGCACGGTGTACGGAGCATTAATTTTTTTATTAAAAAAAATCTCATTATGAAATGACTTTAAGCGTCAATAACAAACCTTATTCTATGTTGAACAATATGAATTACTATGGTGATAAGTGTATATCACAATCGTAATTTAATTATCCATAATATACATAATTAAAGATATTAAAAAAAAGCTAATCGCTGGAACAAATAAAATAATACAGTGTAGTTTCAATAAAAAGTTTACAATACCTTCAAATTAAGTGAATTTAGATTCAACACAACCTAACAATGAATAAGTAACATAATCATTCTTAATGCATGATTTGGAAACTACATGAATTCAACCCATGGATGGAATGAAAATTACAGTAACTAAATATATTAAATTCAAATTTCTTCATGGATCAAAGCTAATAATATGTACGTATAATCTCGTATCAATCAATAGATCAATGACATTAATTAAAATTTAAATGAGTTAAATAAAAATAATGCTAAAAAAAGTCCCAATATTTTAATACTAAATTAAAATATTCTACAATATAACGTATTAACCAAACAAAAGTTTATCCATTCATTAGTACAAAAAAGCTATTCTAAGACAATATAAGAGAACGGTTGTGTGGGAACCATCCTCAAAAATATAATCGGTGGTATTTTTGTAAATAATTTATTATATTCTGGACTTAAAGAGGACAGTTGATACAAAAATTGTCCTCTTAAGTATATATAAGAACATGGTTTCAATAGGAATCGTCCTCTTAAATATTATATAATTATATACCACAATTTAATATATTATAATGATCAATAGTTCAATAACTTAGGCAATTTTTGGTCTCCCTCCACTTGTAAAGCCATCCCACCTTTGTTTCCTTAACTCCAAAACCCACAGCCCTCTTTATTCCGTCAAAAATCCATGCACTCCGGCCAAGTTTTCTTTAGTCCGACAAAAATCCACTGTGCTTTGTGACATCCGGGCGCTAATGAGGGTGGGGAGTGATCACTGGGGCAAGAAACACTAGTAGAAAAAGAGTGATTTAGGATTGTCTTCTAGGACAGTCAAAAAATAATAGTCCTAAAAAATTTAGGATTGTCTTTTAGGTAGTTTTGCAAATATAAGATATTTTCAAGGACGGTAGAAAAAGGGAAGGTGGTTATTTTTTTTTTCAGGACGGTGATATATTCCCCAGTGTTGGAAATTTTGACTTTTAGGATTGTGGGATTAATGACCGTCCTATAATGCCTTTTTATTGTTTTTTCTTGGCCAAAACAGAGTTAGTGTTATCACGCGGTAAATTATCTCCATCGCGACAAAATTTTCATTAGTTCCCTCGCAGCAAACCCTCTCTCCTCTCAATGTCATTCCTCGCCCCTCCCGACACTCACTGTTGCCATCGATGCAAAACCCCATTAGCCCCAAAGACACACTGTTGAACCTAACGGCAGTCTCTTTTCTCCTGGCCATCGAACCTGTAGCCACCGTCGCACACTTTATCGCTTTTCATTGTTCGGTGTAGACAAAACCCAATTAGGTTGCTCATGGGTCTTCAATGAAACCTAATCAAGTTGCTCGTGGGTCTTCAATGAAGCTCGTTGCCTCTTGCTCTCAGCATTGCTCGCCTTTGCTGCATCTCTACCTCCGCCTTCACTCATTGTAAACGGACCAGTTTGGAAGTTGGGTAAAAAATTCCAGCTTTAGCTCCACCTCCTGCTCAAGTGACGCCACCCTAGGTATGGACTCTGTTCAGCCCCTCCCTTTCTACCTTTTTCAGTTAACCCTTTATTTCTTAGAGTAGCTAGTTAAGTTAATTTGTACGATAGTTGTTTTTGGTCTTTTGGCCAACAAAAGAGAAAAAGCAGAGGGTGTGGGGAAAAACATACACTACAAATCCATATAAAGATTTATATATAAATCTTTAATTCATATGCCTTCATCATTCTGTTGTTGTTGCTGCATGTTCGTTGCTTTTAATTTATTCTTATATATAATAGCTCCTTTTATATCTATAATCATGCCCTTGATTCAGTTCTTATGAATAATACTTCTGCTATGATCTGTCCCATACATTATATGTGTAAATTTCCATTAATATCTATATGTCTTACTCATCGACATACTATATTTTATATGCACAAGTTATGTGCCTTTCTCAACAAAGAAACGATGGTTCAATTCAAGAGTTAGGTTGGGTTTGGCTTTTGTATTTCAAAACCTTGTTTGGATAGGAAAATATTTGTTGT
Organism: Adenanthera pavonina; assembly: GCA_026686845.1. Lineage (NCBI taxonomy): Eukaryota > Viridiplantae > Streptophyta > Magnoliopsida > Fabales > Fabaceae > Adenanthera > Adenanthera pavonina. The sequence goes on along the minus strand of JAIVEN010000012.1, from coordinate 15,368,455 downwards.
ATTCATTGCATATGTACTCTATATCTTATTGTTGTCAAAAGTGGAGTTTTACTTTAGCTGAGACTTTAATTGTTGTCAGAAAGATAATACTATTCATTTTAGTGACTAGTATTGTATTAATGAGTGGTTGCTTGTAGTGACTAATTATGCTATGGAATATTCTTGACAACACAGAGAGAAATGATTATTACAAAATTTGAATCACAAAATCTCTTATTTTGATAGATAAAAGAAGAAATCAATTGCCGACTAAATCCACTGCATTGACAATCTATGATATTAATTTGGGGTGTTTCTCTAGCTGTTATAGAGTTGGAAGCTACACCCAATCCACACGTGCATTGGTCTTTTTCATTCATGCTTCTAAGCCTATGCATGCTTTTGGCACAAGCACACAAGAAACTTTTTTTCCAGCATCTATATTATGAATGCTTTGATGTGGCCGAGTGTCAATAAATGTTGGCAACTTTATTGGTCTCATCTTGTGTGGCATCTCTCTTAGAAAGGTGCCTCACCTTTTATAGTTTGCCAAAGGTTATTCTTTGACCGGAGAACTAAATTGTTGGATGGTGTCTGGAGACTTCTAATGCTTGTTGGATGGTGTCTGGAAACTGCAATTATAATATCTGGAACCCCTGAGCAAACTCATGCTGCACAGAGTCTTATTCAAGCATTTGTCATGAGTGAGAGTGAATATGCTTAAGCCATCTCTGTGGGTAATATATTTGATTAGTTTTTTGGTTCTCTGGGTAATATATTTGTTTAGTTTGTTGTAATTGTGCTAATGTATATGCTCAGTATTACTTACATTGAGTTAAAATGTCTAGAAGGAATGTAAGGTCTTAAAATTTTTGGCTTTTGCAATTGCACTAATTTATATGCTTAATAGTACTTATATTCAATTAAAAATCTATATGCTCAGTATTGTTTTGGCTTATGCAACTGCATTCCTTGTTCATCCAAATTAGCTAGTTAACTTGTGGACCATTTATCCATAAAAACATGGCATTAGCTAGTTAACACCAAATTAGCTTGTTTGGTCATAAAACTGAAATTTTCCTATTGAAGGTGTTAATGATATACAATAATGGTTGAATATGCTTTTGTCATAGGCAATTGGTATATTGCTATTAATTTGAATGGGCTTAAAATACAATATTGGTAGGTTTCTTTCTTAGCCCTGCATGGAAGAGATAATTTGATCTCCACTGGTGGTTGTTGAGGAAAACAATTGTGGCCTGAAAATTGGCTACGCATAAATTATGATAGTTGTGGCTATAAAGAAAAGAGTTGGTAGCTAGGGTAACGTGGCTTAAATATAGAAACTGATTATCTTTTCTAAATTATTCCAATTTTATGGATGTCCCTAAGGACATATTTGAACTGATTATGGTTATATAGGAGACTGATTTCTTGTGTGAACATGGCTTAATTCCATATAATTATATTTTATTAAAAAATATTGTGATAATGGTCATAGTACTTTAACTGCAGTGCTGTACTTGATTTCTTTTGGGGTCTAAAATGCTTAAAAGGTATCTTTTCTTTTTCTCATTTTAATAACCTATGGTATTAATTCCATAGGTTTGGTATAGTATATAAGTAATGAAAAATGAACATGTAATTTTTCTCTTTCACCCAACATTTGGCACTTCCATATTTAAGTGATCAAAGATGATCTAGTAATTTGCATTGCATAAATGAAGACATATGTTTTCTTTAGCTCACAAGTTATAACTATCTGACATCTCTTGAAAATCAACTACAAGTAAACAACAAAGTTTATCTATTTTATAATTTTGTGGTCATCAATTTATTTCCCAAAGGCTCGAAAATCAATTATAAACTTGTTCCCCTTAACTGGAACTAGCTACATCTGGTCTTGGTCGTTTTAGACATGGTTATTGCACAATGATACATTTCACTTGCCTCTTATTATATTTTTTTCCCTGTATTGATTGCATACCATATTTATAAATCTAGGCTGAAGAACTATTCTACCAGGCTTTTTTATATTTTTTAGGGGCCATTAGAGGCACCAAAAAGGATATAGTAAAATGTCTAGAAGGAGTGTAAGGTCTTAAAATTTTTGGCTTATTCAATTGCACTAATTTATATGCTTAGTAGTACTTATATTCACTTAAAAATCTATATGCTCAGTATTGTTTTGACTTATGCAATTACATTCCTTGTTCATCCAAATTAGCAAGTCAACTTATGGACCAATTATCCATAAAAATGTGGCATTAGGCATGCAAGTGCTAGTGGTGTGGAGTCCAAGATAATGGCCTAGAATTTGCTTCATTCCCCAACTAGATAGCAGCTTTAGCCAACAACGTAGCAAGCAGTACTGGTCAATCAAGTTTATTCAAGTCAAGGTTAGGACTTTTCTCTAGAAAAGCTATGTCTTTTGCACTTTGAGAAGATTACCTGTTGGTAACCATAGTATAAGTTAGAGCTAAAGGTTTCTACTTCTGTGTTGTGTTTTTACTTCTTGTGATGAATTTCCGTAGCATAAATTGGCAAAATCAATTTTTTTGGGTTTCCCTCTCACATTATCATTGGTATTATGCTATTTTTTTATTTGATGTCTTCTCAGACTCGTCCATATCACATGAAAGGCTAACCAAGGGATCTTATTGTAGGTGAAATTTATTAAATTAATATAATAATAAATTTTACTAGAATTAAAAATTAGAAAAATGAATAAAAGAATATACTAATATTCAAATAGATATTATTTTAATAATATAAAAATATATATTATATTGATAAATATGTAATTGCATTTTTCTTTTAATTGAATGAAAATTATTTATAATATATTCTATAATTAAATTTTTTAAAATGTAGTTACAATATGTGTAAGAAATTTATCTTTCATATTACTGTTGTGGACCTTTGTTTTTTCATTGAGTAGAGGGTAAGGTTAAGAAAATTTTAAAAACAAATGTTCTGAAAGTGAAGTAAGAATAGGTAGAATATTATTAATTATTTTAAACAAAATTTATAACAATTTTTTTGAAAATTTAAATTTACTTGATTTGTTTGATAAAATATAGTTTCATTACCAATATAAGAAATAAATATATTTTTAAAAAACATGTACTTTTTTAATTGAATATCACAATAACAAAAGTAATATAAAGCCCAAACAAATAAATGAAAACACAGACACAATCAAGTATGAAACATAGACCAGAACCTAGAAATCTACATTAACCTATTATTCCTTTCCTATGTAGGAGTTGTCAAGTTTGCCTAGAGGGTGAAAGGCAGTCGCCCCCAATTCTTTTAACTTAGTTCTGCCCCCTAGTTATGAGGTTATCAAATCCTAATACTTAGTTTATAATTTTTTTGAGGGGGTTTTAAAATATATATCAAAATTTTTTATTTAGTTAATTTAGACATGATATATGCCTTTATTTTGAAAATATATTATTATCTAATTTCTTTGATGTTTGATATATACTGCCATGATATAAGTCTTTACTATTGTTTCCAACTTGTGAATTTTCCAAATTGTCTTTAAGTTACAAATATAGTATAAAGAGTTGGGTACAAATTGTCTTTAGGTAGTCATGGATTGTAGTTGGATAAACGCAAGACGAACAAGTGATGAATATAAGAATGGAGTGGAGGAGTTTCTAAAATTCACTGAAAGAAATATTTGTGATAGTAATGGAAGGTTTTATTGTCCTTGTGTAAAATGTTTGAATGAGAGACGACTAAGTATTGCAGAAATTAGAGAGCATGTACTTTGTGATGGGTTCAACAAGCGTACAAGATGGATATGGCATGGTGAAAAATTAGAAATGCCTAGTGTGCCCCAACAAGGAGAAGTTGATGTAGATATGATTGATCGAGTAGAGGACATGATTTGTGATGCTGGAGTAGAAGCCTTTGAGCAAGCACATATATATGATAATTTGTGCAGTGATGCAGAGAAGCCTTCGTATCCAGGGTGCACTCAATTTACACGGTTGTCTGCAATGTTAAGATTGGTCAACTTGAAAGCAAGAAATGGATGGATCGATAATTGTTTTACATAATTACTCGAGTTGTTGAAGGATATGCTTCCAGAAGGTAATGAACTACCAGATCGTAACTATGAAGGGAAAAAAATCTTGTGTCCAATGGGTATGGAGTATAAAATGATACATGCTTGTCCCAATGATTGCATATTGTATAGAAATGAGTATGAAGGGTTGCATGAATGTCCAAAATGTGGGTTGTCAAGGTACAAAGTGAAACAGGATAGTGATGCCAATGGTGATGTGGCCACAAAAGGGCCTCTTGCAAAGGTATTATGGTATCTTCCAATAATACCAATGTTCAAGCGTTTGTTTGCTAAAGCAAAGGATGCAAAGAACTTGAGATGGCATGTGGATGAAAGGATATGTGACGGAAAGCTCCGACATCCAGCTGATTCTCCTCAATGGAAGACCATTGATCAATTGTTTCCTGAGTTTGGCAATGAGCCAAGAAACCTTAGACTTGGACTTTGTACAGATGGAATGAACCCTTATGGTAACCTTAGTAGTGAACATAGTTCATGGCCTGTTCTATTGGTGATTTACAACCTACCTCCTTGGTTATGCATGAAACGCAAGTACATCATGTTGTCTATGATGATTTCAGGACCAAAACAGCCTGGAAATGACATCGATGTTTACTTGAAACCTTTGATTGAAGACTTGAAAATTTTGTGGGAGAAAGGTATTGATGTGTTTGATGCCTATCACAAGGAGTCTTTTAAAATGCATGCCATGATCTTCTGCACAATAAATGACTTTCTAGCATTTGGAAACTTGTCCCGATATAGTGTTAAGGGGCACAAAGCATGCCCTATTTGTGAAGAAGGTACATGCTTCAAACAACTTTTGTTTGGAAGGAAGACAGTTTATCTTGGTCACAGGAGATTTCTTAGATGGAATCATCGATATCGCAGATTGAAAAGAGCTTTCAATGGCTTACAAGAAGGTCAAATGCTCTAGAGCCATTAACTGCAGAGCAAGTTTATCAATGGGTGAAAGACATCAATGTTATCTTCGGTAAGACTCAAAAGCTTGCAAATGAAAAAAAATTATGGAAAAAGAAGTTTGTCTTCTTTGATCTTCCATATTGTCAAAGTCTTGAGATCAAGCACTGTATTGATGTGATGCATGTGGAGAAAAATGTGTGTGATAGTCTTGTTGGAACACTTCTCAATATACAGGGCAAGACTAAGGATAGTACAAATGCGAGATGAGATATGGTTGAAATGGGAATACAAGTAGAGTTAGCTCCACAAGAAGGAAATAGGAGGAATTATTTGCCCCCCGCTTGTCATACATTGTCCAAAAATGAGAGAAGAAGTTTTGTCAGTGTTTACATGGCGTCAAATTGCCCCAAGGGTATTCTTCAATTGTCAAAATGCTTGTGTCAATGAAAGATATGAAATTAATAGGCTTAAAGTCTCACAATTGCCATTTGTTGATGCAACATCTACTACCTATAGCTATTCAAGACATATTGCCAAAAAAACTTAGAGGCACTATAACTAGATTATGCTTCTTTTTCAATGCTATATGTAACAAAGTCATTGACCCCTAAAAATTGGATAAGTTAGAAAATGATGCTGCCATTATCTTGTGTCAACCTGAAATGTACTTTCCACCTTCTTTTTTTGACATCATGGTGCATTTAATTGTCCATATAGTGAGGGAGATAAGGTTATGTGGCCCAGTTTATTTGCGGTGGATGTACCCATTTGAGCGATATATGAAAATCCTAAAAGGCTATGTCAAGAACCCACACCGGCCTGAAGCATCTATTGTTCAAAGATATGCTGCTGAAGAAGCTGTTGAGTTCTGTACTGAATACATGTTGGAAATAGAAGCTATTGGACTTCCTAAGAATTGCCACAAGGGGAAAGGAGTAGGCAAGGGTACATGGGGGTTAAATGTGAAAGGCAAGGGCCATGAAGAAGTGTTACAAGAACATTTATACATCTTGAATGACACTGATGTAGTTCAGCCTTATTTAGCCACACATAAAAGCATTATAAGAGGAAAAAAACCCTCAGAAGATTGATAAGTGGTTGATGAATGAGCACAATAGGACTTTTATATCGTGGTTTAATGAAGAGGTCATGAAGGATGATAAAGTTTTTGATACAATAAGATGGTTAGCAAATGGGCCTCAATTTGAGGTCGTATGTTGGAGTGGATATGACATTAATGGATATTCCTTCTATACAAAGACTTAAGATGACAAGAGCACTATGCAAAATAGTGGGGTTATGGTAGTGGCCGAATCAATGCATTTTTCTAGTCCGAAAGATAAAAACCCTGTATTAGCATCCATATCATATTTTGGGGTTATTGAAGAGATTTGGGCGGTTGACAATATTAAATTTAAAGTTCTATTTTCAAATGTAAGTGGCTTGATAGTAATAACAGTGTTCGAATAAATGAGTTGGGATTTACATTGGTAGATCTTAATCGGGTAGGTTATAAGGAGGAGCCCTTTATAATGGCAATCCAAGCGAAACAAGTGTTTTATGTCACTGATCCAGCTAATAAAAGGTGGTCTGTGGTTCTCCAAGAAAAAAGACAAATTGATGGTGATGAGAATGATGGGTCAAGTTTCAATATTTGTGAAACTCTTCCTTTCTCTTCAAGGCTACTTGAACTAAATGAAGAAGATGAAGTAGATGATGATTATGCCATAAGAGATGATCATAATGAAAGGATATGGGAGAATATCCCTACATGAAAATTGAAATACAAGAGGTAATTTTGATAGTTCAAATATTATAGTTTTTGTATAAATTGTTTGATACTTTAACTATCATAGTTTAAACTATGTGTTACTTATTTGATATTTGAACAATCATAGTTTTTTTTTTAAATTATTTGATACTTTAACTATCATAGTTTTTGTTTAAATTATTTGATACTAACTATCATAGTTTAAACAGGTACATGGAGAATCACTGTAGCAATACTAAAAGTGGGTAAGCTAGCCAACCTACCCGTAAAAGGGGTAGGCGTGGCACAAGGTTAAAGGACTTGACCCTTGGCCATGGTAGTGAGCAAAGAATAAATATCAACATTAGTTGAAAAGGGAAACCTATTGGGCCTAATAGGATCTAGTTTAATAGTTTTGTCGCCCTACTAGGATGTAGTAAGGCAAGTATCTTGGTGGATAAATGGCCTCATGTACCCAAGCAAGTAAAGGATAATATTTGGGACAGTATCATGGTATACCTCAATATATACTTATCTATTTTTTAAACTATGATATTTATTTGTATCACTAACTTTCTTGTTTTTCTGTATATTGCAGCTAACTTATGATGTCAATCCCAATGATCATGTGTTGAGGAAAAGGATGATAAAATATACAGGTCAGCATTGGAAGGCCTACAAGAGCGATCTTACTTGTAGATATATTTTTGGTGACTTGAAGGGCTGCAATCCTTGTGATGATTATCAATTTCTTGATGAAGGGACCTGGCAAGCTTTTGTCAAAAGTCGAGAACATTCTACATTTATGGTATGTAAACAAAGAATAAGGAAATGAATTGATTTCATTCTTTTTTTGATTTCTAGATGTAAACTTTCCATTTAATGTCAACAGAATAAAAGAGAAAAAGGTCAATAGATGAGAGTGCAAAATGTGGACCCCCACACATTGTCTCGTGGGGGTTATGACAAGCTTGAAGAACAAATAATGCAGGAGAAGCTACATGATCTACAAGAAGCTGCTCAATCTGACCCATCAATTGTTATTAATCCGCCATCACCACCCACTCGCCATGAGAAATGGAAGAGAGCACATAGGAATAAGAAATGAGAATATATCACTGAGGAGTCTCATGTAGTTGCTGAGAAGATTGTAAGTAATTTAGGATCAATCAATTGTATTTAGTAATTAATGTATGTACTAATTATCTTTATTATTTGTATGTTACAGGATAAGCTTGAAGAAAAGTATTCCTAAGGGAGCTTTACTCCCATTGGAAGGAAGGACATCTTGGCCACGGCTTTAGGGAAAAAGGAGCATGGAGGTCGTGTTAGGGGATTTGGAGGAGGAGTTGGCATCAGGGAGTATTTTGGAGCCCCTTCATGCCATCAATTAGGACTAGTGACAAGGGAGGAGATGGAGATAAAGCTTGCAGCTATGAAAAAGCATACAGAAGCAGAAGTGGACGCAAGGCTGGAAGCTCAGATGGAAGCAAAAATGGAAGCTTGGAAGAAGCAAGCGATGTCCATGTTTGGCACAATGGGGATGCATTCACAAATTAACACACCTGTTGAGACAACCAACTCTCTTGTACTTCATAGCACAAAAGGGAGTTGTACACCGGAGCCAGCATTGGAGGATCCTCACGCAAAGGATATTGGAGAAGCATGTGAATTATATCTGGGGCATCCTCATAAGCGATTAGTAGCATATGGGAAAATCTACTGGTTGGGACACTTGATCCACAACTAACCAGTGAAAGAAGATCAACTAAGGGTGGTAGTTGAACGGGTTGTAGTTGTAGATGCACCCCTCCCATTCCTTGTTGATGAGGCTATAACAGTGGGACAAGCCCCTAATGATTTTATTTTGTGGCCAGCAAAACTGGTCCAGGTGGTTTCTAAGGTACAGAAAATCTTTTTATTATCTTGCTATTTCCTCATACATCATGTTTGATATAGTATGTAATTTTTTTTCAATCATTACTTAATTATTTAGGTTATCGCCCCATCAATGCCCTAATCCCAACCCTAACTAGTTCATATGGATTGAGGAATTGTGTTTGATTTAAAGGACTATAACTTTTACATTTTCCAAAGGGATATGATGGAGTTCCTTATGAATGAAAAGCTAAGCATATCAATTTTCCAACTTTTTATGATGTAAGTATATTTTAATTATTACTAGATATCCAAGCATTCAATACTTAAAAACTCACATTTACAATACACAGGTACTTGTATCACCTTTGTAACTTATCAGGAAAAAGTGAAAAGTTTGAATTTATTTGCCCTCACCACATTCAATCTGTAGGGAACAAGAAAAGTGAAAGAAAATCCTACATCACATCTAGGGTCCAGGAAGGCAATAAGCAATGTTGCCTGGCACGATATCGTCATGAGTAAGAAAAAGTTTTTAATTGTAATGATATTGTCACTTTGTGTAATCCATTCCCTATTTTGTAGGGACCATTGGCAGTTGGCAGTTATTTGCCCTTCGTAAAGTGTCGTCGTTTGGTTTTGCTCTATATGGAAAGAGCCAGAAGAGGAAATTAAGAAGATGATTGAGACGTAAGTATGTATGAGTAAAATTTCAATTTGTGATATTGATTAATCTATAATATAATTTGCTGCATGTTTTTTATCCTTAGTGGTGTGGAAACTTACCATGTCATGAAAGGTAAACACCAACATCAGTTAAGAAAGGTCACATGGATGTCTCTAAAAGTAAGCGGTTTGAACTTGACCTCTTTATGGAACAATCATCCCCTTTTTTTTTATTTTGGCAATTATTTGTTCATTATAGTGTCGTAAACAAAAGGGGAACATTGAGTGTGGATACTATGTCATGAAACATATGCTTGATATCATCACTTTAGGGGTTGTTGATTCATTCAAAGAGGTAATTATAAAGACTCATTATTTAGTTTTGTTCCTTTGTAATTTGTTCATGTTTTGATGGGTATTGAACTTGTAGAGATTTGATGATATGGAACCTTTTTCTGAAGAGCATATTAAAGATGTTCGAAGTCGTTGGGAAAACTATTTTCTAGAGGTCACTTTGCATTAAAGGTGAGGTTATATATATATGTGCTTAATAACACATTATTAGTTACTTTGTCTATTATCTTGTATTATCATGTTCTATTGATACTGGCTATTTGTAATCTGTTCTGTCCCCCTCGAGTATATTATCATGGTGGTCTCCCCTCCCTACTTCTTATTTCTTGTTAAGCTGTATTGTTTTTTCAAAAATGGTTTTCTTTCATTTAATATCATTTGTTTTTTACTTAAGAAGAGTCTATCACCGGTTCTACATTAACTTTCTATTTGCTAAGCTCACAACTCTGTCAAACCGCGATGACTCTATTTGCTGCGCATTTAGATATTGCTGTTCCCTTCATTCTCATATTTAAAACACGTTTAAGCTTTAAATTTCTCATGAAATTTTTATATTAATTCTGATACTTGTCTGTAAGTCCTTCTGCCTTTGCCCTAGATAAATGCATGACTAAGCAATGAGCACTTCCTTGTCTAGAATTTTCCTACAAAGTTTTCTTATAACAAAAATTGTGTTGCATTCTTTGAACAATGAGCTCTGCTTTGGCTCACATTACTAGAATTTGGGGGGAAATTTTACTTATCTTTACTTTACTTTAACGTAAAGAAAGCCTAGGTTTTTCTCTATGTCAAGTATAGCTAAATGGCCATGAACAATATCAATCATAGTACATCACCCTGAACTTTGACTATAGCTAGATCATAGTATGGATGGCCTCTTATTCCTCTGTCTGTCCTTGTACTTCTAGTTTCTTTCCTACTCTTTTATTATTACTCTCTGTCTCACTTTCCTGTATTATCCAAAACATTAAGATCGAAGTCCAATAGATGTTCCAGGCAAGCACTAGCCTTAGGTGAGAAATTTCTGTGGTATGCACCCCACAGTAGGTTCAGTAATCAGTTTTTGATCTTCTAGAATGCTATTTTGATGGCGGGAATATTAAATCAAACCTTGATTATTCCTCCAATTTTGGATCACCATGCTATTGCACTTGGTAGCTACCCTAAGTTTAAGGCCTGTTTGATTTTATGTAGTTAAATCCATTGTTTTTATAATTTCAACATTTTCTGGCACTATTAGCATTTGATAGATTTTGTTTTATTAGATACCATTGAGCTATGTTACTAAATTTGACTAAAATCATTTTCTACAGGACGATGCATTGATGACATAAGTTGTGAAGTTGGTCTCTTCAATATGCTAAAACAATATTTTTGTTTCATCCTCCTAAATGTTAATCATTAGATGTATATATATATGACAAGTTAGAGGATGAATATATGACAAGTTAGATGATGAATATATGACTAGTATGTTTACCTTTCTAGTTTAATCTTTGATGTCTAGACCAATTATTTTTGGTCTAGTGGTCCCTTCAAAGTGGGTGATGCCCCTTAATTTGTAACCTTTTTTGTTCATAGCAAAGTTGACTGTAAAATTTGGTGTGACCATAAAATCTAATTCTAGGACATTTTGGTTTCCTAAGCAACTGAATACTAAAATAAAAAAATAAAAATATTCTAGGACGGTGGTAATTACAACAGTCTTAGAAAATGAGATTTCCAGGACAACAAATAAATATGAGCGTCCTGGAAATTACACTTTCTAGGACTGTTGTAATCAATATCAATTCTAAAAAATTTACGCTCTACGGGATGGTTTTTCTAACCTACCGTCCTAAAATATAATTTTTTAGGACAGTTTGACATTAGTCCTAGAAAACATCACTTTCTATGACTTCCACTTCTACCACTTTATAAAAACAGTCCTAGAAAGTCTTTTTTTAATAGTCCTAAAAAGCCTTTTTTGTACTAGTGAAAAGGGGTGTAAGATAAAAAGTAATGAGACACGGACAAAGAGCGGCTCTTGACAGACTTCTAAGCGGGAGGGTCATATGAATGAATAGAATACATGCCGGAATGAGAGAGATCCAGAGACTGTATAGGTATGGGACTATACGGTTAATGATAGCTTAAAGGAATTGATAGGTACTACATATACCAACAAGGTGCACCTATCTTTTCGGTAGCCTATCCTGTAACACCTTATATTCATCATGGTTTAGAAACTAAAATCAGAATATAATAAAATCAGAATTTTTCAAAATTCGGGGTACTGTTCATTTGGCAATTTCCCTTTTACCCGATGAACTTTGAAAATTCATAACTAAATCTAGGAAATTCATCTTACAGGTGATTCAAGTCTCTAAAACTTTCTTGAATTCAGATCTACAAGGAAAAAATATAAAATAGTAACTTCATTGGGTCAATTTGTACAGTAATTTCGTGGACATTTACTGTTTATTTGGTCATTTTTCTATCTTCCAGTTTTCTGACCTCAAATTTGAAAAATCATATTCCATTCTATTATGTTCCAAATTATGCATACTCTATGGAATTCGAAAGCTATACATGTATACTTATAATCATATTTTTCTTATCTATTTATTTCACTTACACAGGGCATAACTTTAATTTAAACCACAAAGGGTCAGAATCCATCTCTTACTGGAACAGTTTTGGGAAAACTTACATTTCTCTTGTTCTATAACTCCAATCACTTCCAAATCAGTGGCATATGGATCTTAAGACATCTATATTTTTATACATATAAACCACTAAATTTTTTGGAGCTCTGTATGATTTTACATTATCTTTTGAAATTTCCAGTACTTAATTTTTAGTTTCCCATTTTCCCAATATTGTCCTATTCGGAAACCTAACTTTGAAAATTCACCATTTATTGTACACAACTCCAAATGGGGTGAATTAGGTGTCCGATTAAAGTTTGAGATGCCCTCTATCTGGTATAAAAATATCATAAACCAAAATTCACATTAAATATAGAACAAGGGTAAATGAATCAGACACATCTGGAAAATGCCCTGTTTTAGTCTACATTGCAATTTGCTTGCCAAAACCCTTGTAAATGAACTCATTTTGGCATGAAACTTGATATAATATTCCAACATCCAGAACTGGAAATTATCATACATTTCCTACAACATTAACATAATATTCACTATTTTACAACTTCATATACAACAAGGCACCAATAACAATTCATATTATAACATGATAACTTGCACATCATTTTCTTCTTCATGCCTTTTGCTCCCTCCTTAGCTCTTTTGCATTGGTTCTCTCTAGCATGGTTAGTCATTGAAGGGGGGTGAGATTCAAAGAATCTCTGTAGCATTATCCAGTCATACACATATATCATCACATTTCACATAAATCATCAAGCAAACTCATCAATTCATATAATGCCATAACAATTTTATGAAAATTTCGGCAGAGTTTTACTTTGTAAATTGGGCATTCCAGAGCTTCAAGCCCCTTTAAACAACTCAGCCAACAATCAATGGACATCATAAAATATTAATCATGGCATCAAGCAAGTCATAGAGTTCATAAACATTCATAAGACAATATAATGCATATAATGGAAAAATGCTACCTTTATGCTTCCACTTGCTTTTCCTTTGAGTTGTACCTCTTCCAAACACTTCTCCAAGCTTTCTTAGGCTTCCTCAAACCTAATCATATCATCATTTAATTCCATTTAGCCACTGATTTTCGGAATTATACAATACCGTAGACACAAAACCCTAACTTTTTCACTTATTCTTCCTTTGATCTTTCTTTGTACAACACACTGGTTCTTAAGGTTTTGAACCATGGGGAATCCATTTTTGAGGTCAAAATCATGAAATTCCAACTCTAAATGCTCCCCTTGTTCTGACCAAAATTGTCTCAAGTGATTGGAAAATTTTTTCCTTCAAATTACTTCAAACCATCCATGGATTCATGCTTCTAGTGTCTAGTTTATGCTTTTTCCTAAGTTTAATGGTTCAAAACTCATTCCTATGCTAAAAAACCAATTTGTCCATAGATAGTAAGCTTAGGGTAGTAACATAGAAGCTTACCAATTTGTGCTTCAATTTTCCTTTGATTCCTCTTCCTTTTTCTCTTCCATCTTCCTCCTTTTTCTTGCTTTTTTTCTTTCTCCGTTTTGGCCTTTGGTTCACGCATGAATGGTGAGGAAAGAGAAGAGATTTAGTGGTTAATTACACCCTTAATCATGGTTAAGCAAATACATTAACCAAAGTTACTTTTTTACTTTTTCTTTGTCTCCTTCTTTAAGAAGTTTTCTCAACCTTTTTGAGATGATTGGTGGGCTTCATGGGCTGCAGCACTTCATGTAGGGGAGAGAGAGAGAAATGTGTCCAAAAAATGCCTAATTTTCTTGATCCAGATATACCTCAATCTAGGTACTTTTTAACCGTACCGATAAAACCGTCTTTATACTAATTTAGCATTTTTGGGATACAAGACTATTCTAATTTTATTTTTATATTTCTATAATTATCCTGCCCCAAATGATATCTGTGTATGACCCATATCCTGACCCGATTTCCTTTTAACCATCGGTAGGGCCTAGGTTTACTTTATTGGTTTACTATTATTTTTGGATACTCGGCACTGATTATTTCTTTATTTTTGAACATTAACTCTCAGTGCCATATACCATTGGACTTCTCTCGTCAAGAGCTTCATTTTGACAGTAATTTTTCATATTTACAAAATTACCCTTGACCTCGGTTAATTATAATTTATGAAACTTTCAGGTCATTAGGTGTAATTTTCCCCAAGACATTTCTAATACTCATTACACGTAATTTTATGACTTTAAGGACATGGATGTCCTTTTAATAATTCTTTGGAGGAAAAAATATAATTTTCTCATTTTTCCGTCCAACCGGAAAAAATGACCTTTTTGCCTTTTTTCATGCAAAATGGTGTTTGCTCGTTATTGCAAAATCCCTATATATTTCTAGATATTTTAGCTTTCTTGGGTTACATATCCCTTAAGGACTCGTCTGTTAAGCGTGTTTGACTTGGAGCAATTCTGAGATGGGTGACCTCCTAGGAAGGCCAGGAGGCCATCTTGAGAAATCTAGGTAACTTTGATTTCTGCTTCAACCTTTGGAATTCATAATTACTACTAACAAATTAGATTCTACAAAAAGATGTCGAGATCCAGCAAGCCCAGTAATATATATATCAAGCAGAAGAAGAAAATATGAATGTGATGAGGGTTGGTATCAATTGGTTTGATGGGAGAATCAATGGTAGGGTTTAGATTTTAGATTCAATGACATTCTATAAGCAAGCAAGTGTGGGGGAGGGGGGGGGAACTCTAACACCATGCCAAAATAGACCTTTCTTGGTGGTTATTTTGGCCTTTCTTGGCAGTTATGAACTGTCAATGATTTCAACGTAGAGAAAACTTGAGCTTTTCATTGGCGGTATGCAACCACCAACAAATGTCCACTTACGTTGGCAGTTATATAACAAAACCACAAAGAAAAACTATTTTTTGTTTAAAATAATTTTTTATTTTTATTCACTTTCCTTGGCGGCTATATTAAATAACCGCCAATGAAAGTTTTTTTTTTTAACTTTAATGTGTAATTTTTCTATTCCTTGGTGGTTATTTATTATAACCGCCAAGGAATAGACTTACGTTGGCGATTATATTGAATAATCGCCATCATAATTATTAATTTTTTTAAAAATAAAAAATTAATATTTTTACAATCTCACCAAGCTGTTTCACTATCAATATGCAGAATTAAATATCCAAAACTCAATTGTAGAATTAAATATGCAAAAGTCAATCGTTAAAATGTATCTAAAACCAAAGTTATCCAAAATCAAAAGTTTTATTATATCCAACCAATATCGAAAATGTAAAATTAATTCTAAAAATATTATGGGAAGAAGAATTGAGGAAAGTAAATAGATCTACCAGTTGTGTGATTATGTAGAGTAGCTCGTTGATGGGAGCTAAAAATGGAGTGTTACAATACTATTACTACAAGTCTGAGGGTGGTGGAGCTGAAAGTGTGGAAGAAGTGGAAGTGACGTTCTAGATGATGCCATTTTTCACACCTTGTGCTTCACAACCTTACTTTACTTTGTCATCTTCACCGGCTCAAGAGTTGGGGAATGGTAATGGATGCCTGATGATACAAATCTCGCATGTAAAAGAAGAGCCCATTTCAAAAAGCCTGTAAGAATTTAGTAGAGAAGATATCTAAAAGTCTTTTTCATAAGAGTGATGGGGAAGGAAGAAACAAGAAAATAAGAGGTGAGAGTGATAGGGAAGGATGAAAGAAGAAGAAAGTACAAAACAAAAAAAAGAAAAGAGGGTGAGAGAACGAGGGGAGAGAGGAAAGAAGAATGGATCTCGCAGTGACAGAGGGATGGGAGAGAAGGAGGAAAGAGGGAAAGGTACAAGTGGGTTAAAAAGGAAAGAGGAATAGTACAAGTGGTTCATGTGGGGGAGAGAAATGTAAGGGAGTTGGAGTAGAGAGAGTAAAGTAAGGGGGTATTAATATGAACTGTTAGATTTGTTTTTATTAATAGTTATGCTTATTGATCCGTGGCTTATGCTTTTCCTGAAATAAATTGCTAAGACTTTTTTGACATTTTCTTGGCCCTTATTTATATAACCGCCAACAAAAATGAGGGGGGAATTTTTGTTGTGGTTATTTGTATAACCGCCAAGAAAAAGTCAACTGTTGTTGGCGGTTATTTCTAGAACCGCCAACAAAAGTTCCCGCCACATTTTTGTTGGCTTTTTTTCCCAGAACCGCTAACTATTAGGCGCCAAGAAAAACTATTTTTGGTGTAGTGTGAGCACATCAAGTCTAATAATTGGTCACTTGTAGCCTTGTAACTACGGAAACAAGAATGAGCAATTTTCCAACTATCTCATGGTAGTTGATTGCAGGAGTATAGTTTTGGATATCACATTCCATTGCTTAGTCTTATCTAATCATAATTCAATTTTCTGCTTCCTATATTTGTAGGTAATGGGAAAGATTTTGGAACGTTATCTGGCCATATTATTGATTTTGATATGCACGATGTTGCTCAATTCCTCAACCATCTTTTGGGACTACCTTCTGAGATTTAGAATAGGTCTGTCTTCTGTATATTAAGCTATAGGATGCTTTTAGTTTCAGCGTCTAGTTTGTTAGCAAGGCTGACTTCCCAAGAGGGGGGTGAATTGGGAAGATTTAAATTTTTTTGCACAAGGTGAAATGGGTGAAGATAGTACAGTGTAATGAAAGCAACGTATAAAATAGAGCAAGCTGAAAAGCAAAGATAGGGAGAAGAAGACTCAGTAATTTATCCTGGTTCGGTCTATCCACTTGACCTACGTCCGATCCCCAAGACACCTCTTGAGATTTTTCACTATTCAGCAAGAATTCAACGGGCTTCTTGCTAATGCCACAGTACAACGAGTATGCTCTGTTTCTAGAGCTTTCTCAATCTCTCTAAGCACTTATACAATGTGCTTCTCAATCCCCTTGTGATTTTCCCTCACAAGTAAATCTATCCTCCAGGTAAAGAGTAGATTGTTTACAAAAATATAACTCTCTTGAATAGAGTAGATATGAAGGTTAAAGTACAGATATTGAAGTTGAGAAGTTAAAGGCTTTTGAGAAGAAGATTTGGCAGAAATTTGGTATATACAAGTTTGATTTGTTACCCATAACTTCAAATGATATTATATTTATAGATTTAGATCTCAAATGTCCGTTAGAGACAAAATCTATCCGTTGGGGAAGTTATCCAACGGTTACTCTGAAAAACTATCCGTTAACCAACCTCATTTAATGCTTCTATCATACTAAAATTCGAATTTGGTTGGCCAACAGACGAATTTCAAAGAAACCCTAGGTTAAAGCTTCCAACGTAGAAATACCGAAATTCGTCTGTTCATGAAGTAAAATTCGAATTTTGAAACTCAAAAAATGTTTTCATGTTGTGACATGCGAATTTTCAAGAAGAAAGTTTTTCTGTTAAGTATGAACAGTGTTTTCAATTTTCTACAGTGCCCTCGAAATTCGAATTTTGGAAGCCCAAAGTTCGTCTGTTCGTTGTACGTTCAAAAGGCACAGTGTTTCACTTTCTTCGAAATTCGAATGTTGAAGGAGTGAAGTTCATCTGTCAGAGAGATTCTTTTTCAGACTAACTTCAACATTCGAAGTTACAAAACTCTGTCATTCATATGTCAACATTTCATTCCAACAGACTCACAACCTTAGCTTCTGAAGTTCGAATTTTAATGTTCAAAGTTTGTCTGACAGAAAGCAGTTTTGAAACTTAGATTATTCTTGATCTCAGATGAACTTTAACATTGTTTCAGATGAATTTCTTCCATTTTCATAAGTTGTGTTTTGTCTGAAATTCGAATTTTGAAGACTCAAAGTTTGTTTGTTTCAAAGAAGCTTCTTTCAGACTTATATGAAAATTCGAATGTTGGAAAGCCAAAGTTCGTCTGTCAGATAGTATTTTTGAAACTCAATTTCATTTTGATTTCAGATGAACTTTAACATTATTTCAGACGAATTTCTTTGGTTTTCTCAAACTGCATTTAATCTGAAATTCGAATTTTGAAGATCTGAAGTTCGTCTGTCACTAAAAGGCTTCTTTCAGACTTAGATGAAAATTTGAATTTTGGAGAACAAAATTCGCCTGACAGAGAGACATCTCTTCAGACTTGTTCAGTTTTAGCTTGAAATTCGAATTTCCAAAGACAAAGTTTCGAATTTCCAACATGCCAGTTCAATTTAAACTTTCAAACTTCGTCTGTTTGTGGGTATCTTTCAAATAAGTTAAGATTAATCATAAAATCAAGGTTTAAAAACATTTTTCCACCAAATCAAAATCTTTTACTTACTCATAACTAAAGCTAAAGATCCTACAGTAGATCTAGCAGCAATTACTTAGAAATCCTTCACTTGAAACACTTTGAGCTCCTTTGATATCTTCAATCCAAGCTCTTGTATGCTGGTTTGCAATCATCAAAACTCTTGATTCAACATTCTCCCCCATTTTGATGATGACAAAACAACTTACAAACTGGATTAGTACTTGGGTTTGCTTTTACAAGCTCCCCCTTAACATATGCATTATATTTCAAAAGATATCATATACAACAGATCAAGTGAAGATATTCAAAGAGTAATATGCACAAATCATTGCAACCAAGAAATTGATTCATTTCAATACTTAAGCTTTACAGAGATAAAATTAATCAAAGTTCTTAATACAAGATACAAAATGTAAACATTCAAAATAGAAACAGAAACACAAGGCACTACAAGAGGACTCAAGCCTAAGATTTAAACAAGTCTTCAATCATTTCTTCCTGGGCTTGGTCTTCTTGCTGTACGTCTTGCCTTTCCCAGATTGCTCAACAACAGCAGACTTTCCAGTTTGCTCAGTATTCTCCCCCTTTTTGGCATCATCAGGAAGGCCAACAAAATCAGCAGGAGTAGGGATATGAGATACAGGAATAGCTCGAAGTGGCACAGGAGCAAAAAGAATTTCTGACTGGACTAGTGCAGGATGCTCAGGACTTAGTTCATCATCATCAGAGACTTCAAGCAACTCCTGCATTGCCTGTCTTGAAAGAGCCAGTTCAGCTCTCTGTTCCTCTGAAAGCCCATACACAACAAAAGAAGGAGAAGCTGGTTCAGCAGGAGGAAACATTTCTTCCAGCCTTCTCCTCTTAGCTTGCAGCAAAGCATTGTGAGTAACAGCTATATTGTCAACAACAGGCACAATACTTCTTTCTTCATTGCTCACACCCTCCTGCATAGAAGAAGTTGAAATGGCTGCAACCAGTCTTTCAACTTGCTCTGATTCTTGAATGGACAGACTTGAACCCTGAGCATCTTCTTGTATAGGCTCATGAGGACTTGTTTCTTGAAGTCCTTCCTCTTCCAAGCCATAGTCCAAGGGTGGACCAGGACTTGGTGTCCTCATTGCACCAGCACCATCTGTATCATCACCATGGTCAGAGGAAGCAATCTCGAATGGGCTTGGAGGCTCAGGAGTTGGAGATAGGACAAGTGCAGAGAACCCTGGCTGAGGTGGAGCTGAAGTGGTAGGGATTGCACTTCTGATATCTTCATAAGCATCAGCAACCATTTTCATGTTAATAGCCAACTGATGGATCTGATCTTGCAGATGAGCAAATTTGGCATTTTGCTCATCCCTGATACTAAGAATAAGTGTAGACAAACTGTCATATAACTCAGTGATCTTGGTTGGCTTGACCCGTGAAGAGGGAGTGGAAGGAATATGAGTGGGCTTGGATGGAGATGGGATTGGCTAAGAAGGCTGAGGTACAGATCTGCTAGGAGCCTCAGAGGTGCCTTCTTGCTGTAGGGAGGCATCAGCAACAAAGAACAAATCTTCAGTTCTTTCTGCTCCCTTTCCAACCCATCTTCCTTCATCCTTTTCAATGCCCATTCTTTACAGTTCCTTTTCTTTGAAGATTTCATTGGGCTTGCCCTTCCCTTTCTCAAGATGTTGAATTTTGGCATACTGCAGAATTCTGGAAATGATAGCAGCATAGGGGAGTGTGGAGTCCTTCCTCTGATCTCTAGCCTTGATCATGCGTTGGAGAATGATGTGTCCCATATTAATCAGTTTCCCACGCATGATTGCAGCCATGACATGTGCCTCTACCCTTGTTATCAGATTGAAGCTGCCTCCTTTGTTGAATATGATTATGGACACTATGTAGTGCAGGTTCCTCACTTGAACACTGAGGTCCGTGGGCTTCAACACGTTTATGGATGGCCAATTTTCCCTCCTTCTGAATAAAGTTCTCAGAATCGTGCTCTCCTTGTACATCCGGAAGGGGCCACTTTCTTTATCAGCAATTTCTGCCTCATCCATATATCTAGAGGCAGTGATATCAATCTTGAGTCCATCTTGCCCAGGGAGTTCTAGCACCTCATTAAACGTCTCATCGGTAAGCCAGATGGTCCTAGACCTTAGATTGATTGCCCACTTCTTCTTCTTGCTGTTGTATTTTAAAGAGGCGTACCATGACTTCACTACTTCATCATCATATCTCTTCAATACTTCCAATAGATTCTTGTATCTCATCATCCATATACCAGCATCAAAATTATTTGAGACTAAGAAATCTTCCAAGTTTACACAATGTGGCTTGATTACCTTTTTGTTGGCAAACTTGGTGGAGTATTCCTCTTGAATATGTGGAGTGCTCCATAATGGCAGTGTGGTAAGCTCGTACTCTCCAGATTGAGTACTGAAGGATGAAGTGGAAGCAACAGCAGCAGCTTCTGAAGGAACTGGAACCGAAGGTTCTGCACTTTTTGGAGAGGAAGGTCAAGCTTTCTGAGAATCTGCTTTGGAAGTAGTCTTCTGGCGTTTGGAAAGTGTTGCCTTGCTGGATTCGACCTTTCTCTTTTATTTCTCTCCTTCCTTCGAGGCATATTGGGATTTAACATTCCTCTTTGGTCGGGCCACACCTTTCCCAGCTTCAGGATTTTTCACTCTAGCCATTTCTTCAGATGAAAGTTGCAGAAAGAGGCTTAGAATTGGTTTAAATGAAGCGAAAGGAAGTTTAAACGATGGGAAATGACGGTTTTTGGGCAAGATTAAAGAGAATTGATGAGAGGATCAGAACAGACTTAGAGGAGTTAAGAATAGGGTTGTGTCTGTTCTTTGGAAAACCGTCGGGTTTAACGTAAGTAACCGTCTGACAGACGAATTTTGAGGGGTCAAAATTCAAACTTCGGGCAGTTACAAGGTAAACCGTTCAGCAAAGCTTACTGACAGATGAATTTTCTTCTGAAAGTGGCTTGGATCAAGCAATACAAGCACAACAGACGAATTTTGTTCCAACAAAGTTCGAATGTTAAAGAGAAAACAGCAGGCAACAACCAAAATATCAACCTATAGACGAATTAAGCATGTAGAACTCCATCTTTCAAGCATTCAACATGAAAAACATGATTCAACAGACGAATTTTGAACTGAAAATTCGAATTTTTCAACTTTTGTAAAGGTTGTCCAACATTCGTATGTTAAGAAGTGATAATTCGTATAACAGTGATGGACAACCATAACTTTGAAATTTTTGTTTTTGAAAATTTGAACTTCCAAGATTCAACAGACGAATTTTGAGGCATGACCGAGAACTGTTCGAAAGCGTAACAGGTCAAAGTTCGTCTGTTGGTCAACTAAAATTCGAATGTTGACCATGTTGACCAGTTCAAAAACACAATTTATGAAGCAAAATACGTCTAACACACATTTAAAATACGAATATCATCTTTAAAAACTTACAGAATGGATCCAGAGCTTAGGATTTTCATTATTTACTTTATTTTCTGGTTGTTCCATTCTGGTGTGCTCCAATCTTCAAGTTTATTGCCATTGAATCTTGTGAGGAACATCTGCAACTTAAATTAAACATACTTCGATGCTAAAGTTAGAATTAATCTTAAGAATGAAAACTCTGAAAATAAGATTGTACGAGAATAACTTACAGTTCATTGGGATTTACCATACCCAATTCTCTCCTGATTTTGTAATGCCTGTCTTCTGATAGAGGCTTTGTGAGTATATCAGCAACTTGATCCTCTGTTGGGATGTACTCCAGCTTAACTTCTCCTTTCAGAATGTGATCCCTTATGAAGTGGTGCCTAACTTCAATATGTTTCGTCCTTGAATGCATGACAGGATTCTTGGTGATATTTATGGCACTTTGGTTGTCACACATGATTAGTATCTCTTTTATTTTAACCTCAAGATCTTCAAGTTGTTGCTTCATCCAGATGACTTGGGCACAACAGCTTCCAGCTGCAGCATACTCAGCTTCTGCAGTGGATAGGGCCACACTGTTTTGCTTTTTGCTGAACCATGAAACCAGGGATCCTCCAAGAAACTGACAAGTTCCAGTTGTGCTTTTTCTGTCAGTTTTGGATCCTGCAAAATCAGCATCAGTGTATCCTTTGAGATCTTCTCCATTGCCTTTTGGATACCAAAGACCCATCTGTGATGTTCCAATAAGATATCTGAAAATTCTTTTCACAGTTGTTGCATGGGTTTCTTTGGGGCATGATTGGAACCTTGCACACATACAGACACTAAACATAATGTCAGGTCTGCTGGTAGTTAAGTACAGCAGGGATCCAATCATTCTTCTGTACTGAGTAATGTCAAACATCTTTCCATTCTTATCCATGTCCAGTTTGGTTGCAGTAGCCATAGGTGTTCCCATTGGCTTGGCATTCTCCATTCCAAACTTCTTTAGCAGCTCCTTTAGATACTTGGATTGACTGAGAAAGATACCATCATCAAGCTGTTTGATTCGCTGACCAAGGAAGAAGTTGAGTTCACCCATCATGGACATCTCGAATTCTCCCTGCATTAACTCAGAGAATTTCTTGCAAAGAGCTTCATTAGTAGCACCGAAAATAATATCATCAACATAGATTTGAACAATTAGTAAATCTTTATTTTCTTTCTTAGTGAATAAAGTTGTGTCAACTTTGCCTCTATTGAACCCCTTTTCAGTTAGAAAATTACTCAGTCTCTCATACCATGCTCTAGGGGCTTGTTTTAAACCATAAAGAGCTTTCTTCAGTTTATAAACATGGTTTGGTTTTGTAGAATCCTCAAAACCTGGAGGTTGATCTACATAAATCTCTTCCATGATATATCCATTTAGAAAGGCACTCTTTACATCCATTTGATACAATAAAATATTTTTCATGCATGCATATGCTAGCAGTATTCTTATAGCTTCTAATCTAGCTACTGGTGCAAAGGTTTCTTCAAAATCAATACCTTCTTCCTAATTATACCCTTTTGCAACCAATCTAGCTTTATTTCTGATTATTGTTCCAGATTCATCAAGTTTATTTCTGAAAACCCATTTGGTACCAATGACAGGATGATTTTTGGGCCTAGGCACTAAATCCCAAACTTGATTCCTTTCAAACTAATTTAGTTCATCTTGCATAGCTAAAATCCAGTAATCATCAGTTAAGGCTTCTTCAGCACATTTGGGTTCCATTTGTGAAATGAAAGCACAGTTTAGCATTTTGTCCCTTAACTATTTTCTGGTTTTGACTTTCTCTTGAACATCCCCTATCACTTGATCAACAGGATGATTCCTTTGATATCTCCAAGCTCTAGGGAGTTCTTGAGATGTTTCTTCATTATTTTCTTCATCAAACTCTTTCTCCTGGATATCTTCCTCTATGTTAACTGATTCAGATATCTTTGGAGGTTCAGTTTTACTTTTATCAGAAATGCCCAGTTTTTCAAAATTGGAAGCAAGATCATCCTCATTGGTAACATGTTTGAAACAGTTTCATTTTCAATGAAAACCACATGCACAGATTCTTCTACCATATTTGATCTTTTATTATAAACTCTATATGCCTTACTCCAACTCGAATAGCCCAGAAATATACCTTCATCCGATTTGGCATCAAACTTACCCAGATTTTCTTTCCTATTGTTGTGAATGGAGCATTTGCATCCAAACACATGGAGAAGGGACAGATTTGGCTTTCTTCCCTTGTACAGCTCGTATGGAGTCTTCCCAAGGATTGGTCTGATGTAGGCTCTGTTTATGATGTAGCTTGCTGTATTCACTGCATCACCCCAAAACACTTGAGAGAGTTCCTTCTCATTCAGCATAGCTCTGGCCATCTCTCTAATAGTTCTGTTCTTCCTTTCTACTACCCCATTCTGTTGATGGGTCCTTGGAGCTGAGAAGTTGTGATCAATCCCATGCTCATTGCGGTACTCCAGGAAGTATGCATTTTCAAACTCTCCTCCATGGTCTGACTTGATAGACACAATAGAAATACCTTTCTCATTTTGCACTTTCTTAGCTAAGGTTACAAATGCATCAAAGGTATCACTTTTAGAGGAGAGAAATAATGTCCAAGTGAATCTAGAATAATCATCTACAATTACAAGCACATACAGATTACCACCAAGACTTTTCACCCTAGAAGGTCCAATTAAGTCCATATGCAGCAATTCAAGTGGTCTAGTTGTGGTAACTACATTTTTAGATTTAAAAGATGATTTAGTTTATTTCCCTCTTATGCATACATCACATTCTTTGTCCTTTTCAAAAGATATTTTTGGCAGGCCAGTTACTAGCTCATTTTTAACCAGTTTAGACAATTAATTCATGTTAACATGAGCTAATCTCCTATGCCATAACCAACTATCATTATCCTGACTAATTAAACATACAGAATCCAAGGGAGGAAGTTCATCAAGATCAATAGTATAACAGTTACCATCCCTTTGAGCTTTGAGGATTACTTTATGATCACTTTTTCTGATGACCAGGCAAAACTTTGAGTCAAACAGCACCCAATTTCCTTTATCACAGGTCTGACTCACGCTCAGCAAATTGTGGATGAGGCCAATCACAAACAGCACCTCTTCAATGGATATTTCCAGATTTTTGCCCACAATGTAAATACCAACAACTTTGCCATATTGATCACCTCCAAAGGTCACCTTTCCTCCTTTCTTGTCTCTAAGGGTGATGAACTTCTCCTTATCACCAGTCATGTGACTTGAGCAGGCACTGTCCATATACCATTTGTTGCTCTTCTTAGCTTTGAGACAGACCTGCAAAACAATGTTTATGTTTTCCTTTTAGGTACCCAAATTTGCTTGGGTCCTTTTCGGTCAGTAGATTTTTCCCTAGATGTAGATGCAACTTTGGGAACTCATTCAACTTTCCTGCCAAGTCCATTTTTCTTCAAAGCACAAGAACTGGAAACATGTCCCTTTTTGTTATAGAAATGATAGGTAGTGAAGGGACTGCTAGATTGAGAAGCAGGAAGAAAACAATGCAGGTAATACTTTTGTCTTGCATGCTTTGGTTGATTATATGTTTCAATCTGAGATGACATGTGATCTTTCTTTCTGTTGCTCTCAGCATGCACAAAATGTCTCATGTATGCATTCTGGTTTTTCTTCTTAATCTTTTCCTTGACAGCACATGGATCATAGCCAAGACCAGCTTTTCCTTGTGATATCTTTTAGCTCCCCATCAAGGCAAACAACATGTCTTTACCTCTAGTGAGCCTAGACATGCTTTTTACTAAGTAATCATTAGTTTGCTTTAGTTTAGTGCATGAAGTACAACAAACAGATTTAGCAGTAGGTAGAGAGGTAATTTCAGAAATGTTGCTTTCAGATTCCAATTTATTAATCTTTCTCTTTGCTAGTTTTAGTTCTTTAGCAACTTTAATAAACTCATCATGAAGCTCATTAAATGCATCTAGTAATTCAGAATAGGAATGTTCAGATTCATATACCTCTTTTTCCTGATCACAGCTGCATGAGGGTTCAGCCTCCTCAGAAGCAAGCGCCATCAGACAAATGTTGGCAATCTCTTCTTCATCCTCTTCTTCATCCTCTTCTTCCTCATCTGAGCTTTTGCCCCATATTGATGAGATATAGGCTTTCTTCTTCTTCTCTTTGTCTGCAGCTTTCTTATCCTTTTCTTGTTTCTTGAGAAATTGAGGACAATCCCATTTGATATGTCCTTGTTTCTTGCACTCATAGCAAGTCACAGGTTCTTTTGCCCCTCTCTTGCTTTCTCCAGCTGTTCCCTTCTTGAAGATTCTTTTGTTTCTCTTCTTGCTGTAGAATCTTCTGAATTTTCTGACCATCATAGCCAGAGTTTCTTCATCCAGCTCATCTCCTTCATCAGATTCTTCTTCCTTTTCATTAGCAGCTTTGAGGGCAAGGCCTTTCTTCTTTCTGTCCAGCCCAGCTTCCTTGAGAGCTTTGATTTTTCCTTCATACTCCTCAAGGCTGCCGAAGAGAGCTGTGACAGAGGCCATTGATTCTGCTCTGGCTTCCTCTATTGTTGTCACCTTGGGCTGCCATTCCAGAGGGAGAGCTCTAAGTATCTTTCTTACCTTTTCAGATTGAGTGTACTCCTTTCCCAGGCTCTTTAGTTGATTTACAATGAGAGTGAATCTCTTTTGCAGCTCCTTTACAGTTTCTCCTTCAGTCATTCTGAAGCTTTCATATTCTCTAATGCATATGTTCAGTCTGTTTTCCCTGACCCTAGTTGTTCCTTCATGTGCAATCTGCAGGGTGTCCCATATCCCTTTTGCAGTGGAGCATTGTGAGACTCCATAGAATTCGTCTTGGTTCAGGGCACTGACTAAACAATGCTTTGCTTTGAAATTTAGCAGGACTCTCCTTCTGTCTTCGTCATTCCACTCTGCTTCTAGCTTCTCTTTGTGTCTTCCATCTTCAGTTAGAGTCATTGGTTCAAAATCTCCTTTCTCAATGACTGACCAGATGTCAAGATCAATTGATTGGAGGTAAATCTGCATCCTCATCTTCCGGTATCTATAATGTTCTCCACTGAAGCCTGGTGGTCTATTAGTGTTGTTCTCTTCAGGAAGTATGCTTTCTCCAAAGCCAGCCATCTTAATTCTCGGACTGTGAGATCCTTTGAATGGGAATCCGGGCTTTGATACCACTTGTTAGCAAGGCTGACTTCCCAAGAGGGGTGAATTGGGAAGATTTAAATTTTTCTGCACAAGGTGAAATGGGTGAAGATAGTACAATGTAATGGAAGCAACGTATAAAACAGAGCAAGCTAAAAAGCAAAGATAGGGAGAAGAAGACTCAGTAATTTATCCTGGTTCGGTTTATCCACTTGACCTACGTCCAGTCCCCAAGACACCTCTTGAGATTTTTCACTATTCAGCAAGAATTCAACGGGCTTCTTGCTAATGCCACAGTACAACGAGTATGCTCTGTTTCTGGAGCTTTCTCAATCTCTCTAAGCACTTATACAATGTGCTTCTCAATCCCCTTGTGATTTCCCCTCACAAGTAAATCTATCCTCCAAATAAAGAGTAGATTGTTTACAAAGATATAACTCTCTTCAATAGAGTAGATATGAAGGTTAAAGTACAGATATTGAAGTTGAGAGGTTAAAAGCTTTTGAGAAGAAGATTTGGCAGAAATTCGGTATATACAAGTTTGATTTGTTACCCATAACTTCAAATGATGTTATATTTATAGATTTAGGTCTTAAATGTCCGTTAGAGGCAAAATCTATCCGTTGGGGAAGTTATCCAACGGTTACATTGAAAAACTATCCATTAACCAACCTCATTTAATGCTTCTGACATACTGAAATTCGAATTTTGGTTGGCCAACAGATGAATTTCAAAGAAACCGAAGGTTAAAGCTTCCAACGTAGAAATACCGAAGTTCGTCTGTTCATGAAGTGAAATTCGAATTTTGAAACTCAAAAAATGTTTTCATGTTGTGACATGCGAATTTTCAAGAAGAAAGTTTTTCTGTTAAGTATGAACAGTGTTTTCAATTTTCTACAGTGCCCTCGAAATTCGAATTTTGGAAGCCCAAAGTTCGTCTGTTCCTTGTACGTTCAAAAGGCACAGTGTTTCACTTTCTTCGAAATTTGTGTGTTGAAGGAGTGAAGTTCGTCTGTCAGAGAGATTCTTTTCAGACTAACTTCAACATTCGAAGTTACAAAACTCTGTCATTCATATGTCAACATTTCATTCCAACAGACTCACAACCTTAGCTCTGAAGTTCGAATTTTAATGTTCAAAGTTTGTCTGACAGAAAGCAGTTTTGAAACTTAGATTATTCTTGATCTCAGATGAACTTTAACATTGTTTCAGACGAATTTCTTCCATTTTCATAAGTTGTGTTTTGTCTGAAATTCAAATTTTGAAGACTCAAAGTTTGTTTGTTTCAAAGAAGCTTCTTTCAGACTTATATGAAAATTCGAATGTTGGAAAGCCAAAGTTCGTCTGTCAGATAGTATTTTTAAAACTCAATTTCATTTTGATTTCAGATGAACTTTAACATTATTTCAGATGAATTTATTTGGTTTTCTCAAACTGCATTTTATCTGAAATTTGAATTTTGAAGATCTGAAGTTCGTCTGTCACTAAAAGGCTTCTTTCAGACTTAGATGAAAATTTGAATTTTGGAGAACAAAATTCGTCTGACAAAGAGACATCTCTTCAGACTTGTTCAGTTTTAGCTCGAAATTCGAATTTCTAAAGGCAAAGTTCGAATTTCCAACATGCCAGTTCAGTTTAGACTTTCAAACTTCGTCTGTTTGTGGGTATCTTTCAAATAAGTTAAGATTAATCATAAAATCAAGGTTTAAAAATATTTTTCCACCAAATCAAAATCTTTTACTCACTCATAACTAAAGCTAAAGATCCTACAGTAGATCTAGCAGCAATTACTTAGAAATCCTTCACTTGAAACACTTTGAGCTCCTTTGATATCTTCAATCCAAGCTCTTGTATGCTGGTTTGGAATCATCAAAACTCTTGATTCAACATAGTTCAATTAGCTAACAACTACTGTATGAACATACTATTTGAGTTATTTGTGAGTATCTTGGATCTTCTTTTTTAGAATGCTCGCATTGAAGGTAACCTTGATACTGGCATTCTTGACTTGAAAGCTAATGTTGTTGAACTATAAGAGACTCCAAAGGTTTGCTCTGCTAGAGTACTCCTTTGAGCCACCAATGTATATATGTTGAGTGTTTTATAGCTAATATGAAGAAGGGCTAGGTTGGGGCTATTACTTTTCTTGCAAACAGTCCATGTTGATCATCTAACAAGAGATTCAACTATTCTCTTTACATTTATCTTAGATCGTGGGATCACATGGGAGGTGCTTGTTACTTTCACCATGACCCAGCTAATAGGATATTTTACAGGATAAACTTATCTTTCTAATTTCTTTCTATTTTTAATGTCAGAGTGCAAATAGCATGCTAAATGGAATGCAAAAGAATGGGCTTGGTTCAGCTAATGACGGCTTCTATGAGTCCAAAAGGGAGTGGTTGGGAAGACGTCAGTTCATTTTGGCATTTGAAAGGTATCATTCCGTCTTTCTATGTATCTATTACCCTATTTTAGATTCAGTTTCGTTGAACTTGAACTCATAGGAAGTTTATCTTAAATAAGAAGCACCCTTGGCCATTGGTCAAGGTGCGTTATTTGCAAAGTTAATACTCACATTGACCAGAATTAAAGAAAGTTTACCCTTCTTTGGGTTACTTGTTGAAAGCAAATCTTTTAAATGGATGGGAGAAAGAATGTCACTCATAAAGTTATAATAGTCAGGTTAATCTCCCTTAATACAAGAAATAGGAAATAACTTCTAGCTACTGAAAATAGACCTAAAGTAGCTATTTAGAGGACTGGGAAATAACAATAATTAAATATTAAATAAAGAAGACACCCATAAATCATATGTCATAGCTTACATTCTTACTTTATTTTCCATGTATAATAGCATATATGATACTAAATGAGCTAATTTAGAAGCTTGAATAATTAAAAGATCAAATAAGAAAAATTCAAAATTTTAAATTATTATTCATTTGGTAATCCGATTTTCTCGACTAAATTTTGAAAAATCATAACTAATTCTAGAAACATCATATGATTATGATTCAAGTTCCTAAAAGTCGCTAGAAACATTTCCTATATGGAAAAAATATAAAAATGGAATTTAATTGAGCCAATTTATTCTGAAAATTTGACCAATTCTACTATTCATTTGGTCAAAACTACTTTTCCAGATTTTCTGAGCCATCTTCAAAAATTCATAATAATTTGTACACTTATCCAAATTAAGTGATCTTTAGCTCTTTGGAAATCTCTCTATGTCTGCTTTCCAGAAATATTTAATACTCATATAGAAAACTGAATTTTGAATGAACAGTACCCATATGACTAATTAGTGCGCGTAATGGACAGATTTGCATACCAACTTCCCAACTAAATACATAGCATGATTAATAGCCCAAACTTGTTCAAACTAAGTTTTTAACATTACAAGGTACTTAAAATAGCATGATGGAAGCAAAGCATAGCTTCATAAAAATACATATGATTTCATATATAATTACAAGAAAACAAGCAACCAAGGTGACAATAAATCTAATCATCATGAATCTTCTCCTTGCCTCTTGTCTTTTTGGAGGTCTTGCCATCACTTGAACCTATCATGTTAGTGCTTAGCGGTGAGATTTGGAAAATCTAGTAGCTAGTTTATTTCATGCAAATATATCATTCAAATTTCATAAACATTTCACATATAATCACATAAATCATTAAAAAAACCATATTATCAAGTAGAAATTTCAGCAAAGTTTCCTTTTAGAAAATGGACATCCTGGTGAACAAAACCCCTCATTTTATAGCCAAAACCAGTTACAAAACAACACAAGTACAATATGGCAATAAGATATAATCTTGGAAACAACAAAGAATAACATATTGCAATAAAATAAACCAAGCTACCTTTTGTGTATTCTTTTACTTATCCTCTTTGAACCAAAGCTTCCACAAGCTTTCTTGAACTCCCACAAGTCCTAAAACATCATTCAATATTCACTAAATTATTTGAATCAAAGGGTTTCCTCATCAAGACTCACTTGAACCATAGAATTTCATATAGTTTATCTTAAGTTTTTTCTTGAGTCCAATACTTGTTCTTAGCTAATTTGGGCCCAAGGAATCCATTTTTAACATAAAAAAAAAATCAAAATCTGACTTAAAAGAAAAGAAATTTGTTTTTCTCAAAACTTGCTTAAATCAATACTATACTTGCTTCCTTTTGCTTAATCTCATGCTTTCTCTTTAAGTTATGGAACAAAACCACTTTATTTCCTAAATCCACATCAAAACCAAAACTAAACAGCAAGAGGAGTGGAGAAAAATTCAAAGAAACCATCTTAAACTACTCAAGAACTAAGCTAGAAACCATGGAAATCACAAGTAGAAGCTCACCAATTTTTTTCTTGAATTTCCTTTTCTTTTTCCTTCTTCTCTTCTTCACGTTTTTCTCCTCTTTCTTTCCTGTTTTTCAGACCTCTCTCCACTCTTTCTTTGCTTCTTTGGTCGGCCAAAAGATGAACCAAAAGGGGAGGATTTATAAAATTTTCCAACCAATGAAAGTTTGCCACCTAATGTTCTTGAATTTTCATAGAAAACGACTTAAAGTATTAAATAATATTATTTTATCATGTGCATCTTATGGAGCACGAAATAGGGAGTATTTTAGTCTAAAAATATTGTACTGTTATTTATCCAGATATTTCTTGAACCGGTCTGGACAAATAAAGTTACGTTAGCAGTATATTTTACTATTATTGGGATACTAATTATAATTATATTGGGATATAAAATTATCATAATATACTTAATCCAATTGGTCCAAATATAAGACCCACAATTTTTCTTGAATGAATACTATCTTTTTCTGTAGTCCAAACTGACTTTTATTGGGTAAGATATTAATATTAAATCTTAATTACCCAATAAATATTATTTTGATCTTAATAAATTTCATGCCATATTCCATTGGTCTTATCTCATTGAGAGCTTCATTTGGACTATAATTTTTTACTTTTACAAAAATACCCTTGGCCCGGGGTGGTTTATAATTTTTAGAATTTTCAGGTCATTTGGTGAAATTTTTCCCAAAATTTATAAATTTGTTTTCACTCTGCGTGACGTCCACTGCCTTCTTCTTCCTCTCCCTTTTTCTTTTTTTTTTATTTTATTTTTTTTTCTTTTTCTAGGAGAAAAATAGTCATTTTCTTATTTTTTCTTCCCACTGAGATAATTGACCTCTTTATCCTAGTTCATGCAAAACGACGTGTACCCATTGTTACAAATTTCTTATAGATTTTAAAATATTGAGCCTTAAATATTGAGAGAAAAATTTCAGGATATTACATCATGCACAGTAGAGTTAGTGGATGAATGGCTTAAGATAACGTGGCTTCCTCATATCTCCATGATTTCCACTTCCATTTTCCTGGCATATTATCATTTGTCCAAAATTCTCTGTATGAGCTTATCTATCAAAGTAGGAATTGATTTAAATTTTGAATTTAACCATCTTGATCTCATTTTGAATTTTTTGCTTCATCTAGTATCTCTGTGTGTGTGTACAATAAAGTTTTTATGTTAATTCATCCTATCCTGGGCGCCACACATAAACATGGATGATCTCCTTACTGATGTCATCATTTTTATTCTTTTCTATCTTCCAGTTCTTCTTCTGGGAATTATAAGATAGTTCGTCCCCTAGTTGGAGAGTCACCTTAGTATGTATTTAATAGCTATCTGGTCTCATTGATCCTTTCAAATTGATTGTTTTGTTTGCCCTTGTTATTTTCTGCCAATGGTAGGGACATTGACCTGGCAGAATTGAAGAGTAAATATAGAAAAATTTCATCCTAGAGAAGGCTCAAACTGGTTGGGAAGAAGAGTATGAAGTTTCATCTAAACATGTTTGTGTCCTCAGTAAGTTATTTCTAAGATTGTGAGTTTCTCCATTATTTTTATTTTTTAATTTTATATTTCATACACCTCCAAAAATTGATAACTTGTGAACTTCTATTTATTGTGCCAATGGTCTTATGGAAATTCATTTATGACAATATTCCTCCCTATATCTATTTCTTTTTAACTCCCTGCATAATTGGAATTCTTGGGAAAACACAACCAGGGTAAAGCAAATACGCATGAATTAATGTAGTAGGTAATTAGTTATTTGTACCATCCTTCCAATATCCACTGATACACATTAATCCTACCCAAATAAACAAATGATTTCTCATATAGAGTATCCCATTTGCAATTTGACCTAAAATATATCTCAATTTCAACTGCAGCAGTTCTGGCTATTGCTTCGGCTGGACATTTTGAATTTGATGAATATTCTCTTCATCTAGAACTATGAATAATCCATTACATTTCTTGCTCCATGGTTGTATGTAGCTTTGTGGCCCAATGTGCATATACACTGAGTCGAACCATATAGATATTCATAGGTTGATTAATGATTATTATAAATGTAAATTTTGTGTCGTTGGTTTATTGTATGCCTGCAGGTTGACTTTTCATATCTTATGTTTTTCATATGTAACATCATTTATTTGATCATATAGATATTCTAGAATACATTTGCGTTATTAACAATGTACACACTTTTATTCTTAAGGTGAGCAAATATAAAGTATTTGATGGCTCAACTAAACTACTATTGTTAAAATGGTAAGGTGGATGTTATTTTCAATATATATGGAAAGATATTTTGGTTCTTTAATTTTCATTAAATCTTTGCACAACTAAATTGGTTTTGATACTAGAATCTAAGATGTTTCTTTAATTTAATAAGTGTGGGATGCCCTCAAGTTTCTTGATGCTACTAATGGTTTACACCAAGGTTCTAGCTGGGTAGCATGCATATTGGTCAAGCTTTTTTTTCCCCTTAATATGGTTTGGCATGAACAAATTTAAAGTTCCTTTCAAGGCTAGAATTCAAATATGCTATTGATATCACTATGCCAATTTGGAGATTTATTGGCGCTCAATAGTTGGTATTTTTTATGGAAACGCCAACTAAAATAGGACACGGAGTACTTTAGTTGGCGTTTTCATAAAAAACACCAACTAAAGTTGGTACATTAGTTGGCGTTTTTAAAGAAACCCCAACTAATATGATTTAAAAATTAACAAAAAATAAAAATATACTAAAATTAGTTAGTGTTTATAAAGAAGCGCCAACTAATGTGATTTACAGATCAATAAAAAAATAAAAATATTAGTTGGCATTTTTAGATAAATGCCAATGTAAGTATGACACAAAGTACTTTAGTTGGCGTTTTCATAAAAAACACCAACTAAAGTTAATACATTAGTTGGCGTTTCAGAAAAAACACTAACTAATATGATTTAAAAATTAATATATATATATATATATTAACGTTAGTTGGCATTTATAAAGAAACACCAAGTAATGTGATTTGCAGATAAATAAAAAAATAAAAAAAATAACAATATTAGTTGGTGTTTTGAGATAAATGCTAACTAATGTTATTTACAAATTAAAATAAATATAAAATATTAGTTGGCATTTATAGATAAATGCTAACTAATGTTATTTATAACTAATATTATTTACAAATTAAAATAAATATAAAAATATTAGTTAGCGTTTCCATTTGGAAACGCCATCTATTGTAATTTATATATTAAAAATAAATTAAAATATAAATAAATTAATTGGTGTTTAATCATAAAACACCAACTAAATCCTTCTGAACCTTAAATTCCCTCCTTCATTTTTGATCGCGTGCTCAGCAAAATTTCTCGTCCTTCCTTAGACTCCTCTCACTTTCACTTTCGATCATGCGCTCGGCCAATTTCCTCTTCCTTCCTTAGACTTATCTCATGGCCACCGTGTTGAAGCTCACTCTTTTCTGGTGAACGTTTCTTCCTTCTCGAAACTCTCCTCCATCCACCGTGTCGTTGCCCGCTATGTCATCTTCTTTACCTTTTTGGGGTATCCACGACATCTCTACCGTCTCTCCTTCCTTTCACTCTTCGGCCTCGCATTTTTTTTGGCTAGGTACCAGGTAACTTCCTCTTTGCAACCTGTCCCCATTATCTATTTTGGAACCCTATTTTCGTTCTGTTTTAGAACCCTATTTGCCCCCTCTTTTGGTACCATGTACACTTGGTTTTATTTTTCAATCGTGATCGAGGTCTCTACTGGACTGCCATATTTTTGTTGCTTGAGTTTTAATTGTAGCATTCTTTAATTGCTCCAAGTTGGTCGAAGTATATACTACTGGAAATCGCATTTGTCAAAATCCCTTGGCCCAAAATTTCATTGAATTTGTTTTGGTTATTTAGTTTGATGATTCTCGCCTATGCTTTTTCTTCAAATATGTAGCATCTTTAATGGATTATGATGTTTTTTCAATTTGTATCAATATTAATTTCTTATGTTTTGTTTTGCCGGAAAATAAAATAAAATAAAGATGATTGTGGATTTTCATTTGCTATAACCTGAAATGTTATCCACTAACTTTATTAACTCGCTGTTTTGTAAATTTTCATTGGGATGAATGTCTTATGTACCTCAAAGTTTAGATTGAGGAATGAAAATTATCATATGTACTTATTGGCCAAAAGAAATTGCTACTGTGGTTCTTCTATATATGTCTAGAGAACAATATTAACCTAATGTCAAAATCTTTGATCTAGTATATCACATCTATCATGTATTTTGTTTCCATATAAATAAGACATTACGTATTTAAAAAAAAAGTAGTATACAAATTTGGTTGATGTGTAAGTTGTAATTTTTAAAACTCAGTTTATTAATCCATTTTCATATATGTTCTGTTTTATTCTTTTCTTTGGCTGATGAGAATGGCTTCTTTTTGTCAGTCATTTTAATTGCAGTCTGATTCTGTAGACAGCTGTAAAATAGTCCTTTGTTTTCTATTCAAATTTCAAGGTTGGCTTCTTCTATTGTTTAGTAGCGACACTTATCTTATTTACTATTCTTTACCTGGATCTGCCTTCCAATATGGTCTCTCCCTTACATCCCTTACAAACTAGCAGTGGGAAGACATACATTATGAGAGGAATAATAGAGAAGGCTATCAATGATATATATAATCATATAATGAATTTAAGTTTTGTCTTCGTTTCCATATGAGAAAAACTATGCTTCAGTTCTTCTAACTCAAGCAAATTATTAGATACAATTTTATAGATAATGTAGTTATGTCTAACTTTTTCAATGGCACGATTGCAGACTCCAGAGAGAGATTTTACCACAAAAATACCAGGGCTAGAAATATACAATGAGAATGTTAGGGACTTGTTAAATTCAGAATCTGGTCGCAACTTGAAGCTTCTAGATGATCTTGAGGTAATATTTGAGGAGCTTTTTTCGGTTTTAATTGAGTTGAAGAGCTTTCAAAGGTAACATTCTTTTTTAAGGAATTGAAATTGCCTTCATGTAGAAAGGTACTATGGTTGAAAAGTTGGTAGAAGAAATGACAAATGATGACAAGCATTTGAGACACCTGATCTCAATTTGTGAAGGTAAGAAATTCTTTGCTTGCACTTTGGTTAGATTGGTTTTCTCATCTGCATCAGTGTTGTGACTATATTCAACTATTTTCTTATGTTTACCTCAAAGGCAGGTTCGTGAAACTGCTTTAAATGATACTAGCTCTCTGTCTCACCAAATAATAAGGCTGGTCAAATTTTGCACTACAATATAGAAAAGAGAAAAAGACAAGGCCAAAACCTGGTTTAGTTTTTCCTTGATTATGTGCTGACACAAACTTTATATTTCATCTAAGTTGGTTCTTTTTTGATGGGATGGTTTGGCATAGTATTCAAAGTGGACATATCCTGTGTGACAGAGCATCTTGCCAATGCACTAACAACAGGTTACTTAAGAAACCTTGCAACCTTCAATGGTTGGAGCCAGAAAATGATTAAACTTGTTGTTGCTGGACATTGGCTCTTCTCTGTGCTTGGATTTATAATAGGTAATGACTAATGAAATGCATTTAATTAGTGTATGTAGTAGTATAATCATCTCATTCCTATTACTTATCTACTTTTAATATTATGATCCTTAGTAAATTGATTGTCAATTTTTACCCAAGCATGGTTGAATTGAAAAGATGAATTTATAAACAATTGGATTTCATTTATCTAAAGTATCTTTCACATTCAGTTTTCTCCACTAAGTTATGATGAGAAGCATATATGATCATATTTGGGCCAATATTCCTAAGAAATTTTAGTTTATGAAGTATTTGCAAACATATAAGATATTTACATTTGTAGGTCCCAAGAACATGAAAATATATATGTACTATGTATGGGTCCTATATGAGAGAAGAATACTGGTCTTTCATACAAGTCATTCTCAAATTGTATCTAAATTTCTGAAAGTACAAAATACTTGTAGATTTCATTATGGTAACTTGAACTTTACACTAATGAATGCTTTAAAAATGTGTTTATTCTTTATATAAATGAAGGAAGCCAAACTCATGGAAGAAAACTAGAGACTAAATCAAGTTTTCAGATTCTTGTCATTATTTTTCTTTTTAATTTCTTTGTCTCCATAATGATAATGTCTCATTTTGGATGTGTTCAAACTTAATGCCAATCCAGGAAGTCAAATTCATGGAATAAAACTTGAGATTGCAATAGGTAATAGGTTTTCAGGTTATTGTTTTTCTCGACCTTGTTTCTCACTTGTTTGGAAAGTATCAAAGCATAAAATGTAATTGTATTAATAAGTTCAAAGTCTTGAGAATGACCACCATGACCAATCATACACCACTCTCAGAATAAAGTAAGTTCTATAACCTCTTTTTAAGTGAGAGATGTTTTATTTACTCACTGTTTTTTTTGGAGGATGACAAACATAATTGTGGGCTTAATTTCCAGTTTCATTTAAGAGTAATTATTATTTCGGCCTCCCTCAACAATAGTTATTATTCAGTTGTTCATATTATTATAGTTGCTCATGAGAATGAACTCTCTCTAATGTGAAACCCTAGTGGCTTACGTTTGCATTACACATATGGATGCTAATAACATGTTGGGACAGAAATAATATTGGTCCACTTGAGCAATTTTATTAACATGAGCTAACAACTCATGACAGGATTAGATTAAATTGATGAGTTTTTTCAAAAGGTTTAGACTAATTATATATAGTAATTATCTTGTGAAAATTAGGTTTATTGAATATTTGATAGTAATGCATTAAAGACAATGTGTGTTGGAATGCAGAGCTAAAATCAGTGGAGAAACACAAGAAGTAGCAAAAATTCCAGTTTCTGCCAAGAAAGCTAAATCTGGTACTAGAATATGCATGTAATAAACATTATAATTTGATATAATTTTTTCAATTTTTTAAGAAGAAAAAAAAATATGTAAGCAAGAGATTTTTTTTGTTAGAAGTTGAGTTGTATATTTATTTTTATCACTGTTGAATTGTAATTGAATTGCTAGAATGTATATTTTTTAACGTAATATATTTTTTGTCTATTGGTTCAATAAAGTTATATATATACAATTTTCTTTTTGAAAAATGATGGCTTTTATTGGTGTCTTGTAAACACCAACAAAAGCCTATTTTTTTTTAAAAAAAGGAGAAAAGTTCGCGTTTGTTGAAAAAACACCAACTAAAATACCCACTTTAGTTGGCGTTTTTCCAACAAATGCCAACTAAAGTCTTACATTAGTTGGCCTTTCCTAGAGGAACGCTAACTAAAGTACCCACTTTTGTTGGCTTTTATTGGACAAATGCTAACTAAAGTAGATTTTAGTTGGCGTTTCTAAAACGCAAACTTTAATCTCCCCTTTATCAGTGTTGGAATAATTGATATTTTTGAAATGCCAATAAAGGAAAAAAATAAATGCCATCTATTTCTTTTTCTGTTGTAGTGTATGTACAAGTGTTATTTTTCAATTATTGACTTTAATTCACTACACTAAAATACGCCTTTCTTAGTGGTTATTTTTGCTTTTATTGGCAGTTAAAAATGGCCAAGTATGTTAGTGCCGAAAAAAACTGCACCTTTCATTGGCGGGTTAGAACCGTAAAAAAAAGTTATATTTAGTTGCGGTTATACATAATAACCGCAAAGAAATGTCATTCATCATTAAAAAAATTATTTATTTATTTTACTTAAGTTGGCGGTTATATCTTATAACTGCCAAAAAAAGACATATTCCTTTGCAATTATATGTAATAACCACAAAGAAATTATTGACTTCAGTTGGCGGTTATATATATAACCGCCAACTTAAGTGAAAAATATTAATTTTTAATTAATTTTAATTTTTACTTTTAGTTGGCAATTTTGTAATTAACCACCAACTAAAATTTTATAAATTTTTTTTATTTAAATTTGAATGTTTGAATTTTAATATGAGTTGACGACCACCAACCAAAATGTTTACATTGGTGGTTGTATATGATAACCGCCAACGAAAGCACTCATTTTTTTCCTATATTTTATTATTTTTCCAATCCCACGAACCTACTTCAGTGTTAATATGCAGAACCGAATACCCATAACTAAAATAAATCTATCTAAAGCAAAAATTATATTATATTCAAAATATCTTAATAAAAAGTTACAGAAAATATTTATATCTAATTGACAAGAGCAAAAAATGATATAACAGACCTAATTACCATTATCCAATAACTAGATTTCCAAAAGTATCATATATATCAGGCCAATCTATAGCTTCTGCACTAGCAACTAATATATATATACATGACTAAAAGCTACATATCAAACTATCTACCATATATCATGACCAAGAGAACAAAAAAAACATGCATCTTCTAGCCTTTTAAAGTGATCAGTCTATGCTTCTTCTCTTGTACTGCCTGCAACATGACCCATTTTAAATTCATAAGCTATCCAAAACAGATTAGAACCACCAATTGAATGTAACTATATGATAGAACCAAAACCAAATAGCTACAAAGTACAACCAAACAACTACAAATAACACTATAGAACGTGTTCACTTATACCCACTTCCTGAGTCCAACCACATATTGGCTACACTCCTCTATGAGTTCTTTTATATGAGCTTCGGAGTATCCCTCAGAGTGTGTATCTGGAAAATACTGAAGATAAAAATATTACATACTACAGAAGCAGTTTATATTATTAAAATTTTATATAAATATCATAAAAATGAATTATGTACATACCTTGGAGGGGATTGAGATTTGTCGATGTAAAATGATATCTTTCATGTATTTCAGTACATAGTACCCACAATCATTATCATTAGATTGTTTTGGAGACTGAATAAAATTATATGAATATTAGATTAATTACAATAAATGTTAATCTCAGTAGTTGATTGAGTATTAAATTATAAATACCTGAATACGTGTCCATTTATACAATAAGGCAGGATTTGGTGGAGTCTTTTGGTTGTTGGGCTTACTATTGTTGCTTAGCCCACGTGCTGCTTGAAACATACTTACACCTCCAGTAAGCATTACAAAAGAAAATAAATATAGGAAAAATTGAGGTTAATAAATAGAAAAATACAAAGACACATATTATAATTGCATATTCTTACTGATTTATCATCTCTAGTATCTACGGGCGATAGTCTGGCGGATTTCCTTTGGAATCCAAACAATATATTTTTGGTTTTGATTGGTTCAATACAAATTAATATCCAATGATTCATAGGAGAAAAAATTACTAGTTTTACCAAAGAAACTTTAAATAAAGCAGTCCAACATGAAATAAGACATTATTTAAAAGTTTAGTGATAAGTGACTTACCCATGCATAAATGGTGCTAAAAATAACACCCCTTCAACCCCCCTTTGCAATCAATGCATCCGCCATATCTTGCGACTGTTTTGTGATCTTTCTCTGTGGCATCAAACCTGATGTATAAGCTGAAATATTTTGTGGGTGGATGAAGGCAAATCTGTCTGTCAGTTGAGAAGGGACTAGAATTTTTTCATACAAAAATCTAAAATGGAAAAGGTTATAGATTAGTATCACATAGTCAAATAAAAGATCAATTCATTTATGTTAATTTCAATACCTAATATATATGTTAATATTTTGTACCCCAAGCCATCCATGATCAATGATGTAGGAGATCATATATTTAGTAATCACTTCAGATACTTCCTTACCATAAACCCCTGCATCATAAGGAATGTATATCAATTGCTACAACCCCATGGTTAATATACCATTAAGCAATTCACGATTTTGTGAGTTTGATGGTTAAGGCTGTCCCTTTGCTGGTGCAATGATTCACTCCCTCGATTGTCCCGGTACAACTTTCTTCCCTTGATTCTTTCTTGTGCACTATGCAACACAAGTAGTCAATTTATTAACATAAAAACAAACTGTAATTAATTGGCTTGTCAACTAACATACCTTTTCTAGTGGAGCTATAGTAATGAGATTCATGGGCCATGCTACAAATCAACCCATAGCCTGTTCTATCATTTCTACTCTCTCGGTAGGCATAGGCAACCTCGCAGTCTCTTCTTCGGGAAGTGCAATCGATACTCTGACATGTTCTGCCGCTGAAGGTAGATAAGTACAGCGTTTCTCCTTCACTAGTGCCAATTCTCCTCTTATTCCCATAGCAACTAAGTCCAGCTTTGCCTTCACACTATCTTTAGTCTTTCCTGGCACATTAAGTAATGTACCAATAATGCTTTCACATACATTTTTTTCTATATGCATGACATCAAGGAAATGCCTCACATACAAAGACTTCCAATATGGCAATTCAAAGAAAATTGACCTTTTCTTCCACCCACTAGTCCCAAGGTATTGCACAAAAGGCTTCCCGAAGTTGTTATTCAAATCCTTTACCTTGTCAAACAATTGCTCACCACTTAATGGCAAAGGTCCTTTTCCTTCTTCTGTATTCCCATTAAATGCTTGTCTCCACCACCTGTAATGATGTCCCTCAGGCAAAAATCTATGATGTCCAAGGAAAATAAATTTTGAACCATACTCCAATCGTATCGAATGTGTGCCTTCTTCACATATAGGGCATCCAAACTCTCCTTTGATACGTAGCCTGACAAATTACTATACGCAAGAAAATCATTGATTGTACCAAACAACATAGCTCTCAATTTGAATCTCTCTTCCCTATATCCGTCATACACCTCCACACCCCTCTCCCACAGTAGCTTCAAATCATCAATTAATGGAGCCAAATATACATCTATATCATTTCCAAGTTATTTGAGTCCAGAGATTAACATAGATAACATCATAAACTTCCACTTCATACATAGCCAAGGTGGTAGGTTATAAATGACCAAAATCACGGGCCACATACTGTGAGTACTACTCTGTATACCATGCAGGTTCATTCCATCATTAGATAATGCTAGGCGTTGGTTTCTATCTTCTACCCCGAAGTCTTCATATTGACTATCAATTTTCTTCCATTGCGGAGAATCTACAGGATGTCAAAACTTTCCATCTTCAATTCTTTCATCTACATGCCATGTCAAGTGTTTCGCAATTTCAAGACTTTTGTACAAGCATTTAAATCTAGGTATGATAGGAAAATACCATATGACCTTCATTGGACTCGATTCTTTCTTCTTATATCGTGGGGTGTTGCATTTAGGACATCTGTCTAACGATGCATGTTCTTTCCGGAATAACACACAATCATTAGGACAGGCATGTATCCTCTCATAGCTCATCCCAATAGCGCATAGCATCCGTTTAGCCTCATATGTTAGGCTAGGAAGCTCATTACCCTCTGGTAGCATATCCTTCAAAAGTGCAAGCAATTCTGTGAAGCTCTTATCACTCTATCCATTACCCACTTTCAAGTTGTACAACTTTAACACATCTAACAATATTGTGAATTTAGTACAACTATACTATAATGGTTTTTCCCCATCACTTGTCAACTTATTAAACATCTCTGGACAATCTTGAAGCTCATTCTCAATCACATTCACCATCTCTTCAAGACGGTCAGCCTCAAATGTGGTTGTGTCAAAATTGTAATATCCCTCATGACTTTGTTTTAGCATTGTGTTCAGGACCGTAGAAAACAGGACGGAGGAAGGATGAAGTGGAGGAAAAATTGAGCTCCACGCCATGGTGAGAAGCAGAGCCACCATGGTGATAGTGTGTCCAGTGGCGTTGTTTCAGTTGAAACTGGTGGCACCGCAGTAAGATTCGGGATTTTTGTTTAAATTCGGATCATTTCGAATGATCGGAAAAAAAGGAATGAAGGGAGCGACGGAGAAGAATAGAGGAGTTGTGCTAGGTGTAACACCTTACTTTTCTTACCATTTCCCATGAATTAGACTCCTTTTAAGTTTGATTATACCTGATTCTAAGCTTGAATCACATAAGAATGAAAATCAGAATTTCCAAAATTTCCCGTTACTGTTCATATGGTAGTTTCCACTTTGCTGACTGAACTTTAAAAATTCATAACTAATTCTAGAAAAATCATTTCATAGTGATTCAAGTCTCTAAAAATAGATAAAAACCTTATTTTCATGGGAAAAATATGAAACAAATCATTATGTTGATCAATTTATACATTTTATTCCTCAAACATTTACTGTATATTTGGTCATTTTCTCTTCCCTAGGATTTTGGCCTTATATTTAAAAATTCATATCTCACTCTACCATGAGCCAATTTATGCA
The DNA here is from genome assembly GCA_026686845.1 of Adenanthera pavonina. NCBI lineage: Eukaryota > Viridiplantae > Streptophyta > Magnoliopsida > Fabales > Fabaceae > Adenanthera > Adenanthera pavonina. Next base: position 15,324,669 of record JAIVEN010000012.1, on the reverse strand, counting down.
TTCCTTATGTCATATGAAATCTCTGTGAGTATAATTTCTATAAATATTTTTTTGTACATTTATTCAACTTGTACAGGGCATAACATTAACTTAAATCATAAAGGGTCAAAATTCCACTTTTGCTGGAACAGTTTTGGGAAAACCTCCATATCTCCTATCATATAACTCCAATTACCTCCAAATCAGTGACATGAAAGAACATAGAAATTTCCATAAATATAAACCACTGAATTTTTGGAGCTTTTCACGATTTATATCATCTTTTTAATTTTTCAGTACCTAACTTTCAGTTTCCAGTTTTCCCAATCTTTCTTTGTTTTGAACCCTAACTTTGAAAAATCACTATAATTCATACATTTATCCAATTTAGGTGTTCTTTAACTCTATGAAAAGCTTTCCTGTATACTTTAAGAGGATGTGTAATACTTATATAGGATGCTCTATTTCGAATAAGTTTCCCTGCTTAAATCAATACTAGTCATCTCAAACAAACTTATGCCACAGCTTATATAATAAGCTTCACAACACATTTACATTGATATTTATTGCTCCAATTTCATGCATAATTTCATAGAGGACTTAAAAGAATATATTCAGGGCATCATACAGGATTTACCCCTTTCATACAAACTTATACAAATTCCCAAAACATAACATTAAGACTTGCATAATAATATCATTCATAATTCTCTTCCTTTTTTTCCTTTAGCTCTTCTTGGATTCCTTGCATTGATTGGCCCTAAATATGGTAAGCATTTGGAAGGGATGAGATTCAAAGAATCTCAGTAGTTACTACTAATCAAGCAAATATATAATCATATAATGCAAGCACACTTCATCAAGTCATCATTCAAACATTTAGAATCATTTATGCTTAAACATTTTATAGAAAATTGGCCAGAGTTTTCCCTTATATTTTGGACATCCCAGGGTCACAAAACCCCTCAAATAACTCAGCCAATATCAACAAAACATCACATAACATCATTGCAAACATTTGGTATAACATTAAAACCATTGCAACTATATAACTATATAATGCAAGATTAGGTTAGTAAACTACCTTTTAGCTTTTCAATTCTTTCCAAACTTTGCACACCTTTCCTTTGAACTTCTAACACTTCTTTGAGTCCTATAGTATCACAAAATGAGGCCATTAGCCACCAATTACACAACCTCATTCACAAAGTGTGCATACTTGGACTAAAATTTTTACTTTACTTCCCTTTGAGTTTTTCTTGTACAACATACTTGTATCTACCTATTTTGGACCCAAGGAATCCATTTTTGAGGTCAAAATCATGAAATTCCATTTCCTTTTAAAACCTTAAATAGGCAGAAAATTTGAGAAATTTGTAGAAAAACAACTACCTGATTAATTTGAATTCCAATGGTATATCCTTAATCCTTGAAGCCAATACATCACTTTTCATGGTTTAATTTCTTCATGGCTTCATTTTCTCTCTCTACTCTCTCCCTAGGTAGAAAATTTCAGAGGGAAAATGGAGAGAAATAATCCATGAAACATCATAATACTCAAGTATGTACAAGAGGATAACCATAAAAATCTACCTTGAGAGTTTTAGGTCCAAACCAGTCCTCTAGCTTGGTCTTCTTTTTCACTTCTTTTCCTACACCTTCTTCTTTCTTTTCTTCATTGGTTCAACGTGTTGAGATGTGAGGGAGATGAAGTGTTATGTTTCAAATGATGATTATGTCATATAATTAACTACTTAACTTTTCTATATACTTTTATTTGCTTTTTCTTTTAAAAACTTTTCAAATAATTCCATTTGTATCCCATATGCTCATTCATACGTGGCTCACCTCTTTTTTGGCCAAAAATTGCTTAAATAATTTTTATGATTCAAAATACCCTTTACCGATTAAATTTATCCGTACCGATTAAGTATTTTCGCCGAAATTGTCATTACATTGGTACAAGATTATCCAAAAATAAATTTTGGGCTAAAATATTATCTTGGTCCAAAATATATTTTAACAAGGTCCAATCATTGTTCTTAAATCAATACTGCCTTTTCCTGCAGTATAAATTGGCCTTTATCAGGTAAAATATTAATATTAGACTATAATTACCCAATAAATATTATTTTGATCTTAATAGATTCCTTGCTTTATTTCATTGGGCTTAGCTCATTAAAAGCTTCATTTTGACTATAATTTTTTATATTTACAAAAATGCCTTTGACCCGGGCTAATTTACAATTCTTGAAACTTTCGGGTTCTTTTTCATAATTTTCCCCAAACTTCTTTCTCCTCCCCCTTCCACGTTGAAGACATTCTTAAGGGCTAAATTGTAAATATTCTTGATTCTTGGGGCCCAAATATAATTTTCTTATTTTTCCATTTAACTAGGAAAAATGACATCTTTGTTCTTCTTCACACTTAATGGTATCTTTCCATTTTTCCCAATTCCTTTTGCATTTTACGATGTCAACTTTTTCATTTTTGGGCCTTCAATTCATTATTCTCATTTTACTTCAAATTTGGAAAATGACTGTTTTGCCCTTAAGTTGGGTCAAAAACATAATTATCCATTCTTTCGGGTACTTTCTTGTAATTTCACCCAAAGACTAATTTTTTATTCTTTCCTTTTTACTATTCACAATAACTTTCAAATTGGTCTATCTCTCAGCTTGGAGCGGGCTTTCATTCAAGTGGTATATTGCATATTTTCCGGGGTAAGTTCTGGAATTAATTTTTGCTAAGGACCTCATGGAAAATTAATTCCAATTAAGGACCAAACATAACTTCTTCAGAAAATTAGATGAGAAATTAATTCTTTTTAAAGCCCAATTATATATAGCATTTTCATCTCACTTCATTTCTCATCTTTTATTCATTTTATAACATCCCATAAAAATAGGGATATTACACTAGGGTTCGAGTTTTCCTGCCATTGGGAGTGATTTTCGAACCTTGAAAGCTTGGATTCAAGTTGGTAAGTGATTCCTACTCCTCCCTCTCAATTTTCTTTAGTTGAAACTTGTGGTTTTTCTGTTTTGAGTTAGGATCGTCGATTATGGCCGAAATCCTCCAATTGAAATGGATGAAATGGGGTTAAGGAAGTGTATTTTGGTATTCTTGTTGCTTGGATGTGAGTTTTGAAGGGTTTATGCATTATTTGAGCTTAACCCTAGATTGTTCTCGGTTAGGGCTCTTGGGAATTCGAAGTGTATGGGATTGTTTGGTGTTCAAATGGTTCATAGGAGCTTAATGATGCATGAAAGGGGTGTTCGAACCTTGGGTTAGGCTAAAGTGATTGAATTGTGGAATTTGGATATTTGGTATGTGATGTTAATTAAGATATTGTGGTATTGTTAAGGTTGTTTGACAACTCGGAGAAGGCTAGTCATGGGATTGACGTTCAAGAAAGCTTGTGGAACTCGTGTGAGCATGGTATTGACAACTTAAGGTAACCGGGTGGTTGTTTTATTTGATTATATGTTGATATATGTATATATATGTATGCTCCTTTTCATACCATGATATTGATTGTGTGTGTATAGTTTTTCTACATATCGTGGCATGCATGACTAGTTGATATGTGATGATAGTATATGTAGTGTATCTATGATGTGTAGCATCCCCATACCATTGCATGCTAGCATGTCCATATGATGTTTGCAATGATGATATATATATGTGTGTGTGTAGAGGCATGTTGGCATGACATTGACATCATCACCATATGATTGCATAGTGAGAGATTGATGATGAGGTGACGATGATATAATGTGATATGAGATGATGATATGATAAAGATCGCTGTCGCTAAATCCTCTCCATGGGAGAGCTAGGTGGTCGAGGACAATATGATATGATGAAATATCCCTGTCACTAAATCCTCTCCTTAGGAGAGCCAGGTGGTAGTGGATTTGGGGATGTACCTTCCCTAAATCACCATTAATTCGTGATGGTCCAGGGGAAGGAGAGCCACGGTATGAGCTCTAGTGTAACCATTGGCTGGGTTGCGTTAGGGTAAGGTGAGTATGGTGATGTCTCGGAATTAGTCTTCACCGACTGTTGGGAGGGAATCATCTATTGAAATGCCTTATGATAATGACAGCTCGTGGTTCTAGCCGTGTATGAGGGAGAACAAGCATACCATTCATTAGCATTACATTGCATGACTGTGTGGGTCAGTATATATATATATTGTATGTGGTTGTTCTCAATTACTAAGACATTATCTCACACCCCTCTCCTATGAACTAACCTTTCAGGTCACGGTTCTGGCACTAGTCCTAAGATGCCGAAGGAGTACACTATGCCAAAATTGGGAATAGTTGGTGTTTGTTTTTGACCTTTATTGGTGTTTCTAAAACCCCATTTAATAATGTACTAATAAAAATAATACAAAAATGTTGGCGTTTAAAAAAGGCCAACTAAAGGAAGACTTTAGTTGGCGTTTCTTTATTAAACGCCAACTAAAGTCTTACTTGAGTTGGTGTTTAACCATTAAACGCCAACTAAAGTAAGACTTTTGTTGGCGATTAACAAAGAAACACCAACTAAAGTCTTCCTTTAGTTGGCGTTTACCCTTTAAACGCCAACTTTTTCCATTATTGAATAATTTGGTTGGCGTTTCCAGTGAAACGCCAATGAAATATATATATATATATTTTAGATTTTCCTACTTCTCTTTAAACCTATACTTACAACCTGTAGCAAGCATAGAACTTTTTTTTCCCAATCGGTATGTCCTAATAGTATCATCAACAACTAAGACAGTTTCTAATATATGTCCAGCAAGCATCATCAATGACTAAGACAGTTTCTAATATATGTCCCACAAGCATCATCAACAAGTAAGACAATTTCTTATATTATTTTCAACTAAGATATAAACTGTACTTACAAAACTATACTCAAGTTTTAAACAACTATAACAACAAAAGCAATGTGTCCAAAACTAACAAGAATAACATGTCAAAAACTACCAATAATATACTACAAAGAATATGTCCAAAACGCCATCTTCCACCTTAGTTTTCTCACAAGTTAGCATATAAGCATGTCCACCAAAATTATCACCTTCTCTTGTTGTTCCCTCATTACAACCTTATCTTTTGATTCTTCACCTTTCCTTCACAACATCCACACCTACACCATATAGGCAAATGTTATATATTGACATTATCTAGATAAATTTTTTCACAAAGTTATTCATAATAAAAACAAGTTAAATTTACCTCTCTATTCATAGGAACTTATCAAGGATGAAGTTACACCATTCTTTAATGAGTTTCTCTATTTGTGTATCGGAGTATTAGGAATAAGAGGTGTCAGGGAAGTACTGTAAATTAAAAAAATTTACATAAGTGAAATTGGAAAAATTTTATAAGCATTAATGTAAATATAAAATTACATACCGTGTCTGGCATTGCGCTATGACCATGTGTGATGATATCCTTCATGAATAACATCACATAGTATCCACAGTCATTATCATTTGGTTGTTTTGGACACTAAAGAGAAAAATTATATTAATTATACAATACATAAATGTTAATCTCAACAATTATTGATTGAATATAAATTTATACATACCCGTATCTTCTTCTATTTATATAACGAGGAAGCTAAGGGTTTTTACCATTTTGCCCTTATGATTATCTTTACACCCCCGGGCCGCTCGAAATATTGAGATAGCACTATTTAACCATAAAATATAAAAAAGGTTAGATTGAGCAAAACCTAATTTGAATTACTACATATAAGTGTGAAACAATAAATACATAAAAAATAAATATATTATTCTTACTTATTAATGATCCCTATCATTTGTTCGCGAAGTTCCATATCATAATTCAAAGGATCCAAAAAATAGATAGTCAGCTCCAATGGATTGATTGCTATTAACATCCAATGTCCGCTGTGAAAAAAATAATCAGTGTCATTAGCAAATTATAATTAAGCAGATGACATCAAATACATGAAAATGTGGAAGTTTACTTACACATTTTGATGTGGAACCAAGAATAAGACATCTTTGTCAGCCCTTGCAGTGAATGCATCCGCAATGAACTGCTGCTGTTCAGTAATCTTACTGTTCGGTAATTTGGAACATAAGCAGCTACCTCTTCAGGATAGATGAATATAAATTTGTTTGTAAGATTGCAAGGCACCAATAATGTCTTGTAGAGGTATCTTGAATAGAAACAAAATAAAAAACAACATAGGTTAATATGAAGGCCGAAAGTGAAAAAAATTAAAACAAATAGATTAATATCAAGTACCTTATGTACAAGTTAACATTCACAACCCCGATCCACTTCCAATGGATGATGTAATCAACAATTTCAGCATTGATACTTTCAAATACAACCTTATTATAAATGTTCTTGTCAAATTTCACAAATTTTTCAACTTTGCCCTTAAGCGAATGTGGTAGAAACTTGACAATCATCCTTCAAAAAGTGTCTGGAACTGTATGCTTGGGCGGTTGCATGAGTGGTGGAGCTACTGGTTCCTTTGATTATTCTGACCCTGGAACATTGCTCTTCCCCTTCAACTAAGCAACCAAGTGGGAAATTTTGAGATTAACCATGGTAATAATGTTATGAAATTTCACATAAAGATCATACATAGAACTAAAGCTACTTGTTATATCTCTATAGGTCCTCTAAACAGAACCTCAGTATCTAGTGGCTCATTCAATACATCTAGTATCAATTTAGTATCACATTAGAACTAAAGATACATGTAGTTTGTCTTTGAAAGTGTACACTAGAGCTCAAAGCATAAAACAACCATTGCATGAAACAACTATCACTTTTCTTATGGTTATATTATTAACAAACTGTTAAGTCATATAATTTCCATATAGATACAGTTAACAGAAAATCCACGCAAATCAGCCCTTATTCATCAACACAACTAGAAGAATTTGTAAATACTTGGGAGGCAAACATTAGAAAGAGTACAGCACAGAATGTGATATTTTAATCCTTTTAGTTACTAAGAGTCTTACACAATGTCAACTAACAGACCTTTACTAATAGAGCAGTAGTGATGAGGTGTGCAGGCCATGATACGAAGCTGCCCAATGCCATTCCTATTGTTTCCATGTCTTCCATAGGAACAGGCAACCTAGCACCCTCCTCCCTAACTACCTCAATTGACACTTTTAGATGGTTCGCAGGTACATGTGCATTATGAAGCATCTCTTCAGGGCAATTATACACATGCCCCTCTGCAACCACGTGCCGATTAAGTGTATCTAAATATAACTGGCAATATGATTGACCCTGTTCCAACCAATGCATTGGAATCAAGCATTTATTAGGGGTAATAAAAGTATCTCTTAACTTGTTAATGACAACAATTACCTAAGGGGTAACAGTGCAACTATCTTTGGCACTAGTCACCGCTGGTGGTGTCCCTTGGGTTCCCTACAATTGAAGCACCATGTTCATCAATTTAGCTAATCGGAGCTGCATCTGAGATTGAGTCTGATGTTGTTCTTGAACAATAGCCTCCAATCGGGCAACCTTGGTAGCATCTGATGATGATCGAGGCCCAAAAAAGACTTTGTGTGTCATACCAAACCCTGCACCCCTAACACGACCAGGATACTCAGGGGCCTCTAGTGCCTTACCAAGTATATCCTGCCTAACGCTTTCCTATTCACTAGCTTGAGGCATGGAATTGGAGAGTTCATTCTGTGGAAGGAAGAGAAACAGAATACAAATATTTGCAACTAAATAATAAGTACTTGAAAATATATATGTAAATAAAATATATAATACAATAATACTAAGTATTGACTCGACAACTTTCTCAACGTTTTCATTGCCAATTATCACATCCTTGTTCTTGCGAGATTCTATCCATAGCTCATGGCATTCAATTTCCCTCCCTTCTGACCTCCTTTGATTGCTATGTATGATGACAAATAAGCAAATGTGTAAATATTCGAAAAGAAGTGCCATTCATAGAAAAATAAGCTATAAAAGCACATACCATCTTATCCTCTATACCGTGGTATCCTTGACAACCCCCTCTATAGGGGTATTGCTGCTTATTGGCTTTGTCACTATTGGCTTGGCTTAATTTCTGTAAAGTAATGCACAAGATTAGCTTTAGTCTAACAAAAGCTAAGATGAGGTACATATGATTAGGTTTAGTCTAACAAAAAACTCGTAATGAGATTATAATGAAATGACATATTATGTTATTAATGCACACACCAAAGTAGAATTTTTTTCAACGACTAAATATATGTATTAAAATTAAATGAAGAACAACAATGAGAGAAATGGTTTACCTAAAAAGATTCTTCCTGATGCCTCGCAACAAAAGCACTCCAGTGTTCCTGTGTAATGTACAACTCAAACAACCGAGGCGGATGACCAAGAAAGTTTCTTGCTACATCTCTCAGGAAGAATCTAGTGACTATTATTTCATAGTGCCACTCCAGCCTTCATATATATGTGTCACCTGTGACTATTATTTATGTCAAAAGCAGACTATAACATGCATTACCGAAAATAATTATTATCTGTATATATCTACACACATTATAATCAAATGACATACTATATTATTACCTCTTTATCTTTGAAAATGCTATTCTTCACAAGATCAGGGACTTTCCTCCAATCCTTGTGAGGATGGGAGATTGGAACCTTGAACTTCACAGTGACCTCAAAGTAGCTGCTCAATTTTTGTCCACCTTTTTGTATTGGATTGCCTTTGTGATTCCATTCTACATGAATCTTCTGGAGAGTATCTCAGGCCCGTATCACTTCTTTCAACACAGTCAAGCCACGCTGGTGCTTTTTGATATATTTCTGCAGCTTTTCTCAACCATCATCACCACCACGATCTTCATCGTAATTAGAAGGGGATGCCATTTATCTACAATAAAATTCCAACAAACATGTAAGGTATCAAAGATGGAAAAAGAATTTAAAGCAAATATAAAACATAAAAAAAATAATAAAACACCACAAAATTATACATGTCGAAGGAAATAAAATTCAAACTATAGCAAACAATAACATATATTCGGTAATTCAAACCTTTTCCTCTTTCTTTTCAGATGTTGACTAATTCGTCCCCTTTTCCAAATCCAAGTACCTTCTTGATGGTCATCTCTCACATAAAGGGTATCATCTCTACCAGGATCAGTATCAAGTGATGTCCTATGGAAAGGATCATCCTCAATATCCGCACCTTGATAGTCTGGACCATCATCTAAGTTGTCAATTATTTTGTTCGTTAGCATAACAATGGACCACTTCTTATTAGCAGGATCAATGACATAAAAACACTTGTTGAGCTTAAGATGCTAAAATAAAATATTCATCTTTATACCCCACCCTATTAAGATCTACTTGAATGAATCCTGAATCATCAACTCGAAGGCGGTTGTTGTTGTCAACCCATTTACAACTGAAGACAGGTACCCAGAATGAGACGTAGTCCAATTCCCATATGTGTTCAATTACCCCAAAGTATGACATGGGTGCAAAAATAGGGTTTTTATCTTTGACACTAGATATATGTGTTGATTGAGCTATAAGAGTTATCCCACTATTTTGCATTGTACTCTTATCATTTTGCTCTTTTGTATAGAACGTGTACACATTGATAAGATAACCAGTGTAAGAGAGTACATACATGCTTAGACCCATAGCTAACTTTTTCAATCTGTCCGAAACTGAACTACAATTCCTCTCCAACTCCAAGATAATGTGATCTCACAACCAATGTATAAAAAGTCGATTATGTTCTTTCGAAATCCAACTCTCATTCTTATTGGGGTTCAAGGTTCTAATTCTCTCCTTATGCATTTCCACATATTCATCAACTTCATTCGAGTTGTGCATGACATACAGGTGAGCTTGCTCCTATTATGTCCTAGAGATACTAATTATTTCACTTCCTTGAATCCCTTCACCACTTGTTCTTCCTAGGTGACGAGACCTCGGAAGCTCAATGTTATCAACATTCAATATGTATTTAGAACAAAATTCAACAGTTTCTTTGGCTATGTACCTTTCAACAATACATCCCTCTGGTCTACTTCGATTTTTCACATACCCTTTCAATATCTTCATGTAACGCTCAATCGGGTACATCCACCTCCTATAAGCTGGGCCGCACATTTGTGTTTCCCTAACGAGGTGTACTGTTAGGTGAACCATCATGTCCATCATGTGAAAGAATGAAGGCAAAAAATACATCTCTAGCTCTCACAAAGTGACAACAATTTGTCTTTGCAATATGGGCAACTTCCTAGGGTCAATGACTTTGCTGCATTAGTTTGCATCAAATTATTATAATTTTTTATGTTTAAAATTTAATAATAAATTTGTTATATATATATATATTCTATTCTATATATCTATAGGTTTTGTTGGTGAATTTTATGTTTTATTCTTTTTTTCATTGTTATTTATCTTATTTTTTGTTTAATTTAATTTTATGAGATTCATAAGCTTGGACAAATTAATTACTCCCCTGTGCAATTTTCAATCTTTGATTATTTATTTTATTTCACTACAGAACTGAGAACTCTAGATTATTAAATTATATGAAATAGACAAGTTTATGCGTGTGTTGTATATATAAGTATAAAATATAAATTTGGAACTTATGAAATAGTGACTTTGTATAAATTTTATACTTTACAGTATACCACAATTACCTCTTGTCATTAATGGGTGTAATTTTTAGTTTACTAATGAGAAACCTGATATATAAAAAGACTATTTATACATAATTCAAAGTTTATTAAATTACTGAAATGTAATTCAAAAGACAAAAATATTATTTGTGAAAAAAATGAAGTTCACTTAATTAATTAATTAATAAAAAATAATGCAAAAGACTAGAAGTTTATATAAACAGAGGACGAGTTGTCTTTCTTCAACTTTGTAAAATTCAATCATCAATAGAATTAAATTAATAATTTATTGATATGCCCTGTTTATATTATGCTCCCATATGTTGCAAAATCTAAATATGTTGGCCCCGAAATTTATTAAAAATATTCATAATTTTTTCATGTAATTATTTTGTATTTCTAATATTGTGTTAGATTTAAATATTATTGAGTCTGTAGTTATCCCAATATAGTTTTTGACATTCACAAGAGATTCATACATGTTTTATTTTTTATTTTTTGATATTTAACCTTCTAAATTTAACTTATTAGATCCAGAAGTTGAGCTTAAATGAATTAAAAAAAAAAAGCTTCTTAATAATTCATATTATATAAATTGGAATGAATTATCTAGCTATTTTTTTTGGGACAAAAATAACCTAGTTATCTAATATATATATATATATATATATTATGCACTAATACGGATACGAGTATCGGATATAAGATATAACTAATCTTAAAATTTTAGGATATATGTATGAGAAATATGCATATAAAATAATATATATTAAATAAATTGATGCATAAAAAAATAATCATAAAAAGTTGAGTTTTAAATTAGTATTTTAATAGCAATATAAAGATATCTAAACCAAGATCATATAAAAACTTTCATAAAAGAGAGAAACAAAAGTTAGAGTTCTTTCTATAATCTTTTTAGTTATTTTAGAATTTTTAAAGAAGAAAAATCTCTGAAGCACTGATATTTCAAAAAAGTAAACACACTCGTATTATATAATACATGTACTATATTTGTGCATACCTATTTATTTGTATTGCTTTATACTCATATATATCATTTCAAATTTTTACAATAAAATATGAACATTTGAAATTGTTATAAATATTTTATAGTTTATTTTACCATTTATAATATAATTTTTAGAATATTTAATACTCATTTTTCTTTTAATGAGTATATTTATTAATTATACATATAAATAATTACATAGATAATATTATATATGTATAAATATTCCTCGCATTTGTATCATAAAATTTTAAAAATTAATGTATCTTTTGTATTATGCTGTATCGTATCTGATACACGTTGTAACATCTAAATTTTTATGATTTTGTTTGAATTCTAATTTAGAGAATTATTGCATATTTAGAATTAAAAGATCAACCCAGGGACTTAATTGCAAAGGATGATCAGTGACTAAATTGCAAAGAAAGTTGGATGGCATAATTGAAAATATTAATTATTAGCAAAAAGACAAAAAGGGGACATAGATGTCATTTCCTTAAACAAATTATCTATCTAGTATTTACTAAGATTGATTATAGGAGATGATTCAAGAAATTATTGTAAGAAATTATACTTTAATAAGCAAAACCAGAAAATAGATATATTGGGCATAAAATTGATTAGAAGTTCCATAATATGTAAATTAATAAGAATTAAAAAATAGGTCTAAATCAAGAAAATAAGATATATTATGGTATAAAAAGAGATACTGGATTTTTGTATAAGGTTTAAATAGTCATAGAATCAGTCTAATAGATATTGAGTTAAAATCGGAGTCTGAGCCTAGTAAGACTGCGCTGGTTTCTTAATGGTCCAAGAGTACCATTCATGGAGGCCCAGTAAAGATGTAGAAAACCCTAATAGGCGAGGGATTATTTTTGGAAGCCTAGAAGCATTATTGACAAGAATAGTTCAAACTAAGTTAAGAAAGGATAAAGGGCCCAACAAGTCCAATTCATCCGATTTCCAGACTGATTAAATTATAGGTGATCCAGTGGACTATGTAATAGTAAAGAATAAGCCCAAAATAATTTTAGAAAGTTTATAATAACTATCTATGCAGAGAGGTTACAGGAAAAATTAATCATGACTAATTTTACCGGTGTTTTCGGTTAGAGCTCAATAAGGTAAAATATTTTCAAAAAATAAATTATATGGGCTTGGAAATAATTAATTAAGGTTATAATGAGTTTTAAATTCATATTTTAAATATATTTATGCATGAAAAATTTTATCAGACAAAGTTTACATAATCGGAGCTCAAAAACCCGGTATATGTTGAAATTCCTAGAATTAAATGGTTTAAGCCCAAATAATCAACGACATCATCTTGGGTTGAATTTGACCTCAAAATGGCGTGCCAATAAGAAAAAAAGGAGTGGAGAAGAATTAACCACTATGCATGACACTATTTCTAAGATTATGTGTCAAAATTGGAAGAATGGATGAAGTAAGCTTATGTAAGCATAATGATGCAATATTTACCTTATTCAGAGATAAAAGTGGCATCCAAATTAATGACAAGAGAGGAAAAATTAATTAGATAACAATTATGTGAAGAAATTAGGTGTATGGTGGAGAAAAGATGTGATGTAGTGCAATCTTATCCCTTGGATCAAAATTTAATCCAACGGATGGAGTTGCTTCTTGTTGTCTATAAATAAGCTCTTCCTCCCCTCCATTCTTCACACCAAATTCGAAATTCCTCATATATTAGTGAGAGAGTGAGTTATAGAGAGAAGGAGGAGAAGAAGAAAGGAAGGTTTGCAAGTATAAGGCAACATCTTTTCCCTTTTCTTGCATTTTATTTTTAAATGGTTGTTTAGATCTTGTATTTCTATGATCGGTAGGTAGAAAAATGTTTATGTTATGAATATGATGATGATGTTGGATCAAAATGGTGAAAGAATGATGAACATGCTATGAATTTTGTATGAATAAGCATGAACATGTGAAGAACATGATGAACATGCTAAAAGATGTCTTTTGATCCTAAATGTTACCATACCAAAAGAAATTATGTTTCTTGCAACTATTTTTAAATATTATGCTAAGAATGAGATTATGATGTTATTGGGATTTTCATAAATCTCACCCCACCAAATATCTCACCACAATTAGGTCCAAATCATGTGAAAGACAACGAGGAGGATTCATGAAGCAATGTTTAGTAATAGGAAGGATATTTTGGATGTTTATGTAACATCAAAGTTCAATGACAATATATGTTACAATTATGTAAATTACGTGTGACTCCTAGAAAATAAATAAAAGTTTGTTTTGGATCAATTTTACATATGCTATGTGACTACTATTGAAAGTATGGCATTATGAAATTTTATGGAATGAAATTTGGAAAAATTAGGGTAAATATTGCAAGTAAATTCATGAAATTTTCTGTAGCAATTTTCCAAATGCAATTCCAAATTAATATTTTTCCCTCATAGAGTACTTTAAGAGATGAATTTAACAATTTGAATCACCTTTAAACAATTTTTCTAGAATTAGTTATAATTTTTCAAAGTTCAGCCAAATTATTATAATTACCAAATGAATAGTGACTTTTGGTAATTTTTGGAATTTTTTGAATTTGGCCCAAATTTGCTTCCAAGTGCATCTAATTGGAACATAAACCACTAAGGATGAATAGTAAATGATTTCTAAGGCAAAGTTTGGCACATGTATCTGTATCAGTGCTATATAGAGAAAAACTAAAGATAGATATAGTAAAAAACAATATGTGTATTATATATAAGACGTATTAGCTACGCATATGCTTTTTTTTTTTAATGTGTCCTTGCAACATATATTTATATAACAAAGGTCAATGGCATGAGGTGTCAGCATATTAGCCTCCCTTGTCATATTTTTACGTGTGATATGCTAAGAGCTTCTTGTTAGATTTGGTAATCTATATAATTAGTTTTGATGATTTCAAGTAGTAGAGTAAGATATTTGCATAATATGTTTATTTAATACTCTTCATTTCTAATCTATATAATTAGTTTTAATGATTTCAAGTAGTAGAGTAAGATATTTGCATAATATGTTTATTTAATACTCTTCATTTCATTTATATCACACATATCATTTTAGTGAAATTTTACTAATTACTTAGTTTGTAAGTTGAATATTCTTATTTTTGGGCTTTCATTATAATTATATTTTTGTTATTCCTCAAAATAAATATTGATGAATCATAAAAATTTCACAATTTTTCTCTATTTATATAAATACAAGGCGCATTTTTCATAAATAATGCATCTTACCATATCTTTTATACTTTACACTAATATTGTTTATATTAACTTTTGCATATTATCTATATATTTCAAATAGGAGTTCATTAGTTATCTCAATATAACATTTTCATCAATAAAACTTGTACCAAATCCTGTTAATAAAATGTATCAAACACAAATTTTTTTAGCATCAAGAGTATTCATAATTAATAGCTGAAAATTAATTTTTTTGAAATGTAGAGATACTCAAAATGAACTCTGTAATGAAAATAACGTGGAAATGGACTGGGTCCACAATATAATGTGGAATGTTAAAATATGGGCCTTTTTAATGGTTTGGAAACCCACCGAAGAAAATGGGTCGTTTTGGATCCATCATTAATGGATCCTAACTTTGGGTTGTTGGATGTTAAATGGGAGGTGTGACGCAAACAAGATGCAAACAAAGATATATTGTTTAAATCGAAGCCCACGACCCATGAAGCCAAACACATGAAACCTGTAGCAAATGAATATTGAAATTTGATTATATATTTTTTTTAATTAAGATTTTTATCCATTTTGGCATCCACCCATGAACTGTTGGCCATATATGAATTCCTTTAACTGATCGAGATGTTATAAGGACTAAATTTGCAATTTTGCCAAATTTTAATGAGTAACAGATTAAACGGTACAAAATAAAGGGAGTGGATTGAAAATTTTGAAACTATAAGGAGCAAATTAAAAACCGAGATAAAATAGAGGGATTAAATGTGTAACACCTTACTCTCAAACATCTCCAAACTTGATCAAAAACTTTGAAAACTAACTAAACACAACCTAAACATTATAAAACAACACTCAAAAACTTCAGAGCAGTGGAAAAATAACAAAAACCACCAGAAATTTGGTTGGAGCCATAACCGCTACAGTACTGCTACGGCTCTGGCCTTCCCTTATCTCTCACTCGCTATTAGAGCTTTAGTGCCGCGACCTGACTTCTTGGCACCACGGTGCCCCCTGCTGGTTATCATACCAGCAAATTTCAACCTCCTAGGTGAACTTCCGACATGCACAACTTTATACTCCGACTTCCGATTGACCTGATTCCAACTCCTACAAGTCAATCTAGTTCCAAACTATCTATAGACACTACTTTCACTTCAATCCAACTCTGTATAGAGATTTTGGATACCTGACACGTTTGGTAACTTTTTGACTAAAACTAACCGCTAACAACCTCCAATTGTTACTAGAGACAACCAGACCATTTTGGACCATTCACACGGGTCCTAAACCACTTAAACAACTTGTCTAAAGAGGTTTCATCTTTAAGGAGCAATTTCTCTGAGATTTGACCTCTTTGAACCCCAATGACAAAATGGGCTACAGGCCCTCAAACACACCAACAAGGCCCAATTCCACCTTTGAGCTCACAAACACCACCACACTGACTCCTTAACATCTAGAACCACACATACACCACCATCCATCATACATATCACATGCAACACAATTCCATATTCATAACATACTAATAACAACAACTCCATTACAACAACAATAATATCAGTCACCACTTAGTTACAAACCATCTATCCTACTTAGCACAAAATACATATCTAAACAAACATACACTACACAGACCTAGTATTCCCACTTCCGATGCTACTCCCTCGTCTTCTCAAGACTAGTGTCAGAACCTTTACCGAAAATGTTAGTTCATGGGAGAGGGGTAATGTCTCAGTAACCGGGGAGAACCACACACACATATATATAACTCATACAATCTTATGAATGCAAAATGAAACGGAATGCATGTCTCCCTTCATATAGCTAGAACCACGAGCTGTCGTCATAACAGGACATTTCGTATAGGTAATTCCCTTCTAACAGTTGGTGAAGACTAATTTTGGGACATCAACAAGCTCACCTCCCATTAGTGCACCCAGTCAAAGGTAACACTAATGTTCGGATTGTGATTCTCTTTCCCCTTTCCCACCACGAATTGGCAGTGATTTAGGGAAGGTGCAGTCTACTTCGTGCCTTTCCTTCCTAGCTATAGTAGGTAATTTAGCTGCAGGGATCTCATCCTTATCCTCGATAATCATATATCATCATAATTATATCATATCATGTATCATCATCACCACCCGATTTGCCATATATCTCATAATGCTATGTGGTGATGCTCACATCATATCATCATATAATCATCTTCGCCATGATTCACAATGTCATGCTATGCATCATGCCATATCACATCATCATCACATATGTAATCATCATCATAATCATCATCTAGCTATGTGCATACCACGATATATAGAAAATCGTACACACAAACACATCTATATCGTGGTATGAAAGAAACATACATATATACACAAATATACATAATATCATAGAATACATACAATACAATACAAACACCCGGTTATCTCAGGTTGTCAATACCATACGCACGCGGTTCCACAAGCTTTCTTGAATGCTAATCCCATGACTAGTCTTCGCCAATTAGCCAAAAACTTTAAAAACACCATAATACCTCAATTAACAAACAATTTAAATACACAAATTCCACAATTCAACTACTTTAGGCTTAACCCAAGGTTCCAACCCCATATTCATACATTATTAAGCTCCTAAGGACCATTCAAACATTGCTCAACCACATATATCTTGGATTTCCAAGAGCCCTAACCGAAAAAAAACCTAGGGTTAAGCTCAAATCTTACATAATCCCTTTAAAACTCACACTCAAGCAACAAGAACACCAAATCACACTCCATTAACCCCATTTCATCTATTTCAATTAGTGGATTTTGACCCAAACTGGAAATCCCAACATATAACCAATAAATCCCAAGTTTAAACCGAAGAAAATGGAGAGGGAGGAGTAGGGATCACTTACCAATCAACATCCATGTTTCAAGAGGCTGAAAACTACTCCCAAGGGCCAAAAATAGCAAACCCTAGTAGAGCTCCCCACTGCTTCTCCATCGCTCCCTCTGTTTCTTTCTTTTCTTTTCGTCTGAAATGATTTTGATTTAAACCATTTTCTCGACTCTCGCCGCAGCTCCGGGAAAGCTTGCCGCGGCACCACCAATTTTAGTAGGAAAATGCCACTGAAATTGGCTCTTACTATAGCGGCCCTGCTTCTCACAATGGCGTGGAGCTCTTTCATACTTCACTTGAACCTTCCTTTATTATGTTTCCTCTAGTTCTGCATATATTGCCAAAGATAAGTGTCATGAGGGTTGTTACACTCTCCCCTCCTTATAAAAATTTCATCCTCGAAATTTCAACTCTTACCTCAACCAAAAATCCCTGGATACCTCCTTCGCATAGATTCTTCCATCTCCCACGTGACATCATTAGATGTCAAGCTGTTCCATAGAACCTTTAATAACTTAATGGTCTTATTCCTCAACTGCTTCTCCTTAACATGCAAAATTTGCAATGGCATGATCTTAAAAGTCAAATCTTCTCGCACTTAAACTACCTCATCATCAATTATATGAGACGGATTCGGATGATACTTCTTGAGTTAAGACACATGGAAAACATCATATAATCCAGCAAGATTAGGCGATAGCGCCACTCGATACGCTACTGGCCCAATTCGCTCCAGGATTTGGTATGGACCCATTTACCGTGAAGTGAGCTTCTTCGCTCGAATTGATCTCCCAATACCTGTAGTAGGAGTGACCTTCAAAAACACATGATCTCCAGGATTAAACTCCAATGGTCTCCTCCTCCTATCTGGATAACTCTTTTGCTGACTTTAAGCGGTACGAAGCTTCTGACGAATACTCTCTATTTGTTGAGAGGTTTGATCCATAATATATCTGGGCCCAAAAGACACCATTCACTAAGTTCAACGCAACATGACTGCGATTTGCATTTTTTACCATACAAATCTTCATATGGAGTCATTTGCAAACTAGAATGGAAACTATCATTGCAGGCAAATTTTATTAATGGTAGATATTGATCCCAATTGCCTTTGTTCTCTATAACATATACTCGCAGCATGTCCTACATAGTTTGAATCGTCCTTTCATTCTACCTATCATATTGAGGGTGATAAGCAGTACTAAAATTCAGTTTCCTCCCCATGGCCTTCTGAAGAGATTTTCAAAATCTGGATGTAAACCTAGGATCTCTATTCGACACAATATTTATCAGGACTCCATGTAACCTTAAAATCTCATTCACAAACAACTGGGCCAACTTTTCCATCGAAATAGTCTCCCGAATTGGAAGAAAATGGGCCAACTTCATCAACCTGTCCACAATTACCTATATTGCATTTGGTCCTGAAGAGGTCCTTGGTAATTCTATCATGAAATCCATGGAAATGATATCCCATTTCCACTCTAGGATCTCCAAAGGTTGCAACATACCAGCAGACAATTGGTGCTCAATTTTTACCTTCTGACATATTAGACATCTTGCTACATACTATGCGATGTCCATTTTCATGCCTGGCCACCAGTACCCTCCCTTCAAATCTTAGTACATCTTAGTGGTACCTGGGTGAATAATGTACCTCCTCTTATGAGCTTGCTCCAAAATAATTTCTCGCAACCTCATAACATTTGGAACACAAATCCGACCACGATATCGGATGATACCATCCTCCAATATATCAAAGTCCTAGGTCTCTACCATTTTAATCTGTTATTGAATTCCCAAAAGATAGTTATCCTCTAACTGAGCATAGCTTGGGATGATTTTTGTTAGACTATGGCTAGTTAATTGCTGTGCTTATTCTATGCATAAATATTTGATTATGGAAATACTAAGATAAGAATAAGGCCTTCACCACATTTATGTTATTTATTTCCATTACTGAATGTGCTACCTTGATATAGGGAAAGTAAAAAAATTGTGACTTTGCAGAGTTTGGAAGCATGATTGGAACCTAGAACGAACTCCCTTTTTTTATGAGAATTTTCGAGATTAGCTGCATTGTGTGGTTTAGAAGTATGATTGGAACCTCGAATGAACTCCTTTTTTTAGTGTATTTCCTAGAATTTTTTCTTAGGAAACAAAACAGATTATTGTTCCTTACATGATTATCTTGTGTTAATTGCTTGATAGATATGATGTTTATTTGGAATCATAGGTCCTGTTCTTACCTTGAGTGCACATAGCTTGATTCTCCCTTTTTTTTAGGTATATTTGCATGTATATAGCACTTTGATAATGTTATGTTTCATTTTGTATGCCTCTTACAATGAAAGCCATGAATACAGATTGGAATCATTCTGAAATCTATATACTTACAAATTTATTACTAATTAGTTTATTTATGACTTATGATTGAGTACTTTTCTTTCTTCATGGGTTCAATTTACTATACATAATATTTTAAGCTTATAAGAACTATTCATACATACATATACATACACACATAGATGGACCTAGGCTGTGATTAGCGAGGGCAGATTGCATACTAATTTTTTGTTTTTGCTTGTTATTGAATTTTATGATTAAAATGTTTCACAATTCATGATTTAGAAATATCCTTCTTGATTTAAGATATCTTTTCAATTTTTCAATTATTATTAACCTTTCTTTCTTGATTCATAATTTAGAAACATACTTTTTCCATTGAATTGAAAAATTTTAGTTCAATGCATATTGCATATTGTTCTTATAACATGCATGTGCATTTAAACTACTATATGTGTTATGTTATAACAAGGTCACAAGTATTGAATCAAGTGTTTTGATGATTCCAAACCAACCTTTAAGAGCTTGAAATGAAGATATCAAAGGTGCACAAAATGTTTCAAGTGAAGGAATTCTAGAAAAATCAGTGCAAGAATAGATATAGAATGTTTAGTAATGTTTTAATTTGAGTAAAAGACTTTGATTTGGTAAAAAGATGTTTTAAAACCTTGATTCTATGTTAATTCATGGAAAATTTGAAAAACACCCATCAACAGACGAAGTTTGAAAGGTTTATACTGATCTGCTGTTTTGAAAATTCAAATTTTGTATTGAAAATGAACAAGTTTGAAAAGATGCTTCTCTGATAGACGAATTTTGACTTGAGAAATTTGAATTTTGAAACGTGTCTGAAAAAAGCTTTCTCTGATAGATGAACTTTGGCTCTTGAAAATTTGAATTTCAGTTAAAATGCAACTTATGAAAATTGAAAAATTTGTTTGAGAATATGTCAAAGTTCATATGAAATCAAGTTTAGATAGGGCTTCAAAATTGCTCACTGACAGACAAATTTTGAACATGAAAATTTGAATTTCAGAAACAAAGCTTGTGAGTTTGTTATAATGATATGTTGACATACGAATGACAGTATTCATAAATTTGAACTTTGAAGTATGTCTGAAAAGATGTCTCTTTCACATACGAACTTTGCCCTTTGAAAATTTGAATTTCGAATAAGATGAACTACCATGCCTTATTAAACCAGCTACTGACAGACGAATTTTGGGTTCCAAAATTCAAATTTCAAAGGCACAGTAGCAAAATGAAATTACTGTTCACACTTAACAGAAAGACTTTTTACATGAAAATTCGTATGTTCCAACAAAGACACATGTTCCAAAGATCAAAATTCGAACTTTCCTTCATGACAGACGAACTTCGAATATTCAACGTTGAAGCTTTAGCCTTTGTTCTCTGTGAAATTCATCTATTGGCCAACCAAAATTCAAACTTTGAGTGTCAGAAGCATTAAATGTGGTTAGTGAACGGATAGTTTTTCAGAGTAACTGTTGGGTAACTTCTCTAACAGATAGATTTTGTTTCTAACATATAGTTGAGAACAAAATCTATAAATATAACATCAATTGAAGTTGTGGTAAACGATTTTAACTTTGTATATACTGAAACTCTGCCAAATCATCTACTCAAAGTCTCTTACTCTCATATACTTCATTCTTTGTACTTTAACTTTCATATACACTCCAATTAAGAGAGTTTATTCATTGTAAACAATCTTATCTTCATCTGGAAGAAAGATTTTCTTGTGAGGGGATATCGCAAGGGATTGGGAAGCACTTAGTGGGAGTGCAAAGAGAGAAAGTGTGAGCTCCAGAAACAGAGCATCAATGTTGTACTGTGGCATTTGCAAGAAGCCCATTGAATTCTTGCAGAATAGTGAAAAATCTCAAGTGGTGACTTAGGGACTGGACGTAAGTCAAGTTGAGAGACCGAACCAGGATAAATATCTGAGTCTTCTCTTCCCTACTACTACTTTTACTATTTATTCATTTATACTCTGTTTCACTATCACTCTTTGCTTTCTTCACTTTCTTGACATTTTGCAGAAAAATTTTAATCTTCCCAATTCACCCCCCTCTTGGGAAGCCAGCTTATCTAACAACAAGTACAGAAAATAACATTATATGATTTCTTTCTGTACCTAGCTTCATTCTTCTTTTGTCAGTGATTAGTTTGAACAAGTGAAAGCTTATATCATCTAACATTATACTAGGTGCAAGAGGTTCTATAAATCGCACGTAAAGAGGTGTCTCTCTATATTCTTCTTTAAATTTTCCTTGAATTTATTTTCTTTAGGTGAATGATTTTTTAGTATAATGTGAAATAATGTAGAATATTGTTTGCCTTTTTGCTTTCAATGAAAGAATAATAGGATACTATATGGTTTAGGAAACTATTAAGTTTTTTTGCTAGTTTGCTATGATATACAAGCCCTTAGGCTAATGTAATTGATTATTATTTTGCTTCTTTGTGTAATTCTTGACTCCTTTATGGATATCTGTTTTATTGTTATTGTCATGTTGGTCTTTTCAATTGAATTTTTATTTGCTTATCATTCTTAAATGGAAGATAAAACATGGTTTGTAAATCTTATTTTGTGAAGTATGACTTTGTCATTCTTTATTAGGTATTGTCCCATTTTTACGGTAATTTCTAAGCTTTCTTTTTATAATGTAGATAACATGAGAGTAGATAGAACTTGAATGTACAATAGGTTGGATCCAAATAACAAAGGGATAAATGAAGAATTCATAAGGGGCATAGATGAGTTTATAGAGTTTGCAATATATCAAAAAGACTCTGTGTCCAATGGCAAGATAAGGTGTATTTGCTCAAGGTGTGATAATGGAAAATTTGTTGATATAGATGTTGTCAAAACTCACCTCTATAGGTATGGTTTTGTGCCTGAGTACTATCAATGGGTCTCCCATGGACAACCCAATATAGCTATGGCTAAAGCAGATTGTAATGTCAATTTAAGTTCTCAATTGAGGGTTGAAGGTGTCTCAACTATAAATCCTTATTGCGAAACGGTTTTGGATGCTGTTAGTCCTTGTTCTGATCTAAATGTATTTGATGGGGATGGGATCTTTGGTTGTCATGAAATGTTTACAGTTGAAGGAGAGCTTCCTAATTACGTGCCCAAGAAGTTTTATGAAATGTTGAAAGATGCAGAACAACCATTTTTTGATGGGTGTAAAACACATTCTACATTGTTTGTAGTGACAAGGTTGCTGAATATTAAATCTGAATTTAACATGAGTGAGAGTTGTTTTAATCATATTTTACAATTAATCAAAGAACTTTTACCAGAGGATGTAAAGTCGCCTAGTGGCCTGTACAAGATAAAACAAATGGTTGGTGAGCTTGGCTTAGGGTATGAGAGAATACATGTATATGTAAATGGCTGTATTATTTATTACAAGGAACACAAAAAAAGAATCACTTGTCTAATATGTGGTCATCCACGTTATAAACCTCGGAAGAAAGGTGATGGTTGGAAGCATAATATACCTTATAAAATTTTGAGATACATGCCTATTACCCTTAAGCTACAAAGGTTGTACATGTCATCAAAGACAGTTGAACACATGACATGGCATTCAATGACTAGTCGAGAGTTAGGGGTGATGAGTCATCCATGTGATGGAAAGGCATTGAAGCATTTTGACCAATGCCATCTATCTTTTACTGCAGAACCTCGTAATGTTTGATTAGCTCTTGCATCTGTTGGATTTAGTCCTTATGGGCAAATGTCACATAGTTGTTCTTGTTGGCCAGTAATTGTCACACCATACAACCTTCCACCAGGAATGTGCATGAGCACCCCTTATATGTTCTTAACTCTTGTGATTCCTAGTCCAAAGAGCCCTGGCCAAAATATAGACATGTACTTAAAACCTCTTATAGATGAGTTGAAAACATTATGGGAAGTTGGTGTGGAAACAAATGATTCTTTCAAAAAACAAAACTTCAAAATGTGGACTACTCTTAGGTGGACTCTAAATGACTTTCCAGCTTATGGCATGTTATCTGGATGGAGCACGCATGGCAACTTATCTTGCCCTATATGTATGGACCAAAGCAAAGCATTTCACTTGCAAAATGGGACAAGGGGATCCTTTTTTGATTGCCATAGGAGATTTTTACCAATTGACCATTCTTTTCGTAAGGATAGAAAGTCCTTTAAAAAAGGCCAAACTGAGTAGTCTTTTCCTCCAAAAAGGTTATCTAGTGAAGAAGAATGGGATGAAGTGTGTCATTTACCATCTGTTATGGAAAAAATTGGGACAAATAAGCTACCTGGTTTTGGGAAAAAACACAATTGGACCAAGCGTAGTATATTTTGGGAGTTGCCTTATTGGAGCACAAATCTTATTCGGCATAATCTTGATGTGATGCACATTGAGAAAAATATGTTTGACAACATATTCAACACTGTCATGGATGACAAGGTTAAGTTAAAGGACAATGATAATGCAAGCAAAGATATTTCTTTATATTGTGACTATCTAGAGCTTGAATTAAACAAAAGCAGTGATGGCAAGAAACCCAAGCCGAAAGCAGCTTACACATTGGAAAAGGAACAAAAAAAGTTACTATGTGAATGGGTAACAAATTTAGGGCTTCCAGATGGATATGCCTCAAATCTTTCTAAGTGTGTTAACATTCAAGCTCTTCAAATATCTAGGATGAAAAGTCATGATTGTCATGTATTCATGGAGAAGTTGTTACTAATTGCATTTTGGGACCTAATACCTGAGCCAATTTGGAATACCATAACTGAAGTCAGCATATTTTTTAGAGATTTGTGTTCAACTGTGTTGTGAGTAGAGCAATTGCAAAGACTAACAGAGAATATTGTTGTAACATTTTGTAAATTGGAGAAAATATTTCCTCTTGGGTTCTTTGATTCTATGGAACATTTACCAATCCATCTTCCATATGAAGCAAACGTTGGTGGTCCAGTACAATATTGATGGATGTATCCATTTGAAAGGTAAGATGTTCAAATTCTTTATATTAAAAGTATGTAAATGAATAAATAGGTCACAATCTATTATAAATAACTTGTAAAATGTATTTATGTAGGATTTTACATGACTTTAAAAAGATGGTTAAAAATAAAGCTAATATGGAATGGTCAATTTGTGAAGCATACCTGATGCAAGAAATTTCAAACTTTGGTTCATAATATTTTCTTCCTTGCATTGAAATAAAGATAAACAAAGTGGGTAGAAATGATGATGGTGGTGAGGTTGATGCACTAGATGGATGCTTAATATTCACTCATCCAGGTCATGGTAGTAGGAAAATGCGTAAGAGATTTCTAAGTGATGAGGAGTTCAATGCGGCTATAATTTATGTGCTTCTAAATTGTGTTGAGATTAAGCCATTTGTGGAGTAAGTACAAAAATGACTTGCCTTATAAAAATATTTTGGCATATTTAATTGATAAAAGGTATTTCTTTGAAAATGTAGGATTTTTTAAGGTGAGTTGATGGCAATGAACCCTAATATAACCGAGGAAGAGATTGAAAGCAAGACAAACAATGAGTTTGTAGCTTGGTTAAAAGAATTTGTTAGTTTCAAACTCTCCCTATAGATAACACTAAGCTTTTATTTCTTATATCATATATGAATTATTTAACATTTTTTAATCTCACTAACTTTTAATAGGTATTTGATGCAAAAAATGGTGTACTTGATAGTCGCGTGAAGTACTTAGCTTCTGGACCTCTTCGAGAAGTGTAAACATGGCCTCAATATAATGTCAATGGTTGTAGGTTCCATACAATTGCATATGGCTCAAATAAAACAACCATGAATAGTGGTGTTTGCATTTAAGGAAAGTACTATGGTGATTCTGAGAATGACTACTATGGGTTGTTAAATGATATAATAGAATTAGAATATCATAACCCAAGTCTAAAAAGAATAGCTCTTGTGTTGTTTAAGTGTGACTGGTTTGATCCTACTATCAATAGGGGATGGAAGGTTCATAATCGATATGGTTTAGTTGATATTAATCACAAAAGAAGGTTTTCGTAGTATGAACCCTTCATATTATCTGAACAATCTCTGTTAGATGTGCTGGCTTCCCAAGACGGGGGATGAATTGGGAAGATTAAAATTTTTTGCAAAACTTTAAGAAAGTGAGGAAAACAAAGGTGACAGAAAAACAGAGTATAAATAAATAATCAGTAAAAGCAGTAGTAGAGAAGGGAAGACACAGATGTTTATCCTGGTTCAGTCTCTAAATCTTGACCTACGTCCAGTCCCCAAGCCACCACTTGAGATTTTTCACTATCTTGCAAGAATTCAGTGGGCTTCTTGCAAATGCCACAGTACAGCGTTGATGCTCTATTTTTAGAGCTCATACTTTCTCTCTCTTTGTACTCTAGCTAAGTGCTCCCCAATCCCTTGTGATATCCCCTCACAAGAAAATATTTCTTCCAGATGAAGATAAGATTATTTACAATGAATAAACTCTCTTAATCAGAGTGTATATGAATGTTGGAGTACAAA
Source organism: Adenanthera pavonina (assembly GCA_026686845.1). Lineage (NCBI taxonomy): Eukaryota > Viridiplantae > Streptophyta > Magnoliopsida > Fabales > Fabaceae > Adenanthera > Adenanthera pavonina. Next base: position 15,297,983 of record JAIVEN010000012.1, on the reverse strand, counting down.
TATTGAAGTATGTAAGAGTAAGAGACTTTGAGTAAATGATTTGACAGAGTTTCAGTATATACAAAGTTAAAATCATTACCCACAACTTCAAATGATGTTATATTTCTAGATTTAGGTCTCAACTATACGTTAGAGACAAAATCTATCCGTTAGAGAAGTTACCCAATGGTTACTCTGAAAAACTATCTGTTCACTAACCGTATTTTATGCTTCTGACACTTAAAGTTCGAATTTTAGTTAGCCAACAGACGAATTTTGCGGAGACCGAAAGCTAAAGACTTCAACATTGAACATTCGAAGTTTGTTTATCAGAAAGCAAAGTTTGAATTTTGATCTTTGATGAAAGTTTTTATGTTGGAACTTACGAATTTTCAAGTTAAAGTTCTTCTGGAAAGTATGAACAGTTGTTCCATTTTGCTATAGTGCCTTCGAAATTCGAATTTTGATACTCAAAATTTGTCTGTCAGAGGGCTGTTCAATAAGGCACAATAGTTCATCTATTCGAAATTTGAATTTTCAAACTGCATAGTTCATCTGTCAAGGAGGCCTCTTTTCAGACTTAATACAAAGTTTGAATTTCTGAATACTATCATTCGTATGTCAACATATCATTATAACAAATTCACAAGCTTTGTTTCTGAAATTCAAATTTTCATGTTCAAAGTTCGTCTGTCAGTAAGCCATCTTGATGTTCTTTCCAAACTTAGTTTTCAGATGAACTTTGACATATCCTTAGACGAATTTCTCAATTTTCATAAGTTGCATTTTGTCTAAAATTCGAATTTTCAAAAACCAAAGTTCGTCTGTCAGAGAAAGTTCTTTTTTGACAAGTATCAAAATTTGAATTTGTCAAGTCAGAGTTCGTCTGTCAGAAAAGCCTCTTTTCAGACTTGTTCATTTCCAATATGAAATTCGAATTTCTAAAGCCAAAGTTTGAATTTTCAAAACAGCATATCAGTATAAGTGTTTCAAACTTCGTCTGTTAGTAGGTGTTTTTCAAATATTCCATAGAGTAATAGTTTTAAAACATTTTTTTGCAAAATTAAAGTCTTTTACTCAATTTAAACAAGGTTGTAGTTTTTACATCCATTATTGTGCTAGTTTTTCTTGAATTTCTCCACTTGAGATCATTTGTGCACCTTTGATATCTTACTCTCCAAGCTCTAGAAAGTTAGTTTGGAATCATCAAAACACTTGATTCAACATTCTCCCCCTTTTTGATGATGACAAAACAACTTACAAACTGGATTAGTACTTGGGTTTGCTTTAACAAGCTCCCCCTCAACATATGCATTATAATTCAAAAGATATCATGTACAATAGATCAAGTAAAGAGATTCATTAATTCATTCAAAGTTCAACACAAGGATGCAATCATAGAGTCTAGATCAAAGAAATTTTCATTTCATAAAAAAATAATACAAGATTTTGCAAAGCGATGGGAAAACAAAACAACATTATAAAATACTACAAGAAGAACCAAGCATCAATAAGTTCTAAATACTATTTCTTGGACTTGGACTTCTTGCTGTAGCTCTTGCCAGAAGACTTTCCAGTTTGCTCAGATATCTTCTCCCCCTTTTTGGCATCATCAAGAAGGTGAACAAAATCAGCAGGAGGAGGAATATAAGAAACTGGAACAGCCTAGAAAGACACAGGGACAAATGGCAGGTCTAGATTGAGCTTTGGCAAGGATCCATAAACTTCAGAACTCGTGTCCTCATCCTTATCCTCATCAGAGATTTCAAGCAGTTATGAAATTTCTTGCCTTGTAACTGCCAATTGGGCCCTTCGTGCCTCCGAGAGACCATAGGATGTAATAGGTGAGGGAGTAGGAGGACGAAACATTTCTTCAAGCCTTTTTCTTTGAGTTTGCAAGAGAGCATTTTGTGCAATGGCTTCCAAATCAACAAAGGGCACAATGTTCCTTTATTCATTCAGGGCAGCTTGCATGAATGGTGAAATGGAGATGGCTGCCACTAGTCTCTCAACTTGCACAGATTCTTGAGTGGAAAGAATTGAATCTTGAGCATCTGCTGGAATAGGCTCATGAAAGCAAGGTTCCTGAGTACCTTCTTCCTCCATGCCATAGTCTAAGGAAGGACCAGGACTTGCCTCATTGCTGGAGGCTTGTAGTGTGCTCAATGTGCCAGCAGCCTCAGTATCCTGTATGGCATCATCAGGAACATGAGAGGCCAGCTCAAATGGACTTGGAGGCTCAGGAGTTTGAGACATTACAGGCTTAGAGAATCCTGGATGAGGTGGAGCTGATGTGGCAGGAATGACACTCTTAATATCTTCATATGCATCAGCAACCACTTTCATATTCTTGGCCAACTAGTGGATTTGATCTTCCAGATGAGCAAACTTGGCATTTTGCTCATCCCTGATGCTGAGTATGAGTGTAGACAAACTATCATAAAACTCAGTGATCTTGGTTGGCTTGGCACGAGAGAAGGGAGTAGAAGGAATTTGAGCAGGCAGAGATGGAGATGGGACAGGCAGAGAAGGCTGAGGTGTGGGTCTTGGAGGAGCCTCAGAGGTACCTTTTTACTAAAGGGAGGTATCTTCATCAAAGAAGAGATCTTCGGATTTTCCAGCTCCCTTTCCAATCTATCTTCTATCCTTCTTCTCTATACCCATCCTTTGCAGCTCTTCTTCCTTGAAGATCACAGTAGGCTTCCCTTTCCCTTTCTCAAGATGTTGAATTTTGGCATATTGAAGGATCTTCGAGATGATTGCTGCATAAGGAAGTGTGGAGTCTTTCCTCTGATCCCTAGCCTTGATCATGCGTTAGAGAATGATATGTCCCATGTTGATAAGCTTCCCACGAATGATTGCTATCATTACATGTGCCTCTGCCCTTGTGATCAGATTGAAGCTACCTCCTTTATTGAAGATAATCCTAGACACTATGTAGTGTAGGATTCTCACTTGAACACTGAGGTCAGTGGGCTTGAGCAAACTTATGGGTGGCCTATTCTCCTTTCTTCTGAACAAAGTTTTCAGGCTTGTGCTCTCCTTGTAGTTGAGGAAAGGTCCACCTTCTTCATCAGCAGTCTCTGCCTCATCCATGTACCCAGAAGCAGTAATGTCAATCTTCAAGCCATCTTGCCTTGGAATTTCTAACACCTTGTTAAGGGTTTCATCTGTTAGTCAGATGGTCCTTGATCTCAGATTAACTTCCCACTTCCTCTTCTTGCTCTTGTATTTTAGAGAGACATACCAAGTATTGAGTACCTTATTATCGTATCTTTCCAATATCTCTAACAAATTTTTGTATTTGATCATCCACAGCCTAGTATCAAAGTTGTTAGAGATTAAAAATTCCTCCATATTGACATAAAGAGGCTTGATTACTTTCTTGCCTACAAATTTGGTCATGTACTCCTCCTGAATATGAGCATTGCTCCATAATGGCAATGTGGTCAGCTCGTATTCTCCAAATTCAGTACTGGAGGAGGTGGAAGCAACAACAGCAGTAACAGGAGTAACAGGAACCAAGGGCTCTGTTTTCTTTGAAGAAGACTGTCCAGCTTTTTTTGAATCAGGCTTTGGTGTTGTTTTCTACCTTTTGGAGGGGGTTGCTTTGCTGGATTCGCCTTTTTCATTCGGTTTCTCTCTCTCCTTTGAAGCATATTGAGATTTCATGGTTCTCTTTGGCCGAGATTCTTCCTTTCCAGCTTTGGGATTTTTCACTCTTGCCATTTTCGTGATTGAATGATTCAGAATGAAGCAAGGAATGTGTTTATAGGGTGCGGAGAGAAGTTTAATCGGTGGAAGATGAAGATTTACGGTCAGAATTAAAGGGTATTGATGAGAGAATTTGAACAGACTAACGAAAGAGATGAATAGGGTTGTGTATGTTCAGAGGATAACCATTGGTTTTAATGTGTGTAACCGCAAGACAGACGAATTTTAAGGGGTCAAAATTCGAACTTCGAGTAGTTACAGGTTAACCCATTCAGCAAAGCTTACTGACAGATGAATTTTCTTCTGAAAGTTCATCTAACAGAGGCTTGGTTCAAACATCAAAAGATGAACATACGAACTTTGTTTCAACAAAGTTCAAATTTTGAGGAACAGACAGCAAGCAATTTTGAATACAACAATCAATAAACGAATGTTAATTATGAAAATTCGTCTTTCAGAGATTCAATTAAATGAGCATGTTTCAACAGACGAATTTTAAATCAGAAATTCGAATTTCAACATTTTGTAAAGAGTTTCCAACATGCGTATTTTGAGAAATGGAAATTCGTATAATTTTCATGTTAGACAAAGATAATATTGGAACTTTAATTTTGAAAATTCAAATTTTCATAGACCAACAGATGAATTTCGAAAGACCACCGAGAACTGTTACAAAGTAAAGCAAGCTGAGGTTCGTCTAATGGGCATCAAAATTCTAATGTCAAGCATGCTGACTTGTTCTAAAACACAATTTATCAATAAAATTCATCTAATACACATCTAAAATGAGAATTTTAACTTTATAAACTTACATAATGGATCCAGAAACTCAGGTTTCTGGCTTTCTTTTTCACTTTTTGACAGTTCCATTCTAGAGTACTCCATTTTTCAGATTTATTGCCATTGAGACTTATGAGGAGCACCTACAACTTAAATTAAACTTACTCCGATGCTAAAGTTAGAATTAAATCAATGTCAAAAATTCTAAAAGAAGATTTGTACAAGGATTTACTTACAGTTCATTGGGATTTACCATACCCAATTCTCTTCTGATTTTGCAATGCCTATCTTCTGAAAGAGGCTTTGTCAAGATGTCAACAACTTGATCTTCTGTTGGGATATATTCTAATCTAATTTCTCCTTTTAGAACATGATCCCTTATGAAGTGGTGCCTAACTTCAATATGCTTTGTCCTTGAATGCATGACAGGATTCTTTGTGATGTTAATGGCACTTTGGTTGTCACACATTATTGGTATTTCCTTCATCCAGATGACTTGGGCACAACAGCTTCCAGCAACAACATATTCAGCTTCTGCCATGGATAAGGCTACACTGTTTTGCTTCTTACTAAACCATGAGACCAAGGATCCTCTAAGAAACTGACATGTTCCACTTGTGCTTTTTCTGTCAGTTTTGGATCCTGTAAAGTCAGCATCAGTGTATCCCTTGAGATCTTCTCCATTGTCCTTTGGATACCAAAGACCCATCTGTGATGTTCCAATAAGATATCTGAAGATACGCTTCACAGTAGTTGCATGGGTTTCCTTAGGACATGATTGAAACCTCAAACACATATAGACACTAAATATGATGTCAGGTCTGCTGACAGTTAGGTATAGCAGAGATCCAATCATTCTTCTATACTGAGTTATGTCAAACATTTTTCCTCCTTCATCCATATCAAGCTTGGTTGTAGTAGCCATAGGTGTTCCCATTGGCTTAGCATTTTCCATGCCAAACATTTTCAGCAATTCTTTCAGATACTTGGATTGATTGAGAAAGATACCATCATCACATTGCTTAATTTGTAATCCAAGGAAGAAGTTGAGCTCACCCATCATTGACATTTCGAATTCTCCCCGCATTAGCTTAGAAAAATTCTTGCAAAGATATTCATTAGTAGCACCGAATATAATATCATCAACATAAACTTGAACAATAAGTAAATCTTTATTTTATTTCTTATTGAACAAAGCAGTATATACTTTTCCTCTGTTAAACCCCTTTTCAGTTAGAAAATTGCTTAATCTTTCATACCATGCTCTAGGGGCTTGCTTTAAACCGTAAAGAGCTTTCTTCAGTTTATAAACATGGTTTGGTTTTGCAGAGTCCTCAAAACTTGGAGGTTGATCTACATAAACCTCTTCCATGATATATCCATTTAGAAAAGCACTCTTCACATCCATTTGATATAACAAAATATTTTTCATGCATGCATATGCTAACAGAATTATAATTGCTTCTAATCTAGCTACATGAGCAAAGGTTTCCTCAAAATCAATACCTTCTTCTTGATTATATCCTTTAGCAACCAGTCTAGATTTATTTCTGATTATTGATCCTGATTCATTAAGTTTATTTCTAAAAACCCATTTGGTGCCAATCACAGGATGATTTTTGGGTTTGGACACTAAATCCCAAACTTGATTTCTTTCAAACTGATTTAACTCATCTTGCATAGCCAAAATCCAGTATACATCAGTTAAGGCTTCCTCAATGCATTTGGGTTCAATTTGTGAAATGAAAGCACAATTTATCATTTGATCCCTTAATTTTTTTTCTGGTTTTAACTCTCTCTTAAACATCCCCTATCACTTAATCAATAGGATGATTCCTTTGATATCTCCAAGCTCTAGGGAGTTCTTGAGACATTTCTTCATTATAATTATCCTCAAAGTCTTTCTCCTGAATATCTTCCTCTATGTTAATAGATTCAGATATCTTTGGAGGTTCAATTTTACCTTCATCAGAAATATCTAACTTTTTAAAGTTTGAAACAAGATCTTCCTCATCAGTGACAAGTTTGGAAACAGTTTCATTTTCAATAAATACTACATGAACTGATTCTTCAACTAATTGGACTTTTTATTAAAAACTCTATATGCCTTACTTCTACTAGAATAGCCCAGAAATATACCTTTATCAAATTTGGCATCAAACTTACCCTGATTCTCCTTTCCATTGTTGTGAATGAAGCACTTGCAGCCGAACACATGTAGATGTGAGAGATTTGGTTTTCTTCCTTTGTACAGCTCATAAGGAGTCTTCCCAAGAATTGGTCTGATGTAGGCTCTATTTATGATGTAGCTTGCTGTGTTTACTGCATCAGCCCAGAATACTTGAGAGAGTTCCTTTTCATTTAACATAGCTCTTGCCATCTCTCCAATTGTTCTGTTCTTCCTTTCTACTACTCCATTCTGTTGAGGAGTTCTTGAAGCTAAGAAGTTGTGATCAATTCCATGCTTATTACAATACACCAGGAAGTATGAGTTCTCAAATTCCCCTCCATGATCTGACCTGATAGACACAATGGAAATACCCTTCTCATTTTGCACTTTCTTGGCTAAGGTTACAAATGCATCAAAGGTATCACTTTTAGAGGAAAGGAATAATGTTCAGGTAAATCTAGAGTAATCATCCACTATTACAAGTACATACAGATTTCCACCAATGCTTTTTACCGTAGATGGACCAATCAGATCCAAATACAATAGTTCTAGTGGTCTAGTTGTAGTGACTACGTTTTTGGGTTTAAAAGAAGATTTAGTTTGTTTTCCTCTTCGGCATGCATCACATTCTTTGTCTTTTTCAAAAGTGATTTTTGTTAGGCTAGTGACTAACTCATTTTTAACCAGTTTTGAAAGTTGATTCATGTTAACATGAGCTAATCTTCTATGCCACAACCAACTATCATTATCCTGACTAATCAAACATACAGAATCTAAGGGAGGAAGTTCATCAAGATCAATAGTATAACAGTTACCATCCCTTTGAGCCTTGAGGATTACTTTGTGATCACTTTTTCGGATGACCAGGCAGAACTTTGAGTCAAACAATACCTAGTTTCCTTTGTCACATGTCTGGCTCACATTTAGTAGATTGTGGTTGAGGCTATTTACAAACAGCACCTCTTCAATGGATGTTTCAGGATTCTTGCCCACAATGCCAATACCAACTATTTTGCCATATTAATCACCTCCAAAGGTCACCTTTCCTCCTTTCTTGTCTCTAGGGGTGATGAACTTCTCCTTATCTCCAGTCATATGACTTGAGCAGGCACTATCCATATGCCATTTATTGCTATTTCTAGCTTTAAGACAAACCTGCAAGACAAAGTTTATATTTTCTTTTTAGGTACCCAAATTTGCTTTGGTCCTTTTCTGTTAGTAGTATTTTCCCTAGATACAGATGTACCTTTGGGAACCCATTTAACCTTCCTGTGAAGTCCATTTTCCTTTAAACCACATGAACTGGAAATATGTCCCTTCTTGTTACAGAAGTGACAGGTGGTAAAGGGACAACTGGATTGAGATGCAGGAAGAAAGCAATACATATAATATTTTTGTTTTCTATGCTTTGGTTGATCATAGGATTCAATATGTCGTGAAATATGATCTTTCTTTTTACTGCCACTATCATGCACAAAATGTCTCATATATACATTTTGATTTTTCTTCCTAATCTTTTCTTTTACTACACAAGGGTCATAGCCAAGTCCAGCCTTTCCCTATGTTATTCTTTGACTCCCTATTAAAGCAAATAACATATCTTTTCCTTTAGTGAGTCTAGACATGCTTTTCACCAGATAGTCATTAGTTTGCTTTAATTCAATGCATGATTTACAGCAAGCAGATTCAGCAATATGCAAATGAGCAGTTTCAGAGATGTTATGCTGAGATTCTAACTTGTTAATCTTTCTCTTAGCTTGTTTGAGTTCTTTGATAGTTTTAATGAACTCATCATGCAATTCATGAAATGCATTCAGTAATTTAGAATAGGAAGATTCATATTCATATACCTTATCTTCCTAATCACTGTTGGATGGGATTCCAGCTTCTTCATATGCAAGTGCCATCAGACATATGTTGGCAATTTCATCTTCATCATCTTCTTCTTCATCTGAGCTATTGCCCCAGATTGATGAGATGTACGCTCTTTTCTTCTTGCCTTTATCTGCAGCTTTCTTTTCTTTTTCTTGCTTCTTAAGGAATTGTGGACAAACCTATTTGATATGTCCCTGCTTCTTGCACTCATAACAAGTGATAGGTTCTTTTCCTTTTTTCTTGCTATCTCCAGCTGCTCCTTTCTTGAAGAATTTCTTGTTTCTTTTCCTGTTGTAGAATCTTCCAAATTTTCTGACCATCATAGCTAGAGTTTCTTCATCTAGATCGTCTCCACCGTCAGATTCTTCTTCTTTCTCCACACCAGCTTTCAGAGCAAGACCCTTCTTCTTTCTTTCTTGTCCTGCCTCCTTGAGAGTCTTCATTTTTCCTTCATATTCTTCGAGGCTACCGAAGAGGGCTGTGACAGATGCCATGGACTCTCCTCTGGCTTCCTCTAATGCTGTTACTTTGGGTTGCCATTCCAGAGGAAGAGCTCTGAGGATCTTTCTGACCTTTTCTATCTGAGTGTACTCCTTGGCAACACTTTTCAATTGATTCACAATAAGGGTGAATCTCTTTTTTAGTTCTTTGATACTCTCACCTTCAACTATTCTGAAGCTCTCGTATTCTCCTATGCAGGAGTTCAATTTGTTTTCTCTAACTCCAGAAGCTCCTTTGTGAGCAATTTCCAAGGTGTCCCACATATCCTTGGTTGTGGAGCATTGTGAGACCCTATAGAATTCATCTTGATTTAATGCACTGACCAGGCAGTGTTTTGCCTTGAAGTTCAGCAAGACTCTCCTTCTATCTTCCTCATTCCATTCAGCTTCTGGCTTTTCTCTGTACTTCCTATCATCCTGCAATACCATTGGGATAAAATCTCCCTTCTGGATGACGGACCAGATGTCCAGATTAATGGACTAGAGATAGATTTACATCTTCATCTTTCAGTTTCTATAGTGTTCTCCACTAAAGCCAGGTACTCTATGTGTGTTGTTTCCCTCTGGTATTATGCTTTCTCCAAAGATAGCCATTGTATTTCCCGGACTGTTAAATCCTTTAATTGTGAAACCGGTCTCTGATACCACTTGTTAGATGTGCTAGCTTCACAAGAGGGAGGGTGAATTGGGAAGATTAAAATTTTCTACAAAACTTTAAGAAAGTGAGGAAAGCAAAGGTAATAGTAAAATAGAGTATAAATGAATAATCAGCCAAAGAAGTAGTAGAGAAGGGAAGACACAGATGTTTATCCTTGTTTAGTCTCTCAATCTTGACCTACGTCCAGTCCCCAAACTACCACTTGAGATTTTCCACTATCTTGCAAGAATTCAGTGGGCTTCTTTCAAATGCCATAGTACAGCGTTGATGCTCTGTTTTTAGAGCTCATACTTTCTCTCTCTTTGCACTCTAGCTAAGTACTCCCCAAGCCCTTGTGATATCCCTTCACAAGAAAATCTTTCTTTCAGATGAAGATAAGATTATTTACAATGAATAAACTCTCTAAATTAGAGTGTATATGAAAGTTGGAGTATAAATATTGAAGTATGTAAGAGTAAGAGACTTTGAGTAGCGGATTTGGCAGAGTTTCAGTATATACAAAGTTAAAATCGTTTACCCACAACTTGAAATGATGTTATATTTATAGATTTAGGTCTCAACTATATGTTAGAGACAAAATCTATCCGTTAAAGAAGTTACCCAGCAGTTGCTCTGAAAAACTATCCGTTCACCAACCACATTTAATGCTTCTGACACTCAAAGTTCGAATTTTGGTTAGCCAAGAGACAAATTTCACAGAGACTGAAAGCTAAAGACTTCAACGTTGAACATTCGAAGTTCGTCTGTCATAAAGCAAAGTTCAAATTTTGATCTTTCAGGAAAGATTCTATGTTGGAACATACAAATTTTCAAGTTTAAAGTTCCTCTGGAAAGCATGAACAGTTATTCCATTTTGCTACAGTGCCTTCGAAATTCAAATTTTGATACTCAAAATTCGTCTATCAGAGGATAGTTCAATAAGGCACAATAGTTCATCTATTCGAAATTCAAATTTTCAAACTGCAAAGTTCGTCTATCAGAGAGGCCTCTTTTCAGACTTAATACAAAGTTTGAATTTCTGAACATATATTTTGGCTTTGGTTTTGCATGAGAAAGTTGCTTTGCTATTGTAAATGGATACTATTTTAAGCTGAAGGAAAAGAACATTTGGCTCTGGTGTTGCATGAGTAATGAAGAATTTGGGAAAATATAATCTATCATGTTAAACTACGTTTAGCAAAAAAATGCACATATTTTGTCAATTTTATGGTCATAATGGGCTGGAAAATGCATCATTTATTCATACTATCGTGACTCTCTAAAAGTATCAATTGCTTTACATTGTGTACTTTGCCAAACTTGGAATTATGGCTCCTTTTCAATGAGAGTTTGGACGTGTGTGTTTGTGTAAGTAGGGAGAAAGTTGCCTCCTACTCAATCTTGTGTGACAACATATAAAAGTTACATATGTAGTACATCACTCTAAAGAAATCATGAGCTAAAACCCTGGCCAAGTCTAGATTCTCACTCCTTCCTTAAATTTGGTCCAATATTTGATTTACCTAAGTAGAACTTAGATCTAGAACTTGATCTTAGGATATTACAAACATTTTGTGGCATATATGAACATTTTGGTAACTTTGTGATTGGTATGAGAAAATAATATATCTTTATAATTTATCTTAGATATCATTTTCAAAAGTTAACTATTGTTTCAATGCCAAATGTGGTTGTAGTGGTATAGCATGAAAGCAAATTTGACAAAAGCATACACCTTATGATATTGAGTTTGCTAGTTGTAGTGATTTTACATTTGTCAAATCTATTTGCTCAACTTCTTAGTTCTAATTTTTTTCTAGACTTATGTCACTTGTTTTAAGTTTTTGGGATACTGTGGATTGTATAGCATATGGTTTAGAAATGAAGCACTACCTTGATTTTGTTTACTTACAAATTAATTTGACCTTTTTAGGTAAAGTACAAAAGAAATATTCAAATGCATATGGCCAAAACTTCAGGAGAGATGGTTGAGGAAGAACGACCATTTGTGGATGGTGAGCAACAAAGAGGTGCTGATAATGTTGTAGAGCTAGAAAATGAATTTGTGGATGAACAAGCAGATGCAAATGATGAGGACTTCATTCAAACTCAAGCATCTCTCCCTTCAAAATAAGTGGCTCAAGTATGGTTGAATGCAACTGGTGGAAGGAAGAAGAATGGTAGAGTTTATGGACTTGGGTCACATGCTATTGTGGTGTGTGGCAATGATGGCAAGTTAATATTCAATATTCATGCTGCTCAATCTACTGCTTCTCCTTCTTGTCCTACATCAACTGTAGGTGATTTTGTTCAGACGCCTGCATTTGAAGAAGCTATCCACCGTGTAGTGGAGGAAAGGGTAGAACGTGTAATTGAGGAAAGGATAGGACGTGTAGTGGAGGAAAAGATATTAGGCATACTTGGGGCTATTTGAGCTTTGGGCGAGATGATTTCAACTCCACAACATGCTAGTAGTTCTCATTCCTCTAGGCAGCCAGATTGAATGTATTTATGGATCAATGTTACTCTTTATTTTGTAGGAAGTAACTTGATGTTTCATACTTTTAATATCTTTTTTTTGTATTTATGGATAAATGTAATTTGATGATTATAACTAATGGGATGTTGACCTACTTTTATTATATTTGTGTGATTATAGATTCTGAATTAACATGTGAATTGTTAGTTCGATTGTATGACCATATAGGCTGGTAGGAATAATTGTGAATTAAAATGTTGAATTTTGTAATCAGGCAAGGGGTTTATTAAATTTAATTAAAAATTTAGAGAGGGATTAGCAAGGAATTAGCGAGGGATTTATTTAATTTCAGCGATGGATTAGAGAGGGATATTAAAACATCACTAATTGGCAAGGAATAAAAACCTTGCAAAACCCTTGCTAAACAATGTAATCTACTAGTGCATTAGCGAGAAAATAGCGAGAGATATTCCCTCGGTAATTTAGCGAGGTTAATATCCCTCACTAATTCCTTGCTAACGGGATTATTTTCTAAATGTATTAGTGGGGCCTTGGCAAGGGATTAGTCCCTCGCTGAATTTGGAGAGGAATTTTATGTTCCTCACTAATTTAGCAAGGAAATGTTCTCCCCCGCTAACTTTAGTGACGCAACTTTTAGCATCCACATTAGAGAAAGACATAATCCCTCACTAAATGTCTATTTTCTAGTAGTGGATCTCACGTTTACACTTACCGTCACACTGATTTTTTTTTTAAATGGAGTAAGCACTAAAAAATTTTAAGGGAAAATTCTAGAAAACCTTTGAAAATAAAGGAAAAGAGGGCCTATAAAAAACAAGGTTGGATTAGAGAGTCGGTTATATGTAGAAAGATGTTAAGCACCCTATGCCACCCATTCAGGACAACGATTATCCCAAATTTATTATGTTATATTGATATAGCCTTAAAAAGTATTTCAATTATTTGTGTTAATTACATGTCATTATTTATCCTAAGAATGAAAAACATAGATGGGAAGAATAATAAATTTATATTATTTTTTATATAGTGGACATGACTTAGGTGCCCTTAGAAGAAATCAAAGTCTATGTATTTTGGGAGTAGAAATGCATATCATTTTATCTGTGCCTTTTCTCTTATGTTTTTATCTTTTTCAAGATTTGTTGGGCAACTGACAATAATTCTTCTAAATAAAAAAAAATTATTAAAAAAATTCACCTAACTCAGGTAACCCTGCACGAGCTACGTGCAACGATTGAAGATCGAATGCAAACCTCATATGTTGCCGATCGAAGGGAGTGAACGAGCGATATTACATATATAAATATAAATATAATATAATATATTCCGGGGGGAGGATGTATATCTCCAACTTGTCCCATACTCAAAAAGGGAGGGAAAGTTGGAGACATATATCATCCCCCTACAATATGCCTTGACTGTTAGCATTAGATTGTTACATTCATTTTCAAAATCTACTTGACAAGCTATCAATAGAAAATAAAAAAATTTAAGTGGCCCTTCTGTTCACGAGCATAAATAATGTGGCTTGCTTAGACTACGCAATTACGCGGCTCATTCTAGCTGGAAATAACACTATTTAACATTTAAATGCAATTTGTTTTAAAAGAACTTATGTATAATTCCTTAAAGCCCTATTAAAGTTGTTCGTTGGAAAAGAAAAAATAGACACTTTTCAAAAAGAAATTCTATAAGAGCATAATTTTTCAAATAATTATATGATTTTTCTGTAAAATTATCCATTTGTCATCATACAACTAAAAATTTTATATATATGCTGACCATATTTTAATTAAAAAAATTATATAGAGTTGTATCTAAATTTATCTTATTAAAAAAATTAATTGCCTCTCGTTTTGTTATCTCAACTTTTTATTTATTATTATTGTTGAATTTTTTACCTTTGTTTGGATTGATATTTGCATGGCTTAAAGAGTATCAAATTTATGGGCTAACTTGCACTTTCTTACAGTTGAATGATATATAATTATTTGCTTGTCGTTAAATATATTTAATCAATTTGTTAAAAATGATATAAATAAGTAAAAAAAGTTTGAGAATTTTTTAGTTTTTCGCTTATTATAGATCTATCTTATTTTAACTGAAATATTTATCAAGTCTAGACTAATCTGTTTTAAGTCAAGTACGATTATGAAAAACTGTGAAGCTCTACCAGGCACCAAATAGTATTTTACCACAAAAGGGGGTGGAGCAAATTAATTTAATCAAGTACTAGTTCAATAAAAAAAATGTAAAACTATTAATTCCTTTCAAAAATAAAGGGAAAATATGCTTTTAGTCCCACTAGTTTTAGGTGATTTTGAAACTAGTCCTTGAATTTTAATTTTTTTTAATGAAGTCCCTATAGTTTTGGCTGTGTTAACATGTTAGTCCCTTTTTTCCCCATATATTGCAACAAGGACTTCCATGGGGCATAAACTCCGTTAAACTTGCTGAGGTAGCCGACGGAGGAATGTGTGGCAACTGACAGGATAACAAATAGATAACACACTAGACTTTAATCTTCCAGCTGGATCGATGGAGGATGTGCCATTTACCAAATTTAGGTTTATACTAGAGACCTGGGTGAATCTAGGAGTGAGAGCTACATGAAGGATTGAGGGAGAGAGATTAGTGCAAATCATTGAGGGACAAGAAGCTGATTTTGGCATTGCACACTAGCAACATAATCCAATAGAAGTTTTAATATGTGTTTTCTTTCAGAACTCTACAGATAGCTCTGGTTTGAAGGAGTTTGAGCAAGGAACACTATGGAGGAAAACAAGTAGTTTTTCTTTTTAGCTCGAATAGTATTCTGGTTTTATGTTTTTTTTTTCAGAAGCATGGCAAAACAAGTATCTTTTTTTGTGCGCTTCTTTGTCTTTTAGGTTAGAAGCATCAAATGGATTTGTGTTTAGATTATATTAAAACCTTTTATTTGTCTTTATTTAGATGTACTATTTGACTTGGGTTTGCGAATGTATTTTGGCATGGAAAGGTCCCAGGATGCTAGTTTTTGGTTATCAGCGTGTGCATATGCATTTCCCGAGATGCTAGATTTTGGAGGAAGTGTTATTCTTTGTTCCTTTGCAAAATAGATATACCTTTATTATATGACAGTACAAGTGGGCTTCTTTTTTTTATTTCTTTTGTTTTTTTTTTCTAAACAAACTTCGCCTACACCCTTACATCAAATGAGGACCAAGTCCTTTATGGGAATCCATGAGATCATCAAAATGCTATTACAAGAAGGTGGTTGGTGTGGAACGCATGAGGAACCTATCTCGAGAATTTAGAAAATATAGAGAACAGCAATACGAAAAGTTGACTTAAACGAGTTGATTAAACTAAAACCCAATAAGAACCTGTCTCAGAAAACTCTAGCTATAGGATGCCACAAGAGTAAATCACTTGTTTGATAAGTCAGATGTATTCTCAAGAAGAACATGAAAAAATGGTGAAGAACTCATAGGTAGAAAATATTCTGAATTTTGATTTGTCAAAATTGTGTGTACAAAAAAATCTTTAAATAGGTAAATAAATATCCAAAAGTAATTAGGAATATTTAAGGTTCAAATAATCCTAATAAATCTAATAAATCCTAAAGAGATAACTAATTATTTAAAGACATAAAAAAATGAAAATACCAAAAAAAAAAATAAAAATAATATTATAATCCTAATACTATTAGATATTCCTTAAAGATAAGATTTATCTAACATAGTTTAAAATAGACTAGTTTAAATCTAAGATTTGGCCTCATGAGAATACAAGTTTAAAGCTGACAAAATATTCTAATCTAATCTAAATCAAAACAAATTAAAACAAAAAGATAATCTTAAATTAATATAAGCAATATTTGGGACTTAGTCTTCTCTCTCCATTTGCACTTCAAAAACGTTATGATTCTCTTTGGAATTTATGAGGACATCATTAATCTCATGTGGTTCATTTCAGCATGTATTTGGACTCGATTATTTGACTCCTCCAAGTTTATATTAGCATTTTGGGCTTTTAGTGTGATGAAATATGCTCCAAAAAGAACTTCTAATATGTTGAATGGTCCTCTTAACAATGGGATTCCCAAATCAAAGTCCAACATATGAGTTGGATCATATAATACATTAACTAAGCCATCCAAGTTCACATCATTTTTCCCCTCTTGAAAAAGAGTCATCCTCAACTCTTCAAGATACTTCTGCAACCATAGACAATTTCTCGGATAAAAGATCTTTTACAACCATCTTGGTGGTGGTAGATGGTAAGTATGAAAGATTGAATTATGAAGAAGATCTTTATATTCCTACAAAAGAGAAATAACATAACTAGAAGAAGAATAAATAAAATCATTAGTTTTCATTTTTCTCTCATTTTTTTTCTTTCTCTTTTTGACTCTTCTGTCCATTTTCTTCTTACTCATTTGCTTTTCTCTTCTTTTATTTTTTTGTACTCTTTCTTTTGACTTACTCTCTTTTCTTCTCTCATTCTTAATTTTATCACTCTTATTTTTCCCAATCAATCTTACTTTTTATTTTCTCTCGAGCCTCACATAATTGAATATATTCTTATGATTCATGGGCTTCCTTCAATACAAGGGGACAATTGTTAGGATGCCCATCAAATAGCCATGGATGTCCTACTACCATATCCACATGCTCAACTTCGTCAAAGGCATTATTTTCCAATTGTACCATATCATTGTTCTTAACTTGCACATTAGAAGCACAACTACAAACAAAAGCATCAGTATCAACTAAATTATCCACCTAATCTTTTAAAATACTTTCATCCTCTAAAGGTAACAAACTATCATGAACAACATTAGACTCATTGGGACTCTCAAATATAACATATCCCACATCAATTGATTTAACACAAGAGATATAATTACCACAAGAGTTTTGAGAATTAGGAATACTTTCAAGTATAGTTGATTCTTTTGTTTCAACAACCATGGTTGATGTTGGATCAACTTTCTCCTCCAGTTGATTTATTTTCTCTAAGTAGGGTTAAGATGAATTGGAAGCCTACACATCTCTTCCTAATATCGAAGATACTCATAAGATAGCACATTGTTGAATCAAGAGTTTTGATGATTCCAAACCAACACTCAAGAGCTCGGATTGAAGATATCAAAGGAGATCAAAGTTGTTTCAAGTGAAGATATTCTGAGTATTTGCTGTTAGATCTTTTGTAGGATCTTTAGTTTTAGTTGTGATTGGGTAAAAGATTTTGATTTGAGAAAAAGATGTTTTCAAACCTTGATTTTGTGTTAAATCTTGACTTATTTGAAAAACACCTACAAACAGACGAAGTTTGAAGGTTTAAACTTAACTGTCAAGTTGGAAATTCGAACTTTGCTTTAGGAAATTCAAATTTTGAGCTAAAACTGAATAAGTCTGAAGGGATGGCTCTCTGTCAGACGAATTTTGGTTGTTCAAAATTCAAATTTTCATACAAATCTGAAAGAAGTCTATTTGGTAACAGACGAACTTCACACTTTCAAAAGTCGAATTTCAAGTAAAATGAAGTTTGTGAAAACCAAAGAAATTCATCTGAAACTATGATAAAGTGCATCTAAAATAAAAAAAAATTGAGTTTGATAAATGCTCTCTGACAGACGAATTTTGGCTTCCCAACATTCAAATTTTCATCTAAGTCTGAAAGAAGTTTCCTTGAAACAGACGAACTTTGGATCTTCAAAATTCAAATTTTAGACAAAACAAAACTTGAGAAAATAGAAGAAATTCGTCTGAAACTATGTTAAAGTTCATCTGAGATCAAGGATGATTTAAGTTTCAAAACTGCTCTCTGACAGACGAACTTTGAACATTGAAGTTCGAATTTTAGAAGCTAAGTTCTTGAGTCTGTTGAAGTGAAACATTGACATACGAATGATAAGAACTTGCAACATTCGAATGATGAAGTTAGTCTGAAAAGAGTCTCTCTGACAGACGAACTTCACTCTTCAACATTGGAATTTTGAAGAAAGTGAACAACTGTGCGTCCTTTTCACGTACTGGGAACAGACGAATTTTGGGCTTCCAAAATTCGAATTTCGAGGGCACTGTAGCAAATTGAAAACACTGTTCACACTTAACCGAAAAACTTTCTTCTTGAAAATTCGTATGTCACATTGTGAAAATGTTCTGTAAGTTTCAAAATTCGAATTTCACTTCATGGACAGACGAACTTCAGTATTTCAACGTTGGAAGCTTTAACCTTCGGTTCTTCAAAATTTGTCTGTTGACCAACCGAAATTCGAATTTCAGTATGTCAGAAGCATTAAATGCGGTTGGTTAACGGATAGTTTTTCAGAGTAACCGTTGGATAACTTCTCCAACGGATAGATTAAGTCTCTAACGGACATTTGAGACCTAAATCTATAAATACAACAACATTTGAAGTTGTGGGTAACGAATCTAACTTGTATATAACGAATTTATGTCAAAACTTCTTCTCAAGAGCTTTTACCCTCTCAACTTCAATATATGTACTTTAACCTTCATATCTACTCTATTAAAGAGAGTTATATCTTTGTAAACAATCTACTCTTCATCTGGAAGATAGATTTACTTGTGAGGGGAAATCACAAGGGGATTGGGAAGCACATTGTGAAAGTGCTTAGAGTGTTTGAGAGAGCTCCAGAAATAGAGCATACTCATGTACTGTGGCATTAGCAAGAAGCCCATTGAATTCTTGCTGTATAGTGGATAAATCTCAAGAGTTGTCTTGGGGACTGGAAGTAGGTCAAGTGGATAGACCGAACCAGGATAAATCACTGAGTCTTCTTCTCCTTATCTTTACTTTTCAGCTTGCTCTGTTTTATACGTTGCTTTCCTTACACTGTGCTATCTTCACCCATTTCATTTTGTACAGAGAAGTTTCAATCTTCCTAATTCACCCCCCTCTTAGGAAGTCAGCCTTGCTAACACACATATCTTTGTCTCATGATTACTTTCATCTCATTCTATGTTGTAATGGTAGGTTCTCCATTCCTAGCATGTTTTCTTTCCATCTGTGTCCACCAAATAACAGCATTTTCAGTGAACTTAAGAGTAACATATGCGACTTTCTTAATCTCAAAGTAGTTTCTACTTTCAAACACTTGCTCCATTCTTCTTTCCCATTCCAAGTAGAGATATGGTTCATCATCTCCATGGAAATATGGGATCTTTAATTTCTTTCCTCTTACATCTTTGTCATGCTTGGAAGATTGCTTCTCTCTTTGAGAATTCAAGTCTTCACTATCAGAAAATCAAGATTTAGATAAAGATTGATAAAGATCAATAAAAAATGAATCTTACAATGTTCTTGGCTTTCTTTTTGCATCTTTTTGCTTCACCTTTTTTTTTACCTAGCCTTTCCCTCTTTTTCTTGGCCTTTCTTTTTCTTTTCTCCTTTGTTTTGTTTTCAACCAAGATCAACAAAACACAATTTCCAGCAAATCAATATTTCTTCAGAAATCTAGAGTTTTCCTGAAAAATTCCAACAAGTGGAAACAATTCTCAGAAAATAGAAAATTTTAGCAAAAAGCAATTCATTACAGCAATTAATTCCATTAAGCACGATTTTTTTTCTTCTAGAAAAGGGAATTTTCAGAAACAAGAATGTTTCCAGCAATAAATAATTGCAACCAATATGGTGTGAAGATGAATGAGGATGGTGTGATACTTATATGATGCAGAATTATGAATATATGAAATAGCTTTGATACTAACTAATGTGGACCCCACGAGGAACCAATCTCAAGAACCCAGAAAATACAGAAGACAGCAATGCGGAAGCTTGACTCAAATGAGTTAATCAAACTAAAACTCAATGGGAACTTGTCTCAGAGAACTCTAGCTATAGGATGTCACAAGAGTATATTGCTCTCTTGATAAGTCATATGTATTCTCAAGAAGAACACGAATAACTGTTGAAGAACTCACAAGTAGAAAATATTCTGAATTTTGATCTGTTTGAATTGTGTATACAAAAAAGAAGCCTTTCAATAGGAAAATAGATATCCTAGAGTAAATAGGAATATCTAAGGTTCAAATATGAAATGGAAGAAGCAACTCCGTAACTCCCATAATAGATGCAATGTAACTCCCATAGTAATTCCCATAAATGATGATAAAAACCAATAACCTCCATGTTTAAGTTTCAGTATCTAACCCCTATCAAATAAAGGCTCTAAATGAGAAGCAACATAACCCCCATAACCCCGAGCTAGGATTTAATGTTCTTTATGTAAATGATGCCTCTAAGACCAGTATAAGTAGGGAATGTCCATTGTAGACTACATCAATTTATCAAGCAATACAAAAAGACTTCTTCTCTGTTAAGAGTGTTGTTTTTTCTCTTTTTAAATTTTGTGCCAGTTTGGTATCAAAGTCTGGTGAGAGAGTGTCCAGGAGCAGAATAAAGTGAGAGAGCCATAAGAAATTGGCCTAAAAGTGAGCAACTGCTATTTCTGTTATCGTCAGAATTCATTTCTGATCACTATTAAGCCAAATGGACGTCACCATCATGCTCAGGAGGTTGGAAAGTCCTGGACAGGAGCTTCTCGCCACCGTTATTCATCCACAAGCACCCTTACGCTCCTCCACCGGAGTTCCATGCACTACCCAAGTCCTCCACGCGCCCGCTAAAGGTTGAAGATGATGACATCATCTGCCACGTCATCCTAACATGTCCAGTCAGTGACAGCTCACCCACTTGGTGATTGCCACATGTCATGTTTGCCACTTCACCCAAGTCTAGTCAGCCAAACTGTTCATATTTACAGTTTGACCTCTAAACTCTTATATATTTGCATTTTACCCCTAAACCTTTCAAAATTCCACTTTAGCGCCCTAAACCTTCCATAATTACACTTTGACCCCTAAACATTCCAAAATTGCACTTTGACCCCTTAAATTTGTGAAATTGTACTTTTACCCCTCATCTTTATGAAATTGTAGTTTATTCCTAACTTCTTGAAATGCCTCCAAGATGACAACCAATGCATGAAGTTGAGATAGAAGAATTGAGAAATTGAGTTCAATTGTTTCAGGACCTTATCAATGTCCAAAGAGCACAGCTAGATGCACAAAGAGCTGTAGGAAGACAACAAGAGGCTAGAGGAGAAGGCTCTGATAGCAGCAGCTCTTTATCCACTGACAACCACCGTCCTCAAAAACAACCAATATGCTCAAGTGACATCAAAGTAGAAATTCCTAAATTTGAAGGAAAGTTGTAGTTGAACAAGTTCGTATACTGGCTTTAGATTGTTGAGCAAGTCTTTTAATATAAGGAGGTGCCAGAAGATCAAAAAGTGAAGATTTTAGCCATCAAACTCAAGAAGCATGCCTCCTTATGGTGGGAAAATCTTAACAAGAAGTGAGAGAATGAAGGCAAAAGCAAGATACGGACATGGGAGAAGATGCGCCATGAGCTTACTCGTAAGTTCCTTCCTAAACATGATTTCCAGGATAATTTTATTCAATTGTAAAATCTACACCAAAAACCTTTGTTTGTGGAAGAATATATACCAGGGAATTTGAGAAGCTCATGATGAAGTGTGATATTCAAGAAAAGGAAAAGCAAACAATAGCTCATTATCTTAGAGGGTTGAACATTAGCATCACCCATTCAGTCTAGTTTCAGCAATATTGGACTCTAGATGATGTCATCCGTCTAGCTACCCGTATTGAGAAGCAGTTGCCCAAGAAGTTCTCTTATCAACTGGGTTCTTCTACTAGAAGTTTCTCTGATAGTTGCAAAACACAAGTTCAACAACCTAGTTCTTCGAGTAAACCACCACCTAAGGTTGCTAGGGAATCTAGCTCCAAAGCACTTAAGTGTTTCAAATGCCAAGGGTTCGGCCACATTGCTTCAAATTGTCCCAATCGAAGGGTTGTTACCATTGTTGAAGGGGAAGCTTATGCAACATCTAATGAAGAGAAAGAGGATGTCTTTGATGAAATTCCTGAAGAGAAAGAGTTGGTGTTTGATGAAGAGTTTGTTTGTACAGATCAAGGAGAGTCCTTGGTGATTAGATGAAGTTTGCACACAACACAAGTCAAAGAGGAACATTGGCTTTGACATAACATATTCCATACTCGTTGCACTACTTAGGGCAAAATCTGTGATGTCATCATTGACAACAGGAGTTGTGAGAAGGTAGTTTCAAATTACATGGTAGAGAAACTGAAGCTGCAAACTCTAGATCACCACATCCATACAAGCTATAGTGACTCAACAAGGGAAGTGGGATAAAAGTTACTAAGTTTTGTCTTGTTTCTTTTTCAATTGGCATGAAATATCAAGGTGAAGCCTGGTGTGATATTGTACCCATGGATGCTTGCCGTCTTCTTCTTGGAAGATCGTGACAATATGATCATTGTGCTATGTATGATGGACATTCAAATACCTATCCTTTTGTGAAGGAGGGGGTAAAGATCAAGTTAACCCTGTTGCCACCTAGTGAATACAGGAAAAAGGAGTCCAAATCGCCAGTATCCCTAGTTGCCAAAAAGCAACTCAAAGTGACAAAAGTGGAAGTCCAAACCATGGATTTTATTATATTGTTTGAAGTAAATGATGGATCCATTACTCCTCTCAGAGTTGAATAGTTGCTAGTTGAGTTTACAGATATGTTCTCAGATGAGATTCCTCTAGGATTGCTGCCTATACGAGACATCCAACATATAATGGACTTTGTTCCAGGGGTAGTGATTCCTAACAAGCCTACTTATAGAATGAGTCCATAGGAACATGCTGAGGTTCAACGACAAGTTGAAAAGTTACTGAAGAAATGATTGATTCATGAGATTGTCAGCCCTATGTTGTACCTGTTCTTTTAGTACCAAAGAAGGATAGAAGTTGGAGAATGTGTATTAATTACTGAGCAGTCAACAAGATTACTATCAAATATCGGTTTCCAATTCCTTGGCTTTATGATATGTTAGATCAGTTACATGATGTTACTGTCTTTTCTAAGATTGACCTTTGTAGCAAATACTATCAAATTCAAATTCAGCTAAGAGAAGAATGGAAGACCACCTTCAAAATAAAGAGATGATCTTTATGAGTGGACTATGATGCCTTTTGGGTTAACGAATGCTCCTAGCATATTCATGTGACTAATTAATTAGGTACTACGGCCTTTCAATGGCAAATTTGTTGTTGTTTACTTTGACAACATTCTTATCTACAACAAGAATCAAAATGAGCACTTAGAGCACTTATGGCAAGTTCTGTAAATTCTACGAGAGTAAAAACTATATGCTAACTTGAAGAAGTGTATATTTTGGCTGAACAAGTCATTTTTTTGGGTTATATCATCATAGCAGAAGGTGTCCAAGTTGACCCAAGCAAAATTGAGGCCATTAACAGTTGGCCAACTCCACAATCTATCCAAGATGTAAGAAGCTTCCATGGATTAGCTTCTTTTTATAGGAGGTTCATCTGAAACTTTAGCTCCCTCACTGCACCACTCATAGATTGCATCAAAGGAGACAAATTTCAGTGGACAAAGCAAGCTCAAGAAAGTTTTGAAGAGCTGAAGAAGCGACTGACAAAAGCACCCATATTGGCCTTTCCAAATTTTGACCAAGTGTTCGAGGTTAGCAGTGATGCCCTAAATATTGGAATTGGTGTTGTTTTAAGCCAAGAAGGCCATCTAATTGCCTTTTTCAATGAGAATCCCCATGACACTAAGCTTAAATACTCTACCTATGACAAAGAATTTTATGCCATTATCCGAGCTTTGCAACATTAGAGTCACTATCTGTTATCTGAGGAATTCATTCTTTATTCAGATCATAAGGCCCTTAAGCATTTGATTTCTCAACAAAAGATCAACCATAGACATGCTGCTTAGAGTGAGACCTTGCAAGCTTAACCATTCCTACTGAAGCATAAAGTTGGGACTTTGAATTCTGTAGCCGATGCACTCAACCCCCGACATACTTTGTTAGCTACCATTAAAGCCAAAGTTATTGGCTTTGAGACCATCAAGGAGTTGTACAAAGATGATCCTGATTTCCATCAAGCATGGAGTGCCACTGAAGCCCAACCTTTTCAGTAATACTACAGGCATCAAGGATTTTTATTCAAGGGAAAAGTTTTATGCGTTCCTCAATGCTTATTGTAAGAGGCTATGATTTAGGAGGCCTACAATGGTGGTTTGATAGGTTATTTTGGCTAAGAAAAAACTTTGGCTTTGGTGAAAGAAAAATTTTATTGGCCAAAACTTGAATGAGATGTCAACAAGCATATACAAAGATGTAGAACCTGTCATTTGGCTAAGTCTAAGAGCTAAAACACTAGTTATGCATGCCTCTTCCAGTTCCAGAAGCACTTTGACAACATTTGAACATGGATTTTATCCTTGGACTACCTCGAACTCAAAGATAGAAAGATTCTGTAATGGTAGTTGTGGATAGATTCTCAAAGAATGCCCATTTTATTTAATGCCAAAAAACAAATGATGCTATTCAAGTTGTAGATTTATACTTCAAAGAGATAGTTCGTCTCCATGGCATTCCTAAAACTATCACCTCTGATCGTGATGTTAAGTATCTCAGCCACTTTTGGAGAACTTCGTAGAAAAAGAAGGGAACTAAGCTTCAATTTTGCAGTGCTCACTATCCCTAAAAAAATGATCAAACTAAAGCTATTAACCGAATCTTAGGAAACTTACTTGGAAGCTTTGTTAGAAAGAACTTGAAGCAGTGGGATCTTATGCTTGCTCAAGTTGAATTTGCCTATAATGATTCAGTCAACCAAGCAACTACAAAGTGCCCATTTGAAGTTGTTTATGGCACTCGTCCTCTTAGTCCATTAGACCTGAGCCCTTCAATTGAAAGCTGCAATATAGTTTTGATACAAATAAAAGGGCCAAGGAAATCAAGAAACTACATGAACAAGTTCATGAATGAATTCAGAAGCGGAACTTGAGATACAAGACTTAGTGAGACAAGTATTAGAAATAGTAGCCTTTTAAAGTGGGAGACTTGGTATGGATACATTTAGGAAAAGAACAATTTCCCAAACAATTAAATGCCAAGTTGTCTCCTAGAGTTGATGCTCTGTTCAAGGTTGTGCAGAAGATAAACAACAATGCCTACAAGGTAGAGCTGCTAGAAGCCTATAGGGTCTCTACCACTCTCAATGTTGCTAACCTATCTCTGTACCTTGATGATGATGCCGAGATTGACTCGAGGGCGAGTCCTATCCAACTCAAGGAGGATGAAATGGAAGAAGCAACTCAATACCTCCTATAATAGATGCAAAGTAACTTCCGTAGTAATTCCCATAAATGATGATAAAAACCTATAACCTCTATGTTTAATTTTCAGTATGTAACTCCTACCAAATAAAGGCATTAAATGAGAAGCAACATAACCCCCATAACCCCTAGCTAGGATTTAATGTTCTTTGCTCAAATGATGCCTCTAAGACCAATATAAATAAGGGACGTCCATTGTAGACTGCATCAATTCATCAAGCGATTCAGAAAGACTTCTTCTCTTTTGAGAGTGTTTTTTTCCCTTTTTTTGAGTTTTGTGCCATTCAAATGATCCTAATAAATCTAATAAATACTAAGGGGATAACTAATTATTTAAAGACCTAAAATAAAAATGAAAATACTAAAATAATAATAATAATAATATTCTAATCCTAATACTACTAGATATTCCTTGAAGATAAGGTTTATCGAACAGAGTTTAAAAAAAATTAACTTAAATCTAAGATTTGGCTCTATGAGAATACAAGTTGGAAGCCAACAAAATATTCTAATTTAATTTAAATCAAATCAAATCAAATAAAATTAAATCAAAATAAAAAGATATTCTTGAATTAATATAAGTGATATTTGGGACTTGGGCATCTCTTTTCATTTGAACTTCAAAAATATTATGATTTTCTTTAGGATACATGTGGACATCATTAATCTTTCATGGCTCATTCCAGCATATATTTGAACTCGATTGTTTGACTACTCCAAGTGTATATTAGCACTTTGAGTCTTTAGTGTGATGAAATATGCTCAAAAAAGAACTTCTAATATGTTGAATGGTTCTTTTAACAATGGGCTTCCCAAATCAAAGTTCAACATATGAGTTGGATCATATAATGTGTTAACTGAGCCCTCCAGCTTCACATTAGTGGTGGTTTCCCCTTAGATAAAGGTATATGGTGTTGAATCAAGTGTTTTGATAATTCCAACCGAACCTTCAAGAGCTTGGAATAAAGATATCAAAGGTGCACAATAGGTTTCAAGTGAAGAAATTCTAGAGAAATAGGTGCAAGAATAGATGTAGGATGTTTAGTAATGTTTTGATTAGAGTAAAAGGCTTTGATTTGGTGAAAAGATGTTTTAAAACTTAGATTCTATGTTAAATCATGGAATATTTGATAAACACCCACTAACAGATGAAGTTTGAAAGGTTTATACTGATCTGTCATCTTGGAAATTCGAACTTTGGCTTTGGAAATTCGAATTTCGTACTGAAAATGAACAAGTCTAAAAAGAGGTCTCTCTGACAAACGAATTTTGACTTGAGAAAATTCGAATTTTAATAAGTGTCTGAAAGGAGCATTCTGTAACAGATGAACTTTGGGTTTTGAAAATTTGAATTTCAGACAAAATGTAACTTATGAAAACTAAAGAAATTAGTCTGAAATTATGTCAAAGTTCATCTGAAACCAAGTTTAGATTGGATTTCAAAATTGCTCACTGACAGACGAACTTTGAACATGAAAATTCGAATTTCAGAAACTGAGCCTCTGAGTCTGTTACAATGATATAGTGACATATGAATGACAGTATTTGTAAATTCGAATTTTGAAGTAAGTCTAAAAAGAGGTCTCTCTGACAGATGAACTTTGCCCTTTGAAATTTGAATTTTGAATTAGATGAACTACTATGCCTTATAAGCAACTACGGACAGACGAATTTTGGGGTTCCAAAATTTGAGTTTCGAAGGCATTGTAGCAAATTGAAAATATTGTTCACACTTAACAGAACGTCTTCAAACATGAAAATTCGTATGTCACAACATAGAAACATTTTCTGAAGATCAAAATTCGAACTTTGCTTCTTGACAGACGAACTTCGGATATTCAACATTGAAGTCTTTAGTCTTCGGGTTCTATGAAATTCGTCTGTTAACCAACTAAAATTCAAATTTTAGAAATGTCAGAAGCATTAAATGCAGTTGGTTAATGGATAGTTTCTCAGAGTAACCGTTAGATAACTTCTCCAACAGATAGATTTTGTCTCTAACATATAGTTGAGACCTAAATCTATAAATATAACATCATTTGATGTTGTGGGTGACGATTTTAACTTTGTCTATACTGAAACTCTGCCAAATCATCTACTCATAGTCTCTTACTCTCTCACTTCAATATTTGTACTTCAACTTTCATTTTCACTCTGTTTAAGAGAGTTTAATCTTTGTAAACAATCTTATCTTCATCTAGAAGAAAGATTTTCTTGTGAGGGGATATCACAAGGGATTGGGGAAGCACTTAGTAAGAGTGAGCTCTAGAAATAGAGCATTATCTTTGTATTGAGGCATTTGCAAGAAACCCACTGAATTCTTGCAGAATAGTGGAAAATCTCAAGTGGTGACTTGGGGACTGGACGTAGGTCAAGTGGAGAGATTGAACCAGGATAAATATTTGAGTTTTCTTCTTTTTACTGCTACTTTTATAGTTTATTCTTTTATACTCTGTTTTACCTTCATACTTTACTTCTTCACTTTCTTGACATTTTGCAGAAAATTTTTAATCTTCCCAATTCACCTCCCTCTTGGGAAGCTAGCTTATCGAACAAATGGTATCAAAGCCCGATTTCCCAATCAAAGGATTTCACAGTCCGAGAATTAAAAAGGCTGGCTTTGGAGAAAGCAAACTACCAGAGGGAAATAACACAAATAGACTACCTGGCTTCAGTGGAGAACACTATAATTACTGGAATATGAGGATGCAAATCTATCTCCAGTCAATTGATCTGGACATCTGGTCAGTCATTCAGAAGGGAGATTTTGTCCCAATGGCTTTGGAAGATGATGGGAAGTATAGAGAAAAGCCAAAAGCTGAATGGAATGAGGAAGATAGAAGAAGAGTCTTGTTGAACTTCAAGGCAAAACACTGCTTAGTTAGTGCTTTGAATCAAGACAAATTCTACAGAGTCTCTTAATGTTCCACTGCCAAAGAAATGTGGGATACCTTGCAAATTGCTCATGAAGGAACAACTGGAGTCAGGGAAAACAAACTAAATACATGTATAGGTGAATACAAAAGCTTCCGAATGGCTGAAGGAGAAAGTGTAAAAGAGCTACAAAAGAGATTCACCCCTCATTGTGAATCAACTGAAGAGTCTGGGAAATGAGTATACTCAAACAGAAAAGATCAGAAATATCATTAGGGCTCTTCCTCTGGAATGGCAAACCAAAGTAACAGCAATAGAGGAAACCAGAGGAGAATCAATGGCCTCTGTCACAGCTCTTTTTGGCAGTCTCGAGGAGTATGAAGGAAAAATGAAGGCTCTCTAAGAGGTTGGACTAGACAGAAAGAAGAAAGGTCTTGCTTTGAAAACTGCTAAGTAGAATGAAGAGGAATCTGACTATGGAGATGAGCTAGATGAAGAAACTCTAGCTACGATGGTCAGAAAATTTGGAAGATTCTACAGCAAGAAGAGAAACAAGAAAATCTTCAAGAAAGAAGCAGCTGGAGAGAGCAAGAGAGAAGCAAAAGAACATGTCACTTGCTATGAGTGCAAAAAGTAGGGACATATCAAATGGGAATGTTCACAATTCCTCAAGAAGCAATAGAAAGAAAAGAAATCTACAGACAAAGGCAAGAAGAAAAGAGCTTACATCTTATCAATATGGGGCAACAACTTAGATGAAAAAGAAGATGATGAAGATGAAATTGCCAACATCTGTCTGATGGCTCTTGCTTCTAAAGAAACTGAAATCCAATGCAGCAGTGATCAAGAAGATGAGGTATATGAATCTGAATCTTCCTATTCTAAATTACTGGATGCATTTCATGAGCTGCATGATGAATTTATTAAAGTTGCAAAAGAATTGAAGCAAGCTAAGAAAAAGATTAACAAACTAGAATCTCAATGCAACATCTCTGAAATTGCTTCTCTACCTATTGCTGAATCAGCTTGCTGTAAATCATGCATTGAACTAAAGCAAACCAATGAATATCTAGTGAAAAACATATCTAGGCTTACTAAAGGTAAAGACATATTGTTTGCTTTAATGGGAAGCCAAAGAATATCACAAGGAAAGACTGGACTTGGCTATGATTCTTGTGCTGTAAAAGAAAAGATTAGGAAGAAAAATCAGAATGTGTACATGAGACATTTTGTGCATGCTAATGGCAATAGAAAGAAAGATCAAATGTCACATCACATTGAATCATATAATCAACCAAGGCATGCAAAACAAAAATATTATCTGTATTGTTTTCTTCCTGCTTCTCAATCTAGCAGTCCCTTTACCACCTGTCACTTCTGTAACAAGAAGGGACATATTTTCAGTTCATGTGCTTTAAAGAAAAATGGACTTGACAGGAAGGTTAAATGGATTCCCAAAGGTACATTTGTATCTAGCGAAAGGACTACTAACAGAAAAGGTCCTAAGCAAAATTGGGTACCTAAAAGGAAAATATGAACTTTGTTTTGTAGGTCTGTCTCAAAGCTAGAAAGAGTAATAAATGGTATATGGACTGTCACACCCGAAAATGCAACGCGGATGGCACGGGAAATGAAAGAAAAAGAGAGAAATCGGCCCGCTCGACGGAAGGCCGGTCTCGGAGGAGTCGCCACCAAAATTTTAAGGGAAATTTTGAAAAACCGAATAAAAACAAAAAAAGAGGATAAGGATTGGTCTGCGAATCAAAGTTGGGTTCGGGAGTACGATTGTGAGTGGTGAAGGTGTTAGGCACCCCCACAACACCCGTTCCTAAGAACGGTTACCTTAGGTTGATCATGCAATTTTTATGCCTTTTTACAAATTTATTTTGATTGCCCTTTTACTATTCACATGCTAAAATAAATATAAAAATAAGAAAAATATAAAAATGTAAATAAAGAATAAAAATGAAAATATGAGAGGTTGGAAAAAACAAAATAAGAGAAAAATATTATTTATTTACAAAAGTTGAAAATGTTATTTATTTACAAAAGTGGACTTGACCCAGAATGAGAGTCTGGGGCCTACGTACCCTGCGATAGGGATCAAAGTCGACGTAGTACGGACTAAAAATGCGTGTCACTAGGTTGGTATTTTTTATTTTATATATTCTTTGAAAAGAGAGGTTTATAGAAAATTATTTGTCTTTCCCAAAGAAAACAATTTTTTTAGAATTGGTTGGTGTGTTTTAATTTATAAAAGACATATTAATTTCCATTATTTGCTCTTTTCATTTATTTATTTTATTTTTGTTTTTTATTTTTTTAGTTTATCAATTCCTAAAAGAGAATATAAGTTTTTTCTCAATTTAAAAAATATGATTAAAATTATGTGTGATTTTTGAACCTTTTATTTTGGTTTGAAAAAGAAATATTTGAAGGCAATTTTATTTTTATAAAATAAAACCAATTGGTTCATGTGGTGACTTTATCACTCACATTTACCCATTGATACCAAAGTGTCCACGGTAGTTTTACTTGAGACAAATAGGCACAGAAAGTTCGAAAGAAAACAAATAAATAAATTTTTTTTGTACAAATGATTTTTTATTTTATTGTTTATTATAAAAATGCATGAGAACCTTTTAATGCATATTTATTTATTTAAAATGAAAATATTAAGAAGCATTCAAAATGTGATCATTACATATATTTTTGAAGAAAAATAATCAGCATATGTGGTGACTTTATCACTCACAAGTTACTGATCAGTGTTAAAATACCCGCGGTTTTACCACTCGAGGTAGATAGATGAAATGGATAAAAACTCGAATGAAATGAATAATTTTTGTTTAAATAAGTTTTATTTATTTGTTTCAAAAAAATGCAATTAGAGAATACCCTCTCTTTTTTTTTTAAAGGAGTAATTTTTATTTAAATTATTTTATTTCCTTATTTCAAATTATGAGAAACAGCCACAAAACCTCTTTTTGTATAATTTTTATTCAAAAAGAAACTATTTTTACAAATTATATCCTTCTTCTTTTTTTCTTTTTATTTACAAATTATTTGTATTTATTTTTATTTACTAAAAAAATAAGAAAATGCAATTCGATTCTTTCTTCTTGTTTTTTTTTAAACTTGAAATAATAATAATTTAAAAAGAATTTAAGGTAGAACTGCTACTTATATTTTTTCCAAAATTAATTTCACAACAAAATCAAATTCGCTGATTTACTCATAATTTAGCATATATGGTGACTTGATCACTCATAATTTGCTGATTGACACCTAAATGCCCACGGTGTTACCACTCGGAACATGAAGGCAAAAATAAAAATTTGAAATAAAGGGCTCACATTGAATCATTTATTTTTACTTTCAATAAATAAAAGAAAACCATTTCGTACTCATAAATATATTAAAAAAAATAAGATTTAGCCGACCTTTTTACCATGGCAACACCTCACTCATGGTACAATTGACTGACACTCTATAGGCACACGGAGAATTGGTCCCTCGTGGCAAACTCTAAAAACGAAAAGAATAAAAATCCAAGATCAAATAAAAACCAAAATCACAAACAAAAACCAAACACAATTTATCAATGTGTGTGTGTTAGTGTGCAAATTCAAGTAATAATTTTATCCCATTACAATGAGAACTACATGAAGATAAGAAAGAAGATCAAACTCTTTTGCTTTCTTTCCATCTTTCGCTTTGATGTTCCCTCTTTTGGCCTTGACGAAGATGATTTACTCTTTCCAAGCTTGATCTCACTCTCCCATATTGCTCAAAAGAAGATAAGAAGACATGAATTAATTTCTATCTTAAAACTTCCATCAACAAGCTATCATAAATACCCTAAATCTTTGTTCAAATATAATGGAAAAAATAACTGTGGCCATGATGCCTAGGAGTCATGCAATCTAGTTGAGGTTACCCTTGTTATTTGGACTCAAATAGGCCAACCTAACTTGCACAGCCCACAATCAAATTCAAATAAATGTTTCATATGTGCAGCAATTACACCCAACCTTTAAATGGCAAGAACATGGGAAAATAGTTCATTTACAGGCATAAGACGGCATATGAACATGCAGTAAACTAGATTTTTTTTTCTTTTTTTTTCTTTTTTTTTTTTGGGGCATGGAGAATCAGATAGGTATGACCCTTTCTCATTACTATAACTACATATAATCATGCAGCAACCAAATCAATGCTCAGGTATAGAAACACAAGGTCATATGATCACTTGAGAAGCTTAAAACCAAATGGGTAGATGCCATAGCTAATCCAATCGTCGACCGAAAGGAACATGGCCTGTGATCGTCTTTCTGACACATGAAGTATAACCAGTGAGTTTGTAACAGTGAAGACAAGTTTAGAATATCAAAGTGAGGTGTAATGAACATGACTTAAAGCTTGCAAGAGAAACATGATTCTAATGGCTCAAGGTTATTATTTAGTCAAACCCCCTTCATAAACAAAGGTCATGACAAAGCTAGGCCTCAGAAGCAGAAACACAGAGCAATCATAGAACACAACTATGGGTTAGATATACCGGGCAAATAAGATTCATCCAGCTAATCAATTCCTAGGCTACGGCATTTGATTATCAATGGCCGGCATCAAATTCC
This sequence comes from Adenanthera pavonina, assembly GCA_026686845.1. NCBI lineage: Eukaryota > Viridiplantae > Streptophyta > Magnoliopsida > Fabales > Fabaceae > Adenanthera > Adenanthera pavonina. The sequence goes on along the minus strand of JAIVEN010000012.1, from coordinate 15,265,053 downwards.
AAAGACAGACAACACGACATTTATCTAACAAGGAAGAATTTCAACAACTTCACCACACATGCAGAGCGCAAGTAGGTGGTGGCTTTCTACTTAGCTGAAACACACACCATGGGTTCAGAACATCATGTCACAACATCATCATATGCAAAAATTTCAATTAACCATAGGGATAGAGTACCTAATTATAAGCTAGATTTTTAACACAAATAATATTTCACCTCCCATTCACCGCGACTCCAAACTACAGCATTTCATTGACATCAGACAAGCCAGTCCCAGTTGAAGACCGAGGTCTCCTTCCCTCTGTGCCTCTCTCTGTTTTTTTTTTGCTTGCTCTGTTTTCACTCAGCTTCTGCGGCTCCACGATGGCTCTGCCCGAGCACGCGGCCAGCTCTCACTCTCACTGCCTTCGCCCACGGTTTCTGGTCTCGTGCTCAGCCCAATTGTCAGCTCCCTTATGCCCTCTTTCTCTCCGCGGCTCCTCTCCTTTTCTTCCTCATGGCTCTCCTCTCTCTCGGCCTCCTTCCTTTATTTTCTTCTTCGCGGTTCTCTGCTTCCCTGTATCTCGCGTCCTCAGCCTTAGCTCCTTCTGATTTTTTTTTTGGCCGAGTTCCCTCTGTTCCCTCTTTCTCTTCTCCTCTCAGCTTCGCGGTCCAGCTCTCTCGGCCTTCTCTGTGCTCAGCCTTGGCTCTCTCTCCGGTGCTTCTTTCCTTCTCCGGTCGCTCATGCTCCCTCAGTTTCCTCCTCGGCTTTCATGCTCTCGACTCTCTCTATTTTTTCTTCGGCTTCTGCGTCCTTCTCTCCCAGTCCCTCATCCCCTGCTCTCTCGGCCTCACGCTTCAGCTTCCCCAGAGCTCGAGGCTGCCTCCCTTTTTCTCTTCGCCCTAGCTCCCTCCCCTCTTTTCTTTCACGCGGCCAGCTCCCTCCTTTTATTCCTCTACTGAGCTGAGCCCTAAGGGCTCCTTCTCTGTGGACCTTAGGGCAACGCCCTTGGGTCTAGTGACGCAATGGGCTGAAATCATTTCAGCCCAATGCGTTTTTTTTTTTAATAATTTTATTTTTTTTATTTTGTTTTGTTTGTTTGTTTTTTTTTTATCTTCTTAAAAAGAAAAAATTTTCTTAATTTTTATTTAATTAATTTTTTTCATTTTATTTATTTATTAGTTATTATATATATTTTTCATTTATTATTATTATTATTTTATATTTTTTTAAATTTTGTCATTTTTTATTATTATTTTTCTTTTTTTGTCATTTTTTATTATTATTTTTCTTTTTTTGTCATTTTTTATTATTATTTTTCTTTTTTTGTCATTTCTTTTTATTTTTTTTATTTTTATTATTATTTTTTTTATATTTTTATCTTTATTATTATATTTATATATATTTTTAAAATTATCTGGATAAAATACGGTGTTTACAGTTGCCCCTCTTTACTAGTTTCTTACTTGAGAATGAGGAAAATGCAATTTTTGGAGTTCTCGCATAAGGAACGAGTAAAGATTAGAACACGAATTTTGTCCGTGCAAGACACATAAAGACTCACTTGCCCCCGACACCAAAAGATGCAATATGACATGAGCTTAAAACACGAGACTCTATCCTAGGCATGAATGATTTAATTTTGGAAATAAAAGGGTGAAAGAATTTTCAATACATGCAATGCGAATGTGAATTGGGACTCGACTCTAATAGATGCACAAATGAACAACTGGCTTCAGCTAAAGCCAAACTAATGCAAGATGCAATGATGTGACACAGAGGAATAACTATGTCAACTAGACTGGAACTGATGTAGTATGCAGATGAAGTGACTCAAATGAATGCTCCAAAAACAAGATATGATAACAAGATCCAAACAAAATAACATGTTGATGAGCTGCCCCTCTTCATTTGTTTTCTAAGGAAGGAGATCATGAAATGATATTCGTACTTAGAAACAAATGAAGAAGGAAACATGTATTTTGTTTGGGGGCAAGATGCATGAACAATAAAGACGATAAAGAAAGAGATTAAATGAGAGAAATTTAAAGGGTGCCTGCCGCTAAGTCAGGGCTTTGACAAAATTTAAATGACAGAAATTTAAAGGGTGCCTGCAGCTAATTCAGGGCTTTGATAGAATTTTAAATGACAGAAATCTAAAGGGTGCCTGCAGCTAAGTCAGGGCTTTGACAGGAATTTAAAGGGTGCCTGCAGCTAAGTCAGGGCTTTGACAGAATTTAAATGACAGGAATTTAAAGGGTGTCTGTAGCTAAGTCAGGGCTTTGACAGAATTTTAAATGATAGAAATCTAAAGGGTGCCTGCAGCTAAGTCAGGACTTTGACAGAATTTTAAATGCAGAAATTTAAAAGGTGCCTGCAGCTAAGTCAGGGCTTTGACAGAATTTTAAATGAAAGAAATTTTAAAGGGTGCCTGCAGCTAAGTCAGGGCTTTGACAGAATTTTAAATGACAGAAATTTAAAGGGTGCCTGCAGCTAAGTCAGGACTTTGACAGAATTTTAAATGCAGAAATTTAAAGGGTGCCTGCAGCTAAGTCAGGGCTTTGACAGAATTTTAAATGAAAGAAATTTTAAAGGGTGCCTGCAGCTAAGTCAAGGCTTAATTTAAAGGGTGCCTGCAGCTAAGTCAGGGCTTTGACAGAATGTAAATGGCAGAAATTTAAAGGGTGCCTGCAGCTAAGTCAGGGCTTTGACAGAAATTTAAAGGGTGCCTGCAGCTAAGTCAGGGCTTTGACAGAATTTTAAGAGACACAAATTTAAAGGGTGCCTGCAGCTAAGTCAGGGCTTTGACAGAAATTTAAAGGGTGCCTGCAGCTAAGTCAGGGCTTTGACAGAATTTAAATGACAGGAATTTAAAGGGTGTCTGTAGCTAAGTCAGGACTTTGACAGAATTTTAAATGCAGAAATGTAAAAGGTGCCTGCAGCTAAGTCAGGGCTTTGACAGAATTTTAAATGAAAGAAATTTTAAAGGGTGCCTGCAGCTAAGTCAGGGCTTTGACAGAATTTTAAATGACAGAAATTTAAAGGGTGCCTGCAGCTAAGTCAGGACTTTGACAGAATTTTAAATGCAGAAATTTAAAGGGTGCCTGCAGCTAAGTCAGGGCTTTGACAGAATTTTAAATGAAAGAAATTTTAAAGGGTGCCTGCAGCTAAGTCAAGGCTTAATTTAAAGGGTGCCTGCAGCTAAGTCAGGGCTTTGACAGAATGTAAATGGCAGAAATTTAAAGGGTGCCTGCAGCTAAGTCAGGGCTTTGACAGAAATTTAAAGGGTGCCTGCAGCTAAGTCAGGGCTTTGACAGAATTTTAAGTGACACAAATTTAAAGGGTGCCTGCAGCTAAGTCAGGGCTTTGACAGAAATTTAAAGGGTGCCTACAGCTAAGTCAGGGCTTTGACATGCAATCTTGTCTTTTCTCTCTTTTTCTTTGCTTTTTTGTTTTTTTTATATAAGGATTCCCTTTTGACAATGTATGTGAAATGGAGATTTCCTTTTCTTTTTCTCTTTTTTTTTTGAATTTGTTGTGATGCTATGCATGCAATGGTAAATATTGATGGGATGTAATTTCCTTTCTTCTTCTTCTTTTTTTCATTTGTTTTCGTTTGTTTTGCCCCAATTTGAAAGGAAGCTTACCATAATGCAATGCATGTAATGGAAGATGCATGTGGAATGCCAAAATTCTTGCCCCAAATCTCAATGGGAATTTTATTTTGATGTTATGTGCAAAGAAAACACATATGAAACGTGAGATTTCTCATCTTTGTCCTGGGACGAATGAGAATTTATTTATGCAATGCCTGTAAGGGAAGTGCATATGAAACATGATTTTTTTTTTATCTTCTTTTTTTTTTTTTGCCTTAATCCTAGAGTGAAATTTTTCATGCTACAATCTTCCTGTTTCCTTTTTTTTCTTTCTTTTTTTTTTGGAAGATGCAAGACTTTTCTTATTTGATTTTTGTTTTTTTGTTCTTTTTCTCATGTTTTTTTTTTCAACTTATTTTGCCCCCAATTTGAAAGGAGTTCATGGTGATATAATGTATGCAACGGAAAGAAGATGCATGTAGAATGCCAAAATTTTTACCCCAATCTCAATGGAAATTTTATTTTGATGTTATGTGCAAAGAAAATGCATATAAAACGTGAGATTTCTCATATTTGCCCTAGCACGAATGAGAATTTATTTATGTAATGCCTGTAAGTGAAATGCATGTGAGACATGAAAAATTTTCTCTCAATTTGAATGAGAATTTATGTGTGAACGTGAGATGTGATTTTTTTTTTTATATTCCCCAATCTGAGAGTGAATTTTTTTTTATGCTATAATCTATGCAAAACTTTCTTTTTTTCTTTCTTTTTTTCCAAATGGAAATACAAGATTTTCTTTTGTTTTTTTTTTGCCTAATCTGAGTGTGAGCTAATCTTGATGCAGTGTATGCAATGGATGATGAATGAATGGAACAAGCTTTTGATTTAAAAGCTTGATTATGCATTTGCTAAGGGAAAGGAGAATATTATGGTGGTCTCAATCCGAGTGGAAGTTTATATGATGCAATGTATGAGATACGAGTGTCGCAAGTGTGGTTTCATGGCGACACCAATATGAGTGAAACCAAAGCTTGATGCAATAGGTGCAAGATTTTTGTTTTCATTTTACTTCACTTGAACAATTGATTTTTCATTTGCCTCAATCTCATTGGAAATTTATTTCAATGTAATGTATGTAATGAATGATGTAAAGCAATACTTTTTTCTTGTCTTTTTACTTTTTCTTGGCATTTTTCATGATCTTTCCTCACTTTTTTTTTATATTTCTATTTTTGTATTCCTTTTTTTTTCATTTTTCTTTTTCTTTTTTATTTTATTTTTTTTAATAGGCTTATGTTGGTGTGATGGATGCAAAATTTTGCTTTTAATTTCCCAATATTCTTGAAAGAAAGATGCATTCGTAATGTTTGATGCAAAAAATCAGTATGTAAAATACCTAGATCTACAAGATACAGGATTAGTTTGGTCTTTGCAATTCAGAAGACTTTATTTGCCTCAAGAGAAACTTCACTCAAAGATTACATGAATATGTTCTATTAAGAGCTAGACACACTCTTAGGCACTCAAGGCTCTCTCTTTTTTCCATGAATATTTGGAAATTTCTTCTTCTTTTTTCTTCTTTAGGAATTAATTGCCCCAATTTTGGATGCTTGTCTGATAGGGCTATCGTCCCCTTTTATCTCAATCTATCTTTATTCTTAATGCTTGACTAGCTGATGAGTAAAATTTGCAATTACTTTATTTAAAAATGCCAATGCAATCAGACATAATGGAGACAAAACTGGGTATAGCAAAGAAATGAAGCTCCAATATTAATGGAATGTTGGGAATGTGAAGGCGAGAAACCATTTGGGCAAGAAATGCTTGAAGAATGGATGTAGGGTGGTGCAATGCTAGAATTTTATTGAGGAAGTGAAGTGGGAAGTGATAAAGGAGTAAAATTTGAGAATGCACAAATTTACCCTGAAAATGTTGTCAGGTAATGTGAAAAATGGAATGATAGGAGATGAGAGTAAGGAAAAATTCCTCTTCTTGGCTTTGCATGTTCAATATGAAAATAGCAAAATTGATGTGAGTAAGGGATTTCATTCACAACTATGATTTTATTTTTCCATTTTCTTTCTCTTTTTTTTTTTGGGATTTTTTGAGATATCTTAATCTTGATGACTTCTCCTACAAGATTATTGCCCCAATTATATTCAAACAAGTCAAGCCTCCATGAGGACTTTAAGGGTTTGTAATGTGGCCCAGGTGAATAGGTTCATGAAATGAAAGGATATAAGGCTCAAAATACCATGCCCCCATTATTTCTTCCACCTACCTTCTTTATTGCCTCTTTAACATGATTCTATATTGAAATTCACATACCAAAAGAGGATCTCCAAGATTGTAATGTGGTCATGAAGGGCAATATTGTTGGTCAGGCAAAAAGGCATAATGATGGGTTAAGAAAAAATGGATTATAATGTCAACACATCCAAGTGAGGAGTATGACTTTAAGGATTAATGTGAGGACAAAAGGGCAACAATGGGGGTTAGGTGGAAAGTGAGAATGTAATGAGAATTTTGCCTTGATAGCCGTGTTAACGTGGAGAATCGTGTAGTCTCTCGGAGCCTTTGCTTGGAGAACTCAAACCTTTCCAACATAATTTCCCTCTTTTCTTTTCTTTTTTCTTTTTTTTATTTTCTCATAATGAGAGCCTCTTTTTTCATGCTCTAATTATTATTATTATTATTTTTTGCTCTAATTTTTGCCTAGGTTGCATTTTCAGCTTTTCAACCTAGCGAGCTTTTCCCTTTGAGAATTTCATGCTGATGACTTTCTTTTCTTTTTCTCATGTTCACCCATTTTGGTTTTTTTTTTTTTGAGACCACTCTCTTGTGTCAATTCTCATGTTTCAATTCTCATCGCTTCTTGTTGAAGGGAGGAAATTTTTCTATAAGCTGAGAAATGGTAGGTACTCAGACCAAATTTAGGTATGATCCTCTCTTGATATTTGAATTTTGAGTATAAAAAGATGTTAAAACTACCCGCCCCTGGTATTAATTGATTTTGGGCTAATGAAATGAATATCACTACTTCAGGCTCAATTAGGGTGACTAAGGTAACTCCTTTATAATGGAAAGAGAAAGAATGCCTCATTTCCTCGACTTGACTTGTTCGTGGAACATACAATCATATCTCTCTTTCACTTTTTCATTTTCTCTTTTTTTTTCTCTCTTCTTTTTCTTTTTTTTCTTCTCTTCTCTCTATTTATTATATTTGTCTTGGTAACATAATTTGCTCAGGACTTCATCCCTTACTCACATCAATTGAAGTATTTTCATTCGGAAATGCACATTTTGATTTTTTTTTCTCGAGATACTACATGAGGTGAGAGGTATGTTCAAATGATTGATAAGAAGAGTGGGCAAAGCATGATAAGATATGAATGCATGACTTACAACATTGGCATGGTTAAATAAAGTCAATTTTAACTTCAGACTAGACAAGCACTGACAAATGGAGAAAGATCTTATGACAAATGTGATACTTGGCATTGGGCTTTTATTTTTCCTCTTTTCTTTTTTCTTTCTCTCCTTTTTCCTTTTTTTTTGTTCTATTTTTTTGTTTTTTGTTTACTCTTTTTTTTTTACTATGCACTTAAGACAAGTCTTATAACCTATGCAAATGTCCTCTTATGGTTAAGGCAAGGGCATGGAATTATACTTCATAAATGTTTATGGGTTTTCCATGGATGGGAAAATAACAATGGGCAAACAATAAGGTGAAAGAGGCAATAGTGGGAAAGGTTGAAGGACGAAACCCTTGACATATTCATGGAACATGGGCATGATTTCACTCATTATGATTTGACTCTAAACTTTAGCCCTAGCAATGCTTAAGTTGACTTCATTATTGCAAAGAACCAATAATCCTATATTCTATAAATTTTGGGTTTTTTATTAAAAAAATGCAATATGGATGCAATTTATTGTGTTGCTTTACTTATGGTGTATTGACTTTGGCACAAAGGTCAATCATCATAAAAGAATGGAGAGTTACAAGCCTTTGCTCGAGGGCGTACAAGGGAATAAATGAACTCTTGACTAACTGTCAGGTAGGGATATAGGAATAGGTTAAAAAAAAATTGATAATGAAAACATACAACTCATGCCCCCTGGTCAATCAGTATTGAGGACCCGTAGAGAAGAGTGAACTTCCAATGCAAACCATCATCATGGAAAATATATTACCATCAATTGATGTAATGATATTAAATAGCCATTCTGGTACAGAGTAACTTACTACTCTTTTCTAAAGGTTTTATGGAATGTGAAGGATGCATGAATGAATGATGTGCTCCCTTTGTGTCCTATGTTAGGTACATCCTAGGTTAGGCTATCTACTTTATAGAAGTCAAGCTCCACCTAATTAGGTTGGTTTCGAAGCTTTATCTAATAGTGTGCATCGGTTTTTAGGTGGCTCTAATTTTCTTAAAGGTCCTCATGTTGCTCCCACCATTGAGATGGAAACCCCATTTTAATAAATTTAATCTTTTGAGGGCTTACAAGCCCTTCCCAGACTAAACTTAGCAAATAGGTAACAGCTCGGGTGAAGTCTTCACAGCAATCTTTGGGAGCTTAATAGCCCCTCAAAGGAACCATTACAAACTTCAACTATCCTAGGATGCCCTCAGACCCGGGTATAGGGCCCATTATGTGTGTGAGGTTAGATGTGTAAGTGCTCAATGTGTGAGGGGAGCATACAGACTTTATGACCTAGGCAGTACCCAAATTCCCCATCTGCAAGCAAAGCAATACATAAATAGATAACAGTCGTCTACCCTAGGGTTCATTCCGCACGTTATCTATCCTAACACATGTTATTCAACTCAGTAAAAAATGAAAAGGTGAGATAAAAGGAACCATGAATTTGATTAGTTAAAATATTATTAGATCCCCGTTTAATTGTCATAAAAGCTTCTCTCCTTAAAGATCCTTATTGAATTCTCAAGGAGACAGAAACGAGCCCTTATATCCTGAAGGACAAGGTCTCTCCACGAATGAGGTATAAAAATAATAGAGGACCTATTAATATGATAACCATTCCATTAATGCAAATTTAAATTACATGAAAAGAAAATGCATGAGACTGGATATACTCCCCCGTGTCCTACAATAGGTGTATCCTAGGGTAGGATTCTTGACTTCAACTGGTTGGGTTAACATCTAAGCTACTATTGCATGCAAGATTCGGGATGGTTCTATTTTCCAAAAAGGTTCCCAAGCTACCCCCATCATCGAGACAGGAACCCTATTCAGTAAACTTAATCCTTTGAGAGCTTTAATAGCCCTTCCCGGACTAAACTTAGCAAATAGGTAACAACTGGGTGAAGTCTTCACAATGGTCTCCGGGAGCTTAATAGCCCCTCAAAGGCATTGTTACAAACTCCAACTATACTAGGATACTCTCAGACCCGGGTATAGGGCCCATTATGTGTGTGAGGTTGGACATGGAGGTGCACAGTGTGTGAAGGGAGCATACAAACCTCATGACCCAAGCATTACCCAAATCCCCCACTTGCAGATAAAATAGTACACAAAACAATGCACAAACAGATAACAGTCATCTATCCTAGGGTTTATTCCGCATATTATCTATCCTAGAACATGTTATTCAATTCAACAAATATATTTAAAAGTATGTGAACAGAAAAAATTACCAAACATGTTATCTAACCTAATCATGTGAGGCAAACAAAATTAAAAGGGCAACCAAACAAAACAAAGCCATAAAAATTTACATAGTCAACCCATACAGGCTTGACTCTCAAAACCTCCCTAGTGGAGTCGCCAAACTGTCACACCCGAAAATACGACGCGGATGGCGCGGGAAATGAAAGAAAAAGAGAGAAATCGGCCCGCCCGACAGAAGGCCGGTTTCGGAGGAGTTGCCACCAAAATTTTAAGGGAAATTTTGGAAAACCGAATAAAAAAAAAAGAGAGAAAAAGGATTGGTCTGCGAATCAAAGTTGGATTCGGGAGTACGATTGTGAGTGGTGAAGGTGTTAGGCACCCCCACAACACCCGTTCCTAAGAACGGTTACCTTAGGTTGATCATGCAATTTTTATGCCTTTTTACAAATTTATTTTGATTGCCCTTTTACAATTCACATGCTAAAATAAATATAAAAATAAGAAAAATGTAAAAATGTAAATAAAGAATAAAAATGAAAATATGAGAGGTTGGAAAAAACAAAATAAGAGAAAAATATTATTTATTTACAAAAGTGGAAAATGTTATTTATTTACAAAAGTGGACTTGACCTAGAATGAGAGTCTGGGGCCTACGTACCCTGCGATAGGGATCAAAGTCGACGTAGTTCGGACTAAAAATGCGTGTCTCTGGGTTGGTATTTTTTATTTTATATATTCTTTGAAAAGAGAGGTTTATAGAAAATTATTTGTCTTTCCCAAAGAAAACAATTTTTTTAGAATTGGTTGGTATGTTTTAATTTATAAAAGACAGATTAATTTCCATTATTTGCTCTTTTCATTTATTTATTTTATTTTTGTTTTTATTTTTTTAGTTTATCAATTCCTAAAAGAGAATATAAGTTTTTTCTCAATTTAAAAAATATGATTAAAATTATGTGTGATTTTTGAACCTTTTATTTTGGTTTGAAAAAGAAATATTTGAAGGCAATTTTATTTTTATAAAATAAAACCAATTGGTTCATGTGGTGACTTTATCACTCACATTTACCCATTGATACCTAAGTGTCCACGGCAGTTTTACTCGAGACAAATAGGCACAGAAAGTTCGAAAGAAAATAAATAAATAATTTTTTTTGTACAAATGATTTTTTATTTTATTGTTTATTATAAAAATGCATGAGATCCTTTTAATGCATATTTATTTATTTAAAATGAAAACATTAAGAAGCATTCAAAATGTGATCATTACATATATTTTTGAAGGAAAATAATCAGCATATGTGGTGACTTTATCACTCACAAGTTACTGATCAGTGTTCAAATACCCGTGGTGTTACCACTCGAGGTAGATAGATGAAATGGATAAAAACTCGAATGAAATGAATAATTTTTTTTAACAAAGTTTTATTTATTTGTTTCAAAAAATGCAATTAGAGAATACCCTCTCTTTTTTTTTAAAGGAGTAATTTTTATTTAAATTACTTTATTTCCTTATTTCAAATTATGAGAAACAGCCACAAAACCTCTTCTTTTATTCAAAAAGAAACTATTTTTACAAATTATATCCTTCTTCTTTTTTTCTTTTTATTTACAAATTATTTGTATTTATTTTTATTTACTAAAAAAATAAGAAAATGCAATTCGATTCTTTCTTCATGTTTTTTTTTAAACTTGAAATAATAATAATTTAAAAAGAATTTAAGGTAGAACTGCTACTTATATTTTTTCCAAAATTAATTTCACAACAAAATCAAATTCGCTGATTTACTCATAATTTAGCATATATGGTGACTTGATCACTCATAATTTGCTGATTGACACCTAAATGCCCATGGTGTAACCACTCGGAATATGAAGGCAAAAATAAAAATTTGAAATAAAGGGCTCACATTGAATCATTTATTTTTACTTTCAATAAATAAAAGAAAACCATTTCGTACTCATAAATATATTAAAAAAAATAAGATTTAGCCGACCTTTTTACCATGGCAACACCTCACTCATGGTACAATTGACTGACACTCTATAGGCACACGGAGAATTGGTCCCTCGTGGCAAACTCTAAAAATGAAAAGAATAAAAATCCAAGATCAAATAAAAACCAAAATCACAAACGAAAACCAAACACAATTTATCAATGTGTGTGTGTTAGTGTGCAAATTCAAGTAATAATTTTATCCCATTACAATGAGAACTACATGAAGATAAGAAAGAAGATCAAACTCTTTTGCTTTCTTTCCATCTTTCGCTTTGATGTTCCCTCTTTTGGCCTTGACGAAGATGATTTACTCTTTCCAAGCTTGATCTCACTCTCCCATATTGCTCAAAAGAAGATAAGAAGACATGAATTAATTTCTATCTTAAAACTTCCATCAACAAGCTATCATAAATACCCCAAATCTTTGTTCAAATATAATGGAAAAAATAACTGTGGCCATGATGCCTAGGAGTCATGCAATCTAGTTGAGGTTACCCTTGTTATTTGGACTCAAATAGGCCAACCCAACTTGCACAGCCCACAATCAAATTCAAATAAATGTTTCATATGTGCAGCAATTACACCCAACCTTTAAATGGCAAGAACATGGGAAAATAGTTCATTTACAGGCATAAGACGGCATATGAACATGCAGCACACTAAACTGGATTTTTTTTTCTTTTTTTTTTATTTTTTTTTGGGCATGGAGAATCAGATAGGTATGACCCTTTCTCATTACTATAACTACATATAATCATGCAGCAACCAAATCAATGCTCAGGTATAGAAACACAAGGTCATATGATCACTTGAGAAGCTTAAAACCAAATGGGTAGATGCCATAGCTAATCCAATCGTCGACCGAAAGGAACATGGCCTGTGATCATCTTTCTGACACATGAAGTATAACCAGTGAGTTTGTAACAGTAAAGACAAGTTTAGAATATCAAAGTGAGGTGTAATGAACATGACTTAAAGCTTGCAAGAGAAACATGATTCTAATGGCTCAAGGTTATTATTTAGTCAAACCCCCTTCATAAACAAAGGTCATGACAAAGCTAGGCCTCAGAAGCAGAAACACAGAGCAATCATAGAACACAACTATGGGTTAGATATACCGGGCAAATAAGATTCATCCAGCTAATCAATTCCTAGGCTACGGCATTTGATTATCAATGGCCGGCATCAAATTCCAAAGACAGACAACACGACATTTATCTAACAAGGAAGAATTTCAACAACTTCACCACACATGCAGAGCGCAAGTAGGTGGTGGCTTTCTACTTAGCTGAAACACACACCATGGGTTCAGAACATCATGTCACAACATCATCATATGCAAAAATTTCAATTAACCATAGGGATAGAGTACCTAATTATAAGCTAGATTTTTAACACAAATAATATGTCACCTCCCATTCACCGCGACTCCAAACTACAGCATTTCATTGACATCAGACAAGCCAGTCCCAGTTGAAGACCGAGCTCTCCTTCCCTCTGTGCCTCTCTCTGTTTTTTTTTTGCTTGCTCTGTTTTCACTCAGCTTCTGCGGCTCCACAATGGCTCTGCCCGAGCACGCGGCCAGCTCTCACTCTCACTGCCTTCGCCCACGGTTTCTGGTCTCGTGCTCAGCCCAATTGTCAGCTCCCTTATGCCCTCTTTCTCTCCGCGGCTCCTCTCCTTTTCTTCCTCACGGCTCTCCTCTCTCTCGGCCTCCTTCCTTTATTTTCTTCTTCGCGGTTCTCTGCTTCCCTGTATCTCGCGTCCTCAGCCCTAGCTCCTTCTGATTTTTTTTTGGCCGAGTTCCCTCTGTTCCCTCTTTCTCTTCTCCTCTCAGCTTCGCGGTCCAGCTCTCTCGGCCTTCTCTGTGCTTAGCCGTGGCTCTCTCTCCGGTGCTTCTTTCCTCCTCCGGTCGCTCATGCTCCCTCTGTTTCCTCCTCGGCTTTCATGCTCTCGACTCCCTCTGTTTTTTCTTCGGCTTCTGTATCCTTCTCTCCCAGTCCCTCGTCCCCTGCTCTCTCAGCCTCACGCTTCAGCTTCCTCAGAGCTCGCGGCTGCCTCCCTTTTTCTCTTCGCCCTAGCTCCCTCCCCCCTTTTCTTTCACGCGGCCAGCTCCCTCCTTTTATTCCTCCACTGAGCTGAGCCCTAAGGGCTCCTTCTCTGTGAACCTTAGGGCAACGCCCTTGGGTCCAGTGACACTGATTTCAGCCCAATGCACTTTTTGTTTAATAATTTTATTTTTTTTATTTTGTTTTGTTTGTTTGTTTTTTTTATCTTCTTAAAAAGAAAAAATTTTCTTAATTTTAATTTAATTAATTTTTTTCATTTTATTTATTTATTTGTTATTATATATATTTTTCATTTATTATTATTATTATTTTATATTTTTTTAAATTTTTTCATTTTTTATTATTATTTTTCTTTTTTTGTCATTTCTTGTTATTTTTTTATTTATTTTTATTATTTTTTTTTATATTTTTATCTTTATTATTATATTTATATATATTTTTAAAATTATCCGGACAAAATACGGTGTTCACATGGACAGTGCCAGCTCAAGTCACATGACCGATGATAAGGAGAAGTTCATCACCCTTAGAGACAAGAAAGGAGGAAAGGTGACCTTTGGAGGTGATCAATATGGCAAAATAGTTGGCATTGGCATTGTGGGCAAGAATCCTAAAACATTCATTGAAGAGGTGCTGTTTGTGATTGGTCTCAACCACAATCTGCTAAATGTGAGCCAAACATGTGACAAAGGAAACTGGGTATTGTTTGACTCAAAATTCTGCCTGGTCATCAGAAAAAGCTATCATAAAGTAATCCTTAAAGCTCAAAGGGATGGTAACTGTTATACTATTAATCTCGATCAACTTCCTCCCTTAGATTCTGTCTGCTTGATTAGCTGGGATAATGATAGTTGGTTGTGGCATAGAAGGTTAGCTCATGTTAATATGAATCAACTATCAAAACTGGTTAAAAATGAGTTGGTCACTGGCCTACCAAAAAATACTTTTGAAAAAGATAAAGAATGTGATGCATGTCTAGGAGGAAAACAAACCAAATCTTCTTTTAAATCTAAAAATGTAATCACCACAACTAAACCACTAGAACTGTTGCATATGGATTTAATTGGTCCATCTAGGGTAAAAAGCATTGGTGGAAATCTGTATGTGCTTGTAATTGTGGATGATTACTCTAGAATTACATGGACATTGTTTCTCTCCTCTAAAAGTGATACCTTTGATGCATTTGTAACCTTAGCCAAGAAAGTGAAAAATGAGAAGGGTATTTCCATTGTGTCTATCAGGTCAGATCATGGAGGAAAGTTTGAGAACTCATATTTCTTGGAGTATTGTAATGAGCATGGAATTGATCACAACTTCTCAGCTCCAAGAACTCCTCAATAGAATGGAGTAATAGAGTGGAAGAACAAAACAATTGGAGAGATGGCTAGAGCTATGCTGAATGAAAAGGAACTCTCTCAAGTATTCTGGGCTGATGCAGTAAACATAGCAAGCTACATTATAAATAGAGCCTACATCAGACCAATTCTTGGGAAGACTCCTTATGAGCTGTACCAAGGAAGAAAGTCAAATCTCTCACATCTCCATGTGTTCGACTACAAGTGCTTCATTCACAACAATGGAAAGGAGAATCAGGGTAAGTTTGATACCAAATCTGATGAAGGTATATTTTTGGGCTATTCTAGTAGAAGTAAAGCATATAGAGTTTTTAATAAAAAATCTAAATTAGTAGAAGAATCTGTGCATGTAGTATTTATTGAAAATGAAACTGCTTCCAAACATGTTATTGATGAGGATGTTCTTGTCTCAAACTTTAAAAAGTTAGATATTTCTGATGAAGGTAAAATTGAACCTCCAAAAATATCTGAATCTATTAACATAGAGGAAGATATTCAGGAGAGAGATTTTGAAGAAGAAAATAATGAAGAAATATCTCAAGAACTCCCTAGAGCTTGGAGATATCAAAGGAATCATCCTGTTGATCAAGTAATAGGGAATGTTCAAGAGAGAGTTAGAACCAGAAAACAGTTAAGGGATCAAATAATTAATTGTGCATTCATCTCACAAATTGAACCTAAATGTACTAAGAAAGCCTTAACTGATGAGTACTGGATTCTAGCTATGCAGGATGAATTAAATCAGTTTGAAAGAAATCAAGTCTGAGATTAGGTGCCTAGATCCAAAAATCATCCAGTCATTGGTACCAAATGGGTTTTTAGAAATAAACTTGATGAATCAGGATCAATTATCAGAAACAAAGCTAGACTAGTTGCAAAAGGATATAATCAAGAAGAAGGTATTGATTTTGAAGAAACCTTTGCTCCAGTGGCTAGACTAGAAGCAATTAGAATTCTGTTAGCATATGCATGCATGAAAAATATTTTGCTGTATCAAATGGATGTGAAGAGTGCTTTTCTAAATGGATATATCATGGAAGAGGTTTATGTCGATCAACCTCCAGGCTTTAAGGACTCTACAAAACCAAACCATGTTTATAAACTGAAGAAAGCCCTTTACGATTTAAAGCAAGCCCCTAGAGCATGGTATGAAAGATTAAGTAATTTTCTAACTGAAAAGGGGTTCAACAGGGGAAAAGTAGATACAACCTTATTCACCAAGAAAAAAAATAAAGATTTACTTATTGTTCAAATTTATGTTGATGATATTATATTTGGTGCTACTAATGTATCTCTTTCCAAGAATTTTTCTAAGCTAATGCAGGGAGAATTCGAAATGTCCATGATGGGTGAACTCAACTTCTTCCTTGGATTGCAAATCAGGCAGTGTGATGATGGTATCTTTCTCAACCAATCTAAGTATTTGAAGGAATTGCTAAAGAAGTTTGGGATGAAGAATGCCAGGCTAATGGGAACACCTATGGCTACAACAACCAAACTAGATATGGATGAAAAAGTGAAAATGTTTGACATAATCCAGTATAGAAGAATGATTGCATCCCTACTGTATCTAACTACTAGCAGACCTGACATTATGTTTAGTGTCTGTATGTGTGCAAGATTTCAGTCATGTCCCAAGGAAACCCATGCAACTGCTGTGAAGCGTATCTTTAGATATCTTATTGGAACATCACAGATGATTCTTTGGTATCCAAAGGGCAATGGAGAAGATCTCAAAGGATACACTGATACTGATTCTGCAGGATCCAAAACTGACAGAAAAAGCACAAGTAGAACTTATCAGTTCCTTGGAGGATCCTTGGTTTCATGGTTTAGCAAAATGCAAAATAGTGTGGCCTTATCCACGGCATAAGCTAAATATGTTGCAGCTGGAAGCTGTTGTGCCCAAATCATCTGGATGAAACAGCAGCTTGAAGATGTTGAGGTTGAGATGAAGGAAATAACAATCATGTGTGACAATCAAAGTGCCATTAACATCACAAAGAATCCTGTCATGCATTCAAGGACAAAGCATATTAAAGTTAGGCACCACTTCATAAGGGATCATGTTCTAAAAGGAGAAATTAGATTAGAATAATCCCAATAGAGGATCAAGTTGCTGACATCTTGACAAAGCCTGTATCAGAAGACAGACATTGCAAAATTAGGAGAGAATTGGGTATGGTAAATCCCATTGAATTGTAAGTAAATCCTTGTATAATTATGTTTTTAAATTTTCTAGCATTAAATTAATTCTAACTAAAGCATTGGAGAAAGTTTAATGCAAGTTACAGGTGCTCCTCATGAGTTTGAATGACACTAGATCTGAAAAATGGAGCAAATCAGAATGGAACAGTCAAAAGGAGAAAGAGACAGCAAGAAATCTGAGTTTCTGGATCCATTCTGTAAGTTTTTAAAGTTGAAATTCGTATCTTAGTTATGTGTTAGACGAATTTCCTTGATAAACTGTGTTTCTGAACAAGTCAGCATGGTCAACATCCGAATTTGGTTGCCCAACAGACGAACTTCATCTTGGTATACATTGGTACAGTTCTTAGTAGTCCCTCGAAATTCACTGTTGGTCCTTGAAAGTTCAAATTTTTAAAAAATAAAAGTTTAAAAGCTATGTTTGTCCAACATGATGATTATACAAATGAGTATTTCTTAACATACGAATGTTGGAGAACCTTTACAAAGTAAAGAAATTCGAATTTTGGATTCAAAATTCATCTGTTGAAACTTGCTCATAATGTTGAATCTCTGAAAGATGAATGTTCATATGCATAATTCGTCTGTTGATTGTTGCATTGATTGTTACTTGATGCTTGCTTTTCGAAATTTGAACTTTGTTGAATCAAAGTTTATCTATTCATCCTATGCTAATTGAACCAAGCCTCTGTCAGATGAACTTTCAGAAGAAAATTCGTCTGTCAGTAAGCTTTGCTGAACAGTTTAACTTTTAACTGCTCGAAGTTTGAATTTTGACCCCTCAAAATTCGTCTGTCAGGCGGTTACTTACGTTAAAACTGATGGTTTTCCTCTGAACAGACGCAACCCTATTCACTCCTTCTCTAAGTGTGTTCAAATTCTCTCTTCAATGCTCTTAAATTCTGACCGAAAATCTTCATTTCCCACCATTTAAACTCCCTTTTGCATCCTATAAACCCATTCCCAGCTTCATTCTGAAACATTCATCCACGCAAATGGTAAGAGTAAAGAATCTTGAAGCTGGAAAAGGAGAGGCACGACCAAAGAGAACGGTCAAATCCCAATATGCCTCAAAGGAAGGTGAAAAACCGAAGAGAAAAGCCGAATCAAGCAAGGCAACTCCCTCCAAATGACAGAAGTCAACCCCAAAGGCAGAATCAAAGAAAGCTGGACCCTCTTCTTTGAAGAAAGCAGAGCCTTTGGTCCCTGTTCCTGCTGCTGATACAGTTGCTTCCACTTCCTCCTCTAGTACTGAATCTGGAGAATACCAACTCACAACAATGCCATTATGGAGCACTCCTCAGATTCAGGGAGAATACTCAACCAAGTTTGCATGTAAAAAGGTAATCAAGCCTCACTGTGTGAACTTGGAAGATTTCTTAGTCTCTAACAGTTTTGATGCTGGAATATGGATGCTAAGATATAAGAATCTGTTAGAGATACTTGAGAGGTATGATGATGAAGTGGTTAAGACATGGTATGCCTCGTTGAAGTAGAATAGCAAAAAGAAGAAGTGGGAGGTCAATCTGAGATCAAGGACCATCTGGCTCACATATGAGACTCTTAATGAAGTATTGGAAATACCAGGGCAAGATGGCCTTAAGATTGACATCACTACTTCTAGATATATGGATGATGCAGAGACTGTTGATGAAAAAGGTGGCCCCTTTCTGAACTACAAGGAGAGCACAATCCTGAACACTTGGTTTAGAAGAAAGGAGAATAGGCCATCCATAAACTTGCTAAAGCCCACAGACCTCAGTGCTCAAGTGAGGATCCTACACTACATAGTGTCTAGGATCATCTTCAATAAATGAGGTAGCTTCAATCTGATCACAAGGGTAGAGGCACATGTGATGGCAGCAATCATGTGTGGAAAGCTCATCAACATGGGACATATCATACTCCAACGCATGATCAAGGCAAGGGATCAGAGGAAAGATTCCACACTCCCCTATGCAGCAATCATTTCCAGAATTCTACAATATGCTAGAATTTAGCACCTTGAGAAAGGGAAAGGGAAGCCTACTGAGATTTTCAAGGAAGAGGAACTACAAAGAATGGGGATTGAGAGAAATGAAGGAAGATAGATTGGGAAGGGAGCAGAAAAATCTGAAGATCTCTTCTTTGTTGAAGATGCCTTCCTACCACAAGAAGGTACCTCTGAGGCTCCTGCAAGACCTACACCTCAACCTTCTCAACCTGTCCCATCTCCATCTAAGCCTACTCACATTCCATCTACTCCCTCCTCTCATGCCAAGCCAACCAAGATCACTGAGTTGTATGACAATTTGTCTACACTCATACTTAGCATCAGGGATGAGCAAAATGCCAAATTTGCTCATTTGCAAGATCAGATTCATCAGTTGGCTAAGAACATGAAAGTGGTTGCTGATGCATATGAAGATATTCAGAGTGCAATTCCTGCCACATTAGCTCCACCTCAGCCAAGGTTCTCTGAGCCTGCTAAGTCTCCAACTCTTGAGCCTCTAAGTCCCTTTGAGCTAGCCTCTTCAGAGCATGATGATGCTATAGATGATATTGAGGTTGTTGGTACACTGAGCACACGAAGTCTTGGTCCTCCCTTGGACTACGGTATGGAAGAAGAAGGCCCTCAGGATTCAAGCTCTCATGATCCCATTCCAGTAGATGCTCAAGAGTCAATCATGTCCCAGCATGAATCTGAGCAAGTAGAGAGATTAGTGGCAGCTATCTCCACTTCACCATTCATGCCAGCTGCCATAAACGAAGAAAGTAGCATTGTGCCTTTTGTTGATCTGGAAGCCATTGCACACAATGCTCTCTTACAAGCTTAGAAAAGAAGGCTCGAAGAAATGTTTCCTCCTTATGCTCCCTCACCTGTTACATATTATGGTTTCTCGGAGGAAAGAAGGGCATAACTGGTAGTCACAGGGCGAGAAATTTCTGAACTTCTTGAGATTTATGATGATGAAGATGAAGACACAAGTTCTGAAGTTTCTGGGTCCTTGCCAAAGCTCAATCCAAAAATACCATTTGTCCCTGTGCCTCTTCAAGCTATTCCAGTGTCTCAAATCCCTCCTCCTGCAGATTTTGTTTACCCTTCTGATGATGTCAAAAAGGGGGAGAAAAGTGAGCAAACTGGAATTGGAAAGTCTGCTACTAAGCCTTCTAGAAAGACCTACAGCAAGAAGACCAAGTCAAAGAAGAAGTGATTAGAACTTTGGCTTGGGTCCTCTTGTAGTGTTGTGCTATGTTTCTGCTGTTTGTGTTTTGTGTTTATGTATTCTGAACTATTTTGCATTAATTGTTTTCTGTAAAAGCAATGATTGTTGAAATGAAAGAATTCCTTGCTTGCAATGATCTGTTCCTGTTAATCTTTGAATCTCTTTACTTGATCTACTATATATGATATCTTTTGAAATATAATGCAAGTGTTGAGGGGGAGCTTGTTGAAGTAAACCCAAGTACTAATCCAGTTTGTAAGCTGTTTTGTCATCATCAAAAAGGGGGAGAATGTTGAATCAAGTGTTTTGATAATTCCAAACCAACCTTCAAGAGCTTGGAATAAAGATATCAAAGGTGCACAAAAAGTTTCAAGTGAAGAAATTCTAGAGAAATAGGTGCAACAATGGATGTAGGATGTTTAGTAATGTTTTGATTAGAGTAAAAGGCTTTGATTTGGTAAAAAGATGTTTTAAAACTTTGATTCTATGTTAAATCATGGAATATTTGAAAACACCCACTAACAGACGAAGTTTGAAAGGTTTATACTGATCTATCTTCTTGGAAATTCGAACTTTGGCTTTGGAAATTCGAATTTCATACTGAAAATGAACAAGTCTGAAAAGAGGTCTCTCTGACAGACGAATTTTGACTTGAGAAAATTCGAATTTTGATAAGTGTCTTAAGGGAGCATTCAGTAACAGACGAACTTTGGGTTTTGAAAATTCAAATTTCAGACAAAATATAACTTATGAAAACTAAAGAAATTCATCTGAAATTATGTCAAAGTTCATCTGAAACCAAGTTTAGATTGGATTTCAAAATTGCTCACTGACAGACGAACTTTGAACATGAAAATTTGAATTTCAGAAACTGAGCTTGTGAGCCTGTTACAATGATATGGTGACATACGAATGGCAGTATTTGTAAATTCGAATTTTGAAGTAAGTCTGAAAAAGGTCTCTCTGACAGATGAACTTTGCCCTTTGAATTTGAATTTTGAATTAGATGAACTACTGTGCCTTATAAGCCAACTACGGACAGATGAATTTTGGGGTTCCAAAATTCAAATTTTGAAGGCACTGTAGCAAATTGAAAATACTATTCACACTTAACAGAACATCTTCAAACATGAAAATTCGTATATCACAACATAGAAACATTTTCCAAAGATCAAAATTTGAACTTTGCTTCATGACAAACGAACTTAGGATATTCAATGTTGAAGTCTTTAGTCTTCGGGTTCTGTGAAATTTTTTTGTTAACCAACTGAAATTCGAATTTCAGAATGTCAGAAGCATTAAATGCGGTTGGTTACTGGATAGTTTCTCAGAGTAACCGTTAGATAACTTCTCCAATTGATAGATTTTGTCTCTAACATATAGTTGAGACCTAAATCTATAAATATAACATCATTTGAAGTTATGGGTAATGATTTTAATTTTGTATATACTGAAACTCTGCCAAATTATCTACTCAAAGTCTCTTACTCCTTCACTTCAATATTTGTACTTCAACTTTCATATTCACTCTGTTTAAGAGAGTTTAATTATTGTAAACACTCTTATCTTCATCTGGAAGAAATATTTTCTTGTGAGGGGATATCACAAGGGATTGGGGAAGCACTTAGTAAGAGTGCATAGAGTGAGCTCTAGAAACAAAGCATCATCTTTGTACTGAGGCATTTGCAAGAAGCCCACTGAATTCTTGCAAAATAGTGGAAAATCTCAAGTGGTGACTTGGGGACTGGACGTAGGTCAAGTGGAGAGACCGAACCAGGATAAATATTTGAGTTTTCTTCTCTTTACTGCTACTTTTACAGTTTATTCATTTATACTCTGTTTTACCTTCATACTTTGCCTCTTCACTTTCTTGACATGTTGCAGAAAAATTTTAATCTTCCCAATTCACCCCCCTCTTTGGGAGCTAGCTTATCTAACATATTGAAACTAATTGAATGTGCCATTCTAGCCAACTAACCCATGTTGTGTTGCCATTAATTAGCAGGCTTGGAGCCATCTACTTCAATTTTAATACAATTTGCTTTTGGAGGGATACATTTATCTCTACCGACAACTTGTCTTTTCATGATTCTGAGTTGTTGACTATAGAACATATTACCTCCTTAAACAACTAGATGCATATCAATTTGTACACAAGATCTTAGTGCAATTCGATTATGTGCAATGCCAATCTACATATATATATGTTAAGACAATACAAATGATCAATATATATATATCCTGAGAAACTTAGATGAATAAAAACAAGTAAACTAAGACAATGATAGACATATATATATATCAGAGATGCTCGCCACAATACTTTCTTCAAATGGCAGAGTGAAGTACAATATCTTTGTTGACAATAACTCTAAGCAACCCATAATATGTACTATATTCGAATATAGGAATCTTGAATATATGACCATAACATCATCGAGGCGGAATATGCTATATTTTAAATTTAGGAATCTTGAGAATGCCTTTGTCTTCCTCCATGATATTAAAGAAAAACATTCTCATGGAAGATGTTGCTGGTGTGCGATACCAAAAGTAGCATTTTCTCCCTCAACGATTCTTACATATCTTTCTTCACTAATGCTTCACGTAGCTCTCTCTTAAAGAAACATCATTTTATGTATACACACTGTGGATCAATTATTGTAACAACCCTCATTACATTATCCCTAACTTAGTCTCCAGATAACCAAGTGTATTTGGCATTTTGTTCAGTACCAGAAGGGTCAGGATAGAGGAAAAACTCCATGTGGAGGCAAAGGAGCACGACGCCACAACATGCAGCTAGACCGCTGAGGCAAGAGAGCTGTAATCTGGTTAATTTTTTCCAGGTCAAGAGCAATGATGCCATGGCCGGCTTATTGAAGCCGCGGCGAGCGGACAAAATTTTGTTTAAATTAGAATCATTTCAGTAAGCCGAACATGAGAGAGAAAGAGAAAATGAAGGGAGCAGCGAAGAAGCTCAATTAGGGTTCATGATCTTTGACCTTTGGACATGATTTCTTACCCCTCAAAGCTTGCTGAATCATTGGTCAGTGGTTCTTGATCCTTCCTCTCCATTTTTCTTCGGATTTGAGTTAGGTTTTTGGGTTATATATTGGGGTTTTCAGTTTTGGTTGAAATCCACTGATTAAAATGGATGAAATAGGGTTAATGAGGTATAGTTTAAGATGCTTGTGTGTGAGTTTTGGAAGGAGTATGCATGATTTGAGCTTAACCCAAGGTTGAAATTGTTAATGGGAGTATGAAATCAAAGTGAATGGGATTGGTTGGAGTTTGAATAATCTTTAGAAACTCAATGATGCATGAAAGTGGTGTTGGAACCTTAGGTTTGACCTATATAGTCGAATTGTGGTTTTTGTTTAAGTGATATATTATATTAATTGAAGTATTATGATATTGTAAAAGTTGTTTGGTTGATCGAAGGGGGTACGAGTCATGTTGAATAACCCAAGAAGCTTGTGAAATCCACATGTGTGATATTGACAACCTAAGGTAACGAAGTATTTGTATTATGCGATTATATGTTAGTATATATATGTATATACATATGCATGATTTTTTTTATACCACGATATTGATTGTGTATATGTATGATTTTTCTACATATTATGGTATGCATGGCTAGATGAGATAGGATGGTTGTATATGATGTGCATGTATGATGTTATAGCAACCCCATACCTTTGCAAGCTAGTTTGTCCATATGATGATTGGGATGATATATATATATGCATTTCGAGGCATGTTGGCATGGCATTTACATATTCACCATATGATTGCATGGTAAGAGATTGATGTTAAGGTGGTGATGATGATGATATGATATGAGATGATAATATGATAAAGATCCCTGTCACTAAATCTTCTCCATGGGAGAGCTAGGCGACAATAGATAAGATGATATGATGAAACATCTGTGTCACTAAATCATTTCCTATGGCCAGGAGAGCTAGGTGGCAGTGGAACTGAGGATGCACCTTTCCTAAATTACCACCAATTCACGGTGGTCAAGGGGAAGGAGAGCCACAAGTGTAACCTTTGGCCGGGTTGCATTAGAGTAAGGTGAGCTTGGTGATGTCCTAGAATTAGTCTTCACTAACTGTTGGAAGGGAATCTTCTATTGAAATATCTTGTGATGATGACAGCTCGTGGTTCTAGTCATGTATGAGGGAGAACATGTAATATCCTGAAATTTTTCTTAAATATTTAAAGTCTAATATTTTAAAATCTATAAGGAATTTGCAAAAATAGATATACGCTATTTTGCATAAAATAAGGTAAAGAGGTCAATTATCTCGGTCAGAAGAAAAAATAAAAAAATAACCATTTTGCCCCTGGAAAAAAAAAGAAAGAAGAAAGAAAAAGGGAAAGAAAAAAAAGGGGGGGAGGAATTCGAAGGCGGTGGACGTCACGCGGGGAATGAAACAAATTTTATGAATTCGGTGAAAATTACACCTAATGATCCGAAAGTTTTAAAAATTATAAATATGTCCCGAGTCAAGGGTATTTTGTGAATATAAAAATTATAATCAAAATGAAGCTCTCATCGAGTTTAGACCAATGGAATATAGTATGAAAATTATTAAGATCAAAATAATTTTTATTGGGTAAATAGGATTTGGTATTAATGTCTTACCCAATAAAGGTCAGTCTAGACTACAGAATGAGGCAGTATTCATTCAAGAAAAATGTGTGGATTTTATATTTGGACCAATTGGGATAAGTATATTATGATAATTTTATATCCCAATATAATTATAATTAGTATTCCAATAATAGTAAAATATACTGCTAAAGTAGCTTTCTTTGTCCAGACCGGTTCAGGATATATCTAGATAAGTAAATACCTCAAATTTTTGGACCAAAATCCTCCCCATTTCGTGCTCCACAAGCTGCACATGTCAAATTAGCCATAGTTTATTATTTTTCATGAAAAAGCTAGAAAAATCAAGGCATTAGGTGGCAAGTTTTCATTGGTTGGTGATTTTTATATATACTCCCTTCTTCCTCATGTTTTGGCCGATCAATTAGCAAGGAAATGAGGAAGATAAGTCTGCAATTGAAGAAAGGGAAGGCAGCCACGTGAGGGAGAAAGAAAAATAGGAAAAAAATAGGAGGAAAATCCAAGAAAATTTGTAAGTGTTTCTCTTATGACTTACAAGTATTCTAGTGTCTTTTCTTGGTTGTTTAGCTTAAGTTTCCATGAAATATTTTCTTTCCCATCTCTATACAGTTTTGGTCTAAGCTTGTTTGAGTATGGGGAGTTGTTTTAAAGTCATAAAATCATGATTTGGTATGAGATTTTGCAAGAGGAATCAAGTATAGTGTGATTTAAGTAAGTTTTGAGAAAAACCAATTTCTCTTCCTATAAGTCAGATTTTGGTGTTCTTATTATGATGGGAAAGAGTTGGATTTTCATTGTTTTGATGCTAAAAATGGATTCCTTGGGTCCAAATTAGCTAAAAACAAGTATTGTATTCAAGGAAAACCAAGAGATAAAGAATTTGGATTTTTAGGGCTTTAGTGAGACTTTGTAAAGCAACCATTGTTTTGAGTTGATTAAGTTGATATTGAATGATGTTTTAGGACTTGTGGAAGTTCAAGAAAGCTAGTGGAGGTTTTGATTTCAAGTGCAAAACCAAAGAAAAACATAAAAGGTAGCTAAGTTTCATATTCTTACTTTATGTTCTTTCATTGTCTTTCTATGATTAAATTGTGTTGCCATATTGCAATTGTGATTTCTTGGATTGGTCTTAGCTGTAAAATGAGGGGTTTTATTCCTCGGGATGTCCATTTTCTAAGCCGTTATGCTGCCAAATTTTTTATGACCAATGTGGCAATCTATTGTTTAAAGGTGATTGATGTGATTAAATTTGATCAAATGTGAGTTATTTGACATGATTGACATAATTGCATGAAATGTAACTTACTACTGAGATTTTCCCAAATCTCACCCCCAAGCACTAACATGATAGGTTCAAGTGATGGCAAGATCTCCAAGAAGACAAGAGACAGGAGAAGATTAATGATGATTAGATTTATAGCTACCTTGGTTGCTTGTTTTCTTCTAATTATATGTGAAATCATATGTATTTTCATGAAGCTGTGTTTTGTTGCTATAATGTTCCTTTAGAGTTATTGTGATGTTAAGAATATATTTTGGAAGAGTTTGAATCATGTAAGTAGGTTATGTAATTAGTTTTTGAAGTTGGTATGTAAATCTGTCCATGATGCGCACTGATCAGTTATACAGTTACTGTTCATTATAAATTCAGTTTCCTATATGATTGTTATATATTTTTGGAAACTAGACATATATAACTTTACAAAGAGCCAAAGATCACTTGATTTGGATAAGTATACGAATTGTTATGAATTTTTGAAGATGGCTCAGAAAATCTGGAAAAGTAGTTTTGACCAAATGAATACTATACTTCAACGAATTTTATGAATGAACCAGCTAGATTAAGTCCCAGTTATATATTTTTCCCATGTAGGAAATAGTTTTAGCTATTTTTAGAGACTTGAATCATCCTCGTATGATTTTTCTATATTTAGTTATGATTTTTCAAAGTTTAGTTGGAAAAATCAAATTACCAAATAAATAGTATTTTGAAAAATTGAATTTTTCTCAATCAATCTTCTAATGATTCAAGCTTCTACATTAGCTCATTTAGCATTATATATGCTATCATACATGGGAAATAGTGTAAGAAAGTAAGATATGACAGAACATGCATACCATTTATTAGCATTTCATTCACTACTACAAAATAATCTTTTTATATCTATTATTTACGTCTATTAAAAAAATAACAAACATTACTAGATAACCAGTGGCTTTTTTGTAATAAGGGGAGTGGATCACGTATTATAGATGTCTGTTTTATAAAAAACATACATCTAAAATTATGTATCTTGTCTGTTTTTTAAAAATAGACATTGCAAATAATTATTTTTATTATTATGGTTTTAATTTGTAAAATCTATAATGTCTGTTTTTCCCAAAACAAATGTTAAACATTCTCTCATAGTGAAAAATTAGTATAGAGAGGCATTTTTTATTCCTCTCCATATTAATATAATAGTGAAAAATTTAGTGAGATCTATATTCCTTGCTAAAAAGTTATTTTTTATTAAAAAATAATTTCATTAATTAAAAATATTTTTTAAAAAATGTTTAAGTTATAAAATTATTTTTATAAGATAAATTATTTTATTGTAATAAAAATAATTAAATTGATTTTTTAAATAGGTTTCAATTATTTAATTTTTATTTTAATATTAATGTTATGCTTTCAATTTATATTATGCTATTAATGTATAAAATATGTAACGTCTGTTTTTCTCAAAAAAGACAATACCTGACGTCTGTTTTGGAAAAAAGATATGTTAAACAACCCTTTTTTTATTATTTTTTAAAATTTCAATTTTTGGCTCAAAGTCCCCTTTTTCTTCGCGCATACTAAACTCCAGCAACCCCCTCTCATTCGAGTTGCCACTTAGCCTTATCAACATTCCCCATCTCGACCGAATATTCATCGGTCTCACTTGCCAGTCAGTCTTCGCTCAACCTTCCTCAGGCTTCAGTTATCACTCTTCTTCTTCTTAACACATTTATCGTTCTCAGACTTGCTTATTGCTCTTCTCCCTTTTGTTTAGCTTCTCTTGTTTCAGTCTTCACTTCTTCTCCACTCCATTGTGCTCGCTAATCCCTCTTGCCACCGATTGTAACATCATTCTTCAACCCTTCTCGGTGCCGCTTTAAGTTTTAGATTTCGGTGCTCTGCTTCACCTCTCAGAAGAAAAACAGTAAAGGTACAAATTATTTCATGAGATTGGGAATTGGTTTGTAGTATATTTCCATTTGAAGATTTGGTTGCTAAAAAATTTGAACTGAGATGCTGTGCTTTATCCTATGCTTTGCTTCTCCTCACGAGATTAGGCATCTGATATGCATCTTAGTGAAATAGGTTGTGCTTTGCTTTTTCCTGTGCTTTGCTTCATGGCACTCCTTGGATTCTTAGAGACCAATAGAAAACCAGAATCATTCTTAACTACCGACAAAACTATTAACGAAATAAGGTAAATGATTCTAGAATAAGTAGCTTCAAAAATCACAGTAAATAGCCTTTGATACTCTCAGAAATAGTACACTTTATGCAGTTTGTGAGATGAGGTCAATCAAAACCTGATAAAATAAGTGAGTAAGGCCACGAGACAACTTTTGAACCTGTATGGTTTCCATCCACGAATTATTGCTCCGCTTTTGGCAAATTTTAGATAACATGAAGACAATACACAAACTTACATAGATAAGACAAAGTGACAAATCCAATCATAGATAACAATGTTAAAATGAATTTAGATGTTATTGCTTTGGTTACAGATAAAATCATAAGCTAAAAACTACACTCTTACAAACTTCTAATTCAAGGTGACCATATTTTTGTAGTTTTATACTTTTGAATTGAAACAAAGGTTCTAATGCTTTGATATTCAATTATATGAATTATTGTTTGGCTGTGGGTTGATTTATATTTGTTACAAATAGGTTGCTAAGTATGGAGAGGAACAGCAAGTCGTTGGGGTAATCAGGGGGTGTGTGAAAACAGTCACCAGCGAGAGTTCAGATTATTTAAAGGTGGCTTATCTTGGTTTATATTTGTTTCACTCCCTCATGTTCCTGGTTTGCTTCCATCTATTTCTACATAGCACATTGCAGAAAGCATGAAAAGGAAAACTAGAGAAATGTCAAAATCACTACCCTGGTTGTTCCCTTGGTGGTTTAATTTGCATGCGTTTCAGATAAACATCAAAAGCAAACAATACATAGTAATAGCATTTTTTTTCTTTTCCTATTCCACATCAGTTAGTACTTAGCAGAGTAAAATTTAAAAACTAATTGTCCTTGCTTAATTTTGTTTTCCACTTTCTCTCTCCTTCTGTCTCCAGTTTTTATATGCTTTGTTAGTACTAATTACAGGGACATTTTTTATACATGAACTTTGTCAGAAGAATGGAGGATGCCTTTTATAGAAACTTAACTCTGAAATTCATACATGGAGTTCTTATTTCTTAGATGATAAATTAGGCACTATTGGTGAAATTGATTGTAATTAGATGCTCTTCCATGCAATTTATGAAATTTAAGGAGTGAGTCTGTTCATGGCTTGTTAGTAGTGCAACTTACAGATTTTGTATTTGATATTGATGATTTGAAAAGCATTTACTATTCACATATATTAGCATGCAGATGCGGATTTGTTCGATAAGGTTGATATGCAATAGGAAAAATTACCATGATCTTACTAAACCTTCTTGCAATGCAGGTTGGGTTTGTGAATTCCTTGGCTTTTGTGAAATTAGTAGAATTCCTGGTTGTTGGGGTTGGGCAGGTGATGTTTTGCACAAATTGTTATAGCTTGCTGTTGATAATATGGTTTCTTGTTTGATAACTGATATTCTTTTTTTTTCTATGTTTAAGCTCATGGAATGTTTGTTGGTCACAGCAAAGCTACCTTAGCTTTTCTTGTTTTCTCCTTTTTTTTTTTGCCCAACTATTTTCGCTGAGGTTTAGTGGTCAAAATGAAGTGAACTAGCAAGCTACTACTATCTGATTGAGGAGGCTTCCCTTATGCTTAAGGGGTTTTGATTTTTTTTATCACTTAACCCATTTGTCTCCATTGGTTAAATTCTCTTTCACTAACATTGTTCTGTGTATGACTTATGAGATTTGAATATTGGGCCTTTTCTTTTTATGAGACATGAATCTTGGCTTGAAAATTTTTCTGATCTATTGCCTTTGATTTCTTTATTATCCTGGGCATGAATAGCTCTTGATTATTTCACATTTCAATTGAAGTAAGTTGCAAGGTGGATCTGACCTTTGCTTTTGCTGCCATTTGATCCATCTCTTTCCCTAGATGTTTCAATAGATTCCTAGCTTTCCAAATAAGATTGGTTGTAACAATCACCAGCCTTCTCTTTTCTGCTAACTTTGGATCTCCTCTATTAAAATTCTTGAGCCAACTCAAAAAAATGGCACAGAAATCTGGTTGGACTTTATATATGACAAATCTCATTCCTCAATCTCTGAAATCTAGTTTAAAGCAAGGAGAACATAAAGGTATGCTCCTCTCACTCTATATATGACAAATCTCATTCCTCAATCTCTGAAATTCTGATACAAACCCTACGTATGTGTAGTCATATGTGTGTAATCCTGTGTTTAATATTTTATAGTGATATAATTGAGGGGAGGATAGAAATATATTCTCAAAATCTTTAACATCTATATTTGTATATACACCAATAATAGATCTTTAATGTTTTACCTGTTCACAAACCTCGAATAATACAACTCATTCTCTACAAAGTGTGACTCCTTGAAAGTTGAGATAAATTTAAAGAGGATCAGAACAATAAATGGATATGGGACTTGACATTATTCCTGTTAAAAAGAATCGGTCACACTCCATGTTCTTAAGTTAGTCTCACTTTAACCATTAAGGGAACCATTTAGATATGGTGAGCACTTTGTGTGTATTCCACTGAACAAAAACCCAGATGATAACTGAACTGATCCACAGTTAGAAAGTGATTATATTGATTCAAGGTTCATTAATCTCATTTGAATTGAATCTATTATAATTAAACTAATTAATAATATATTTAAATATAAATTTTTACAAAAAATAAAAATAATTTTTAACCTGTTTTGACCAATTTTTATTATTAGTTTTGATGGATTTTTAACTATTTTTATAAAACCATTTCATAAAAATTTAAATTCGTTAGTTTGTCAGTCAAACTATTAACGAGTATTTTTTTTTACTTGTTCTCAAAAACTTATTTATGTTTTTTATTTTTTTGAAAAAAAGAACTACTTGGAGTTTTTTATTTTTTATTTTCTATTTACTTGCTTTCTTTTTTTTTTCTTTTTTTTCAAAATATGTTCTCAACAAAAGTTTGTCAAGCATTTTTTTCTAGCCCTAAAACTATTTTTGGATTAATATTACCAAACATATTTTTCATTTTGTTTTTAATAATAGATCTTTAATATTAAGTATATATGTTATCCTATTTCCATTAAAGTTCCTCCTGGGATTGTGGGATCTGTAAAGTATAAGTTAAATATTTAAAAAAATGATGTTGAAGACTTCATAAACATGCAAGAATTGGATATATCCATTATACAACTTGGTGTCTTGTAAGTTTATTTTCTTTTCCATGCATCTCTTCATTTATGTGCATTTCTAGGTATTTACATTTATATGCATTTATGTTTATTTTATTTCTCTTATAGGTGTCTCTACCGATTTTGTGCCCAGACGAGAAGAAATGATTGATTTGGATTCCTATGTCCATATGATATTCAAAGTAAGATGAATGAAGATGATAGATCGAAATACATTGGAAATACCATTGCAGAAACCTATAAGCCATGTTAGTTGGCACCGGTTCATTATGGGTAAAAACCTTCAAAATAATAGAAAAATTAGTAGTTAATGATATGATATTATCATTAATATATTTTAGTCACCATTGGACTTTGTGTGTGGTATGCCCCAAGCAATCCACTGCCTATTGGTTTGATTCCTTTAGGAAGATGGAGGATGATGAGGATGATCCATGTAAAAAGAAGCACTACTGTAAAAATGATTTTCTATGTCAGTTCTTTTTGAATTTTTACGTCGGTTGTAGAGGCGATGTAGATCTAGCCGACGTAGAAAATGTATTTTTTACGTCGGTTTTGGAACTGACGTAGAAAAATTATTTTTTACGTCGGTTGCATAAATAACCAATGTAAAAATTGCCTTTTTTGTTTAAAAAAAATTAGGCATGAGATTCGAGAGCATTTGTTTTGGACTTCAAAAGCGATTTTAAAACGTTTTTGAAACTTTAAAAAATGCCTTTATTAAAAACATTCTCTAAAATCTAATTATTTAAAAAAAATAAAATCTCCTTATTGTTCGATTTTGAAAATTAAACTAGAATGGCAGAATCACAACGGTAAAGGCAGGTACTATTGCATAGATTGTGAAGGTCCTTATTGTTAAAAGACAACATTAAGTCATTAACTACAATCACGGCATATATATATATATATAAAAGAAAGTGAAAGACACATAATATTAAATAGGATTGCAACTTGGATACTGATCCTATCCATAGCATAGCACACAATCTCTGTATAAAAGTCAGCTTGTAGTTTTCATTTCCCATTCATATTTGGGCACACTCAGAAACCAAAATCTAAATCAGTTTAGAAGAGGCTCATATTATTTACGGATTACACAGCTACTCTATTCAAATGTATGATATGCAAGGTAAGCAATGAAAGATTATACTTGGCTCTCGTCAATATATCAGTAACAGTGATTATAAAATGGAATTAGATATGAGGAATAAAAAGTAAACAGCCAAGAGATATGCAATAAGAAAGCTGTGCTAGTTATGGAATAGAACCAACCAAGAGCAGTTATTTGTATTTTAATCTTTTCATGTAAAACAGTCAAGACAATGTGCTATTTAAATAGATAACCAACTTCAGCACCTTATATTGTGAAACGATTATTCATATTTTAATCTTTTCATGTGAACCAGTCAAGACAGTGTGCTATTTAAATAGATAATCAACTTCAGCACCTTATATTGTCAAATGATATAACTAGGAAAAGGAAAAAGAAGAAGCAATAGCCCAAATTAATGGAGCCAAAAAGCAAACTCTTTTTGGAGCCAAATTTAATAATCTTACCTCTGTCAAGATCATTAGGATCAGCATGTACAACGACTGGCCTCCTAAATATAGAATGAAGTCCACTTAGTGGTATCTACAGGATGTAAAGGGAAAAGGGCAGGTTAAAGTGCTTTCCCAATTAAAGTGAAATATAAAGTTCGTTAACTTAGTATTGATCGGATAGATGGTCAATACACCAGGGGCTAATGGGCATTGCAGGACATAATTAACTTATATAATTGTCTCGATGAATCTAAATACAACTGAAAGTATGAAGAGGAAAAGTTCTCAAAGGCATGTCAAGCAAACCCTGCAATGTTCAACATGAAGTCTCACATTGCTATCACCAGTGATCAGAGCCAGAGCTTTCAGAGTCACCTTTTAAGAGCTCTCCTCAAAATTTTGAATCATTTTATAGCAATTACTATCACTTCTACACCATTAAGAAATCAATGGTTAGACCATATAACAGAGCAGAGTCTTTCTCACCAAGAACACAGTTAAGTCTGGCACAAGTTTAAGAGGGAGGGGAAAAAAAAACAATCAAGCAATTCATTGGTAAGTGCCTTGACCAAAATAAAATCACTAGTAAGTGATAATAGATGCAGAAGCCATATGAAGCTTGGCATAGAAGGTTCCCCGAAAAGTAATTGATATTTTGGAGAACTAAAAATTACCACTTATGGTTGTGGATGATCAGAAATGATGATAAAATGGACATAAATATCATAATTAATACATATATGAACAATGCAAATATTCCATCTTCTACAAAAACTACATGAAACAAAAAAGGGTTATGATAGTGTCAGCATTACCATAAAAAACAAGTAGTTTGTTGATGCATGTACGCACCTTTGTTTTTGGAAAGTGATCAAACAGTTAAATTGTGAAACAAAATATCTACTCGCAATTTTCCAAATGGAAAAGGCATTGCTAGCTCACAACCTTATTTTGGACACTAGATGATAGACAAAACACACAAGCACAACAAACACGATACACAAAAGTCATGACAACCGTATTTTGAGGCTTCTAGCTGGTCACTACGGAATAATAATTGTATGATATTTATATACAAGTCTCTTTCTATATATACATACAAATCTCTTTCTTCAATACATCGGATATAATCAATAATGATTGCATGCTCTTTAACAAATTAAAAGATTTAATCATTAAAAAAAAGGTCAGAGATTTTTATCAGAAAGAGAAAAGGTTAGAGACATGTGTAATAGCAAATAGGGATGTTGCTGACCTCATCTATTAGTGATATGAAATCTTTGATCTTGGGATATTAAAGGCTCAAAGCTTTCCCAGTAACATGTCACTTGTTTTGACAAAACCACCAAACTCACTTAAGAATAAAGAGACATATGAAGTTGGAACAATACTTTAATAATTGAGTTGAAGCAGCAGAACTTGATAGAAGATTAGAAGAAACCAAGAAAGGAATAAATTGTAGATAATAATGATTAAGTAACTAAGATGTTATGCACTCTAAAGATGGGAATCCAAAAGTTGATTCAATAAACAAAAAAACAGAGAATTTGAGGTTTCAACAAAAATAGAAATTGACAATATATAAATAAGCCAAAATCTTACAAGTTATTCAAAAGTGCAACTTCTTATGTATACAATTGATTCAGAACAAAAGTAAATGACATCTATTAGGAGATTCCAAGAGATCATGGTATATCACAACTATAGAATCATATATCACAACTATGGACCAATCAAGTAAATGTCAATTGTCTCACACTTCCAATTAAAAGAAGTCTAAAAATATTCAAGTCAATTATTCACTGAAGCAACATGTACCTCTCTCAATCAATTTATTCAAAAGTTAAGCAGCAACATAAAAGCAATAGACCTCAATAGATAACAGAGGAAAAATCACATCGTGGCATATTTGTCAGTGGAAATACTTTACTTAATAGATGAAATTAAAGAAAAAGCATGCTTCTTCACAACACAAAATAAGGGAGAATAGTAAGAGGCACAAAATACAAATACCCACTGACAGAGTACAAGTATTACCACATCATAATTTTCAGGTCTATGGACTTCATTTTTTTGTGGTCAAGGATCTATATTCTTTGTGGCCAGGGATCTATGGAATTTCAATACCCACTACTGAAAACACATAAAAGACATCGTAACATCATGAATAATAACATTAACATCCAGCACAAAGAGAATATATAATATACTATGTTATCAAAATTTTTCAGAGAAATGCACTCTTGAAACTTGCAAAGGAGAGACACTGAGAAGTCTTTGCCTTTTCAATTTGATTATATGTGGCTAGTTTTGAATTCCCATCCAATTTTCAAGACA
Organism: Adenanthera pavonina; assembly: GCA_026686845.1. Classification (NCBI taxonomy): domain Eukaryota; kingdom Viridiplantae; phylum Streptophyta; class Magnoliopsida; order Fabales; family Fabaceae; genus Adenanthera; species Adenanthera pavonina. The sequence goes on along the minus strand of JAIVEN010000012.1, from coordinate 15,229,892 downwards.
TGATGAAGTTGATCAATGCAAGGAATTGGAGCAATGGAGAGTAAAAATATACAAGAAATAAAGAAAGGAACAAAAAAACAACAATCCTGCCTAAAAAATAACCCGTGAACTTAACTGTAAAGAAGGGCACTTTGTCATGTAAGAACTCATTTTATCAGGATCGATCATATTGATCTATTTCTTTCTTTTGTTTCTCTTAATCTATCTCCCTATTTATCTGTTTCCTTTTCCATTGAATGCAAATTCTTATACCTGAGGCAGCAACAGTTGGCTTGATCTGAAATAAAATTTGAAGTTTGAAATTTAAATTTACAGATAAAAAACAAGTAGAAAAACAGCAAAAGCAGACCCTAGGAAGAAGCCAAACTATTCAAGGCTTATGAATATTTTAGCTTCATCCTCTTATTGCTCTCCTCCTCTTTTATAATCTATGCTTGCTTCATCTGCTTCTCAATGAGGTCCAAGGACACTCGTGCACAATGAAATAGAGATAAGATATAGACTTAAATTCCAAAGGATGAATAAAGTGAGAAAATAAAAAAATGAAAGAATTCAATAAATTCAGACGTTAAGAGGGAGAGAAATCCTCAAACTTGGCTTCCACTATATGACAAATTCCAAGGCAAAATACATAATCATCAAGGACAACTAAAAAGCTTTGACAAATTTCCTTTCCCAACTACAAAACACCGAATACACATATGTGTCCCTGAAGAGATTTCCCACATATGTTAGATATGCTGGCTTCCCAAGAGGGGGGTGAATTAGGAAGATTAAAATTTTCTATAGAACTTTAAGAAAGTGAGGAAAGCAAAGGTGACAGTAAAACAGAGTATAAATGAATAATCAGTGAAAGCAGTAATAAAGAAGGGAAGACACAGATGTTTATCCTAGTTCGGTCTCTCAATCTTGACCTACGTCCAGTCCCCAAGCCACCACTTGAGATTTTCTACTATCTTGCAAGAGTTCAATGGGCTTCATGCAAATGCCACAGTACAACGTTGATTCTCTGTTTTAGAGCTCACACTTTCTCTCTTTGCACTCTAGCTAAGTGCTTCCCCAATCCCTTGTGATATCCCCTCACAAGAAAATCTTTCCTCCAGATGAAGATAAGATTGTTTACAATGAGTAAACTCTCTTAATCAGAGTGTATATGAAAGTTGGAGTACAAATATTAAAGTGTGTGAGAGTAAAAGACTTTTAGTAGATAATTTGGCAGAGTTTCAGTATATATAAAGTTAAAATTGTTACCCACTACTTCAAATGATGTTATATTTATAGATTTAGGTCTTAACTATACGTTAGAGACAAAATCTATCCATTAGAGAAGTTACCTAACGGTTACTCTGAAAAACTATCCGTTCACCAACCGTATTTAATGCTTCCGACACTCAAAGTTCTAATTTTGGTTGGCCAACAGACGAATTTCACAGAGACCGAAAGTTGAAGACTTCAACGTTGAACATTCGAAGTTCGTCTATCATGAAGCAAAATTTGAATTTTGATCTTTGAAAAATGTTTCTATGTTGGAACATACGAATTTTCAAGTTTAAAGTTCTTTTGGAAAGTATGAACAGTTGTTCCATTTTGCTATAGTGCCTTCAAAATTTGAATTTTGATACTCAAAATTAGTCTGTCAGAGGGCAGTTCAATAAGGCACAATAGTTCATCTATTCGAAATTCAAATTTTGAAACTGCAAAGTTCGTCTGTCAGAGAGACCTCTTTTCAGTCTTAATACAAAGTTTGAATTTCTGAAGACTATCATTCATATGTCAGCACATCATTATAACATACTCACAAGCTTTGTTTCTGAAATTTTAATTTTCATGTTCAAATTTCATTTGTCAGTGAGCCATCTTGATGTTCTTACCAAACTTAGTTTTTAGATGAACTTTGACATATTCTCAGACGAATTTTTCATTTTTCATAAGTTGTATTTTGTCTGAAATTTGAATTTTCATATGTCAAAGTTCGTCTGTCAGAAAAAGCTCTTTTCAGACAGGTATCAAAATTCAAATTTCTCAAGTCAAAGTTCGTCTATCAGAGAAGCCTCTTTTTAGACTTGTTCATTTTCAATACAAAATTCGAATTTCCAAAGTCAAAGTTCAAATTTTCACAACAGCATATCAGTATAAGTGTTTCAAACTTCATTTGTTAGGGGGTGTTTTTCAAATATTTCATAGAATCATAGTTTTAAAATATCTTTTTGCTTAATCAAAGTCTTTTACTCAATTTAAATAAGGTTGTAGATTCTATATCTATTCTTGTGCTGGTTTTTCTTGAATTTCTCCACTTGAGATCATTTGTGCATCTTTGATATCTTCTCTCCAGGCTTCTAGAAAGTTGGTTTGGAATCATCAAAACACTTAATTCAACAACATAAACAAAATTCCATCCTGATTATTCTTATTCTCCTGTCAGACTTTACCTTGTAGAATCAAAACTACCAGAGTATAAAGCTAATTATTTATCACAATAAAGCTAATCCCAATATTGATGTTCAGCAGCGAAGTACATGTAACATTTTCTTTGAAATCTTATTGAATTTTGAAGAGTTAGGGAGTGCAAAAGGGGATGTACCTCACGAATCATGGCGAGATGCTTGGTTTCTTCCTCAACTCGACCCAACTGCACCTAAACGCTCTCTCACACCTCCATCTTCTTCCTTTCAATCTCTGCCACTTTGGCTTTGAAACTTAAGAGAGCCGGCGTCGACATCTCCTCATCTTCCTTCAACAAATGGCCGAAATAGCTAGGGATCGAAGAGGTTGATGGCGGAAGCTGAAGGAAGACAAAGGCTAAGCGAACTCAGGGGCAAACGACTGAGGTTGATGGCTGAAATAGAGAAGGAAGGTAGGGATTTTGTCCGAGAAAATTACTGAGCCATGAAATTTAATCTGAGACAAGAAGGAAAGATACTTCAAGCAAGAAATAATACCCTTTTTTAATTATTAACTTTGGTTATATCACAAACTTATGCGAAAATGACTTTAAAATTTTGAAAAAAATTCTAAAATCATTTTATTTTCCACTTTTACATCCATTAAGATAGTAACCAATGAAAAATTTATATGTCTACATTGGTTTTCAAATATAAAAGACGCAAAAAAAGCAACATCAATGACTTTATTTACCAAAATGCCACCGGTCAAATTCTTATGTCAGTTTCTCGTACAACCGATGTAAAAAATGGGATGTAAAATAGCAATTTTCCACTAGTGAAGAAAGTAAAAAAGAGGGCACCCAAAGATTTCCGCAATGTAATTGAATTGTGAGTAAAATATTGGTTTGTAATAACATGTGATGTTGTTATTCTGTAATTTGATTTCTTCCATGTATTTGATGATAGATCCTTGAAGACATACCATTATAGGGTGGGAAACACACAATGCAACATAAAAAAATAGAATGGAAATACCTAAAGGTAAATAGATTTAACTTAAGTTTTAAGGATGTTAGTCTAACTATTTTGATTTTGATCTTTTTATTTTTAGTTGATTCGTAGCATCACATCCAACTAGGGAACACAGAGTGTGGCTATTATGCAATGAAAAAAATGTATGAGATAATTACTAGTAATGTTGTTGACTCATTGGATGAGGTAATTATATAACTTCTAACTTAGTTTTGTTTTTCCTTATGACTTCTTATTTCATATGTGATCTTTTAGCTCATTGGATGTCGTTTTCTAACTTAATTCCTAACTTGTAGCACTTCAAGAGAAATGATCCCTATCATCAAGAAGAAGTTGACCACATTCGGGACATGTGGTCAAAATTTCTTTTTGAAAGCTTTTGAATTTCTTCTTGTTACATGGTAATAAATAGGTTGGGTTGGTAGTTTGGAACAACATGTAGTGTTTAAGTTGAATTGGTAGCTTGGAACATATTATTTTGTATAAAACTAATATGCTATGACCACTACTATACAAAACCCCAATTTACATCGGTTATTTTAGCCTTTCTAAATCGGTTTTTAAAGTGATGTAGAAGCTGGTGATGTAAAAAATTAAATATTTACATCGGTTAAAAAACCGATGTAGAAAAGTTGCATTCACATCGGTTTATTACAAAAAAACCGATGTAGAAAAGTTGCATTTACATTGGTTTTTTATAAAAAAACCGATATAGAAAATTTGCTTTTATATCTGTTCATACAGAAAAACCAATGCAAAAAAAATTAGCAAATCACATCAGTTTTTAATTAAAAACTGATGTAACTTTGAATTTTTTTTTTACATCAAACTAAATACAATCTATATCCAAACTTGTATTTACAACCAAATTTTTGAAAGAGCTAAACAAATTTGGCAGTCAAAGTAGAAACAATTTTACAGTACATTAGTTTTATACATCAACTAATATATATTCCAAAAGTTAAGTAACCAATCCAAGTTTGACTAAACTATATATTTAGAAATATAGTCAAATGAATTGTAAAAAAAACTATGACCACATGTTCCAAATTTTGTCAGTTTCTGGCTCAGTATAGGGGCGTTCATCTGTATCCAAGTGCTGCAAGTTTAAAACAAATATCAACACCCATATACAGTATGAATTCATGATGTAAAAATAAATGATAACTGTTTAAAACCAATATCACCACCACATGTACCTGTTCTAATGAGTCAACAATATTAAGAGTAATTATCTCAAACATTTCTTTCATGACATAATAACCACACTCTGTGTTCCCAGGTTGTTGGCGATATTACAAAACAAACAAGAATAATCAAAACCAAAATAATTGGACTAAGACATCCTTTAAGTTTGGGTTTAAACTAGTTACCTTTGGGTAAATCCATTTTGTATTCTTATGACGATATGTGTGTTTCCCACCCCTATATTGATATGTCTTCAAAGATCTGTCATCATATACATGGAAAACTCATATTATAGACTAATGAAACCACATGTTATGACAATTCAAAGTTTTTCGCAAATATACTTACAAATCAATTACTTGACGAAACTCTTTAGGTGCTTTTTTTATCCTTTTTCCAAAGGGAGTCAAATTGATAGACAGTGGTTTGCTCAGTGCATACCACACACAATGTCCAATGATATACATGGGATTGCTGCACAACCTATTATATACATGTGATCGCTCAAAAAACTCTACTCCAACGTGATGGATCATGTCATCCAATCGATCGTTCAAATTCACATCAACTTCCTTCCTTTCGAACACAGTTGGCATTTCTATTTCACCATGCCATATCCATTGTGTATAGTTTTTATTGAACCCATTACAAAATAGATGGTCTCTCATTTCTGCAATACCCAGTCACCTCCCATTCAAACATTGCATACATGGAAAATAAAACCTCCTGTTATTATCAAGAACATTTCTTTGAGCAAATTCTAGAAATTGCTCAACTCCATTCTCATATTCGTCATTTGTTCGTCTAGCATTTATCCAATTACAATCCATGTTACCTAAAGGAAATTGGAGTGCATAAGTTATCTTTAATTATAAAGAGCTGTATTATAATTTCCCTATTAAAGGAAAGTCAAGCTCCAAAATTTAATCAATGAAAATAGATCACTTGCATGGTTCCATAATTTCCATAAAATACGTCAGTATCCTATGAGTTATGTAAAAATTTCAGTGAAGTCTCCCCTGAATATTGAGCCTCCTAAAATTTTATAATAGTCAATATTAAAACACCAAATACAAAAAATAATCAATAAATAATATGGTAATGTAAAGCTATCATCAATCCATAAGGAAAGAAACTTTAGTGGTCAAATTTTCTATTTTTCAATAGCGAGCTTATTTGTAGAATTTGAACTAGGATATCCAAATTTCACTATGACCCAACTATTTTCAATAGTCACATACTAGGCACCCCCCATACAAAATATGGAAAACAATTCATAATATATAATAAAATTCATAATAAATTATACTATTTATAATTTATAATTGATGAAAATATGTATATATTTTTGTACTTCATAAAACAAATCACATAAGTAAATTTAGAGAAAGACAAATTAATATAACAAATGCATTGTTTGGAAAACAAGTTTTTTTCTAAATAAACCAAAATGTTTTGACAAATTGTATTATCAAAATTTTTTATCAACACCAAATAAAAAAAATTACAAAAGACAAATAATATGCAAAACCTTCAGAGAAGACTGTTGAGGTCCAGTTTTGTTGAGACTAGAATTTGTGTCATAGCATAAAGTTTACAATCCCAAAAAAGCTGAATATAACTTTGTCAATCAAGCTACATCTATTTATAAGGATATAATCTGACAACACCCATCTGTATGTATATCAAGAGACACAACCCATAAACACCTTGGCAACTAATCCAACCCAAATCTCTTTATAAATTACCGCACTAGTGCTGCATGTTTCCAACTTACATCTTTTATTGCAATATATATGTCAAGTACTAATTCAAAAACGTCTATAAAGAATACTTTATTATATCAAAATTCAGCAAGCTACCATTTGAGTAAGAAAGAAATTACTGTTAGTTTCTAGCAACCAAATATATGAAAAAGGAGTATTTAATCCAAACATCATATTAAGTGTGACTCAAGTAGTTCCTGTAAAGCCAACATTATCATTAATAGTTGGAATCCACAAGATATTTTGTGGTTCTCATCTAGTCTTCACTTACAAGTTACAACTAAGTCAAGCTTTTCTCATAAGAATTTCAATATCTAATCCAAAGACATTAGTGTCTAATCCAGGCAAAATGCAAATTGTAATGATACATGTTGTGGTAAGAGTAGAATCACGTGGGTCACAAAGAAACAAAGACTTTACTGTTTATAGGATTATATGAGTCATCTAAATATTTTTGGCACAAAAGACCCCCTATAATGGTAACTCAATCATAAAATGGTAATTCAATGGAGGACCTACAATAGCATGAGAAAGTCAAAATACATCTACATACCAGGATCACAAAATGGCGGTGGTAAGAGACCATATACTTCTTTAAACCATATGTTAAGAAATAGATAGAGATTTAGCAATTATGCAACCCACACTAAGTAGTAAAATTTTCTAAAACAAAAGTTAGAAAAGTTGTATTACTCTGAAATTAATAGGTGAATGTCCCTGGATAATTCAATCATTTTTGGTTTATCCAAAGAGAGAAGAAACTCCCTTGCATATGAAATTTTTGACCATCTGCAATACTAAATCAACAGATAAGTTTCCATAAGGACAATATAGAATATATAGTTGGATTGCTTGGTTGTTATTTACAATCAACAACTTCAGGTAACTTGTCATTGTGAGACTTATATGTTAATATAGTGAATCTAGAGCAACCAAGGGCTTTGCCAATTAATTTAGATAGACACAAAAGATATCAACACCATTGAATTGATTTTTATGATAAACTAAAATAAACATCTTCTTTTATCTATCCAATCTCTAAGCAACCAAAATGATACTTATTGAAGAAAGACATTTTTTGATACAGAAAAAGGTTGAAAGGTTCTAAAAAAATATTTTACTGGTTAGGATTTGTGGAGAACAAATATATATATCCTATCCAAAAATAAAGTTTCATTGAATCTTTGTGTGAGAAAATATGTACATAGATCACCCCCTTTTAATTTATTCAAATCTTTAAAAAAATAGTCAGAATTTGGGTAAATCTCAAACTAGAATTTATAGAAGAAAAAACAAACCACGCACTTGTCATGAAGAATGTGTTTCAGTGAAGGGAATGGATGGATGTGTTTCAGTCTCTAGGCTTAAAGACAAAGACAAAGGGATGATAGTATGCAATTTTCACTGAGAGAGAGAGCCATGATGAAAACAGAGGCGTCATTGTAGAACACGTATGGCGTAATGGCGCAGCACAATGAAGACAGAGGGAGGAAGAAACTGATGATCGATGACTATGGTTATGGGTGTTGGAGTGGAGGGAGAAAAAAAAGAAGAAACTTGCAGAGAAAGAGAGGGACGATGGAGCTTTTAGAGAGAGACGGACAATGGAGGATGTATGGGAGAGAGGAAGAAAAATGCAAGCTTTTTGAGTGAGCAGGAGTAAATTCTTGGATTGGAGTGGAAGAAAAGAGCCCGTGCTTTGAGCTTTGCAGAGGGAGTAAATTTTTTTTGTTTTATAATTAAGTTACATCGGTTTTTAGTGTAAAACCAATATAAAAATAAGTTACATCAGTTTTTTGTATAAAACCGATATAACTACATAATTCAATCAAATAAATATCATATATTTATATTATATTATATAATTTTATTTACATATTTTTATTTAGTTGTATTAATTATAGAATTTAGTTATATTAATAATATATTTGTATATTACTTACATATTTTATTTAATTATATTAATTAAGGAATTAATATATTGTATCATAAAAATGTAATTGTAGTCAGATAACCTCTGCTGGGAGGTAGGAATTCAAGTTTACATCGGTTTTTATAAAAAACCTGATTTAAATACATTAAAAATATATTAAATTATATATATTTGCAAATAATATAATATAATTCAATAAAATAAATATCATATATTTATATTATATAATTTTATTTACGTATTTTTATTTAGTTGTATTAATTATAGAATTTAGTTATATTAATAATATATTTATATATTGCTTACATATTTTATTTAATTATATTAATTAAAAAATTAATATATTGTAACATAAAAATGTAATTGTAGTCAGATAGCCTTTGCATGGGAGGTGGGAATTCAAGTTTACATCGGTTTTTTTAAAAAATTGATATAAATACATTAAAAATATATTAAATTATACATATTTGCAAATAATACAATATAAAAATCTAATTATAATCATATAGTTATATAATGCTATATTTCTATCCACATGCAAGATATATTGTAATTAATTAATTTATATAATTATATGTTTATTTAGTTTCATTAGTATGAGTTTTAACATGATAAAAAAATTACATTGGTCATTTTAAAAAACTGATGTAGAAAGATATAAATTGAAAAATTTATTAACAAAATTGCCACCAATCATCATTTTATAACGGTTTTTTTTTTACCGATGTAAATAACCGATATATAATGCAACTTTTGTAGTAGTGGACATTCTTACTGCTATTTTGGTTATCAAAATTGCATTGGCTGTTTTATTTTGGCTGTAAATATCGGTCTAGAAATATAAAATGTATGCCATTATATAAAAAAGTGTCATATTTGATGTCTATTTTCTGGAAAAGAAACATTAAAGGCTTTCTCTTTGATGTCTATTTTGCAAAAAAATAGACATCATATTTTATGCTTATGATGTCTATTTTCTAGGAAAGAGATGTTAAAGGGGTTCCGTTTGATGTATGTTTTTTGGAAAACAGATGTCAAAAGGAACCTTTTGATGACTGTTCCAAAACAGACATAAATAGATGAACTTTCAATGTTTCTAGTTTCAACGTCCTATTTAAAATAGATGTAAAAAGCCTAAAATAACAGACGTCAAAGGGGTTTATTTATAGTAGTGATTGCATCATGTGTACAATTTTATGGATTATTATGTATATATGTCATGTGTGGTTGTTCCCAGTTACTGAAACATTGTCTCACACCCCCTTTCCCATGAACTAACATTTCAGGTGAAGGTTCTGGCACTAGTTCGGAGAAGATAAGGGTGTAATGTACTAGACATGGGAATATCAATTCTATATAGTGTATGTGTGTATGGTTTATGTACTTTGTGCCAAGTAGGATAGCAAGTTTGTAATGGACAAGAGAATCTTAATGTGTGTATTGATGAATGATATCGATGTGGAATTGTATCATTTGTTATGAGCATGATGTGATCAGTATGCTGTATTGTGATGCATGTATGGTTCGAGGTGTTAAGGAATTGGTTTGGTATTGTATATGAACACAAAGGTAGAATTGGGCTTTGTTGGTATGTTTTAGGGCATATAGCCCATTATGCTAATTTGGGGTTCAAGGAGGTCAAATCTCATAGGTGTGGTTCCTTTGAGATGAAACCTCTTTCGATAAGTTGGTTGAGGCATTTAGGACCTATGTGAATGGTTCATAATGGTCAAATTGCCTTTGATGGCAATTGGAAGAGGTTTGTGGTGAGTTTTGGTCAAAAAGTGGGCAAAACGGTATCAGGTTCCCAAAATCTCCATACGAAGATTGATTGAGGTGAAGTTGGTATCCATGGTTAGATTGGGACAATATTGATTTGTAGGAGTTGGAATCAGGTCAATTGGATGTCTGAGCATAAAGTTATGTATGTCGAAAGTTTACCCCAGAAGTTGAAAAATGCTGATATGGTATCAGAAATGGGGGGACCATAGCGCCAAGGCCAAGCCACGGTGCCAGACACTCTGTTTTGGTAAACTTGAAACTTGAGAGCACTAGTGTCGCGATGGTACTGTAGCAACTGCAACTCTACACCTTGTTTCGGTTGTTCTGTTGTTCTTGAGGTGTTTTTGAAGTGTTTCTCATTGCTCTGATGTTTCGGAAGGTTGTTTTTGGGATATTTGGGCTGTGTTTAGTTGGTTTTTGAAGTATATGGTCAAGTTAGGAGATGTATTGGAGTAAGGTGTTACAATCATCATCACTGCTTATGCATTAGACTAACTACTATATATTACACTGATATTCAAGGTCTTTTTTGGCAGATTATAATAAGGAAAAAAATGATCACCATGGGGATATGGGAAAAGTGATCAGATAAGAAAAAAGCTTCATTCTTCAAGAATGAATATTATATATTAAGTTGAACGAAATAATTGAATGGTTATAAAGATACCTCTATCACATGATTCACAACTATTTAACATTCAAATACATGAATACACCACATTTTAGTAGCTAAAAAATATTTTCATCTTTCTTATGCATATTGATAATTATATGATTAGCCACTATAGCTAGTTAAAATTAGGAAAATGCGATGGACTAAGAGGTGAAGCATGAAATCCAATTAAAACAAGAAAAATGAATGCAATTAATTATCTAAGTTAAAGATAAGTTTAATTAGATGATTGTGATTGAAGTCATAGTTTAATGGGCTTAATTTTAGTGATTGATGATTATTGACTGTCATTATACATACCTGTGAACAAAGTCAATATGGGAATTTAAATTAATCTCTTCATATATAGGACAACCCCGATCTCTTAGACTTGTCTTCGTTGACTTGCTCCATTACTCTACTTGCTTTATTTATTTAAGTTAAATCGAATATGAAATCATCTTTCTGGGTAATTGTACTGAATGAAATTAATTAAATTATCACTGGACATATAATTTGGACTATTCTGATCTGACTTGGTATGAATTTAGGCTTGGCTAGGTGAATACAGGTTCAAGCAAGTTCGATGAAAAAAATTCCACTTAAAAATTTAAAATTGTTTTTCAATTCAATATTTTGGACCACTAAAATAAGCAATATGATTTCATTGAAAAAAATTCAATATACTGTAAAAATTTAGATAAAATTGTTCTAAAAGCAGTCAATAAAGAGAACCAACAAATAGTATATTGTTAAAATATTTAATATATATATGTTAGATGAGCTAGCTTCCCAAGAGGGGGGCAAATTGGGAAGATTGAAAATTTTCTGCAAAATGTTAAGAAAGTGAAGAAGGCAAAGTATAGATGGTAGAATAGAGTATAAATGAATAAACTATAAAAGTTACAGTAAAGAGAAGAAAACTCAGATATTTATCCTGGTTCGGTCTCTCTACTTGACCTACGTTTAGTCCTCAAGTCACCACTTGAGATTTTCCACTATTCTGCAAGAATTCCGTGAGCTTCTTGCAAATGCCTCACTACAAGATAATGCTATGTTTCTAGAGCTCACTCTTTCACTCAAAGCACTCTTACTAAGTGCTTCCCCAATCCCTTGTGATGTCCCCTCACAAGAAAATCTTTCTTCCAGATGAAGATAAGATTGTTTAAAAAGAATAAACTCTCTTAGATAGAGTGAATATGACAGTTGAGGTACAAATATTGAAGTAAGAGAGTAAGAGACTTTGAGTAGATGATTTGGCAGAGTTTCAGTATATACAATGTTAGAATCGTTACCCACAACTTCAAATGTTGTTATATTTATAGATTTAGGTCTCAACTATACGTTAGAGACAAAATCTATCTGTTGGAGAAGTTATCCAACGGTTACTCTGAAAAACTATTCGTTAACTAACCGCATTTAATGCTTCTGACATACTGAAATTCAAATTTCGGTTGGTCAACAGACTAATTTCGCAGGAATGGAAGGTTAAGGACTTCAACGTTGAATGCCCGAAGTTCGTCTATCATGAAGTGAAGTTCGAATTTTGATATTTGGAAAATGTTTCTATGTTGTGACATACAAATTTTCAAGTAGACAGTTTTTCTGTTAAGTGTGAATAGTATTTTCAATTTGCTATAGTGCCTTCGAAATTCGAATTTTAGAACCCCAACATTTGTCTGTCCGTAGCTAATTTATAAGGCACAGTAGTTCATCTAATTCGAAATTCGAATTTTCAAAAGGCAAAGTTCATCTGTCAGAGAGACCTCTTTTCAGACTTACTTCAAAATTCGAATTTACAAATACTGTCATTCGTATGTCAACATATCAATATATCAGACTCACAAGCTTTGTTTCTGAAATTTGAATTTTCATGTTCAAAGTTCATCTGTCAGTGAGCAATTTTGAAACTCAATATAATCTTGATTTCAGATGAACTTTGACTTAATTTCAGACGAATTTCTTTAGTTTTCATAATTTACATTTTGTCTGAAATTCAAATTTTCAAAACCCAAAGTTCGTCTATTACTGAAAGCTCCTTTCAAACACTTATCAAAATTTTAATTTTCTCAAGTCAAAATTCGTCTGTTAGAGAAACCTCTCTTCAGACTTATTCAGTTTCAATACGAAATTCGAATTTCTAAAGCCCAAGTTTGAATTTCCAAGATGACAGATCAGTATTGACCTTTCAAACTTTGTCTGTTGGTGGGTGTTTTTCAAATATTCCATGATTTAACATAGAATCAAGGTTTTAAAATATATTTTCACCAAATCAAATTCTTTTACTCAAATAAAACACTACTAAACATCATACATCTATCTTTGCACAGATTTATCCAGAATTTCTTCACTTGAAACCTTTTGGGCACCTTTGATATCTTTATTCTAAGCTCTTGAAGGTTGGTTTGGAATCATCAAAACTCTTGATTCAACATTCTCCCCCTTTTTGATGATGACAAAACAACTTACAAACTAGATTAGTACTTGGGTTTGCTTTAACAAGCTCCCCCTCAACATATGCATTATATTTCAAAAGATATCATATATAGTAGATCATGTGAAGAGATTCAAAGAGTAATAAGAACAGATCATTGTAACCAAGGAATTCTTTCATTTTATCAAATGTTGCTTTACAGGAACCAATTTATGCAAAGTACTTCGAAATACACAAATCAAACAAAAAACACAAACAACACAACAAACATCTGAAACTTAATACAGCACTACAAGAGGACCCAAGCCTTAGTTCTGATCACTTCTTCTTTGATTTGATCTTCTTGCTGTAAGTCTTTCTAGATGGCTTAACAACAGACTTGCCAATTTTCTTACTCTTCTCCCCCTTTTTGGCATCATCAGGAAGGTGAACGAAATCAGCTGGAAGAGGGATCTGAGAAACTAGAATAGCTTTGAGGGGCATAGGAGCAAAAGGCAGATCTGGATTAATTGATGGAGGAGGCTTAGAAGGCTCAGGGCTTGGATCCTCATCTTCAGAGACCTCAAGTAGCTCTTGCATCTCTTGTCTGGAAAGTACCAATTTAGCCCTTTGTTCTTCTGAAAGACCATATGCAGTGAGAGATGATGGAGCAGGGTTGTTAGAACGAAACATTTCTTCAAGCCTTCTTCTCTGAGCTTGCAAGAGAGCATTGTGAACAATAGCTTCCAAATCAACAAAAGGCACAATGCTCCTTTCTTCATTTCTGGCAACCACCATGATTGATGAAGTAGTGATGGCTGCCACTAACCTTTCTACTTGCTCAGATTCTTAAGTGGAAAGAATTGAATCCAGAGCATCTGTTGGAATGGGCTCATCCTCCATGCCATAGTCCAAGGGTGGACCGGGACTTGGTGTGCTCATTGTACCAGCAACCTCAGTATCTTTTACAGCATCATCATGCTCAGAAGAGGCTAGTTTAAAGGGGCTTGGAGGCTCAGGAGTTGGAGACAGAGCAGGCTCAGAGAATCCTGGCTGAGGTAGAGCTGATGTGGTAGGAATTGTACTCCGAATATCTTTATAGGCATCAGCAACCAATTTCATGTTCTTAGCCAACTAGTGAATCTAATCTTGTAGATGAGCAAATTTGGCAGTTTGCTCATCCTTGATACTAAGTATGAGTGTAGACAAGTTGTCATACAACTCAGTGATCTTGGATAGCTTAGCATGAGAGGAGGGAGTAGATGGAATGTGAATAGGCTTGGATGGAGATGGGACATGCAAAGAAGGCTGAGGTGTAGGTCTTGTAGGAGCCTCAGAGGTACCTTCTTGCTGTAGGGAGACATCTTCAACAAAGAAGAGATCTTCAGATTTTCCTGCTCCCTTCCCAATCCATCTTCCTTTATTTCCCTCAATCCCCAATTTTTGAAGTTCCTCCTCCTTGAAAATCTCAGTGGGCTTCCCTTTCCCTTTCTCAAGGTGCTGAATTCTAGTATATTGTAGAATTCTGGAAATGATTGCTGCATAGGGAAGTGTGGAGTCTTTCCTCTGATCCCTTGCCTTGATCATGCACTGGAGTATGATATGTCCCATGTTGATGAGCTTTCCACGCATGGTTGCTGCCATTATATGTGCCTCTGCCCTTGTGATTTGATTGAAGCTACCTCCTTTGTTGAAGATTATCCTAGACACTATGTAGTGTAGGATCCTCACTTGAGCACTGAGGTCTGTGAGCTTTAGCAAGTTTATGGTTGGCCTATTCTCCTTTCTTCTGAACAATGTGTTCAGGATTGTGCTCTCCTTGTAGTTTAGAAAGGGGCCACCTTCTTCATCAGCAGTCTCTGCCTCATCCATATATCCAGAGGCAGTGATGTCAATCTTGAGGCTATCTTGCCCTGGTATCTCCAATACTTCATTAAAAGTCTCATCTGTGAGCCAGATGGTCCTTGATCTCAGATTGACCTCCTACTTCTTCTTCTTGCTGTTGTACTTCAGGGAGGCATACCATGTTTTTACCACTTCATCATCATACCACTCCAGTATCTCTAACAGATTCTTATATCTCAACATCCATATTCCAGCATCAAAACTGTTAGAGACGAAGAAATCTTCCAAGTTCACACAATGAGGCTTGATTACCTTTTTATTGGCAAACTTGGTCGAGTATTCCTCCTAAATCTGAGCAGTGCTCCATAATGGCAATGTAGCGAGTTGGTATTCTCCAGATTCAGTACTGGAGAAGGAAGTGGAAACAACTATATCAGCAGCAGGAACAGGGACCGAAGACTCTGCTTTCTTCAAAGAAGAGGGTCTAGCTTTCTTTGATTCTGCCTTTGGGGTTGTCTTCTGTCATTTGGAGGGAGTTGCCTTGCTTGATTCGGCTTTTCTCATCGATTTTTCACCCTCCCTTGAGGCGTATTAGGATTTGACAGATCTCTTTGGTCGTGCCTCTCCTTTTCCAGCTTCAGGATTCTTTACTCTTGCCATTTTCGTGGATGAATGTTTCAGAATCAGGCTGGGAAATGGTTTATATGATGCGAAAGGGAGTTTAAACGGTGGGAAATGAAGATTTTCGGTCAAAATTTAAGAGCATTGAAGACAGAATTTGAACAGATTCAGAGAAAGAGTGAGTAGGGTTGCGTCTGTTCTGTGGAAAACCATCGATTTTAACGTAAGTAACCGCTTGACAAACAAATTTTGAGGGGTCAAAATTCAAACTTCGAGCAGTTAAAAGTTAAACCATTCAGCAAAGCTTACTGACAGACGAATTTTCTTCTGAAAGTTCGTCTGACAATTGCTTGGTTCAATCAACACAAGATAAACAGATGAACTTTGTTTCAACAAAGTTCGAATTTTGAAGAGTTAATATCAAGCAGCAATCAAATCAACAAACAACAGATGAATTATGCATATGAACATTCATTTTTCAAAGATTCAACATTATGAGCAAGTTTCAACAGACGAATTTTGAATTAGAAATTCGAATTTCCTTACTTTGTAAAGGTTTTCCAACATTCGTATTTTAAGAAATAATCATTTGTATAATCATCATGTTGGACAAACATAACTTTGAAACTCTTTTTCTTGAAAATTCGAACTTTCAAGGTCCAACAGACAAATTTCGAGGGACTACCAAGAACTATTCCAATGTATAACAAGCTTACGTTCATTTGTTGGGCATCTAAATTTGAATGTTGACCATGCTGACTTGTTCAGAAACACAGTTTATCAAGGAAATTCGCCTAACACACAACTAAGATAAGAATTTAAACTTTAAAAACTTAATGAATGGATCAGAAACTCAGAATTTTTGCCATTTTTCTTCACCTTTTGATTGTTCCATTCTGGTGTGCTCCATTTTTCAGATTTATTGCCCTTGAATCTCATGAGGAGCACCTGCAACTTAAATTAAATTCACTCCGATGCTAAAGTTATAATTAATTTAATGTTGGAAAACTTAAAAATAGAATTGCACAAGGATTTACTTACAGTTCATTTGGATTTACCATACCCAATTCTCTCCTGATTTTGCAATGTCTATCTTCTGAAAGATACTTTTTTAGGATGTCAGCAACTTGATCTTCTGTTAGGATGTATTCCAATCTGATTTCTACCTTCAGAACATGATCCCTTATGAAGTGGTGCCTAACTTCAATATGTTTTGTCCTTGAATGCATGATAGGATTCTTTGTCATATTAATGGCACTTTGGTTGTCACACATGATTGGTATTTCCTTCATCTCAACCTCAAGATCTTCAAGCTGTTGTTTCATCCAGATGATTTGGGCACAACAGCTTCCAGCTGTAACATACTCAGCCTCTGCTATGGATAAGGCCACACTGTTTTGCTTCTTGCTAAACCATGAAACCAAGGATCCTCCCAGAAACTGACACGTTCTACTTCTGCTTTTCATTTTAGTTTTGGATCCTGCAAAGTCAGCATTAGTGTACCCTTTGAGATCTTCTCCATTGCCCTTTGGATACCAAATACCCATTTGTGATGTTCCAATAAGATATCTGAAGATACGCTTCACAACAGTTGCGTGGGTTTCCTTGGGACATGATTGGAACCTTGTACACATACAGACACTAAACATGATGTCAAGTCTGCTGGCAGTTAGGTACAGCAAAGATCCAATCATTCTTCTATACTGAGTTATGTCAAACATTTTTCCTTCTTCATCCATATCTAGTTTGGTTGTAGTAGCCATAGGTGTTCCCATTGGCTTGGCATTCTCCATTCCAAACTTCTTTAGCAGTTCTTTCAGATACTTGGATTGATTGAGAAAGATACCATCATCACACTGCCTAATTTGTAGTACAAGGAAGAAGTTGAGTTCACCCATCATGGACATTTCGAATTCTCCCTACATTAGCTTAGAAAAATTCTTACAAAGAGATTCATTAGTAGCACCAAATATAATAACATTAACATATATTTGAACAATAAGTAAATCCTTATTTTCTTTCTTAGTGAATAAAGTTGTATTTACTTTTCCTCTGTTGAACCCCTTTTCAGTTAGAAAATTACTTAATCTTTCATAACATGCTCTAGGGGCTTGCTTTAAACCGTAAAGAGCTTTTTTCAGTTTATAAACATGGTTTGGTTTTGCAGAGTCCTCAAAACTTGGAGGTTGATCTACATAAACCTCTTCCATGATATATCCATTTAGAAAAACACTCTTCACATCCATTTGATATAACAAAATATTTTTCATGCATGCATATGCTAACAGAATTATAATTGCTTCTAATCTAGCTACATGAGCAAAGGTTTCCTCAAAATCAATACCTTCTTCTTGATTATATCCTTTAGCAACCAGTCTAGATTTATTTCTGATTATTGATCCTGATTCATTAAGTTTATTTCTAAAAACCCATTTGGTGCCAATCACAGGATGATTTTTGGGTTTGGGCACTAAATCCCAAACTTGATTTCTTTCAAACTGATTTAACTCATCTTGCATAGCCAAAATCCAGTATTCATCAGTTAAGGCTTCCTCAATGCATTTGGGTTCAATTTGTGAAATGAAAGCACAATTTATCATTTGATCCCTTAATTTTTTTTTCTGGTTTTAACTCTCTCTTAAACATCCCCTATCACTTAATCAATAGGATGATTCCTTTGATATCTCCAAGCTCTAGGGAGTTCTTGAGACATTTCTTCATTATAATTATCCTCAAAGTCTTTCTCCTGAATATCTTCCTCTATGTTAATAGATTCAGATATCTTTGGAGGTTCAATTTTACCTTCATCAGAAATATCTAACTTTTTAAAGTTTGAAACAAGATCTTCCTCATCAGTGACAAGTTTGGAAACAGTTTCATTTTCAATAAATACTACATGAACTGATTCTTCAACTAATTGGACTTTTTATTAAAAACTCTATATGCCTTACTTCTACTAGAATAGCCCAGAAATATACCTTTATCAAATTTGGCATCAAACTTACCCTGATTCTCCTTTCCATTGTTGTGAATGAAGCACTTGCAGCCGAACACATGTAGATGTGAGAGATTTGGTTTTCTTCCTTTGTACAGCTCATAAGGAGTCTTCCCAAGAATTGGTCTGATGTAGGCTCTATTTATGATGTAGCTTGCTGTGTTTACTGCATCAGCCCAGAATACTTGAGAGAGTTCCTTTTCATTTAACATAGCTCTTGCCATCTCTCCAATTGTTCTGTTCTTCCTTTCTACTACTCCATTCTGTTGAGGAGTTCTTGAAGCTAAGAAGTTGTGATCAATTCCATGCTTATTACAATACACCAGGAAGTATGAGTTCTCAAATTCCCCTCCATGATCTGACCTGATAGACACAATGGAAATACCCTTCTCATTTTGCACTTTCTTGGCTAAGGTTACAAATGCATCAAAGGTATCACTTTTAGAGGAAAGGAATAATGTTCAGGTAAATCTAGAGTAATCATCCACTATTACAAGTACATACAGATTTCCACCAATGCTTTTTACCGTAGATGGACCAATCAGATCCAAATACAATAGTTCTAGTGGTCTAGTTGTAGTGACTACGTTTTTGGGTTTAAAAGAAGATTTAGTTTGTTTTCCTCTTCGGCATGCATCACATTCTTTGTCTTTTTCAAAAGTGATTTTTGTTAGGCCAGTGACTAACTCATTTTTAACCAGTTTTGAAAGTTGATTCATGTTAACATGAGCTAATCTTCTATGCCACAACCAACTATCATTATTCTAACTAATCAAGCAGATAGAATCTAAAGGAGGAAGTTCATCAAGATCAATAGTATAGCAGTTACCATCCCTTTGAGCTTTGAGGATTACTTTGTGATCACTTTTTCTGATGACCAAGCAGAACTTTGAGTCAAACAGCACCCAGTTTCCTTTGTCACATGTCTGGCTCACACTTACCAGATTGTGGTTAAGGCCAATCACAAACAGCACCTTTTCAATGGACATGTCAGGATTCTTGCCCACAATGCCAATGCCAACTATTTTGCCATATTGATCACCTCCAAATGTCACCTTTCCTGCTTTCTTGTCTCTAAGGGTGATGAACTTTTCCTTGTCACTGGTCATGTGACTTGAGTAGGCACTGTCCATATACCATTTATTGCTCTTTCTAGCTTTGAGACAGACCTGCAAAACGAAGTTCATATTTTGTTCTTAGGTACCCAAATTTGCTTGGGTCTTTTTCTGTCGGTGCTCTTTTCCCTAGATACAAATATACCTTTGGGAACCCATTTAACCTTCCTGTCAGGTCCATTTTTCTTTATAGCATATGAACTGGAAATATGCCCCTTTTTGTTACAGAAGTGACAGGTGGTAAATGGACTGCTAGATTGAGATGTAGGAAGAAAGTAATGCAGATAATATTTTTGTTTTGCATGCCTAGGTTGATCATAAGATTCAATATGCTGAGAATTATGTTCTTTCTTTCTAATGCCACTAGCATGCACAAAATGTCTCATGTACACATTCTGATTTTTCTTCCTAATCTTTTCTTTTACAGCACAAGGATCATAGCCAAGTCCAGCCTTTCCTTGTGATATTCTTTGGCTTCCCATTAAAGCAAACAACATATCTTTACCTTTAGTAAGCCTAGACATGCTTTTCACTAGATATTCTTTAGTTTGCCTTAGTTCAATGCATGATTTACAGCAAGAAGATTCAGCAATAGGTAGAGAAGCAATTTTAGAGATGTTGCATTGAGATTCTAGTTTGTTAAATTTTTTCTTAGCTTGCTTCAATTCTTTAGCAACCTTAACAAACTCAACATGCAGCTCATGAAATGCATCAAGTAATTCAGAATAGGAAGGTTCAGATTCATACACCTCATCTTCTTGATCACTGCTGCATGGGATTTCAGCTTCTTCAGAGGCAAGTGCCATGAGACAGATGTTGCAATTTCATCTTCATCATTTTCTTCTTCATCTGAGCTGTTGCCCCATATTGATGAGATGTAAGCTCTTTTCTTCTTGCCTTTGTCTACAGCTTTCTTTTCTTTTTCTTGCTTCTTGAGGAATTATGGACAATCCCTTTTGATATGTCCCTGCTTTTTGCACTCATAGTAGGTGATAGGCTCTTTTGCTTCCCTCTTGCTATCTCCAGCTGCTCCTTTCTTGAAGATTTTCTTGTTTCTCTTTTTGCTGTAGAATCTTCTAAATTTGTTGACCATCATAGCCAGAGTGTCTTCATCTAATTCATCTCCATCGTCAGATTGTTCTTCTTTTACCTCAGCACCTTTGAGAGCAAGGCCTTTCTTCTTTCTGTCTTGTCCAGCTTCCTTGAGAGCTTTGAGTTTTCCTTCATACTCCTCAAGGTTGCCAAAGAGAGCTGTGACAGAGGCCATTGATTCTCCTCTGGCTTCCTCTATTGCTGTTACTTTGGGTTGCCATTCCAGAGGGAGAGCTTTGAGGATCTTTCTGACCTTTTTTGTTTGAGTGTACTCCTTTCCCAGACTCTTTAGTTGATTCACAATGAGGGTGAATCACTTTTGTAGCTCTTTCACATTCTCTCTTTCAACCATTCTGAAGCTTTCATACTCACCTTTGCATGTATTCAGTTTATTTTCCCTGACTCCAGTTGTTCCTTCATGAGCTACTTGCAAGATATCCCACATTTCTTTGGCAGTGGAACATTGAGAGACTCTGTAGAATTCATCTTGATTAAAAGCACTGACCAAACAGTGTTTTGCCTTGAAGTTCAGCAAGACTCTTCTTCTATCTTCCTCATTCCATTCATCTTCTGGCTTCTCTCTGTACTTCCCATCATCTTCCAAAGCCATTAGGACAAAATCTCCCTTCTGAATGACATACTAGTTGTCTAGATCAGTTGACTAGAAATAAATTCGCATCCTCATCTTCCAGTAACCATAGTGTTCTCCACTGAAGCCAGGTGGTCTATTTGTGTTGTTTCCTTCTGGTAGTATGCTTTCTCCAAAGCTAGCCATTTTAATTCCTGGACTGTGAAATCCTTTGATTAGGAATCCGGGCTCTGATACCACTTGTTAGATGAGCTGGCTTCCCAAGAGGGGGGTGAATTGGGAAGATTGAAAATTTTCTGCAAAATGTTAAGAAAGTGAAGAAGGCAAAGTATAGATGGTAGAACAGAGTATAAATGAATAAAATGAAAAGTTGCAGTAAAGAGAAGAAAACTCAGATATTTATCCTGGTTTGGTCTCTCCACTTGACCTATGTCCAGTCCTCAAGTCACCACTTGAGATTTTCCACTATTCTGCAAGAATTCCGTGGGCTTCTTGCAAATACCTCAGTACAAGATGATGCTCTGTTTCTAGAGCTCACTCTTTCACTCAAAGCACTCTTACTAAGTGCTTCCCAAATCCCTTATGATGTCCCCTCATAAGAAAATCTTTCTTCCAGATGAAGATAAGATTGTTTACAAAGAATAAACTCTCTTAGATAGAGTGTATATGATAGTTGAGGTTCAAATATTGAAGTGAGAGAGTAAGAGACTTTGAGTAGATGATTTGGCAGAGTTTCAGTATATACAATGTTAAAATCGTTACCCACAACTTCAAATCATGTTATATTTATAGATTTAGGTCTCAACTATACGTTAGAGACAAAATCTATCCGTTGGAGAAGTTATCCAACGGTTACTCTGAAAAACTATTCGTTAACTAACTGCATTTAATGCTTCTGACATACTGAAATTCAAATTTCTGTTGGTCAACAGACGAATTTTGCAGGAACGGAAGGTTAAGGACTTCAACGTTGAATGCCCGAAGTTCATTTATCATGAAGTGAAGTTTTCATAAGTTACATTTTGTCTGAAATTCAAATTTTCAAAACCCAAAGTTTGTCTATTACTGAAAGCTCCTTTCAGACACTTATCAAAATTTGAATTTTCTCAAGTCAAAATTCATCTGTTAGAGAAACCTCTCTTCAGACTTATTCAGTTTCAATACGAAATTCGAATTTCCAAAGCCAAAGTTCGAATTTCCAAGATGACATATTAGTATTAACCTTTCAAACTTCGTCTGTTGGTGGGTGTTTTTCAAATATTCCATGATTTAACATAGAATCAAGTTTTCTAAAACATCTTTTCACCAAATCAAAGTCTTTTACTCAAATAAAACACTACTAAACATCCTACATCTATCTTTGCACAGATTTATCCAGAATTTCTTCACTTGAAACCTTTTAGGCACCTTTGATATCTTTATTCCAAGCTCTTGAAGGTTGGTTTGGAATCATCAAAACTCTTGATTCAACATTCTCCCCCTTTTTGATGATGACAAAACAACTTACAAACTGGATTAGTACTTGGGTTTGCTTTAACAAGCTCTCCCTCAACATATGCATTATATTTCAAAAGATATCATATATAGCACATCAGTGAAGAGATTCAAGGAGTGATATTGGAACCAAGGAATTCATTCATTTCAATAAATGTTGCTTTACAGAACCCAATTAAAGTAAAAAGTTCTTAAACAAAAACAATTTCAAAACACAAAACAAATACAAAATGCAAACAACCCAAACAATCAAAACATAGTACTTCACGAAGACTCATGCCTAAAGTCTAATCAACTCTTCAATCACTTCTTCTTTGGCTTGGGCTTCTTGCTGTACGTCTTCCCAGATGACTCTGCAGCAGATTTTCCAGTTTGCTTCTTCTTCTCCCCTTTTTTGGCATCATCAGGAAGGCCAACAAAATCAACCGGAGGAGGGATCTGAGAAACTGGAATGGCTTGAAGTGGCACAAGAGCAAAAGGGATTTCTGGTGCAACTGGTGCATGAGGCTCAGAAAGCTTAGGAGTTGTCTCTTCATCATCATCAGAGATCTCAAGTAACTCCTGCATTGCCTGCCTGGAAAGAGCCAATTGAGCTCTTTGTTCTTCTGAGAGTCCATAGGCAGCGAGAGAAGAAGGAGCTGGTTCATCAGGACGAAACATTTCATCAAGCCTTCTTCTCTGAGCTTGTAAGAGAGCATTGTGAACAATAGCTTCATAATCAACAATAGGCACAATGCTTCTCTCTTCATTGCTGGCACCCTCATGCATTGAAGAGGTAGAAATGGCTACCACCAGTCTGTCAACTTGCTCAGATTCTTGAATGGAAAGAATTGAATCCTGAGCATCTTCTTGCATAGGCTCATGAGGGCTTATTCTTTGAAGTCCTTCTTCTTCCAAACCACAGTCCAAGGGTGGACCAGGACTTGATGTCCTCATTGTACCAGCAGGCTCAGCATCATCTATATCATCATCTTAGTCAGAAGAGGCTAGCTCGAAGGGGCTTGGAGGCTCAGGGGTTGGAGATTGGATAGGGACAAAAAACCCTGGCTAAGATGGAGCTGATGTGGTAGGGATTGCACTTCGAATTTCTTCATAGGCATCAGCAACCACTTTCATGTTCTTTGCCAACTGATGAATCTGATCTCGTAGATGAGCAAACTTGGCATTTTGCTCTTCCCTGATGCTAAGAATAAGTGTAGATAGGCTATCATACAACTCAGTGATCTTGGTTGGCTTGGCACGAGAGGATGGAGTGGATGGAATGTGAGTAGACTTGGATGGAGATGGAACTGGCTGAGAAGGCTGAGGCACAGATCTTGCAGGGGCCTCAGAAGTGCCTTCTTGCTGTAGGAAGGCATCTGTAACAAAGAATAGATCCTCAGTTCTTCCTGCTCCCTTTCCAACCCATCTTCCTTCATCCTTTTCAATTACCATTCTTTGCAGTTCTCCCTCTTTGAAGATCTCAGTGGGCTTCCCCTTCCCCTTCTCAAGATGCTGAATTCTGGAAATGATAGTTACATAGGGGAGTGTGGAGTCCTTCCTCTGATCCCTTACCTTGATCATGTGTTGGAGTATGATATGTCCCATGTTGATCAGCTTTCCACGCATGATTGCTGCCATGACATGTGCCTCTGACCTTGTTATCAGATTGAAGCTGCCTCCTTTGTTGAATATGATCCTAGACACTATGTAGTATAGGATCCTCACTTGAACACTGAGGTCTGTGGGCTTCAACACGTTTATGGATGGCCAGTTTTCCCTTCTTTTGAATAAAGTTCTCAGAATTGTGCTTTCCTTGTAGTTCAGAAAGGGGCCACATTCTTCATCAGCAGTTTCTACCTCATCCATGTATCCAGAGGCAGTGATGTCAATCTTGAGGCCATCTTGCCCTAGGATCTCCAACACTTCATTCAAGGTTTCATCTGAGAGCCAGATGGTCCTTGATCTCAAATTGACCTCCCACTTTTTCTTCTTGCTGTTGTATTTCAAGGAGGCATACCAAGTTTTTATCACTTCATCATTATATCGCTCCAATACTTCCAACAGATTCTTGTATCTCATCATCCATATACCAGCATCAAAACTATTAGAGACCAAGAAATCCTCCAAGTTTACACAATGTGGCTTGATTGCCTTTTTGTTGGCAAACTTGGTGGAGTATTCCTCTTGAATCTGTGGAGTGCTCCATAATGGTAGTGTGGTAAGCTCATATTCTCTAGATTCAGTACTTGAGGATGAAGTGGAAGCAACAGGTTCAGCAGTAACAGGAACAGGAACCGGAACCGAAGGTTCTGCTGTCTTTGAGGAAGAGGGTCCAGCCTTCTTTGATTCTCCCTTGGGTGTGGTTTTTTGGCATTTGGAAGGAGTTCCCTCGCTGGATTCGGCCTTTCTCTTTGGTTTTTCTCCTTCTTTGGAAGCATATTGTGATTTAACTGAACATTTTGGACGAGCCTCTTCTTTGCCAGCTTATGGATTCTTAACTCTTGCAATTTTCGTGGAGGAATGTTGCAAAACGGGGCAAAGAATAGGTTTAAAGGATGCGAAAGGAAGTTTAAATGGTGGGAAATGACGGTTTTTGGTCAGAATTGAAGAGCATTGAATGGAGGATTAGAACAGACTCAGAGAGAATAGGAATAAGGTTGCGTCTGTTCTTTGGAAAACCGTCGGTTTTAACGTATGTAACCTCCTGACAGACAAATTTTGAAGGGTCAAACTTCGAACTTTGGGCAGTTACAAGTTAAACCGTTCAGTAAGGCTTACTGACAGACAAATTTTCTTGTGAAAGTTCGTCTGACAGAGGCTTGGTACAAGCAACACAGGATGAACAGACGAACTTTGTTCCAACAAAGTTTGAATTTCAAACAATAAACATTAAACAGCAATGAAACCACCAAACAACAGATGAATTAAGCATACAAAACTTCATCTTTCAAAGATTCAACATTGAGGAGCATGTTTCAATAGACGAATTTTCAAATTAGAAATTCGAATTTCTACACTTTGTAAAAGTTTTCCAACATTCGTATGTTAGGAAATAAACATCAGTATAATCACATGTTGGACAAACAAAACTTTGAAATTTTTGTTCTTGAAAATTCAAATTTTGAAGGGCCAACAGACGAATTTTGAGGCTTCACCGAGAACTGTTCCAACTCATAACAGACTGAAGTTCATCTGTTGGATATCCAAATTTGAATGTTGACCATGCTGACTTCCTCAGAAACTTAATTTTTCAAGGAAATTCGTCTAACGCACAATCAATATATGAATTTCAGCTTTAAAATACTTACAGAATGGTTCCAGAAACTCAGAATATCTGTCATTTTCTTCAATTTTTGATCATTCCATTCTAGGAAGCTCCATTTTTCAGATTTATCAGCATTGAATCTCATGAGGAGCTCCTGTAACTTAAATTAAACACACTTCGATGCTAAAGTTAGAACTAATTCAATTTTGGAAAATCTAGAGATAGAATTACAGATGAATTCACTTACAGTTCATTGGGATTTACCATGCCCAATTCTCTTCTTATTTTGCAATGTCTATCTTCTGATAGAGGCTTTATCAGTATATCAGCTACTTGATCTTCAGTTGGGATGTACTCTAGTCTGATTTCTCCTTTCAAAACATGATCCCTTATGAAGTGGTGCCTAACTTCAATATGTTTTGTCCTTGAATGCATGACAGGATTCTTTGTGATATTAATGGCACTTTGATTGTCACACATGATTGGTATTTCCTTCATCTCAACCTCAAGATCTTCAAGTTGCTGCTTCATCCAGATGATTTGGGCACAATAGCTTCCAGCTGCAACATACTCAGCCTCTACTGTGGATAAGGCCACATTGTTTTGCTTTTTGCTAAACCATGAAACCAAGGATCCTCCAAGAAACTGACATGTTCCACTTGTGCTTTTTCTGTCAGTTTTGGATCCTGTAAAGTCAGCATCAGTGTACCCTTTGAGATCTTCTCCATTGCCCTTAGGATACCAAAGACCCATCTGTGAAGTTCCAATGAGATATCTGAAGATACGCTTCACAGCAGTTGCATGGGTTTCTTTGGGACATGATTGGAATCTCGCACACATATAGACATTAAACATAATGTCAAGTTTGCTAGCAGTTAGGTACAGTAGGGATCCAATCATTCTTCTATACTGGGTTATGTCAAACAATTTCCCCTTTTCATCCATATCCAGTTTGGTTGCAGTAGCCATAGGTGTCCCCATTGGCTTAGCATTTTCCATTCCAAACTTCTTTAGCAATTCCTTCAGATACTTTGATTGATTGAGGAAGATACTATCATCACACTGTCTGATTTGCAATCCAAGGAAGAAGTTGAGTTCACCCATCATGGACATTTCAAACTCCCCCTGCATTAACTTAGAAAAATTCTTGCAAAGAGATTCATTAGTACCACCAAATATGATATCATCAACATAGATTTGAACAATAAGTAAATCTTTATTTTCTTTCTTAGTGAATAAAGTTGTATCTACTTTTCCTCTGTTGAACCCCTTTTTAGTTAGAAAATTACTCAATCTTTCATACCATGCTCTAGGGGCTTGCTTCAAACCGTAAAGGGCTTTCTTCAGTTTATAGACATGGTTTGCTTTTGCAGAATCCTCAAAGCCTGGAGGTTGATCTACATAAACCTCTTCCATGACATATCCATTTAGAAAAGCACTTTTCACATCCTTTTGATATAACAAAATAATTTTCATGCATGCATATGCTAGTAGAATTCTAATTTTTTCTAATCTAGCTACTGGAGCAAAGGTTTCCTCAAAATCAATGCCTTCTTCTTGATTATAACCTTTAGCAACCAATCTAGCTTTATTTCTAATGATTGATCCTGATTCATCAAGTTTATTTCTAAAAACCCATTTGGTACCAATGACAAGATGATTTTTTTGTCTAGGCACTAAATCCCAGACTTGATTTCTTTCAAACTGATTTAATTCATCCTGCATGGATAGAATCCAGTACTTATCAGTTAAGGCTTCCTCAGTACATTTAGGTTCAATTTGTGAGATGAAAGCATAATTAATCATTTGATCCCTTAACTATTTTCTGGTTCTAACTCTCTCTTGAACATTCCCTATTACTTGATCAACAGAATAATTCCTTTGATATCTCCAAGCTCTAGGGAGTTCTTGAGACATTTCTTTAATATTTTCATCTTCAAAATTCATCTCCTGAATATCTTCTTCTATGTTAATAGATTCAGATATTTTTGGAGACTCAATTTTACCTTCATCAGAAATATCTAGCTTTTTAAAGTTTGAAACCAGATCATTCTCATCAGTAGCATGTTTAGAAGCAGTTTCATGTTGAATAAATACTACATGCACAGATTCTTCTACCAAATTAGAATTTTTATTGAAAACTCTATATGCTTTACTCCTACTAGAATATCCCAGAAATATACCTTCATCAGATTTGGCATCAAACTTACCCAGATTCTCCTTTCCATTGTTGTGAATGAAGCATTTGCACCTGAACACATGGAGATGTGACAGATTTGGCTTTCTTCCCTTGTACAGCTCGTATGGAGTCTTTCCAAGGATTGGTCTGATGTAGGCTCTATTTATGATGTAGCTTGTTGTATTTACTGCATCAGCCCAAAACACTTGAGATAGTTCCTTTTCATTCAGCATAGCTCTAGCCATCTCTGCAATGGTTCTGTTCTTCCTTTCTACTACTCCATTCTATTAAGGAGTTCTTGGAGCTGAGAAGTTGTGATTAATTCCATGCTCATTACAGTACTCCAGGAAGTATGAGTTTTCAAACTCTCCTCCATGATCTGACCCGATAGACACAATAGAAATACCTTTCTCATTTTGTACTTTCTTAGCTAAGGTTACAAATGCATCAAAGGTATCACTTTTAAAGGAAAGAAATAATATCCATGTAAATCTAGAGTAATCATCCATAATTACAAGCATATACAGATTACCACCTATGCTTTTTACCGTAGATGGTCCAATTAAGTCCATATGTAGTAGTTCAAGTGGTCTAGTTGTGGTGACTACGTTTTTGGATTTAAAAGAAGATTTAGTTTGTTTTCCTTTTAAGCATGCATCACATTCTTTGTCTTTTTCAAAAGAGATTTTAGGTAGGCCAGTGACTAACTTACTTTTAACCAGTTTAGAAAGTTGATTCATGTTAAAATGAGCTAATCTTCTATGCCACAACCAACTATCATTGTCCTGACTAATCAAACAAATAGAATCCAAGGGAGGAGGTTAATCAAGATCAATAATATAGCAGTTACCATCCCTTTGAGCTTTGAGGATTACTTTGTGATCACTTTTTCTGATGACCAGGAAAAACTTTGAGTCAAACAGCACCCAGTTTCCTCTATCACATGTTTGACTCACACTTAGCAGATTGTAGTTGAGGCCAATCACAAACAGCACCTCTTGAATGGATGTTTTAGGATTTTTGCCCACAATGCCAATGCCGACAATTTTGCCATATTGATCACCTCCAAAGGTCACCTTTCCTCATTTCTTGTCTCTAAGGGTGATGAACTTCTCCTTGTCACCGGTCATGTGGCTTGAGCAGGCACTGTCCATATACCATTTGTTGCTCCATTTAGCTTTGAGATAGACCTGCAAAACAAAGTTCATATTTTCCTTTTAGGTACCCAAATTTGTTTGCGTCCTTTTCCGTCAGTAGTCTTTTCCCTGGATACAGATGTACCCTTAGGAACCCATTTAACCTTCCTGTACAAGAACTGGAAATATGTCCCTTTTTGTTACAAAAATGACACGTGGTAAAGGGACAGCTGGATTGAGAAGCAGGAAGAAAATAGTGCAAATAATACTTTTGTTTTGCATGCCTTGGTTGATTATATGATTCAATGTGAGGTGACATATAATTTTTCTTTCTATCGCTCTCAGCATGCACAAAATATCTCATGTATATATTCTGATTTTTCTTCCTAATCTTTTCTTTTACAGCACAAGGATCATAGCCAAGTCCAGCTTTCCCTTGTGATATTCTTTGACTTCCCATTAAAGCAAACAACATATCTTTACCTTTAGTAAGCCTAGACATGCTTTTCACTAAATATTCATTAGTTTGCTTTAGATCAGTGCATGATTTACAGCAGATAGATTCAGCAATAGGTAGAGGAGCAATTTCAGAGATGTTGCTTTGAGATTCTAGTTTGTTAATCTTTTTCTTAGCTAGTTTTAGTTCTTTAGTAACTTTAACAAACTCATCATGCAGCTCATGAAATGCATCAAGTAATTCAGAATAGGAAGATTCAGATTCATTTACCTCTTCTTTTTTATCACTGCTACATGGAATTTCAGCTTCTTTAGAGGCAAATGCCATCAGACATATGTTGGCAATTTCATCTTCTTCCTCATCTGAGTTGTTGCCCCATATTGATGAGATGTAGGCTTTCTTCTTCTTTCCTTTGTCAGCAGCTTTCTTTTCTTTCTCTTGCTTCTTTAGGAATTGTTGACAATCTCATTTGATGTGTCCTTTCTTTTTGCATTCATAGCAAGTAACAGGCTCATTTTGTTCCCTCTTGCTATCTCCAGCAGCTCCTTTCTTGAAGATTTTCTTGTTTCTCTTCTTGCTGTAGAATCTTCCGAATTTTCTGACCATCATAGACAGAGTTTCTTCATCTAGCTCTTCTCCATCGTCAGATTCTTCTTCCTTTTCTTCAGCAGCTTTGAGAGCAAGACCTTTCTTCTTTCTATCTTGTCCAGTTTCCTTCAGAGCTTTCATTTTTCCTTCATATTCCTCAAGGCTACCGAATAGAGCTGTGACAGAGGCCATTGATTCTCCTCTGACTTCCTCTATTGCTGTTACTTTGGGTTGCCATTCCAGAGGGAGGGCTCTGAGAATCTTCCTTACTTTCTCTGTTTGAGAGTACTCCTTTCCTAGGCTCTTTAGTTAATTCACAATGAGAGTGAATCTCTTTTGTAGCTCTTTTACAGTTTCTCCTTCAACCATTCTGAAGATTTCATATTCTCCAATGCAAGTATTCAGTTTACTTTCCCTGACTCCGGTTGTTCTGTCATGAGCAATCTGTAGGGTGTCCCACATTTCCTTAGCAGTGGAGTATTATGAGACTCTGTAGAATTCGTCTTGATTCAAGGCACTGACTAAACAATGTTTTGCCTTGATGTTCAACAAGACTCTCCTTCTGTCTTCCTCATTCCATTCAGCTTCTGGCTTTTCTCTATACTTTCCATCATCTTCTAAAGCCATTGGGACAAAGTCTCCCCTCTGAATGACTGACCAGATGTCCAGATTGATTGACTAGAGATAGATTTGCATTCTCATCTTCCAGTAACCATAGTGCTCTCCACTGAAGCCAGGTGGTCTGTTTGTATTATTCCCTTCTGGTAATATGCTTTCTCTAATGCCGGCCATTTTAATTCCCGGACTGTGAGATCCTTTGAATGGGAATCTGGGCTCTGATACCACTTGTTAGTTAGGCTGACTTCCCAAGAGGGGGGTGAATTAGGAAGATTAAAAATTTTTTGCACAAAATGAAAAACAATGAAGAAAGCAAGGTATGAAAGAAAAATATAGTATAAAGCAGTAAGATGAAAGAGTAGTGATAGAGAGAAGGAAAACTCTGATATTTATCCTGATTTGGTCTCTCCTCTTGACCTACGTCCAGTCCCTAAGACACCTCTTGAGATTTTTCACTATTCAGGAAGAATTCAACGGGCTTCTCGCAAATGCCACAGTACAACTTCAGTGCTATGTTTTCTAGAGCTCACTCAATCACTTTCTGCACTTTCACAAAGTGCTTTACAGTCCCTTGTGATATCTCCTCACAAGAAAATCTATCTTTCAGATGAAGATTAGATTGTTTACAAAGATGAAACTCTCTTGAATAGAGTGAATATGAAAGTTAAAGTACAAGTATTGAAGTAAGAGGTTAAAAGTCTTTGAGTAGAAGATTTGGCAGAGTTTCAGTATATACAAAGTTTGATTCGTTACCCACAACTTCAAATGATGTTATATTTATAGATTTAGGTCTCAAATGTCCGTTAGAGACAAAATCTATCAGTTGGAGAAGTTATCCAATGGTTACTCTGAAAAACTATCCGTTAACCAACCGCAGTGAATGCTTCTGACATACTGAAATTTGAATTTTGGTTGGTCAACAGAAGAATTTTGAAGGTTAAAGCTTCCAAATTTGAAATACTGAAGTTTGTCTGTTCATGAAGTAAAATTCGAATTTTGAAACTTAAAAAGTGTTTCCATGTTGTGACATATGAATTTTCAAGAAGAAATTTTTTCTGTTAAGTGTGAACAGTGTTTTCAATTTGCTACAGTGCCCTAGAAATTCGAATTTTGGAACCCTAAAATTCGTCTATCCGTAGCAAGCTCAAACAGCACAGTAGTTCATTTACTTCGAAATTCAAATTTTAAAAGAGTGAAGTTCGTCTGTTAGAGAGACCTATTTTCAGACTTACTTTATCATTCGAATTTATAAACACTGTCATTCGTATATCAACATGTCATTGTAACAGACTCACAACCTTAGCTTCTGAAATTCGAATTTTCATGTTCAAAGTTCGTCTGTCAGTGAGTAATTTTGAAACTCAACATAATCTTGATTTCAGATGAACTTTGACATTGTTTCAGACGGATTTCTTTGGTTTTCATAAGTTGCATTTTGTCTTAAATTCAAATTTTGAAAACTCAAAATTTGTCTGTTACTCAACAGCTTCTTTCAGATACTTATGAAAAATTGAATTTTGAAAAATAAAAATTCGTCTGTCAGAGAGACATCTCTTCAGACTTATTCAGTTTTAACTCAAAATTTGAATTTCCAAAGCCAAAGTTTGAATTTCCAATATGACAGTTCAATGTAAACTTTTCAAACTTTGTCTGTTGGTGGGTATTTTTCAAATATTTCATGATTTAACATAAAATCAAGTTTTCTAAAACATCTTTTCATCAAATCAAAGTCTTTTACCCATATTTAAACATAATTAAACATCCAACAACAAATTTTGCACAGATTTCTCCAGGATTTCTTCATTTGAACTCTTTGTGCACCTTCGATATCTTTTACTCCAAGCTCTTGAGAGTTGATTTGGAATCATCAAAACTTCTTGATTCAACATAAATATGGGTCATTTTGATGGTTTCAAAACCCACCAAAAAAATGGGTTATTTTTGTGATCCTCACTTTGGGTTCTTGGATGTGAATGGGGGGTGGGACCCAAACAAGATGCAAACAAAGATA
Organism: Adenanthera pavonina; assembly: GCA_026686845.1. Taxonomy (NCBI): domain Eukaryota; kingdom Viridiplantae; phylum Streptophyta; class Magnoliopsida; order Fabales; family Fabaceae; genus Adenanthera; species Adenanthera pavonina. The sequence goes on along the minus strand of JAIVEN010000012.1, from coordinate 15,196,755 downwards.
TTGTACAAACCATTCATAAAGGGGAAAAAAAGTACAAACCTACAAACAGCTAATGAATGATTCAATACGCCTTATTATTTGAAAAAATCCGGACCTTTTAAAGATAAACACGATCAATGACTTGCAAAAAGCTCATAAAGCCTTTACTACAAATACAAATATACACGTTTTTCTTCTTAACACCACCAATATCGCAGTTTAACCCACAAATTACCAAGGAAAAGAATATAATTATACCTCCAAGATCTATTGTAGAGCAAAGGAACGGACTCGCTACTACCCAAAATCCCCTAACAAATCCCAATGCCGTACTCACATAAAACCAATTGATTTCACCTCCATTAGCTTCTTTGGCATTGTGGTCATGGTTAGGAATGTTGTCCAGATCAATGCAATCATTGGGTATTGGAGCCCCACATAGATTATTACTAGTGGAGCACCACATAGATTATTGCCAACAAAACTAGCTAGATGCTTCAAAGCTTTGCAACTGACTACGTACATGTTGGAATTTTCTCCAGCAAATTATTGTAAGACAAACACATGAAATATCACATTTCTAGATTCCACAACCACAACCCATGACCCGTGAAGCCAAACACATGAAACCTGCAGCAAATTAATATTGAAATTTGAAAGGAACCATAATTAACTTGCTTTAGAATTAGCTACCATCTACCAGCTAGCCCTGGTTCAAATCCTTGCCTGTATTTGATTATATATTTTTTTAATGAAGATTTTTATCCATTTTGGCATCCACCCATGAACCATTGGCCCTATATGAATTCCTTTAACTAATCTAGATGTTGTAGGGACTAAATTTGCAAATTTGCCAAATTCTAGGGAGTAAGAGATTAAATGGTACAAAACAGAGGGAGTGGCTTGAAAATTTTGAAACTATAAGGACCAAATTAAATTATAAGGATCAAATGTTTAATTTCAAATAAATAATAATATAAACGAATCACAAATATATATAAATTTGGTTTATTAATTGTTAACTCAAATTTGATTAATCATTGTTCCATTTATTTTCATCCAAAACTCCCAAACATATATACCCAAAGGCCTCGTTTGGTACACAGAATGAATTTTGATGGAATGAGAATGACAATAGGAATGGGAATGGGAATGTGTTTTAAAAAATATATTTGGTATGCAGGGAATTGTAAATAGAATGGTTGTATATATTTGGTTTGGTATGTGGGTTTTGATTATGGAAAGGAAACCAAAAAATTTATGAAAATACTATAACACCCCAAATAAAAAAAAGATTAATGAAAATAATATACACCTTAAACAACCATTCGTTCATACTTCCCTTCTCCTTTCTGATCGAAGCAAGCTTCCACCGTTGTTGAAATTCCATTGAGCTTCCATTGTTATAAGCAACGTCACCGAGGGATATCATCGGTTGCATCAACAAGCCTCGAAGATCACTCTCCAGTAATCTGTATTGATTTTTGTTAGATTTCTTTGCATTTCCTCTCAGTCAAAGAACATCCAAACCTTAGGTCTGTGAGATTCAAGATTTGGTTACTTTTATACATTATCATTGTCAATCTTTCTCGTACTTTGGTTTTCTTGTACTTCCTTTCATGATATGTCTGTATGTATGTTGTTTTTTCTGCGAATTCGAACTTGGAGTAACAGTTAAGTGTGTTGAACACAAACTTAACTTTGAACACACACTTGAAATTCCCTTTATATCAATCAACTATTGTGATTCTAAGTTACGATTCAGGTGTTTGTTGCTATAATATGTGATAATTGCTTGTGATTATGACATGGGTTCTTTCATTCTTCATTGTCCCCTGTTCCTTCGTAAGGTTTTTTTTTCGGGTGAACTCTTATCCCTGTTTATATAAAATTATTTGGATTACTATGATAACAGCTTCTTAATTGCGTTCAATAATTATGGGAGAATAGAAATGGGGTTGATTAGTCCGAAGTAGTGTGCATAAATGGCACCCAGTGTGAATAGTGATTTTTTGTATAATTCTATTTTCCTTACTGAACTTGCAGCAATGGATATTGGTGCTTCTAGCACACAAGTTAGAACACATGTGTGGACCCCTGAGGAAGACAATGCACTTGTTTAATGTCTTGTTGAAATGAGTAATGATGGAATTTATATGGTTGACACTAGCTTTAGGCTTGGGTACTTATTCTATTTGGAAAACATGATCGACCAAATGCTCCCAGGGTATGGACTATGGGGTATTCATATACAATCTCGCATAAAACATCTTAAGTCAGCCTGTCATTATGTCTTTGACATGCTATATGGGCCAAATACACTTGGCTTTCAATGGGATCCTGTCAACAAGTGTGTTGTGGCAATGGAAGATGTGTGGAATTAGTATGTTGTGGCAAGCTTACTCACTTAGTATGTTTAATGGATTAAATTTTTCATTAGTCATTGTATTTGACATTTGGTTATATTTATTGACAGGTCCATAGGCGGGCAGCCACATTTAGGAACAATCCATTTCCCCACTTTGAACAACTATGCACTATCTTTGGGATAAATTGATATATGTGTGGAACTTGTAGTAAGAGGATTAGTATAACTATTTGTATTTGTATGTTTTGTGGGAACATTATTATATGTGTTCAGATGGTTAACAGGTTTTATTGATGTAGTTTGATGAAAGTGTTTGCTGTAGCAAAACCATTGAATTATTTGTGTTAGAATATTATGAACTTGTTATGATTTGATGATGTTGTGATAACTTTTGGTATAAATTTTCCTTCTTTCTATAAGGTCATGAATTTTTATTATCATTATGTGACATAGATGACAAGGAAAAACGGCATTGGTGATAGTAGTTATTCAAAAGGTGTTCAAGCACAAAAAGCTTACTGCAAGTGTGGGAAAGTGCCACCGATTAAGATTTCGGGCTCTGAAGATATTCCAAACAGATTATACTATAGATGTGACCAACAAAATTGCAAATTTTGGAAGTGGTTAGAACCAATTAATGGTAATGAGACTTACTGTGTAGTTCAAAATGATGTGACAACAAAGTTGGAAGACAAGGATTTAGTGAGGAAGGTTGAGCATTGTGCATAAGACATTATGGACATGAAAGCTACAATGATGGAGTACAAGGCCGAAGTGGTTGGAATGAAGACTTTGTCCCAAGGAGGTTTAGTGATGTTTGGGATTATGATTTTACTATTGGTTGTATGTTTATTGAAAGTGTAGTTTATTGGGATGTAGTGCATTAGCTGGCATGATGGACATCAAATTACTTATTCTATTTTGCTATGTAGGTAGGTTATGTTTTTGTTATTTGTGCTTCATGTATTAGAGTCCCGTTCCTATAAGCAATGAATATATTTTGTTTTTACATATATTCATGTCAACTTTGGTTCATTACAGAGTTTGTTTTGGTCGCATGAATAACTTATTACTATTGGTTTAAATCTTGGAAGTTCGGGATTGCAAAAAGATGTTAATGAGATTGAAGATAGTCATGATCATAACTTTGTGAGTGGAAAATAAGTAACTGTGGGAGTGGAATATAAGACTAGAACTCTCAAAAGAAAATGGTTCCCAAAATCAGGAAATCCTTGTAGTGGATTAAGTATAAATCCATTGGATACTGACGATGAATCTTCCTCTTCGACATCCTCTGTAGAGTTTGAGCTGAATGAAGTCTAGCTTCTTCCAAATTTTCTTTGTAATACAGTTGATAAACTCTTTGCATCGGATTAAGCTCTTTGCACTTATGTATCTAATCGAGCTTGTACAAGTTAAGCTTAAATTGTTTATTGTAATGTTGGGGGCAGATATATATATGGTACAGTATGTGATTGCACTCAATTCATTTAATAGATAGCTAACATTGTCACTGTGCATTCTCACATGGCTTTCTTGTATATATTTAAGTTTGTAGATGTCATGATCTTACATTGAAAAAGAGCTTCCAGTAATGGCCTTTTGCAATCACTCACACCTTTCAACTTGTATCCTTCAATCAAAGTGCTTCCAATAACTTATATATAACCTGTAAATATATATATATAACTATATATCAGTAACTAATACAAATATATATAAATATATAATTCCTCATTTTCCACATTTGGAGGTTAACGCTTTGGAAATATATATAACTTGTAACTAATTAGAAGCTATATGAACTATACATAAACTGAACTGCAAATGTTAATAGAAAGGGCACTTTTATTACACCAGGTCATTAAATTGAGTTCATATGTAAGATATTACACATCTTATACCAAAATATGGGTCATAGTACTAGCACCCCCTCATATCAAAAAGTAAGTTATAAACTTAAGCACTAAGCTATAATCTGGCAAATAATATCAGCTTTTCCTACATCTGGCATTGTATAAAATCCGATTAGCATGCTTTCATCGGAAATCATCTTCACATAGGCTGCCAACTTCTCATGATATGCAACACCTAGAACCTTCATAATTTCTGCATACAATGACTCTTTAAGGCTATCAATATGCTTTTCACACTCAACCCTATCAATGTCCGTACCCAAATTCTCAGTTGTATCTTTGAAGCTTTGAGCTAGTGTATTTGCTATCTTCTCCATGCCTTGCAACATCATCTCATCATGATCAGTGCTATTCCTTTGGTGCTTTATATTCCTTGATGTTGCCTCAGATGGATTAGAACCTGCAAGTGAAGAGTTTCCAAGTGACATATTGCCTAGATCAACCCCTAGTTTAGTCTCATCAGCTGCATCATCGATGGTTTGGTCTTCTATTTCTTGAATGACATCTTCATATGTCTGAGCATCGTTGCCAATAGCTCTATCTCTCCCAAATATAGTGCCTAGAGCATCAAAATATGGGAAAGGCCTATGCCTAAATGCACCTGCTTTCTTGTTCCCCTGCATATGAAATATAAATTTCAAATTCTAACTAACAAAAAACAAAAGCCAAAATGTTGCAGCATTTGGAAACCATATTCGATTTTGGTTCAAATTTCAATAGAAATTTCAGATTCCAACTAACAAAAAACAAAAGCCAATGTATTGCAACATTTGGAAACTATATTTGAGTTTGTTTTAGATTTCAATAGAAATTTCAAATTCCAGCTAGCAAATAACTTATGCTTCATTTGGAAATGTTATCATCCATAAATTTCGGACAATAACAAGTTACTACATAAATGACTGATTTTAGGAAATTACCTTTACATAGTCATCCCATACTGGCTTCTCAGCTGTCATACATTTCGTATGTGGGTCCCACCTGAACCCAAACACATTCAGCAGGTCATAGACTGTGTTGTAGCCATTCCTCAAGGTCTTCAATCGAGATTGGATATAAGGAATGGCCCTTATACCACAACCAGGAGATTTTTCTTTCATCATATTCTCTAGTTCCCTTAAATGACCCAGCTTAAAGCCATTTTCAGCAACAAAGTTACCTTTCTCACGCATTTCCTGCAAACATTGGATCAACAATTCACCCTCTTCTGTTGTCCATATGTGTTTTGTTTCCTTCCCACTTCGTGATGACATCCTCTTTTAGCTATAGCACACAAACTAAATCATCAATTCAATAATTCACAAAAGCATCCACACAAACATCACTAGAAGTCAAATCATAAGCAACAATCTCATAAATTAAAGTCACAAGTCACAAGTATTACAAATATGTCCATAAACACGAATACATTTCAACCACGAAATGAATACTATAAATATGTCCATAAACATTGATACAAGGATTTATAAACCAATCCTCGAATTGTCCTAGTTTGTCTAAATTCAGTGAATATTTGATTTGCAAGATTTTCCCTAAATGCAACCCATGAATTAGATGTCTCAATGGTAAGAATTGTACCATTATTATCCATTGGTTGGACTTCTAGTTCACTTGCCAAGTATTCTTCCTCAAGTGGGTCTGAACCTTGTTGGCGGATAAAGTTATGTAATAAGCAACAAGCTGTCACCACTCGATTATAAGTTCGAATCGAATAAAAGGATAGACTCCTAAGAATAGCCCACCTTAGTTTAAGCACTCTAAAACATCTCTCAATCACATTACGTGCAGAAGAGTGTCTCATATTGAAGCACTCAGGTGCTCTTCTTGGATGTCGCCCTTTTCTCTGTGACATCCCGGCATTGATGAGGAAAGGGAGTGATCGCCGTTACAAGAAATGGGGTGCGAGATAAAAGTGATGAGGCACGGACAAGGAGCTGCTCCTGGCAGGCTTCTAAGCTGGAGGGGCATATGAATAAATCAAATACATATCAGAATGAGAGGGATCCAGAGACTGTATAGGTATTGGATTATACGATTAAGGATAGCTTAAAGGAATTGATAGGTACTACCTATACCAATAAGGTGCACCTAACTTTTCGATAGCCTATCCCTTAAGAACTCCTCAGTTAAGCATGCTTGACTTGGAGCAATTCTGGGATAGGTGACCTCTTGGGAAGGAGTTGTGTGAGTAAGGACAAAGCACACTGAAAATGCTTCTATTGGTTTGTGGGGACAGTCATCAATCCTGAATAGCGGGTGGACATTACAAGTGGTATCAGAGACCGGCCTCTCTCAGTACGGTATGGTTCAAGGACGAACCACACGGAAGCTAGTGGGCACGTGACATCCGGGCGCTGATGAGGGCGGGGAGTGATTGCTGGTGAAAGAAAGGGGGTGTGAGATAAAAAAGTGATGAGTCACAGACAAGGAGCGGCTCTTGGCAAGCTACTAAGCTAGAGGGGCATATGAATGAATTGAATACATACCGGAATGAGAGGGATCTAGAGACTGTATAGGTATGGGACTATACGGTTAAGGATAGCTTAAAGGAATTGATAGGTACTACTTATACCAACAAGGTGCACCTACCTTTTCACCACTAAGCTGGAGGGGCATATGAATGAATTGAATACATACCAGAAAGACAGGGATCCAGAGACTATATAGGTATGGGACTATACGGTAATGGATAGCTTAAAGGAATTGATAGGTACTACTTATACCAACAAGGTACACCTACCTTTTCGCCACTATGCTGGAGGGGCATATGAATGAATTGAATATATACCAAAATGAGAGGGATCTAGAGACTGTATAAGTATGGGACTATACAGTTAAGGATAGTTTAAAGGAATTGATAGATACTACCTATACCAATAAGGTGCATCTACTTTTTTGGTAACCTATCCCTTAAGAACTCCTCAGTTAAGCATGGTTGACTTGGAGCAATTTTGGGATGGGTGACCTCCTAGGAAGGAGTTGTGTGAATGAGGATAAAGCACACTAAAAAGTGTTCTATTGGTTTGTAAGGATATTCATCAATCTCGAATAGCGGCTGGATGTTACACTCTCCACTCACTTAAATTATATCTTTGGCTTCTATACGGTGCAAAAAACTTCTCACAATTGGTGTAACTAGCATCAACCAAGTAGTATTCACCCTGTGGCACTTTTAACCCATTCCTCCTAGTAATTGCATCATGCAAAACTCTCCCATCGGCTGTGAATCCTTCCCATCCAGGTAAGACATAAATAAAGAGTCCACCTTGCGAACACACCCGCAGGACATTTGTAGTGATATCTCCTTTCCAATTTTAGTACCTTGCCTTTTCATTCATTGTCACCCTCACTTTTATATGAGTACCAGACAAAGCACCCAAACAATTCTGTTTAGACAAAAAAGGGCAAAATAATAAACCTAGTTACTCATTTAATAGCAAACATAAAGAAGAAAAAACATAAGAAAATTAATTGACCAACAGGTACCTTGAACTACTTCCATTTCTCATCAGTTAAGTCATCAGGCACAGGTTCAGGTTTCTTGAACAAAATTCCTCTAAGACACATCATAGCAGTAAGCACTAAATTAAAGAAGTGACTAATAGTTTCTCCAGATCTACCAAAGTTATATTGTATTACCCTATTCATCACATGGTGGGCAAGTATATGCACAAAAATTGCTACTTGTTCATCCACAAGCATGTTCTTCGTTGGCTTAAGTCCACCTGTAACACCCTACCTCCAGACACTTCCAGACTTGACTAGCAACTTCAAAATCTAACCAAACACAATCCAAAACTTCAAAAACAGTGGAAACAAACCAACCAACACCAAAAACTAGGCTGGGGCCGCGGCTGCTACAATACCACCGCAGCTTCGGCCTCCCCTATTTTGTATATGACTCTGCCTCCATTGGCACCGCGGCCTAGATCCTGGTGCTGTAGCGCCCCCAGCTGGTTTCCACACGAGCAAAAATTCAACACCAAGGTGAACTTCTGATGTGCATAACTTTATACTTCAACCTTTGATTGACTTGATTCAAACTCCTACAAGTCAATCTAGTCCCAATCTATCCATAGACACCAACTTTACCTCAATCCAATTGCGTATGGAAATTCTAGACCCTTGACACCATTTTGACCATTTATTGACCAAAACTCACCACTAACCACCTCCAATTGCCACCAAAAGCAAATGGTCACACAAAGATCATTCATACATGTCTGAAATCTCCAAACCAACTTGTCTAAAGAGGTTTCATCTCAAAGGAACCACTCCTTTGAGATTTGACCCCCTTGAACCCCAACTTGACGCAACGGGCTATAGGCCCTAAACACACCAACTAGGCCCAAATCCACTATGGGCTCACAAACACCAACATATTGACTTCTCAATATCCAAAACCATGTAACCATACATACAACATTCATACAATCTATATCCATATCATACATTCATTACAAAACCTTTTATCCTACTTGGCATAAGATACATATCCAAAATACACACAAACTACATAGACCTAGTATTCCCATGTCCGCTGCTACTCCCTCGGCGTCTTAGGACTAGTCCTAGAACCGTCACCTGAAATGTTAGTTCATAGGAGAGGGGTGTGAGACAATGTCTTAGTAACCGAGAACAACCACATACAATATATATATACTGACCCACACATTCATGTAATGCAATGCTATTGAATGGTATGCATGTTCTCCCTCATATACGACTAGAACCATGAGCTGTCGTCATCACAAGACATTTAAATAGATAATTTTCTTCCAACAGTCGGGGAAAATTGATTCCGGGACATCACCAAGTTCACCTTACCCTAATGTAACCCGATCAATGGTTACACTAGAGCTCGAACCGTGGTTGTCCTTCCCTTGGACCATCACGAATTATTAGTGATTTAGGGAAGTTGCATCCCCAAATTCACTACCATTTGGCTCTCCCAAGGAGAGGATTTAGTGACAGAGATATTTCATCATATCATATTGTCCTCTGCCGCCTGACTCTCCCATGGAGAGGATTTAGCGATAGGGATCTTTATCATATCACATCCTATCATCATCACCTCATCATCAATCTCTCACTATGCAATCATATGGTGATGATGCCAATGTCATGCCAACATTCCTCAACACATATATATCATTATCATCACAAGCATCATATGGATATGCTAGTATGCAATGGTATGGGGATGCTACACATCATACATACACTACATATACTATCATCACATATCAACTAGCCGTGCATACCACGATATATAGAAAAACTATAGACATATACAATCAATATCGTGGTATGAAAAGGAACATGCATATATACATATATCAACATATAATCACATAAAACAAACACTCGGTTACCTCAAGTTGTCAATATCACACTCACATGAATTCTACAAGCTTTCTTGAATGTCAATCCCATGAGTAGCCTTCTTCGAGTAGTCAAATAACCTTAACAATACCATAATGCCTTAATTAGCATAACATACCAAATATCCAAATTCCACAATTCAACCACTTTAGGCCTAACCCAAGGTTTCAACACCCCTTTTATACATAATTAAGCTCCTAGGAACCATTCAACCACCAAACAATCCCATACACTTCGAATTCCCAAGAGCCCTAACCATAAACAACTTAAGGTTAAGCTTAAATCATGCATAAACCCTTCAAAACTCACATCCAAGCAACAATAACACTACTACACATTTCCTTAACCTCATTTCATCCATTTCAATCTATGGATTTCAGCCTAAACTGAAGATCCCAACCCAAATTTCAACCAAAGAAAATGGAGATGGAGGAGTAAAAATCACTTACCAACTTGAATCCAAGCTTCCAAGGTCCGAAAATCACTCCTAGATGCTGGAAATCTCGAACCCTAGCAGAGCTCCTCATTTCTCCTCCGTAATTCCCTTCATTTTCTTTCTTTTGGTTCGTCTGAAATGATTCTGATTTAAACAAGATTCTTGAATCTCGCCGTGGCTCCAAGATATCTCGCCTTGGTGCCACCAATTTCAATTGAAACAACGTCATTGGACACGCTCTTGCTACAATGGCTCTGCTTCTCACCGCAGCGTGGAGCTCTTTTAGAATCCACTTGAACCTTCCTCTATCCTGTTTTCCTCCGATTCTGCACATCAAGCCAAAGTAAAGTCATGAGAGGTGTTACACCACCCATATCAGCAATCATAGCACATAAATTGTCAAAAATTGCCCTATGCATTATAAGTAGGTTGTAACAAGTGGCATCACTACTATAGACCAATCCCTTAAGATAAGCTCTCTTGGCATATAAGTCCATGGTGTATGAGACATGACTTATTTGGCATCTCCTCAACATAATAGACACACATAAGGAATAAAAAAAATCCATGCATTGCCTCAGCCATGCTTACCCACTAAAGCAACAAACGTAACAATTCTTTCTTTTCTTGTGACAATGCCATCACTGTATAAGATGATAAACATTATGTAAGCTATAATCCTTTGATGGGGATATATATATATCTTTATCAACTAAACTTTGAAGTTGGTTGATTACTATGTTTGTGTGTGTAAGTGAAAGCAAGAAGCATATAAATCCGACCTAATCGGACTTGATCCAAAATTTATTTTTCAAAACATATCAATCCAAAAAGCCAATAAAGAATAATCAACATATTGTAGCATTTATCTGCTTAGTAATAGCCATGTTGAACTAAAACTGTCATAATAACTATTCAAGGCAGAATCAGATGCCATCAACCCATGTTTATTATTATCTAACATCTTGTCCTTTAATATTTCACCATAGATTAGCTATTAACAGGTATAATTTTCCAAACAGCAAAATAAAATTAGCATGATAACAAAATCCATCAGTAAAAATAGGGTATCTAAATGAACTAAACAAAACTAACTCTAGTCTCCATATCTAGCTAAATGCCTAACAATCCTAATCGACAGCTAAATATTCAGTATACTTACTACCCCTTCCCTAAACCCAAAGAAAGTAGAGACACATTCCAGAGATTTCAAACCCAGGGCCCTTATCTTCAACACTTGGACAAGAGTATTAAGGAGGGATTTACCAATAGAGGTTTGGATATAATAGTCCCAGATCCTATAACCCATATGTATATAACTATCTCTCTCTATCTCTTCATACAAAAAATGAAGCACAAGAATCAAATTTCTCATAACCCATAGGTTAAAAGTGCTTAGCCCAAACAATGGAGGATGAAGATGCAGTTGTAATGAACTCCAAAGCTTCATTTTTTTATTTTTCACACACGGCATTATAGCAGTAAGGTATTGTAATTGACAACTTCCTAAAATATATATATGGTCTTGACAAAGGAATTATTCATTGTTCACATATAAACTATACCAAAAACTAAGAACGGATGGGTAAAGCAAAAGTAGTAGAAAATCTCAAGCTACATGACAGATAATTGTATCGCAGAACATTCTAACAATATCAATTGTAATATTGGAGAGTCATTTTCATTCAAAAGCAAACATGACAACATCAACTCTAAAATAAAATGAGGGAAAGTAGTCAAACAAATAAAGATTCACATTGGCATTCCTACTTATCCAATCCAAAAAAAAACACAGAAAAAGGAAGACAATTCGAACATATTACAATCTAGCTGGACGATGGAATACACATCTATCTTTTAAATAGAAAACATATTTGTTCAACCGTTTGAACCTGAACTGAAAAATTGACGAAGTGTGACTATACTTATACCCATCTTAATCACAAGAATATAAGCAAAGGGAAAAAGTGTTATTCGTAGGAGAATATAACACATGCTGATTTCAAAAAGGAAATTTTTTGGGTTTCACACCTGCACACCCAATGGGAGAATACATCGAAGAAGAATAAGAAGAAGAAAAAGAAGAAGAAGAATAAGAAAGAGACAAGGACTTTACCGGCGGTGACCTCTCGTCAATGGCAGCTTTGAACGACGCTCTTCACCTTGGCACACCACTTGGCTGGTTCGCACAAGAAGAGAAGACTTCGTTCACGGCATCGAAATGGGAATGGAGAAGATAAATAAGGGCAAACTATTGAAGGGGTTATTTTGTCCGCAAAAGATTTTAGCAAGGATATATTTGTCCAGAAAAAATTTATTCCCATTCCCTTCCTATCATTCCTTAGGTCCTACGCAGGTTTCAGCATTCCTTTATTTGTTGGTGTCAGGGATTCCCAACAATGACAATTGATAGCTACCAAACATATGCAATCAACAAAACCCTCACCCATTCCCATTCCTAAATGTCTATTCCATCATACCAAACAATACCAAAGGGTCCTAACATCACTAACAGCCATAGGTGGTTTTGCTTAACAAAAAAAGGAAAAAAAATGAATAGAAATAAAACACTAAGTGCTCTTAAATTAATTAATACAATAAATAATTAATACCATATCTTTTTATCATTTCATACTTTTTTGTTTTACCAAAATAGTCATACGGTTGCATAATGTCAAACATTAACCTTAGGAACCATTTGCTATTCATCTTTATTGGTTTAGGCTCCAATTAGATGCATTTGGAAGCAAATTTAGGCCAAATTTAAAAAATTCAAAAAATTACCAAAAGCCACTATTCATTTGGTAACTATAATAATTTGGCTGAACTTTGAAAAATCATAACTAATTCTAGAAAAATTGTTTAAGGGTGGTTCAAATTGCTAAATTCATCTCTTAAAATACTCTAGGGGGGGAAAATATTAATTTGGAATTGTATTGGGCAAATTGCTACAGGAAATTTAGTGAATTTACTTGCAATTTCTACCCTAATTTTTCCAAATTTCATTCCATAAAATTTCATGATGTCATGCTTTCAATAGTAGTCACATAACACGTGTAAAATTGATCTAAAACAGACTTTTATTCATTGTTTAGGAGTCACACATAATTTACATAATTGTAACATAAAATATCATTGAACTTGATATTATATAGGCATCCAAAATATCCTTCTTATTTCTAAACACTTTTTTATGAATCCTCCTTTATCTCTTTGCCTTTCACATGATTTGGACCTAATCATGGTTAGATATTTGGTGGGATGAGATTTAAGAGAATCCCAATAACATCATAATTCCCTTCGCATAATATTTCAAAATAATTGCAAAAAATATGATTTCATTTTGGCACGGTAACATTTACGATCAAAATGCATATTTTAGAATGTTCATCATGCTCTTCTCTTATTCATGCTTGTTCATGCAAAATTTATAGCATGTTCATCATTCTTTCACCATTTTGATCCAATATCATCATCGTATTCATATTATAAACATGTTTTCTACCTACCAATCATAGAAATACAAGATCTAAACAACCATTTAGAAATAAAATGCAAGAAAAGGAAAAAGATGTTACCTTAAACTATGCCAAATTTGGGAATAGTTGGCTTTTGTTTTTGACCTTTATTGGCATTTCCAAAATGTCATTTAATAATGTGATGATGAAAATCATACAAAAACGTTGGCGTTTAAGAAACGCCAACTAAAGGAAGACTTTAATTGGCATTTCTTTCTTAAACGCCAACTAAAGGAAGACTTTAGTTGGCATTTCTTAAATAAACGCCAACTAAAGTCATCATTTAGTATGCATTTACCCTTTAAACGCCAACTTTTTCCATTAATGAATAATTTGGTTGGCGTTTCCAGTGAAACGCCAATGAAATATATATATATTTTAAATTTTCCTACTTCTCTTTAAACTTATACTTACAACCTGTAGCAAGCATAGAATAATTTTTTCCTAATCAGTGTCTCAATAGCATCATCAACAACTAAGACAGTTTCTAATATATGTCTAGCAAGCATCATCAACGACTAAGATAGTTTCTAATATATGCCCCGCAAGCATCATCAACAAGTGAGACAGTTTCTTATATTATTTTCAACAAAAATGAGACAAACTTTTTTGAACAACCAAGATATAAACTCTACTTACAAAACTATACTCAAGTTTTAAACAACTATAACAATAAAAGCAATGTGTCCAAAACTAACAAGAATAACATGTCCAAAAACTACCAACAATATACTACAAAGAATATGTCCAAAATGCCATCTTCCACCTTAGTTTTCACACAAGTTAGCATATAAGCATGTCCACCAAAATTATCACCTTCTTTTGCTGTTCCCTCACTAAAACCTTATCTTTTGATGCTTCACCTTTCCTTCACAACATCCACACCTGCACCATATAGGCAAATGTTATATATTGACAATATCTAGATAAATTTTTTCACAAAGTTATTCATAATAAAAACAAGTTAAATTTACCTCTCTATTCATAGGCACTTATCAAGGATGAAGTTACACCACTCTTTGATGAGTTCCTCTATTTGCATATCGGAGCACTTGGAATAAGAGGTGTCAGGGAAGTACTGTAAGTTAAAAAATTTTACATAAGTGAAATTGGCAAAATTTTATAAGCATTAATGTAAATATAAAATTACATACCGTGTCTGGCATTGCGCTATGACCATGTGTGATGATATCCTTCATGAATAACATCACATAGTATCCACAGTCATTATCATTTGGTTGTTTTGGACACTAAAGAGAAAAATTATATTAATTATACAATACAGAAATGTTAATCTCAACAATTGTTGATTGAATATAAATTTATACATACCCGTATCTTCTTCCATTTATATAATGAGGAAGCTAAGGGTTTTACCATTTTGCCCTTATGATTATTTCTACACCCCCGGGCCGCTCGAAATATTGATACAACACTATTAAACCATAAAATATAAAAAAGGTTAGATTGAGCAAGACCTAATTTGAATTACTACATATAAGTGTGAAACAATAAATACATCAAAAATAAATATATTATTCTTACTTATTAATGATCCCTATCATTTGTTCACGAAGTTCCATATCATAATTCAAAGGATCCAAAAAATAGATAGTCAGCTCCAATGGATTGATTGCTATTAACATCCAGTGTCCGCAGTTAAAAAAATAATAAGTGTCATTAGCAAATTATAATTAAGCAGATGACGTCAAATATATGAAAATTTGAAAGTTTACTTACACATTATGATACGAAACCAAGAATAAGACATATTTGTCAACCCTTGCAATGAATGCATCAGCAATTAAGTACTGCTGTTCAGTAATCTTACTGTCTGACAATTTTGGAACATAAGTAGCTACCTCTTCAAGATGGATGAATATAAATTTGTTTATAAGATTGCAAGGCACCAATAATGTCTCATAGAGGTGTCTTGAATAGAAACAAAATAAAAAACAACATAGGTTAATATGAAGGCTGAAAGTGAAAAAAATTAAAATAAGTAGATTAATATCAAGTACCTTATGTACAAGTTAACATTCGCAACCTCGATTCACTTCTGATGGATGATGTAATTAACAATTTCAGCATTGATACTTTCAAATACAACTTTATTATAAATATTCTTGTCAAATTTCACACATTTTTCAACTTTTCCCTTAAGCGAATGTGGTAGAAACTTGACAATCATCCTTCGAAAAGTGTCTGGAACTGTATGCTTGGGCAGTTGCATGAGTGGTAGAGCTACTGATTTCTTTGATTGTCCTGACCCTCGGACATTACTCTTCCCCTTCAACTAAGCAACAAAGTGGGAAATTTTGAGATTAACCATGGTAATCATGTTATGAAATTTCACATAAAGATCATACACAGAACTAAAGATACATGTGATATCTCTATAGGTCCTCTAAACACAACCTCAGTCTCTAGTGGCTCATTCAGTACATCTAGTATCAATTTAGTATCATATTAGAACTAAAGATACATGTTAATGAATAGATAGCATACATGTAGTTTGTCTTTGAAAGTGTACATCAGAGCTAAAAGCATAAAACAACCATTGCATGAAACAGCTATCACTTTTCTTATGGTTATATTATTAACAAATTGTTAAGTCATATAATTTCCATATAGATACAATTAACAGAAAATCCAGCCAGATTAGCCCTTATTCATCAACACAACTAGAAGAATTTGTAAATACTTGGGAGGCAAACATTAGAAAGAGTACAGCACAGAACATGATATTTTAATCCTTTTAGTTACCAAGAGTCTTACACACTGTCAACTAACAGACCTTTACTGATGGAGCAGCAGTGATGAGGTCTGCAGGCCATGCTACGAAGCTGCCCAATGCCATTCCTTTTGTTTCCATGTCCCCTGCAGGAATAGGAAACCTAGTAACCTCCTCCCTAACTACCTCAATCGACACTTTTAGATGGTTTGTAAGTACGGGTGCATTGTGAAGCATCTCTTCAGGGCTATTATGCACATACCCCTCTGCAACCACCCATCGATTAGGTGTATCTAATCATAACTGGCAATATGATTGACCTTGTTCCAACCAATGCATTGGAAATCAACCATTTATTAGGGGTAAAAAAATTATCTCTTAACTTGTTAATGACAGCAATTACCTGAGGGAGTTCCTGAGGGGTAACAGTGCAACTATCTTTGGCAATAGTCGCCTCTGGTGGAGTCCCTTGCGTTCCCTGCAGTTGAAGCACCATGTTCGTCAATTCAGCTAATCAGAGCTGCATCTAAGATAAAGTTTGATGTTGTTCCTGAACAATAGCCTCCAATCAGGCAACCTTGGCAGCATCCGATGATGATTGAGGCCCAAAAAAGGCTTTGTGTGTCAAACAAAACCCTACCCCCCTAACATGACCAGGATACTCAGGGGCTCCTAGTGCCTTACCAAGTATATCATGCCTAATGCTTTCCTCCTCACTAGCGTGAGGCATGGAATTAGAGAGTTCATTCTGTGGAAGGAAGAGAAACAAAATGTAAATATTTGTAAATAATAAGTATTTGAAAATATATATGTAAATAAAATATATAATACAATAATACTAACTATTGACTCGGCAACTTTCCAAACATTTTCATTGCCAATTATCCTATCATTGTTCTCGCGAGATTCTATCCATAGCTCATGGTTTTCGATTTCCCTCCCTTTTGACCCCTCCTTTGATTGCTATGTATGATGACAAATAAGCAAATGTGTAAGTATTTGAAAAGAAGTGTCATTCATAGAAAAATAAGCTATAAAAGCACGTACCATCTTATCCTCTATACCGTGGTATCCTTGATGACCCCCTTTATAAGGGTATTGCTACTTCTTGGCTCTGTCACTGTTGGCTTGGCTTAATTCCTATAAAGAAATACAAAAGATTAGCTTTAGTCTAACAAAAATTAAGATGAGGTACATATGATTAAGTTTAGTCTAACAAAAAACTCGCAATGAGATTATAATGAAATGACATACTATGTTATTAATGCACACATCAAACCAGAATTTTATTCAATGACTAGATATATGTATTAAAATTAAATGAAGAACAACAATGAGAGAAATGGTTTACTTGAAAAGATTCTTCACGACACCTCGTAACAAAAGCATCACAATGTTCCTATGTAATGTACAACTCAAACAACCAAGGGGGATGACCAAGAAAGTTGCCTACTTCATCTCTTAGGAAGAATCTAGTGAGAGTAGACTACAAATTTTGTAGTGCCACTCCAGCCTTCATATATATGTGACACCTGTGACTATTATTTATGTTAAAAGCAGACTGCAACATGCATTACCGAAAAGAATTATTATCTGTATATATCTATACACATTATAATCAAATGACATACTATAGTATTACCTCTATATCTTCGAAAATGCTATTCTTCACAGGATCAGGGACTTTCCTCCAATCCTTATGAGGATGGGAGATTGGAACCTTGAACTTCGTAGCGACCACAATGTAGCTGCTCAATTTTTGTCCACCCTTTTGTATTGGATTGCCTTTGCGATTCCATTCTACATGAATCTTCTGGCGAGTATCTCGAGCCCGTATCACCTCTTTCAACACAGTCAAGCCACACCGGTACTTTTTAATATATTTCTGTAGCTCTTCTTGATCATCATCACCACCATAATCATCATTGTGATAAGAAAGGGATGCCATTTACCTACAATAAAATTCCAACAAACATGTAAGATATCAAAGATGGAAAAAGAATTTAAAGCAAATATAAAACATAAAAAAAATAATAAAGCATCACAAAATTATACATGTCGAAGGAAATAAAATTCAAACTATAGCAAACAATAACATATATTCGGTAATTCAAACCTTTTCCTCTTTCTTTTCAGATGTTGACTAATTCGTCCCCTTTTCCAAATCCAAGTACTTTCTTGATGGTCATCTCTCACATAAAGGGTATCATCTCCACCAGGATCAGTATCAAGTGATGTCTCATGCAAAGGATCATCCTCAATATCCGCACCTTGATAGTCTGGACCATCATCTAAGTTGTCAATTATTTTGTTCATTAGCATAACAATGGACCACTTCTTATTAGCAGGATCAGTGATAAAAAAACACTTGTTGAGCTTGAGATGCTAAAATAAAAGGTTCATCTTTATACCCCACCCTATTAAGATCTACTTGAATGAACCCTAAATCATCAACTCGAAGGCGGTTGTTGTTGTCAACCCATTTACAACTGAAGACAGGTACCCGGAATGAGATGTAGTCCAATTCCCATATGTGCTCAATTACCCCAAAGTATGACATGGGTGCAAAAATGGGATTTTTGTCTTTAACGCTAGATATATGCATTGATTGAGCTATAAGAGTTATCCCACTATTTTGCATTATACTCTTATCATCTTGCTCTTTTGTATAGAATGTGTACCCATTGATAAGATAACCAGTGTAAGAGAGTACATACATGCTTGGACCCATAGCTATCTATTTCAACCTGTCCGAAACTGAATTACTATTCCTCTCCAACTCCAAGATAATGTGATATCACAACCAATGTATAAAAAGTTGATTATGTTCTGTCGAAATCCAACTCTCATTCTTATTGGGGTTCAAGGTTTGAATTCTCTCCTTGTGCATTTCCACAAATTCATCAACCTCATCTGAGTTGTGCAAGACATACAGGTGAGTTTGCTCCCACTGTGTCCTAGAGATACTAACTATTTCACTTCCCCGAATCCCTTCATCACTTGTTCTTCCCAAGTGACGAGACCTCGGAAGCCCAATGTTATCAACATTCAATAAGTATTCAGTACAAAATTCAACAGCTTCTTCGGCTATGTAACCTTCAACAATACATCCCTCTGGTCTCCTTCAATTTTCCACATACCCTTTCAATATCTTCATGTAATGCTTAATCGGGTACATTCACCTCATATAAGCTGGGCCGCACATTTGTATTTCCTTAACGAGGTGTACTGTTAGGTGAACCATCATGTCAAAGAATGAAGGCGGGAAATACATCTCTAGCTCACACAAAGTGACAACAATTTGTCTTTGCAATGTGAGCAACTTCCTAGGGTCAATGACTTTGCTACAAATAGACTTACAAAAGAAACATAGTTTCATGATTGTTCCTCACACGTTTTTCGGCAAAATGGATCGTATACCCATCAGCATCATATGCTCCATCAAAACATGACAATCAAGAGACTTTAGGCCCTTTAACTTCAAGTCTTTTGTAAATACAAGATTCCTGATATTTGATGAGTACCCCTTCGGTACTTTAACTCCATCAAGGAATTCACAAAGAGTGATTTTTTCTTTTCTAGATAAAGTATAAGCAGCTGGAGGCAGATAAGTATGCCGTTTCTCCTTGATCCGTGCCAATTCTCCTTTAATTCCCATAGCAACCAAATCCAATCTCGCCTTCTTACCATCTTTGGTCTTTCCCTTCACATTGAGTAACACACCAATAATGCTATCACATACATTTTTTTCTACTTGCATCACATTAAGGAAGTATCTTACATAAAAGGATTTCTAATATGGAAATTCAAAGAAAATTGACCTTTTCTTCCATTCACTTGTCCCAAGGTGTCTCACAAAAGCTTTCCCGAAGTTGTTATCCAAATGTTGTACCTTTTGAAATAGGTCCTCACCGTTTAACGGCACAGGTTCTCCTCCTTCTTCTATATTCCCATCAAATGCTTTTCTCCACCCTTTATAACGATGTCCCTGATGCAAAAATCTCCGATGCCCGAGAAAGACAAATTTCCCACCATGTTCCAATCGAATGGATTGTGTGCCTTCGTCACATATAGGGCAACCAAATTCTCCTTTGATATTGTATCTAGACAAATTCCCATACACTAGAAAATCATTGATTGTACCAAATAGCATAGCTCTCAAATTGAATGGTTCCTCCCTATACCAATCATACACCTCCACACCACTCTCCCATAATAGCTTCAAGTCTTCAATTAGTGGA
Organism: Adenanthera pavonina; assembly: GCA_026686845.1. Classification (NCBI taxonomy): domain Eukaryota; kingdom Viridiplantae; phylum Streptophyta; class Magnoliopsida; order Fabales; family Fabaceae; genus Adenanthera; species Adenanthera pavonina. Next base: position 15,176,178 of record JAIVEN010000012.1, on the reverse strand, counting down.
GCCAAGTATACATCTATATCATTTTCAGGTTCTTTAGGTCCAGAAATTAACAAAGACAACATCATGAATTTTTGCTTCATGCATAGACATGGAGGCAAGTTATAAATCACCAAAATCACAGGCCACGTATTATGGGTACTACTGTACATACCATGTGGGTTCATTCCATCAGTAGATAATGCAAGGCGTAGGTTTCTATCTTCTGCCCCGAAGTCTTCATAATCACGATCAATTAATTTCCATTGTGGAGAATCTAGAGGATATCTAACCTTCCCATCTTTAATTCTTTCATCTGCATGCCATGTCAAGAGCTTCGCATTCTCCACACTGTAGTACATGCATCTAAATCCAGGTATGACGGGAAAATACCATACTACCTTCATTGGACTCGATTCTTTCTTCTTACATCGTGAGGCATTGCATTTATGAAACTTTTCTAATGATGCAAATTCCATCCGAAATAAAATGCAATCATTAGGACAAGCACGTATCCTCTCATAGCTCATTCTAATAGAGCTTAGCATTTGTTTAGCCTCATATGTTTGGCTAGGAAGGTCATTATCCTCTGGCGGAATATCCTTCAAAAGTGCAAGCAATTCTGTGAAGCTTTTATCACTCCATCCATTGCTTGCTTTCAAGTTGTATAGCTTCAACACGGCTGACAATATCGTTGTAACACCTCTCTTATGGGCCCATTTCCCATGTATTTAATCATTCAAAAGTCTATTTATATCATAGTAGGATCTTGAATCACAATAATAGCCATAATAAATTTTTCTCAACTTTGGGAACTATTCATTTAATCGAATTTATTTATTCCGATTAAACTTTGGAAAATCATAACTAAATCAATAGAAATCGTATATATGTGATTCAAGTTTCTAGGGATAGCTTATAACTTTGTCTACATCAGAAAAATACAATTCAGAGCAATGATAGTACTAATCTGTATAGCAAACTCTGTGAAATTTCACAATTTATATGAAAACTGCAAAATAATCCTTTTAATTGGGATTAAATATAAAAATTCGCCAAATATTGTACACACATCCAATCAGAGTGTTCTTTAGACCATTTGAGAGCTCTTCATGTCTACTTTTAAACCATATACATCATTTATACTTTTATACATCAAAAAGTCCAAATAGTGGTATGTTTACACTACATAGGTCAAGATGACCTTTTACCTCTTACTACTTTACCAAACAAAAGCCATAAAATATTTACATGGCCATATATCATTTTCATACCATACCATACTTTAGCTAAGACCTAAGACATTACAAAAACTTGAAGAAATGTACTTAACATCACATTTACAAAATTACACAAAAGGTCAAAGCTCATGGCCATTGCTAGGATTATCAACTTAATGGCCAAATTCTTTCTCCTTTCCTTTCTCTTCCTTGGTGGTCTTGCCATTGTTGCTACCTATTCATGGTTAATCTTTGGGAGGGTGAGATTCAAAGAATCTCAGTAGTTAACACCCAACATTCCATCACATCATCACATTAAGCATGAAAACATCAAGATAACACATTTTGAATACATTAACAGATTTATGTCATATGAATTCATAAAATTTTTGGCAGAGCTTTGTTTTGAAAAATAGACATCCCAGGGTCTCAATGCCCCTCAATCAACTCAGCCAATGCACATAAATCATCTCAAAATATCATTGCAATCATATGACAAGGCATAAAGCACATTGAAAATAAACATAATAACAAAATGCTAGTATGGGAAATCAACTAACTTATGATGCTCCCTTGCTCTCCAAACTTGGTATGCCACTTCTTGAGGCACTTAACACTTCCTTGGACCTAATCATATCATCATTGAACCAATTTAGCCATTGGTTTTTCGGAATTATACAATGCCATAACACTAAAACCCAAAATTTTTCAGTTTGTTTTCCTTTGCTTTTTCTTTGTACAACATACTTGTTCTTAAGGTTTTGGACCATGGGGAATCCATTTTTGAGGTCAAAATCATGAAATTCCAACTCTAAATACTTCCCCTGTTCTGGCCAAAATTATCTCAAAATGATTAAATAAATTTCCTCCAAATCACTTCAAACCATCCATGGATTTATGCTTCTAGTATCTAGTCTATGCTTTTTCCTAAGTTTCATGGTCCAAAACTCATTCCTATGCTAAAAACCCAATTTGGCTGAAACCCTAAGGTATAAAGGAAGCAAACTAAACCATAAATCATGCTTTGGAAACCATAGATAGTAAGCTTAAGGTAGTAGTATTAAAGTTTACTAACTTGTGCTTCGAATTTCCTTGGATTTTCCCTCTTTCTTTTTCTCCTTCTTTCCTCCTTCTCTTACGTTTTCTTTTTGGTCTTTTGCTGCTGGAAGAGCTGGTGAAATGAAGTGGGAAATGAGTGGTTAAGTGGTTTAATTAAGTGGCTAATCACTTAATTAATTAAAGTCAATTTTTGCTAATCATGGTTACTTTTTCACATACTTCTTCAAGAAGTATTACAAAATATATTACAATATTACTTGAGTCATATGGCTGCAGCAAAAGTCACGTATGGGAGAGAGAGAGAGAAGTGTCCAAAAATAAAACCGTCTTTATACTAATTTAGCATTTTTTGGTTACAAGACTATTCTAATTTTATTTTTATGTTTCCACATTTATCCCATCACAAATGGTATCTGTGTATGGCCCATATCTTGACCTGATTTCTTTTTAACCATCGGTAGGGCCCACGGTTTACTTTATCGGTTTACTATTACTTTTGGACACTCGACACTGATTATTTCTTTATTCTCAAACATTAACTCTCAGTGCCATATGCCATTGGACTTCTCTCATTGAGGGCTTCGTTTTGATAGTAATTTTACATATTTATAAAATTGCCCTTGACTCGAGGTTAAATTATAATTTTTGAAACTTTCGGGTCACTAGGTGTAATTTTCTCCCAAAATTTTCTATTTCTTCCCTGCGTCACTTTTAATACTTTTGAGACATGATTGTCATTTTTATAGTTTTTTAGAGGCAAAAATATAATTTTTACATTTTTCCATCCAACCGGGAAAAATAATCTCTTTACCCTATTTCACGCAAAATGGTATCTATCCATTTTCATGAATTCCTAGTACATTTTACGTTATCATCAATTATGTCCTCTTTTATTACATAGTATCCAGTGAAACCTTGGAATATTACATTTCTACCCCTCTTAAATTAAAGTTCGTCCTCAAAATTTAAAACATACCTTATGTAAACAGTGCTAGATACTTTTGTCGTATGTGTGACTCCATCTCCCAGGTTGCTTCTTCTGTAGATAAGTCTATCCAGACCATCTTCACTAGAGGAATGTCCTTGTTTCTTCGCTGTTTGACTCGATAATCTATTATTCTTTCAGGTAATACATTAAAGCAATGATTATCTTGTAAGTCAATACATTCATATTCTATAATATGTGAAGGGTCTGGTTGATATTTCTTTAATTGAGAGACATGGAAGACACAGTGAAGTTGGCTTAAATTTGGTGGTAGGGCTAACTGGTAAGCTACAGGTCTGCCTTTTGAAAGGATTTCGAAAGGTCCAATATACTTGGGACTAAGCTTTTTCGTTTTGAGAGATCGACCAACTCCAGTTGTGGGAGATACTTTAAGAAATACACAGTCTCCTACTTCAAATTCCAACAGCTTCCTTCTTTGATCTGCATAACTCTTTTGTCTACTTTGAGCTGTTAATAGCTTTTTCTTTATCATTTCAATCTGTATGGAAGTTAGGTCTACGATCTCCGGACCTATCAACTGCCTTTCACTCAATTATGTCCAACAAAGTGGGGACCTGTACTTCCTACCATACAATGCTTCATAAGGTGCCATCTGTATACTGGAATAATAACTGTTGTTATAAGCAAATTCTGCCAAAGGAAAGAATATATTCCAGTTTCCTTTCATCTCTAGCACATAAGCCCTTAGCATATCCTCTATTGTCTAAATTGTTCTTTCAATCAATCCATTAGTCAGAGGATGATATGTTGTACTGAACCTTAATTTAGTACCTAAGGCTTGCTGCAATAATCTCCAAAAATTTGAAGTAAACCTTGGATCTCGATCTGATATGATACTGCTTGGCACTCCATGTAATCTTACTATCTTTTTTACATACAGTTGTGCCAATCTATCTAGTGTAGATGTTGACCTCATGGCTAAGAAGTGTGCTGACTTCGTTAGCCTGTCCACAATTGCCTAGATTGCATCATATCTTGACGATGTTCTAGGTAATCCCATTATGAAATCCATTGAAATACTGTCTCATTTCCATTTTGGGATCTCTAGTGGATGTAACAATCCAGCAGGCTTCTGATGCTCTATTTTTACTTTTTGACATACCAGGCATCTACACACATACTGAGTAATATCCCTTTTCATACCAGGCCACCAAAATAATTTCTTTAAATCATGATACATTTTCATAATACCTGGATGGATAGTATATTTACTCTGATGTGCCTCTGTCAAAACCTTTTCTCTTATCTCTGCTACTGGTGGTACATAAACTCTCTTTTGAAATCTCATTAAGCCATTTTCTGATACATTAAATCCCTGCATCTCTCCATGCCTTTGCTTTTCTTTAACTAACTATACGAACTCATCCTCTTGCTGGACTTTAAATAAATCATTTAAAAATTCATTGCCAATTCTGGTCTCATGGAACTGTAAAAATAAATGCATGTCCCTATAATCCTCCAACATTTTCATTTCATAAATCATCATGTAGGCTATGTGAATAGTTTTTCTGCTCAATGCATCAGCCACTACATTAGCCTTTCCTGGATGGTATTTAATAGAATGGTCATAATCTCTTAACAACTCCATCCATCTTCTTTGCCTCGCATTTAATTCTTTCTAATCTTCTAAATATTTAAGGCTCTTGTGGTCACAAAACACTTCTACTATTCCACCATAAAGATGGTGTCTCTAGATCTTGAGAGCATGCACTATAGCCGCAAGTTCTAAATCATGAGTGGGATAGTTTTTTTCATATGGTTTTAATTGTCTAGAAGCATAAGCTACCACTCTACCTTCCTGCATTAGTACACATCCCAGTCCGTGCTTACTTACATCTGTATAAAGCATAAAAGGTTCCTTTGGATTAGGTATAGTTAATACAGGTGGAGTAGTTAACCTGTGCTTTAGTTTGTGAAAACTATTTTCGCAATTCTTATCCCACACAAAAGGTTTGTCTTTTTGAGTAAGTTTTGCAAGTGGCAATGCGGTTCGAGAAAAGTCTTGTATGAAATGTCTGTAATAGCCAGCTAAACCAAGAAAACTTCTTATCTCAGTTACAGTCTTGGGTCACTCCCACTTTAGGACAGCATCTACTTTACTCGGGTCTACTGCAACCCCGTCCTTGGAGACGACGTGCCCTAAGAACCATACCTCTGTGAGCCAAAACTCACACTTAGTTTAGCATATAGCTTTCTTTCTTTTAAAACTGTCAAGACTATTCTCAAATGTATTTTGTGCTCCTCTAAAGACTTAGAGTACACTAATATATCATCAATAAAGACCACAACAAATTTATCTAAGTATGGCTAGAAAATCCTATTCATTAGTCCATAAAAATTACAGGAGCATTCGTTAGACTAAATGGCATCACTAAAAATTTGTAGTGCCCATAACGAGTTCTAAAAGCAGTTTTAGGAACATCTTCTGCCTTTACCCATAGTTGATGATACCCTGATCGTAAGTCAATTTTTGAAAACATAGTGGCACCAGCCAACTGATCTAATAGGTCATCAATTCTAGGTAAGGGGTATTTATTCTTTATTGTCACTTTGTTCAGTTCCCTATAATCAATACATAATCGGAGGTTCCCATCTTTCTTCTTTACAAATAATACTGAAGCACCCCATGGAGAAACGCTAGGTCTAATGGATCTTTTTTCCAATAACTCCTCAATTTGCTTCTTTAATTCTACCAACTCAGGTGGGGCCATTCTATATGGTGCTTTGGATATCGGGCCCGTTCCTAGGGTTAAGTCTATGGCAAATTCAACCTCTCTTTCTGATGGTAAATCTTTAAAATTCTTTGGAAATACTTTTGGAAATTCCTTTACCACTAGTATCCTTTCAATATCTTCATCAACTTCCACATTGACTGAAAAGAAAACTAAGTAGGGTGAACATCCTTTTCCCAAGCATCTCTCAGCTTGAGCGGTCGATATAAAATTTAGCTTAGTCTCAGTAATTGGAATACTTTCTGGGGTAGGCAAGATTAGGACTTTGTTTTTGCAGTCGAGGAGAATATTATTGGCAGAGAGCCAGTTCATGCCTATTATGACATCTATATCTAGGAATGGCATGCATATAAGATCTAGTATGGGGCAGCAATGTTCATATTGTACAATACAATTTAGGCAGACATGAGATGTGGTTGCTTGATTACCAGTAGGTGTGGACACATGCAAATCATATGGTAATTGAATGATTATTAGACCCAAACCTTTAGCACATTTATAGGAAATGAAAGAATGACTAGCACCTGAATCAAACAAGGCATGCAAAAGACAATCATTTACTTTAATCATACCTTCAATGAGATTGGGTGATTATCGAGCCTCCTGCTGTGTAAGAGCAAAGACTTTTCCTTGTGCTTGTGGTCTAGTCCTTACTATATCAACTCTACAATCTCTTGCAAAGTGTCCAGATTTTCCACATCTGAAGCATACATTTTGCCCAGCTAAACATGGTCTTCCACCATGTGTCTTGCCATATTGCTCACACACTGGAGCTTCTTTCTGTACGTCTTTCTGCACATCCCTTTGTATAAATCATCCTCCTCCTCTTCTTCCTCCCCTTCTACCTCTTCTATTATTCCATGACCTTTTTCTTTTCTTACTTGATTCTCCTTCTTCATATGTAACTCTTCTTGTACTAGTTGGGACAGAAAACATAAAGCCTTTATGATTCAAACTTCCTTCAGTGATCCTACTAACCTCAACTAGTGTATTGAACTCTCTAATCTTCATAGGTGCTACTCTTTCTCTAATAGCTAGTTTCAAACCTCTTTCCAGCTTCTCAGTCTTCCATCGTTCATCATCATGTTGCTGTAAGTATGTAGAATACCTTGGTAACTGTATAAAAGTAGCTACATACTCATCAACAGACTGATTTTCTCCTTATCGAAGCATAATGAATTCCGCTTCCTTCTCATCTCTTACTAACAGTGGGAAGTACTTATCATAGAAATACTCTAAAAATATCTCTCATGTCAGAGGTATATTACATGCTTGCAGAATTAGCTCTGTGTTTTGCCACCATCGATCTGCCTCTTTCTCAAACATGTAAGTGGCTAACAAAGCTTTCATCTCAGAGGTGCATCCCATTAGTTTGAATATCTTTTCAAGACTCAGTATCCAATCCTCCGCTGCCTGAACATCAAATTTTCCTTCAAAGGATGGAGGACAATGCTTCCTGAACTGAGCTATAACATTCTGTTGATTAGCAAAGTCAATCATTGCATGATTCATCACTGCAGCTGGTATTTCTACTTGCTGTTGTGGACCTTGAACAGGCACCTCAGTTCTAACCTCAGGACGTTCTCTCTGATCTGCTATAGTCCTCTATAAATTCTCAATAATTCTCTATTGTTGATCCAATCTGTTCATAATGACTTGCAAGGGATCAACCTATCGTGGAGTACCTTGTTGCGGAATATCTTGCTGTGGAGCTCCTCCCTGTTCAGGAGCTGCTTCTCTAGTTTGTCTTCTGGTACATGCCATTTTAATCTACACAATATTAAAATCATGTTCATATAATAATCATACTCAGAGAACGTATATAAACATATTATTTTATTCACATAGTCAATATATACATCCTTTCCTTCTTAGTCCTTTCTACATCATCATACATCAGTCTTTCTATTCTACCTCTTATACTTGTTATGACTGCTTATATATTACATCTCAAAATTAGTAGTCAGTCAGCATTCTTTACATATATACATGTTCACATATGCATACAACTGACGATCATTTATGAGGAACTAGGACTGTCTAGGAGGTAAGTAGTTACTGGATCCTCCTTCGATTCTTCCTCTGGCTCCTCCTCTGGATCCTCTTCTGGTTCTTCCTCTGCATTCTCATGGTTCTCGAGCTCTACAGGGTCAGTCTCAGCCCGTTTAGTATTCTCCAATTCCATCCTCAGCTTTTCACGATGCCTCAATTCTCAAAGGCATTCCTGAAAACTTACTAGCCACTCTTTTCTCATCTCATCCTTTACTATTGCCCAGTAGTCATCATCATTAGGCAATATGGTGAGGACTGTATCTATCCATGCTAGCTCAAAGAATGGTTGGCCTTGAGATTCCATAAATTCTTTTGCATCCCTTAACATATCCAAGAAAGTAGTCATTGGAGAGTCCCAATAACTTCGAAAACTTTCATTATAAAATCTAGCCACAATCTCTCATACTCTCTGAGCTTCATCAATGGGAACTTCAGGAACTTCTACAATTGGCTGCTTCCCTGAATCACCCTTCTGTATCTTTTCCTTCTTAGCATTCTTGACTTTCCCTTCTATCATGTAATTCTTAACATAGTGAGCTTAAGTTTTGGTACTCTCTCCCTTCTAGCTTTGCTTTAATGGGTGTCCAAAACTCATCATCTGGTATTTCATTGAGAAGGGTGGTGATCCAGATCGGCTCAGGGTATTCTATTCCTGTTCCTTCCAGAAATGTCTTAACCTTTGACACTCTACTCATGATGCCATTACTTGCTCCGGTCCCTCTGAGTAAGCTCCATATTCCTTTGCATACTTACGTATGATTCGGTACACTATAAGTTCTACATCTGCCGGTCTATCATCCGAAGTATTATTAACATCCAACAGAAATCCTGCTATGTAGTCCACATCTTCATATACCTCAACCACCCTTTCCTGTGGTGGGGCATCTACAAGAGGAACTACCTGTATTAGCACTGCTGGGATAGCCTCCTGTATTGGTTGGGGAATTCCTACTTCGTACTGTCCTTCTTCTACATTCTCAGCAGGAACCTTGTTGGAGCCTATACTTTCCTCTTGATGGTGTACCTCCGGTACCATCTCAGGCTCTTCATGATCATCTACCACTGAGCTGTTATTTGTTGAGGACATCTTTACTATCCTTCAATCACAATAACAACTAGTTAGTAGAATAATACTAAAGAAAAATTTATTTATTACTATTCCTTTTTCCTAAACTTAAATTGTACTGACCCATAATCATTGTTCTGAGAGCTTAAACCTTCGGCTCTAAGGCCCAAAACTTTTAGCTCTGATACCAAAAACTATAACACCTCTCTTATGAGCCTATTTCCCATGTATTTAATCATTCTAAAGTCCATTTATATCATAGTAGGATCTTAAATCACAAGAAAAGCCATAATAAATTTTTCTCAACTTTGGACACTATTCATTTAATCGAATTAATTTATTCCGATTAAACTTTGGAAAATCATAACTAAATCAATAGAAATCGTATGCATGTGATTCAAGTTTCTAGGGATAGCTTATAACTTTGTCTACATTGGAAAAATATAAGTCAGAGCAATAATAGTACTGATCTGTATAGCAAACTCTTTGAAATTTCATAATTTATACGAAAACTGTAAAATAATCCTTTTAATTGGGATTAAATATAAAAATCCACCAAATATTGTACACACATCCAATTAAAGTGTTCCTTAGACCATTGGAGAGCTCTTCATGTCTACTTTTAAACCATAAACACAATTCATACTTTATACTTCAAAAAGTCCAAATAGTGGCATGTTTACTCTGCATAGGTCAAGATGACATTTTACCTCTTACTACTTTGCCAAACAAAAGCCATAAAATATTTACATGGCCATATATCATTTTCATAACATACCATACTTCAGCTAAGACCTAAGACATTACAAAAACTTGAAGAAATGTACTTAACATCACATTTACAAAATTACACAAAAGGTCAAAGCTCATGGCCATTGCTAGGATTATCAACTTAATGGCCAAATTCTTTCTCCTTTCCTTTCTCTTCCTTGGTGGTCTTGCCATTGTTGCTACCTATTCATGGTTAATCTTTGGGAGGGTGAGACTCAAAGAATCTTAGTAGTTAACATCCAACATTCCATCACATCATCACATTAAGCATGAAAACATCAAGATAACACATTTTGAATACATTAACAGATTTATGTCATATGAATTCATAAAATTTTCGACAGAGCTTTGTTTTGAAAAATAGACATCCCAGGGTCTCAATGCCCCTCAATCAACTCAGCCAATGCACATAAATCATCTCAAAATATCATTGCAATCATATGACAAGGCATAAAGCACATTGAAAATAAACATGATAACAAAATGCTAGTATGGGAAATCAACTAACTTATGATGCTCCCTTGCTCTCCAAACTTGGTATGCCACTTCTTGAGGCTCTTAACACTTCCTTGAACCTAATCATATCATCATTGAACCAATTTAGCCATTGTTTTTTCGGAATTATACAATGCCATAACACTAAAACCCAAAATTTTTCAGTTTGTTTTCCTTTGCTTTTTCTTTGTACAACATACTTGTTCTTAAGATTTTGGACCATGGGGAATCCTTTTTGAGATCAAAATCATGAAATTATTACTCTAAATAATTCCCCTATTCTGGCCGTAATTATCTCAAAATGATTAAAAAAAATTTCCTTCAAATCACTTCAAACCATCCATGGATTCATGCTTCTAGTGTCTAGTTTATGCTTTTTCCTAAGTTTCATGGTCCAAAACTCATTCCTATGATGAAAACCCGATTTGGCTGAAACCCTAAGGTATAAAGGAAGCAAACTAAACCATAAATCATGCTTTGGAAACCATAGATAGTAAGCTTAAGGTAGTAGTATTAAAGTTTACTAACTTGTTCTTTGAATTTCCTTGGATTTTCCCTCTTTCTTTCTCTCCTTCTTTCCTCCTTCTCTTGCATTTTCTTTCTGGTCTTTTGCTGCTGGAAGAGTTAGTGAAATGAAGTGGGAAATGAGTGGTTAAGTGGTTTAATTAAGTGTCTAATCACTTAATTAATTAAAGTCACTTTTTACTAATCATGGTTATTTTTTCACATACTTCATCAAGAAGTATTACAAAATATATTATAATATTACTTGAGTCATATGGCTGCAGTAAAAGTCACGCATGGGAGAGAGAGATGTATCCCAAAATTTCCCAATTTTTCTGATCTAGATATACCTAAATCCGGGTACTTTTTAACCGTACCGATAAAACCGTCTTTATACTAATTTAGCATTTTTTGGTTACAAGACTATTCTAATTTTATTTTTACATTTCCATAATTAACCTTTCACAAATGGTATCTGTGTATAGCCCATATCCTGACCTGATTTCTTTTTAACCATCGGTAGGGCCCATGGTTTACTTTATCGATTTACTATTACTTTTGGACACTCAGCACTGATTATTCCTTTATTCTTAAACATTAATGCTCAGTCCCATATACCATTGGACTTCTCTCATCAAGAGCTTCGTTTTGATAATAATTTTACATATTTACAAAATTGCCTTTGACCCAGGGTTAAATTATAATTTTTGAAACTTTCGGGTCATTAGGTGTAATTTTCTCCAAGACTTTTCTATTTCCTCCCGTCAATTTTAATACTTTTGAGACATGAATGTCATTTTTATAGTTCTTTAGGGGCAAAATATAATTTTTACATTTTTCCATCCAACCGGAAAAAATGATCTCTTTACCCTATTTCATGCAAAATTGTGTCTATCCGTTTTCGTGAATTCCTTGTACATTTTACGTTATTATCAATTATGTCATCTTTTATTACCTAGTATCCAGTGAAACTTTGGGATATTACAATCGTGAACTTAATGCATCCAGAGTATAATGGTTTTTCTGCATCCCTCTTCAACTTATCAAACATCTCTGGACAATCCTTAAGTTCATCCTCAATCACATTGGTCTTCTGTTCAAGACGATCGGCCTCGAATGTACTTGTGTCAAAATCATTCGATCTAGTGCTCCCATTATACATATTACTGCTATAATCATTATTCATCTCACCATACATTGTCCATCGTGTGTAATTTCGATCAATTCCATTACAAATTAAATGTGATTCCAAGTTAGTTGCACTAACTAGCCTCCCATAGCAACACTTCAAGTAAGGGCATATAATTTTTTCGGGGTTATCAGCATGCTCAAATGCAAACCTAACAAATTCTTTTACTCTATCCCAATATTTTTGAATCAAATGATTCGCAGACATTTATTTCTGATCCATACTTTTATTAAGTTGTGTAACCTTTTATAACTTGTGTATAAATTTCGGTAAAGCCTCCTTTAAAACTTGAGCCTCCCAATAATTTTACAACACCAAATTAGAAGTCACATTTTTTCATATGGATTAAATACCATAACCCCATGATGAATACATTAATATTCATGCTACTTAAAAAAAACTACATTCATAAATTGTACAGCCATTCTTTGTTTTTCCCAACTTTACTTTCTGATTTATTAAAGCATATGTTACTTTTCAAGTCCTTAACTAGCAAAAATATTCAACAACATAGACAAAAAAGGAGTTCCAATTATATGTTGCCAACCATCCAAATCAACTATCCATAGCTTTTCATTTACTAAATTATAACTTTTAAAGGCAAACCAGCAGCATAACAACTTAAGAACAAGAGTTGTCCAGGCTTTAAGCCATCTACTCAAAAAACACAACACATTTCAACCAAATTTCATGATTTTCAGTTTGAATTCAGCTAACTAATATAACCATAGCATTAACCACTTATCAATTCACCTAACTTAGCTAACTAATACAAAAATTTTACATAAACAAAATGAGGAAGCATACCTAAGACAAAGTAGATAATCTGAAAGGCTAGCACTGTAAATTATGTCAATCTGAAACAAGCGCACCAATGACACCTTTGTAGAAGTGAAGGAACAAGTTAAATGAAAACTCTATTAATTAGCACTACCAATCAAACTCGAAGCAAACAGCTCCCTGGTTTCAAGTATACACAGTCATGTATATGCGTGGTTATCCTTCTTGGTCATATTACAAAAAATCATTAACATTGAAAGCTAAGCCATACCTGTATCGCTAGCACTATCTCTGAAAAATTATCATGTCACCTATATATTTGAAGTATGGGAAATCAATGAATCGACCTGTTTAATTAATAACATGATTGGGCAATATAATAAGATGTGACAAGTTTAATGTGTAGAAAAGAGAGGCTACAACAACTGGTATGATTAAAAAAAAAAACACACTCGATAGCCATAATTACTAGATAAAGCTGATTAAAATTAAATAACCAATGGTGAGTGATGACAACAGAATCAAGAAGATAATACACAGTATGGTAGCAGTATAAAAATGTTGCATTTTACTTATAGATTTTGTTTTGATGAATCATCAGACCCCCGGACCCTCATCAGGAGACCACTTCTAACATGCTGACACACAATTTGTTAGTTAGGCTGACTTCTCAAGAGGGGGGGTGAATTGGGAAGATTAAAATTTTATGCACAAAGTGAAAATAATGAAGAAAGCAAAGTATAATGAAAAACAAAGTATAAAGCAATAAGCTAAAAGAGAAGAGATAGGGAGAAGAAAAACTCATATATTTATCCTGGTTCGGTCTCTTCACTTGACCTACGTCCAATTCCCAAGTCACCACTTGAGATTTTCCACTATTCAGCAAGAATTCAACGGGCTTCTTGCAAATGCCACAATACAACGTCAGTGCTCTGTTTTCTAAAGCTCACTCAATCACTTTCTGCACTTTTACAAAGTTCTTTACAATCCCTTGTGATATCTCCTCACAAGAAAATCTTTCTTCCAGATGAAGATTAGATTGTTTACAAAGATGATACTCTCTTGAATAGAGTGAATATGACAGTTAAAGTACAAGTATTGAAGTAAGAGGGTAAAAGTCTTTGAGTAGAAAATTTGGCAGAGTTTCAGTATATACAAAGTTTGATTCGTTACCCACAACTTCAAATGATGTTATATTTATAGATTTAGGTCTCAAATGTCCATTAGAGACAAAATCTATCCATTGGAGAAGTTATCCAATGGTTACTCTGAAAAACTATCCGTTAACCAACCGCATTTAATGCTTCTGACATACTGAAATTCGAATTTTGGTTGGTCAATAGACGAATTTCGAAGGAACCGAAGGTTAAAGCTTCCAACGCTGAAATACTAAAGTTCGTCTGTTCATGAAGTGAAATTCGAATTTTGAAACTTAGAAAGTGTTTCTATGTTGTGACATACAAATTTTCAAGAAGAAAGTATTTCTGTTAAGTGTGAACAGTGTTTTCAATTTGCTACAGTGTCCTCGAAATTCGAATTTTGGAACCCCAAAATTCTTCTGTCCGTAGCAAGCTCAAACAGCACAGTAGTTCATTTACTTCAAAATTCAAATTTTAACAAAGTGAAGTTCGTCTGTTAGAGAGACCTATTTTCAGACTTACTTTATCATTCGAATTTATAAACACTGTCATTCGTATGTCAACATGTCATTGTAACAGACTCACAACCTTAGCTTCTGAAATTCGAATTTTCATGTTCAAAGTTCGTCTGTTAGTGAGTAATTTTGAAACTCAACATAATCTTGATTTCAGATAAAATTTGACATTGTTTCAGACGGATTTCTTTGGTTTTCATAAGTTGCATTTTGTCTGAAATTCGAATTTTGAAAACTCAAAGTTCGTCTGTTACTCAACAGCTTCTTTCAGATACTTATGAAAAATTGAATTTTGAAAAATCAAAATTCATCTGTCAGAGAGACATCTCTTCAGACTTATTCAGTTTTAACTCAAAATTCGAATTTCCAAAGCCAAAGTTCGAATTTCCAATATGACAGTTCAATGTAAACTTTTCAAACTTCGTCTGTTGGTGGGTATTTTTCAAATATTTCATGATTTAACTTAAAATCAAGTTTTTAAAACATCTTTTCATCAAATCAAAGTCTTTTACCCATATTTAAACATAATTAAACATCCAACAACAAATTTTGCACAGATTTCTCCAGGATTTCTTTATTTGAACTCTTTGTGCACCTTTGATATCTTTTACTCCAAGCTCTTGAGAGTTGATTTGAAATCATCAAAACTTCTTGATTCAACACAATTGACTCATACAAAAAGAACAAGCCACAGCCAATTATGATTAAAACAAGAGTTTAAATTATGGTGCAAGAGTTCAAATTTCATTGCATAGAAAAACTCACCAACCTCGAGGTTCGATAGTATCTGAATTTTGAATCCAACAAATTACTTTGAGCGACCACCTTGTATCTGAACTGAATAGGAAGAAAAAAAAAGTAAGAGAATCATATAAATTTCCTAAAGAGACGCAACGTGCCAATGGGAAAGACTTGCAAGCAAAGACAACACACAAGACAAATATAATTTATAAAAACTAGTCTGTAAGTGTTCATGTAGCATGGAGATTAACCTAGTAGGAAATAAAAGAAAGATTATAGACAAATTGAGTATGTGAAATTTATTAAGCACTTTTTGAAAAAAATTAATACACTACTTGAATACCATCACTCAAATCATTCTATGTAGTTCAATAATTAAACCAGTAGCAGCAACTTAGGGTAAACAATTAGTGTATATATATAATATACCTCCAAGAATCTATTCTCTTATCATTCCCTTAAACACTTGATTCCCTTAATCAAAGTGTCATACAACACCAATGTAGGAGACAATGTACATAGAATCATTTTTGATATCTCAGTTTTGAAAAAACAAAAAAAAAATCATCTGTCATACTCAATATATTAAGAAACATAGTTATGCATTGTAGGTTCAGTGGGGAGACATATCTAAAATAGAGCTCAACCAAACTCTGCTTTCTTACCTGAAAAATAATGAAAACAAATTTTAGTTCATAATCCCTGGCATGCTAGAAAATAATAGAACCAAAAACCAATATTATACGAAGCTCCATCGTTAGTGTTTGTTAGTCTAGTAAGTATAATTGAAAACATATAAATGCCATAGAAATATTGTATAAGTTAGTGTTTATCTATATGAACGCCAACTTTTTTCCAGTGTCCAGATTTAGTTGGCGTTTATTTGATAAATGCCAACTATTGAGCACCATTAAAGCCACAAATTGGTATAGTGTTAAATTTGCAAACCTTCATTTCCTCTTCTCATCCTTCTCTCTATAACTCACTCTCTCACTAATATATGATGGAATTTCAAATTTGTGTTAAGAATGGAGAGGAGGAAGAGCTTATTTATAGGCAAGAAGAAGCAACTCCATCCATTGGATTTAATTTTGATCCAAGGGCTAAAAATTGCATTACATCACCTTTTTTCTCCTCCATACACCTAATTTCTTCACATAATTAGCATCTAATTAATTTTTCCTCTCTTGTCATTAATTTGGATGCCATTTTCATCTCCAATTAAGAAAAATATTGCATCATTATGCTTACATAAGCTTTCTTCATCCAAACTTCCAATTTTGACACCTAATCTTTTACATAGTATCATGCACGGTGGTTTATTCTCCTCCACTCCTTTTTCTTCTTATTTGCATGCCACTTTGAGGCATAAATCAGCCCAAGATGATTCCTTTAATTATTTGGGTTTAAACCATTTAGTTCTAGGCTCAATTTCAACATATACCGAGTTTTTGGGCTCTGATTATATAAATTTTGTCTAGTAAAATTTTTCAAGCATAAATATATTTAAAATATGAGTTTCATACTCATTATATCCTTAATTAATCATTTTAAATCCCATATAATTTATTTTAGAAAAATATTTTACCTATTGGGCTCTAACCGAAAACACCGATAAAATTAGTTCTGGTTAAATTTTTCTTGTAACCTCTCTACATAGATAATTATTATAGACCTTATAAAATTATTTTAGACTTATTCTTGATTATTTCATTATCTACTGGGTCACCTATAATTTAATCAGTCTGGAAATTGGGTGAATCGGACTTATTGGGCCCTTTATCATTTCTTGACCTAGTTTGAACTACTCTTGTCAATAATACTTCTGGGCTTCCCAAAATCAACCTTAGCCTATTAAGGTTTTCTACACCTTTGCTGTGCCTCCATGAATGGTACTCTTGGCCCATTAAGAAGTCGGTACAGCCTTACTGGGCCCGAACTTTGATTTTGGCCTAATGTCCATTAGACTGATTCTATAGCTATTTAAACCTTATAGAAAAATCTAATATCTCTTTTTATACCATAATATATTTGAATTTCCTGATCCAAACTTATTTTCTAATTTCTATTAATTTACAGATTATGGAACTTCGGATCAATTTTTTACCCAATATATCTATTTTCTGGTTTTACTTGTTAGAGTATAATTTCTTACGATAATTTTTTTGAATCATCTCGTATAATCAGTCTTAGCAAATACTGAACAGATAATTTGTTTGAGGAAATGACATCTATGTTCCCCTTTTTGTCTTTTTACTAATAATTAATATTTTCAATTATGCCATCCAACTTTCTTTGCAATTTGGTCCCAAATCTTCTTTTGCAATTTAGTCCCTAATTTGATTTACATAAGATATTTAAGCTCCTTTAATTCTAATTATGCAGTTAATCTCTAAATCAAAATTCAAACAAACCATAAAAATTTAGATGTTACATATAAACACCTATTTTCTACTTTTAATTTACATAATAATATCTTATGGTGTTCCATAAGGTGCATAAACGTTAGATAATTTCTTGATATGAATAATTAATTTTACTAACATGCGGACCAATAGAATTTAAATTGATTTTCCTTGAGTTCTAAGAACATTAATCAAATTTTTTATGTATGTGTATAAAAAATTGTTATCGCATAAATAATAATTTAATAACTCCCCACTATATTTTTACATATATGATGGTATATTATATCTTTTTCAGCAATATATAATGATATGTTCAAATAATAATAGCAAATTTACCGTGCCTATTTTGTTGGCCCGAATTTAATTGGAGCACATTGGGTGACCATGTGCTTAGAAATAAAATTTGTACTATCCAAATCTAATTTAGATGATCTAAATTTAAAATTTCTATTTTCCAATGATAAGATCATATTTTAAAAAATAGATAACTATACAATTATCTTTATTTTAATTCTTGCCCCAATAAAATAAAGAGATATTAAAAATATAAAAATTAAATAACATTAAATTTAAACTGTTGAATTTTAATAAGAACGATTTTGATTTGTGATGAACACATCACTGAATATGCTCTCAATTTAATGTACATACTTAAGCATAAAGTATTATCGGCCTTCTTGCCTATATATTCAACTGATGTTGAGAGACAATGAATTTTTGGTCATGAATTAGGAGCCGTTGACTTTTGTATATTTGTTTTGTTTTTGGAGAAAAAGTCAAATGAACTGGAAAATCAAATAGGTACAAAGTCTATTAAGAATCGACAATTCGACATAATACCAGTAAAGTAAAATACATAGTTGAATTTTGTACTGTATTAGCTGAGTTTGAATCCTTAGTATTTTGGTCAAAAAAAAATCCTTAGTATTTTATCTGGCTAAAAAAAAAACAAAATCCTTAGTATTTTATTGGGATGTCAATAAATAAATATATATATTTCATCATATGAATGTGCAAATAAAATTTGGATAGTTTAGACCTTTTTTTTAATCTTGAAACCATATTATTGTTTTGAAAAAGTGTTAGTTTAAAAACTGCATGAGATTTCTTATTTCAAAATAACAAATAATGATTGTTGGAATACTTTGAAAACTAGGACAAAACCTCACATTGGACAGGGACAACAATTCCAAAGTCTTTATAAGAAGGATGGAGTGACACACATTAAGTTAAAGGAATACTAAGTGTGTTTAAATATTAATCAATAATTAATAATATTTAAATACTTTGCACTTAGCATGTGACCCATTCACAAGTTTTGGATCAAAGTAGATCTAACGGTATGTATCTAATCTGATTTTTTTCATAAAAAAAGTCATAAATCAGAAATCAAAATTGATTTCGGTTTAGTGCTCATAATCTCTTTTTATCCTCAAAATCAGAAACAGATCTCGGTTTAGCATTCATAATCTTCTTTATCCTCTAAATCAGAAACGGATCTCAGTTTTATTTGCAACATTCAGAAACTGATATTTTATTAATTACTATTAACTTTTTTGGTTTCATGTTTTCAGCTTCCTTCAGTTCTCTCCTCTCTGTTTTTCGTTCTGCATACTAGTGAGATAATCTAAACACACTTAGTATTCCTTTATAAAATAAACACGCTCCTGAACTGTAAGATATCATATGCGTGCTGTCATGGAGAAATAATCTCATCCAGAGCATTTGAGTTCACAAATTTAGCATCACATGGCCACTAGAAACGTGGGAAAATTATTTAATTGGTTAAATTAGGATATCATGCCGCGCGTGGTGTTTAAAATAAGTGGGATTCTTGCTTGCGTATCTGTTTAATTAGTAAAAACAGTTACGACTTATGAGGTTGATCACAACTATAAGTTATTGAGTTTGATTATTTTATGTACACTGACCTCAATCATTCTCTCTCCTCGCTGTTCTTATTCTGCCCAATTTGTTAGAACATATAATAAATTAGCCTAAATTTACTTATCTAACCCCATAGAATGGGTCATATACAGTGATGTTGCTATATTTTATCATCAAATGCGTAATAATTTAGATGTGTAATGAATTTTGTCTTCCTGGTTCAAAATCACCACATAATTTTAAATTATATATGCATGATTTGAGCGTTACTTTTACCTAATATATGATTACGTTGACCACAATTATCTGTATTATCTTATATAAACAATCTGATAAAAAAGTTTATATTATTTTCTGTGAAATCTAATAATTGTAATATTTATATAGACATTACTGTCTATTACTCCCTCCGGTCCTATATATAGGACATTTTACCTTAATTTTGAATATAAGACCCTTTACAATATATGAGGTGGTATTTATTATGTATTTTCATAAAATGCCCCTATTTAATATATCCAAAGAGTAAAAGGAAGAGATTAAATAAGGATTATTTTGGAAAAATATTGGTTTTTTTAGAGAAATCGAGGTAGTTAATTAGTTTTAACTCCCTTTCTTAATTCGCATGATTCAGTTAATATAGTCTTATATTAATGATTAAAGGGAGCATTATTTTTCTAGGTAATACCAATATATTTTCGAAATCCATATCAGGCCTGACTTATTTGGATCAAACTCTCACAACAATAACTTTTCTTCATATACAAGACTTAAACATGATATTTACTTAAAAATAATATTAATTATTTTTCTCAAAAAAATAATTTTTTTTTGTTCAAACTCAAAAAAATAAATTAATCAAACACATGCGCCGGCACAGATATATATATATATATATATATACACACACCCCTCCCTCCGCCTCCATCAACCAAGTTAGCCACAAGCCTCCTTAACTTTTAACATTTCTCGCAGAAATGGTGGAAGTAGCTAAAGTGGAGATTGTGTCCAAAAACACTATAAAGCCATCATCTCCAACACCATCTCATCTTCAACACTTCAAAATCTCTATCCTCGACCAGTTAGCTACTCATTCATTTTACGTTCCGGTCGTCCTTTTCTATTCTCCCTGTGATCTTTCATTCACTAAAATATCTCAAAAGCTAAGGGCTTCGCTATCACAAGTTCTCACTCTTTACTACCCATTTTGTGGAAGATTCAAAGGAGAAAAAAGCAATGCCTATGTCGATTGCGACGACGAAGGTGTTCTTTATCTTGAGGCTAGAATCCCACTTCAGCTCTCAGATTTTCTAAAGAGTAAAACCCCTCAATCTAATGAGATCAAAATGTTTCTTCCATTAGATCCTTACAACCCAAAACCAGAGAATGAAGAATATCGTCGCATAATGGAAGTTCAAGTTACTGAGTTTGGCTGTGGAAGTGTGGGGATTGGCGTGTGCATTTCACACAAAATTTGTGATGGAACAACAATGGCTTCGTTTCTGCAAGCTTGGTCTGAAAAAGCAATGGAAGAAGGAAATGATGCTCCTAAACATTCTCTTCCTAATATGGAGGCTTCTTTGCTTTTCCCAGCAAGGGAGATAGAGATTGACATAACGAGCGGATTAATGGGTGAGAAGAATATCACATCAAGGAGATTTTTGTTCAGTGGGAAAAGCTTGTGTGAACTTAGAGATAGATTAGTTTATGGAGACTCTAATGATAAACCCACCAGAGTTGAAGCTGTGACGGCTCTCATATGGAAAGCTGCCATGCAAGCTGCAGGAGGAGCTTATCAATATTCTATGGTGTCACATGCAGTCAACATTCGTAGCCGGATGGCGCCACCATTGCCGGAGAACACCATAGGTAAGATGATATATAACATGGTAAGAACTAAATTCATGATAAGAATGCATCCTTCAGGGGATGCAACTTTTTCTGCTTTATATCTCTCTCATATAAATATTATTATTCCATTCAGTCTTATCTATAAGGTATTTTTAACTAAATTAAAAAAAGTGGTTAAAATTAACTGACATCTTAATTTTTTTTAACATATCACAACAATTAAAATTACACTTAATTAGAGTCACTAAATCCTACCCAACTCAATTAATGAAGGGTACATTAAAAAAAAATCATAAATGATTCAACATTTTGTAATGGTCAATATATGAAGATTATAAAAAATCCTATAGAATGTGTCTTATAAATAGGATAAGAGGAAGTATTATGATTGATAAAATTATTGGGTTTTCTCTTTTGGTTCTACAGGTAATTTTTGGCAAACAGCGTATTCTCCCGTTGTGGAATTAGACGAAACAAAGGAGGCAAAGCTGCAAGATTTGGCGGAGGTTGTGAGGAAATCCATAAAAAAGATTGATAAAGATTTTGTGAGTAAGCTTCAAGGAGATGCTGAAGGGCTTTTTGAGGTCCTTAAATCAATAGAAGAAGTGATGTTTTTGTTGGTAAAAAAACGAGTTCCTTGCTATATCTTCAGTAGCTGGACAAGGTTTGGTTTCTATGAAGTGAGCTTAGGATTTGGGAAACCAAGTTGGGTGTGTACTATTGGAGTTCCTATAAGAAATGTGGTCATTTTGATGCCCTCAAAATGTGATGACGGAATAGAGGCATGGGTGACTTTGAATCAGCTCCATATGGCTCAATTCGAAAGCAATCCAGAACTTCTGCAATTTGCTTCTCTTGATTATTAGTTGCTTCTTTGGGAGTTCGATGTCTTTATAGCAAATAAATTACAACATAGTTGCTTTAAGAAAGATATAAAGAAAAAAAATATAGAGAGAGAGAGAGTAAAGAATGAAGTGGGCACCATACACTTTCATTTCTTTGCGTCAGTACTCTGTCTCTTACTGTATTAAACCGCCTGTGAAACAGTTTTTTTTTCTCCTTGGTTAAAGGGGCAAGTGAAACATTTATTTGTGTCTGTGTCTGTGTTTTGATTAGAATAAAAAGGCTGCAAATTTTTATTAAGTATTGCTTTTAAGTGATAGAAATGTATAGCAGAGCTTGTTAAACCGTCGCTTCAAGTAAAATGCAAAACTATTTAGACTGCAAACCACATGCTTTGTACGAAAGTTTAAGGTTAATTGTTTTATATATAGCTCTTTTGTTACTATTTAATACTCTCTCCATTCCCTAATTTTTTATTATTTAAGATTATCTCATACTCCATCCATTCCTTAATATAAGGGGATAAAAGACAAAATTACGAGGATCAAGAAAATCAATAAATTTGTTAGAAATATAAATAGTTTAAAAAATATTCTCATTTAATATTAATAACTTTTATATCATATAATTAATATAAATAAATTATATTGGAAAAATGTCATTTTAATTAAGGATATTTTTTGAAAAAAATTATTAAATACACTAGATAAACCTCATATATTCTTTATATTTTAAAACAAGAAATTTCTCCAATTGTCCCTTATATTAAGGAATAAAGGAAATATAGATTAAGAAAGAATTAATTAATGCAACATTGACAAAAATATCTTCATTTAATTCTCCTTTATTTCATTTAATGTATCTTTTCCATATAATACATAATTTGTGTAAGAAATTCACTACAACAATAATAACTAGAGATATGTTTCATATAGTGTATTGAATTTGAAATAAATCACATTGGTCATAACTAATAAATAATCTGATTTTTTTAAAATTTATATTGTATGTGTGTTGATAATTAAGAAAAAAAGGTTGAAAAATTAAAAACAAAAAGGATTGCTTCTAATTTCTGGAAAAGTGTAGCAAGAATTTGTTAAAACTAGTGCTAAACTATGAAATTAATTGAATTATGAGGCATATACTTTTTGGTGAGCACAAAAAATATTTCCCAACTAATAGTCAAATACAAATTACTTTGAGGTAGAAATATTATCGAAGTGGGTTTTGTCTCTTTCAACAAAGGTTTTTTCTATATGCTTTGTAGGAAGTTAATTTAAAGTGAATTGTAATATATGATATATATATATATATATATTATAGTTTTTGTTTACTATTTAAGCGTAATTTTGGAAAACTGCCATGAAATATCATGATTTTTGAAAAATTCAGTTTTGCATAAATGAACTTTCAAACCACATGGAATGAGTCATATATAGTGATGTATTGTGTAGTCAATGTTTATCATCAAATGCATAATGATTTAGATGTGTAATGATTTCTGTCTTCCTGATTCAAAATCACCACATATTTTTTTAATTATATACATGATTTCAACGTTACTTTTA
Organism: Adenanthera pavonina; assembly: GCA_026686845.1. NCBI lineage: Eukaryota > Viridiplantae > Streptophyta > Magnoliopsida > Fabales > Fabaceae > Adenanthera > Adenanthera pavonina. The sequence goes on along the minus strand of JAIVEN010000012.1, from coordinate 15,152,376 downwards.
CATAATATCTGTTTACGTTGACCACAATTATATGTATTATTTTATATTTTAATACACCGAATTTTTCTGTATATGATTTAAAATTCAAATGACAATCCTTATAATTACGATATTAGTTTTTGCCTTTTTCGAAAAAAATAATGTAACATTTTCCTTCTTTTATAGGAATTTAACATATTCCATCATATGTGATCTTGTGTCAAAATCAAATTGAAACATTTAATTTCTTCACTCTTTATTTTACATTTAATTTTAAATGCATTTGTTCATAGGAAAATTATATTGAAGGACCAAGAAGGCATGGTATTTATTTTGAAGGATCTTAAAAATCTCAACCTCAATTATTCGGAATGACCAAAATTCAAAATCTAAATTTTGAAATACTAAATTACTCTTAGACAATTATATTTGTCCTCTCAGAATCTCACCCGCCACTTATTCTCACATTTACACTTAGAACTCAATTTAAAAAAAAAATAGAGTAGTTATTAAAATTTTAAGGGAAAATCTTGAAAAACCTTTGAAAAATATAGGCAAAAACAAACAATAAAGTTGGATTAGGAAGTCAATTATGTGTGAGAAGATGTTAGATACCTTATGTCATCTATTAATGGCAACAGTTACCCTAAACTAATTGCGTTATGTATAGATATGGTCTTAAAAATTATTTCAATTATTCATGTTAATTGCATGTCATTATTTTTTCTAAGAAAGAAAAAAATAGATGGGAAGAATAATAAATTTATATTATTTTTTATATGGCAAATGACCTAGGATAAAAGTTCAAGATCTAGATACCCTTAAAAGGGATCAAAGTCTACATAGTTTGTAAGTAGAAATCCTTATCATTTTATTGTCAGGTTTTTTTCAAGATTTGTTGAGCAACTGACAATAATTCTGCTAAATAAAAAAAAGTTTATTAAAAAATTGACCTAACTCAGATAACCCTGCACGAGCTACAGCGATTGAAGATCGAATACACACTTCATATGAACATTCATTATTCAAAATCCACTCGACAAGCTATCAATAGAAAATTAAAAATAAAATTTAAGTGGCCATACTGTTCACGAGCAGAAATAATGTGGCTTACTTAGACTATGCAATTACGTGCCCACTCTAGTTGGAAATAACACTATTTAACGTTTAAGTGCAATTTTATTTTTAAAAGAACTTATGTGCTATTCCTTAAAACCCTGTTAAAGTTGTTAATTGAAAAGGAAAAAATAGACACTTTTCAAAAAGAAATTCTATAAGAGCATAATTTTTCAAATAATTATATAATTTTTCTGTAAAATTATCGATTTGTCATTATACATCTAAAAATTATATATATATATATATGCTTACCATGTTTTAATTAAAAAACCTACATAGAGTTGTATCTAAATTTATCTTAAAAAATTAATTGCCTCTCTTTTTCTTATCTTAACTTTTTATTTATTATTATTGTTGTTGAATTTTGACCTTTCTGTGGATCGATATCTGCATGACTTAATGAGTGTCAAATTTATCGGCTTTCATCATGTGGCAAACTGAAAGGTGAATATAATAGCTATTTAATTATTCATTTTCTTACAGTTGAATCATATATAATTGTTTGCTTGTCGTTAAATATTTAATTATTTTTTCAAAACGATAAAAAGAAGTTAAAAAAAGTTTGAGCAAATTATTATTATTTTTTAGTTATGATAGAATTACTTCACTTTAACTAGAAGATTTATTAGGCTTAAATTAATCTAAATTAAGTTATGTAGAATTACAAAGAACTATAAAGCTTTACCACCAAGTAGTATTTTACCACAAAAGGCGATGGAGCAAATTAATTTAATCAAGATACAAGTTCAATAAAAAAAATGAAATACTGTAAAACTATTCATCCCTTTAAAAAAATATGCTTTTAGTCCCTATAGTTTTAAGTGATTTTGAAATTAGTCCTTGGACTTTATTGTTATTTTTAGTGAACTCAGAAGTTTTGGCTGTGTACGTAATAAGTTTGTCCCTTTCTTTCTTTCTTTTTTTCTCCATATATTGTAGTGAGGACTTCCATGTGGCTACTGGGAGTATAGCAAATAGACAACACACTTGACTTTAATCTTCTAGCTAGATCAATGGAGGAAGTGCCATTTACCAAGGTTAGGCTTTTACTAGAGACCTGTGCGAATCTTGGAGTGAGAGCTGCACGAAGCATTGAGGGAGAGAGATCCGTGCAAATCATTGAGATCTCTCTGCAAGTTTTGTATAGCTGGAAGATTAAGTACAGTGTGTTTTCTATGATTGCTATCCTCTCAGTTGCCACACGTTCCTCCATCGGCCACCTCAGCAAGTTTAATGGAGTTTATACCACATGGAAGTCCTTGCTAAAATATATGGAAATGAGGGGACCAACATGTTCCACGGCCAAAACTTTATGGAATTCATTAAAAAGACATTTAAAGTCCAAGAACAAATTTCAAAATCATCTAGAACTTTACGAACTGAAAGCTTATTTCTCCAAAAAAAAAAAAATCAATTAAGTACAAAGTATTGTTACGAAGCGATAATTAGGGTAGTCCACGATAAGGACCTCTGCTTAACCATGTACTATTTCATATTCATCATTTATTGAAGCACTCAACCATTTTCTTTTATTGAAGCACTCAACCATTTTCTTTTAAAGAAACATCATTTTATATATACACACTATAGACAAATTATCATCACTTCTTGCGGATTGGACTAACTACTATTGCACTGCTATTCAAGGTCTTTTTGACACATTATGACAAAGGACAAAAAAAAAAAGATCACCACCATGGATATGGCAAAAGTGATCAGATAAGAAAAAAACTTCGTGGTCCTTCAAGAATGAATATTATATATTAAGTTGACGGAAATAATTGGATGATTAGAAAGATACCTCTATCACATGATTCACAACTATATAACATTGAAATACTGTAGACACCACATTTTGGCAGCTAAAACATATTTTTATCTTTCTTATACATATTGATAACTATATGATTAGCCACTATAGCTAGCTAGTTAAAATTAGGTAAATGCGATGGGCTAAAAGGTGAAGCATGAAATCCAATTAAAACTGGAAAAATGAACTCAATTAGTTATCTCAGTTACATATAAGTTTAATTTGATGATTGCGATGAAAGTCATAGTTTAATGTTAATTAACTTAGTGATTAATGATTATTGACTGTCACTATACGTACCTGTGAACAGAGTCAATATGGGAATTAAAATTAATCCCTCCATATATAGGACAACCCCAATCTCTTGGATTTGTCTTCATTGACTTGGTCCATTACTCTACATGCTTTATTTATTTACGTTAAATCAATATATGAAATCATCTTTCTTGGTAATTGTTGTACTGAATAAAATTAATTAAATTATCAGTGGACTTATAATTTGGTTTATTCTGATCTGACTTGGTATGATTGTTAGGCCTGGCTGGGTCCTGGGTGAATCTGTTCAAGCAAGTTAGATGAAAAAAATTCCACTACAGAATTTAAAATTGTCTTTCAATTCAATATTTTGGACCACTAAAATAAGCAATGTGATTTCATTGGAAAAAATGCAATCTACATTAAAAATTTACGTAAAACTTTTTCTAAAAAAAGTCAATAAAGAGAACCAACAAATTAGCATATCTTTAAAATATTTAATATATATATACATATAAAAGATAGGAAAAAAAAGATAAATATATTCCTCAAAAAATAAAAAAAAAATAATCAAGCACTTTTTTGTCAATAAATAGGTTTGATTTGAATTAGTTAGAGTTTAAGACAGTTCTAAATATCATATGGTTATGCACCAAGAATAAATAAATAAATAAGAAAAAATTTGTCAATGATATATTATAATAAGATAATCATGTCTGGCCACAAAAAGAAAATAATCATGGATATTGGATATTACTGTCAACTATAAAATTGAATCTATGCGTAAATTCTATAAAAAATAGTTTTAATATTTATAAATATCGTACGGTTTCTGAAGTAATGAATTAACATATGAATAAATTAATAAATATGAGACTAGCTAAGAGAAAACAATCAAAACACACTTTGAAATTTGTGTTTGTTCATCAACTATTAACAAACGACACTTTCATATAGCACATCTATGGACATGATCCAAAAATCAAGCCGTAATTAGTGCGTAGACTAAAATTATTTTACAAATCCTTATTAAAATTCAAAATACTACAAATTTTCTTATGGAGTCCTCTTTATTCATATACTCCCTCCGATTTAAAATATAAGAAATTTTTTAGAACTTTTCTTTGATCCATAATATAAGATGTCATGCAATTATTAGTAGTAGTTTACCTTTTTTATCCATATTCATTGATAATTAGTCTCATAACTTGTAATAGAAAAGAGTGGAAATAACTTTAACTATTAGTAATTAATAAGGGCAAAAATAGGATATTGAGTTTTTTTTTTAGAAGTTTAAGAGTGTAACCAACTTTCTTTAATATGCATGAAGTAATTAGAAATCTTTTATATTTTAGATCGGAGGGAGTACAATCTAAGACCCAGTAGTGGGAAAAAAAAAAAGAAAAACTAGACGCAATATTCTCTCCCTCCTTCTCATTTGCCGCACCGTCAGTTCTCAGTCACATATAATTTGGTGACTGAAATCCCCACATGCGTGATGCACGAAGCATTAATTTTTTTTTTTTTATATCTGATTATGAATTGACTTTAAGCATCAATAACAAACCTGATTCTATGTTAAACAATATGAATTAGTATGGTGATAAGTGTATATCACAATCGTGATTTAATTATGCATAATATTAATTAAATCATAATATACATAATTAAATATATTAAAAAAAGCTAATCGCTAGAATAAATAAAGTAATACAGTGTAATTTCAATAAAAAGTTTACAACACATTCAAATTATGTGAATTTAGATTCAACACAACCTAACAATGAATAAGTAACATAATCATTCTCAATGCATGATTTGGAAACTACATGAATTCAACCCATGGATGGAATGAAAATTACAGTAATTAAATATTACATTCAAATTCTACCAAAAAAAAAATATTACATTCAAATTTCTTCATGCATCAAAGCTAATAATATCTATAATCTTGTATCAATCAATAGATCGATGACATTACATAAAATTTAAACGAGTTAAATAAAAATTAATGCTAACTAAGGTCCCAATATTTTAATACTAAATTAAAATATTCTACGATATAACGTATTAACCAAAGAAAAGTTTTGTTTATCAATTATCAAGTAATGCCATTATATTAAGTCCCACCACTACTAAAACTTATTAACCATACATAGGACAAATTAATGAAAACTTCTCTATATACAATATTTGAAGTTTTGTGAATTGAATTACCATTTGAGTTAGGAATTAGCTAGTATCTTCAAACCTTCTTACTTTGCACTCTGGAAACTGCAACATAAAGTTGACCATGGGTAAATACCGGCCTAGGTAAGAATGGACCAACACTACACAAACTTTGACTTTAACTCTTTGTAACATTTTACTTTATCATGTATTTTCCAAGTAGTATAGCATATTTAATATTCAAATAACTCATGTTAGAGGCTTGAGTCATCAATGGGTTCAAAATAATTAAAATTAAAAAAAACGTATTATTATTGATTTGGTACCTAAGTTTTTTGGATAAATTTTGAAAAATCATAACTAATTCTAAAAAAATCCTATTGATGTGATTCAAGTCTCTAAATGAAGTTTGAAACATGATCTATAAGAGAAAAATATAAAACTTGTATTTGTCTGGACCAAATCATACAATATATTACTTAAATTTTTACTATTCAAATTGTCATTTTTCTCTTTTTTAGGATTTTGGCGATAACTTTAAAAATTCATGACTAACTATGCATTCCCTATGTCATTGGAAAATTATGTATGTCTTCTTACAATTATATTTTTCTTATACATTTATTTAGCTTAGATAGTGCATAGCATCAATTTGAATCACTAAGGATTAGAACATCACTTTTTATTGAAATAGTATTAGAAAAACTTGTATATCTTTCATTGTACAACTCCAATTGAACTAAAACTAGTGGCATATTAACCTCAAAATGTAAAAATTTTCACAAATATAAACCAATGAATTTTTAGAGCTCTATACAATTTTATATCAGTTTCCAAAAAGAAGTAATTTATTCACTAAACTTCACAGCCTTCATATCACTGTCTAGTTTTGATCCTCAAATTTAAAATTACACTATAAATCACACATATACCCATATTACATGTTTTTTCACTCATTAGAAAGCTTGTTTTCTCTACTTTCAGAACATATATAACACTTGACTTACTTGACCTGTTTTAGTTAAACAGTGTTAACTTTACTTTTATTGCTACAAAATGAGCTATTTGCAAGATAATCATGGAAAATAGGCTTTATAACATGTTCACATGATCAATCCATGTCTCAAATCCATGCCAAATATTTCATAATGCTCATAAGGACATAATAGTATAATGTTACATATCTGAAAGTATATATATGGTTTTATATATTACTTCAAAATATACACTCATAGCTTAAAAATACCGTCAAGCATCATTCTCTTCTTTATTCTCCTTAGCACTCTGAACTCCATTGTTATAGCTCATGCCTATCATTTGGGATGCTTGAGGGGATGAGATAGGGGGAAATTTTAGTAGCAGGTCACATTCAAAACCAGATTTTCTCAAGAGTAAAACTCCTCAATCCAATGAGATCAAAATGTTTCTTCCATTAGATCCTTACAACCCAAAACCAGAGAATGAAGAATATCCATGTATAATGGAAGTGCAAGTTACTGAGTTTGGCTGTGGAAGTGTGGGGATTGGCGTGTGTTTTTCACACAAAATTTGTGATGGAACAACAATGGCTTCGTTTCTGCAAGCTTGGTCTGAAAAGGCAATGGAAGATGGAAATGATGCTTCTAAATGTTCTCCTCCTAATATGGAGGCTTCTTTGCTTTTCCAAGCAAGAGAGATTGACATAATAAGCGGATTAATGGGTGAAAAGAATATCATATCAAGGAGATTTTTGTTCAGTAGGAAAAGCTTGTGTGAACTGAGAGATAAATTAGTTTATGGAGATTCTAATGATAAACCCACCAGAGTTGAAGCTGTGACGGCTCTCACATGGAAAGCTGCCATGCAAGCTGCCGGAGGAGCTTATCAATATTCTATGGTGTCACATGCAGTCAACATTTGTAGCCGGATGCGCCACCATTGCCGGAGAACACCATAGGTAACACTATATAGTACATAACATGGTAAGAACTAAATTCATGATAAGAATGCATCCTTCAGGGGATGCAACTTTTTCTGCTTCATATCTCTCTCATATAAATATTATTATTCCATTTAGTCTTATCTATAAGGTATTTTTAACTAAATTAAGAAAAGCGGTTATAATTAACTGACATCTTAATTTTTTTAACGTATCACAATATTCAAAATTACACTTAATTAGTGTCATTAATCCCTATCTCCGTTTTAAATATATGTGACTTCTATTCCCCCCAACCTAACTCAATTAATGAAGAGTACATTAAAAAAAAATCATAAATGATTCAACATTTTGTAATGGTCAATATATTAAGATTATAAAAAATCCTATAGAATGTGTCTTATAAATAGGATAAGAGGAAGTATTATGATTGATAAAATTATTGGGTTTTCTCTTTTGGTTCTACAGGTAATTTTTGGCAAACAGCGTATTCTCCCGTTGTGGAATTAGACGAAACAAAGGAGGCAAAGCTGCAAGATTTGGCGGAGGTTGTGAGGAAATCCATAAAAAAGATTGATAAAGATTATGTGAGTAAGCTTCAAGGAGATGCTGAAGGGCTTTTTGAGGTCCTTAAATCAATAGAAGAAGTGATGTTTTTGTTGGTAAAAAAACGAGTTCCTTGCTATATCTTCAGTAGCTGGACAAGGTTTGGTTTCTATGAAGTGAGCTTAGGATTTGGGAAACCAAGTTGGGTGTGTACTATTGGAGTTCCTATAAGAAATGTGGTCATTTTGATGCCCTCAAAATGTGATGACGGAATAGAGGCATGGGTGACTTTGAATCAGCTCCATATGGCTCAATTCGAAAGCAATCCAGAACTTCTGCAATTTGCTTCTCTTGATTATTAGTTGCTTCTTTGGGAGTTCGATGTCTTTATAGCAAATAAATTACAACATAGTTGCTTTAAGAAAGATATAAAGAAAAAAAATATATAGAGAGAGAGAGTAAAGAATGAAGTGGGCACCATACACTTTCATTTCTTTGCGTCAGTACTCTGTCTCTTACTGTATTAAACCGCCTGTGAAACAGTTTTTTTTTCTCCTTGGTTAAAGGGGCAAGTGAAACATTTATTTGTGTCTGTGTCTGTGTTTTGATTAGAATAAAAAGGCTGCAAATTTTTATTAAGTATTGCTTTTAAGTGATAGAAATGTATAGCAGAGCTTGTTAAACCGTCGCTTCAAGTAAAATGCAAAACTATTTAGACTGCAAACCACATGCTTTGTACGAAAGTTTACGGTTAATTGTTTTATATATAGCTCTTTTGTTACTATTTAATACTCTCTCCATTCCCTAATTTTTTATTATTTAAGATTATCTCATACTCCATCCATTCCTTAATATAAGGGGATAAGAGACAAAATTACGAGGATCAAGAAAATCAATAAATTTGTTATAAATATAAATAGTTTAAAAAATGCTCTCATTTAATATTAATAACTTTTATATCATATAATTAATATAAATAAATTGTATTGGAAAAATATCATTTTAATTAAGGGTATTTTTTGAAAAAAATTATTAAATACACTAGATAAACCTCATATATTCTTTATATTTTAAAACAAGAAATTTCTCCAATTGTCCCTTATATTAAGGAATAGAGGGAATATAGATTAAGAAAGAATTAATTAATGCAACATTGACAAAAATATCTTCATTTAATTCTCCTTTATTTCATTTAATGTATCTTTTCCATATAATACATAATTTGTGTAAGAAATTCACTACAACAATAATAACTAGAGATATGTTTCATATAGTGTATCAAATTTGAAATAAATCACATTGGTCATAACTAATAAATAATATGATTTTTTATAAATTTATATTGTATGTGTGTTGATAATTAAGAAAAAAAGGTTGAAAAATTAAAAACAAAAAGGATTGCTTTTAATTTCTGGAGAAGTGTAGCAAGAATTTGTTAAAACTAGTGCAAGACTGTGAAATTAATTGAATTATGAGGCATATACTTTTTGGTGAGTACAAAGAATATTTCCTAACTAATAGTGAAATATTAATCGCTTTGAGGTGTAAATGTTATCGAAGTGAGCTTTATCTCTTCCAATAAAGGTTTTTTCTATATGCTTTGTAGGAAGTTAATTTGAAGTGAATTGTAATATATGATATATATATATTTATTATAGTTTTTGTTTACTATTTAAGAGTAATTTTGGAAAACTGCCATGAAATATCATGATTTTTTAAAAATTCAGTTTTGCACAAATGAACTTTCAAACCACATGGAATGAGTCATATATAGTGATGTATTGTGTAGTCAATGTTTATCATCAAATGCATAATGATTTAGATGTGTAATGATTTTTGTCTTCCTGATTCAAAATCACCACAAATTTTTTAAATTATACACATGATTTCAACGTTACTTTTACATAATATCTGTTTACGTTGACCACAATTATATGTATTATTTAATATTTTAATACACCGAACTTTTCTGTATATGATTTAAAATTCAAATGATGTTCCTTATAATTACGATATTAGTTTTTACCTTTTTCGAAAAAAAATAATTTAACATTTTCCTTCTTTTATAGGAATTTAACATATTCCATCCTATGTGATCTTGTGCAAAAATCAAATTGAAACATTTAATTTCTTCACTCTTTATTTTACATTTAATTTTAAATGCATTTGTTTATAGGAAAATTATATTGAAGGACCAAGAAGGCATGGTATTTATTTTGAAGGATCTTAAAAATCTCAATCTCAATTATTTGGAAGGACCAAAATTCAAAATCTAAATTTTGAAATGCTAAATTACTCTTAGACAATTATATTTGTCCTCTCAGAATCTCACCCCCACTTATTCTCACATTTACACTTAGCACTCCTTTTTTTTTTTTTTTAATGGAGTAGTAACTAAAATTTTAAGAAAAAATCCTAGAAAACCTTTGAAAACTATAGGTAAAAATGTAACACCCTACCTCTTTGATACCTCCAAAACTGACTGATAACTTCAAAAACCAACCAAACACAATCCCAATATCTCAAAACAACTTTTCAAAACTTCAAAACAACAGAAAAACACCAAAAAAGAACCTGAACAGGATAAGGCCGCGACCTGCTACAGTGGTGCCGTGGCTCCAACCCTTCACAGATTCATTGACGTCCACTATCTTGCTAGCACTACGGCTTGGATTTCTAGCATCGCAACTCCAGCATCAAAACTTATATAAGCAAATTGCTGATTTACCAGGCTAACTTCTGACGCGCATAACTTCTTGTTCTGATGACCTGATTCGAACTCCTACAGGTCACTATCATCCTGATCTAAATATAGACACCCATTTCACTTGAATCCAACTCCATTTGTAGATTCTGGATACCTAACACCGTTTTGACCACTTTTTGACCAAAGCTCACAAACTATCATCTCCAATTGCCACCAAAGGCAAATGAACACCCAGAGACCCTTTATACATGTCATATTTGGCTCAACCAACATGTCTAAGGAGGTTTTACTCTAAAGAAACCTTTCCTTTGAGAATTGACCCCCCTTGAACCCCAAAACCACATAATGGGCTATATGCCCAAAACTCACATACATGGCCTAAAACCATCTTTGGGCTTACAGTCAACCATTCTATTATACAAATACCTATCCATACATTAAAGACCCATACCGGGGTTCACTATCAATATCACACATCATTACATCACATACATCTCTGTACACATCTTGAATAACATCCATCAACATCACTATCATCCCATAACATACAGATAGTACTCCCAGGACTCTCATCCAGGCAACCAATTACATCAACTTACTTGGCACAGAATTATATAAACTAAATTGTAATCACTAAATATACTTGGAATTCCCGAGAATGGAAAGAGCGCTAATGTCTTGATCCTTTCTGAACGAGCACCAGAGTTTTCATCTAAAAGGTTAGTTTATGGGAGAGGGGTGTGAGACAATGTCTCAGTAATCGGGGACAACCACACACATAAATATATACATATATATCATACAACTCATGAATGGAATGCATGTCTCCCTCGTACACTGCTAGAACCATGGGCTGTCATCATAATAGGACATTTCATATAGGTAACTCCCTTTCAATAGTCAGTGAAGACCGATTCCGGGACATTACCAAGCTCACCTCTCATTAGTGCACCTGGCCAAAGGTAATACTAATGTCCGGACGGTGGCTCTTCTTCCCCTGGACCACCTCGAATTGGTGGTGATTTAGGAAAGGTGCAGTCCACTGCCACCTGGCTCCCCTGGCCATAGGGGAGAATTTAGAAATAGTGATCCCATCCTTATCCTCCCTAATCATATATCATATCATATCATATTATCATCATCATGCTCATGTATCATCATATAATCATCACCATCATGTCACAATAATATGTATGCATCATGTCATGTCATGCCAATATCATCATCATAATCATCTAGCTTTGTGCATACCATGATATATAGAAAATAGTAGACACAATCATATCAATATCGTGGTATGAAAGAAACATGCACATATATATACATACATAAATATACATATTAACATACAATACAATACAATAATCAAACACCCGATTACCTCAGTTTGTCAGCATCACGTACCCAGGGGCTTAGGCAAGTCTTTAGAGCACCCCAATTAGGAACTATATGTCTCAGATTAGCTAATCTACCAATACAACAATATAATACCTCAATTAACACAACATACCACTTGATCAAAAACCACAATTCAACCATCAGGGCCTAACTGAAGGTTCCAACACCATATTCATATATCATTAAGCTTCAAGGAATCATTCAAACATCAATAAATCCCATAAAATTCTGTTTCTCAAGAGCTCTAATAAAAAACAACCTAGGGTTAAGCTCAAATCATGCATAATCCCTACAAAACTCATACCTGAGAAACATACATACCAAATCACACTCCTTCAACCCCATTTCATCCATTTCAATCGGTGGGATTCGACCAAAATCAAAGATCCCAACTTATACCCAAAAAATCCCAAGTTTAGATTGAAGAAAATGGAGAGGGAGGAGTAGGGATCACTTACCAACCAAAATCCAAGCTTTTAGATGCCGGAAAATACTCCCATTTGCCAGAAAACTTGAACCGTAGTAGAGCTCATCGCGTCTTCTCCGTCGCTCCCTCCATTTCTTTCTTTTCTTTTTGTCTGGAATGATTCTAATTTAAACAAGTTTCTCGACTCTTGTCGTTGCTCTAGATAAGTCCACTGTGGCACTACCAGTTTCGGCCAGAACAATGCCACTGGAATTGGCTCTCACCGCGGTGGCTCTGTTTCTCGCCATGTTGTGGAGCCCATTTCTTCTCCACTTGAAACTTTCTTCATCCTATTTTCTTTGGTCCTGCACAAAATGCCAAAGACAAGCGTCATGAGGGTTGTTATACTCTCCTCTCCTTAAAAGAAATTTCATCCTCGAAATTTGGGAATGCTAACCTCGACCACTTACAAACATACTCCTTCCACCTTATTCCCTCAACTTTTGGGCAACTTTCTCAATTTCAAAGGAATCATCCTATTGATCAAGTGATAGGGGATGTTCAAGAGAAAGTTAAAACCAGAAAACAGTTCAGGGATCAAATGATAAGCTACACTTTTATTTCTCAAATTGAACCTAAATGTACTAAAGAAGCCTTAACTGATGAATACTGGATTTTAGCTATGCAAGATGAGTTGAATCAGTATGAAAGAAATCAAGTTTGAGATTTAGTGCCCAGACCCAAAAATCATCCTATCATTAGCACTAAATGGGTTTTTAGAAATAAGCTTGATGAATCTGGATTAATAATCAGAAATAAAGCTAGACTGGTTGTCAAAGAATATAATCAAGAAGAAGGAATTGATTTTAAAGAAACCTTTGCTCCAGTGGCTAGATTAGAAGCAATTAGAATTTTGTTAGCATATGCATGCATAAAAAATATTATATTATATCAAATGGTTGTGAAGAGTGCTTTTCTTAATGGATATATCATGGAAGAAGTTTATGTAGATCAACCTCCAGGCTTTGAGGACTCTTCAAAACCAAACCATGTTTATAAACTGAAGAAAGCCCTTTACGGTTTAAAGCAAGCCCCTAGAGCATGGTATGAAAGGTTAAGTAATTTTCTAATTGAAAACGTGTTCAATAGGGGAAAAGTAGATACAACTTTATTTATTAAGAAAGAAAATAAAGATTTACTTATTGTTCAAATCTATGTTGATGATATTATATTCGATGCTCCTAATGACTCTCTTTGCAAGAATTTTTCTAAACTAATGTAGGGAGAATTCGAAATGTCCATGATGGGTGAACTCAACTTCTTCCTTAGATTGCAAATTAAGCAATGTGATGATGGTATCTTTCTCAATTAATCCAAGTATCTAAAAGAATTGTGAAAAAAGTTTGGAATGGAGAATGCCAAGCCAATGGGAACACCTATGGCTACTGCAACCAAACGAGATATGGATGAAGGGGGAAAAATGTTTGACATAACCCAATATAGAAGAATGATTGGATCTCTGCTATACCTAACTGCCAGCAGACCTAACATCATGTTTAGTGTCTGTATGTGTGTAAGGTTCTAATCATATCCCAAAGAAACCCATGCAACTACTATAAAGCGTATCTTCAGATATCGTATTGGAACATCACAGATGGCTCTTTAGTATCCAAAGGGCAAAATGGAGAAGATCTAAAAGGATACACTAATGCTGACTTTGTAGGATCCAAAATTAATAGAAAAAACATAAGTGGAACTTGTCAGTTTCTTGAAGGATCCTTGGTTTCATGGTTTAGCAAGAAGCAAAACAGTGTGACCTTATCCACGGCAGAAGCTGAATATGTTGCAGCTGGAAGCTGTTGTGCCCAAGTCATCTGGATGAAAGAGTAGCTTGAAGATCTTGAGATTAAGATGAAGGAAATACCAATAATGTGTGACAATCAAAGTGCCATTAACATCACAAAGAATCCTGTCATGCATTCAAAGACAAAACATATTGAAGTTAGGCACTACTTCATAAAGGATCATGTTCTAAAAGGAGAAATCAGATAAAAATATATCCCAACAGAAGATCAAGTTGCTGACATCTTGACAAAGCCTCTGTCAGAAGATAGACATTGTGAAATCAGGAGAGAATTGGGTACGGTAAATCCCAATGAACTGTGAGTAAATCCTTGTGCAAATATGTTTTTAGAATTTATAACATTAATTTAATTCTAACTTTAGCATTAGAGTGAGTTTAATTTAAGTTGCAGGTGCTCCTCATAAGGTTCAATGACAATAAATCTGAAAAAATGGAGCAGTGCAGAATGGAACAAGTCAAAAAGTGAGAAAGAAAACTAGAAATCAGAGTTTCTCAATCCATTTTGTAAGTTTGTAAAGTTTAAATTTGCATTTCAGATATGTAATAGACGAATTTCATTGATAAATTGTGTTTTAGAACAAGTCAGCGTGTTTGACATTCAAATTTTGATGCCCATCAGACGAACTTTAGCTTGGTTTATATTGTAACTGTTCTCGGTGGTCCTTGAAATTTGTCTATTGGTCTATGAAAATTCGAATTTTCAAAAATAAAAGTTTCAATATTATCTTTGTCTAACATGATGATTGTACAAATGTCTATTTCTTAACAAATGCATGTTGGAAAACTTTTACAAAGTGTAGAAATTCAAATTTCTGATTCAAAATTCGTCTGTTGAAATATGCTCACAATGTTGAATATCTAAAAGATGAATTCCCATAAGCATAATTTGTCTGTTGTTTGTTGTATTAATTATTGCTTGATGCCTGTTCTTCAAAATTCAAACTTTGTTGAAACAAAGTTCATATGTTCATCTTATGTTGCTTGGACCAAGTCTCTGTTAGATGAACATTTAGAAGAAAATTTGTCTGTCAGTAAGCTTTGCTGAATGGTTTAACTTTTAGCTACTCAAAGTTCAAATTTTGACCCCTCAAAATTTGTCTGTTCTGCAGTTACACACGTTAAAACCAATGGTTTTCCACTGAACAGATGCAACCCTATTCATCTCTTCTTTGAATTTGTTCAAATTCTTTTTTTAATACTCTTCAATTCTGACTGTAAATCTTCATTTCCCACCATTTAAACTCCTTTTCGCATCCTATAAACACATTCTCAGCTTCATTCTAAATCATTCATTCACAGAAATGGCTCGAGTGAAAAATCCAAAGTTGGAAAGGGAGAGTCTCGGCCAAAGAGAACTGTAAAATCCCAATATACTTCAAAGGAAAGTGAGAAAGTGAAAAGAAAAGGTGAATCAAGCAAAGCTACTCCCTACAAATGGTAGAAAATAATTCCAAAGGCTGAATCAAAAAAGGCTAGGCCTTCTTCACCGAAGAGAACTAAGCTTTTAGTCCCTGTTCCTACTGCTACTGTTGCTTCCACCTCCTCCAGTACTGAGTCAGGAGAATATGAGCTAACCACATTGCCATTGTGGAGCAATGCTCACATTCAGGAAGAATACACGACCAAGTTTGTGTTGAATCAAGAGTTTTGATGATTGTAAACCAACACTCAAGAGCTTGAATTGAAGATATCAAAGGAGATCAAAAGCTGTGTCAAGTGAAGATTTTATGAGTATTTGCTGTTAGATCTCTTGTAGGATCTTTAGTTTTTGTTATGATTGGGTAAAAGATTTTGATTTGAGAAAAAGATGTTTTCAAACCTTAATTTTGTGTTAAATCTTTACCTATTTGAAAAACACCCACAAACAGATGAAGGTTGAAAGATTAAGCTAAACTGTCAAGTTGGAAATTTGAACTTTGCCTTTGGAAATTCGAACTTCGAGCTAAAACTGAATGAGTCTGAAGAGATGGCTTTCTGTCAGACGAATTTTGGCTGTTCAAAATTCAAATTTTCATCTAGTCTGAAAGAAGCCTTTCTGGTAACAGACGAACTTCACACTTTCAAAATTCGAATTTCAAGAAAAATGAAGTTTGTGAAAACCAAAGAAATTCATCTGAGACTATGATAAAATACATCTGAAATCAAAATGAAATTGAGTTTGATAAATGCTCTCTGACAGACGAATTTTGAACTTCCAACATTCGAATTTTCATATAAGTCTGAAAGTAGCTTCTTTACAACAGACGAACTTTAAGTCTCCAAAATTCGAATTTCAGACAAAACAAAATTTGAGAGAATAGAAGAAATACGTCTGATACTATGTTAAAGTTCATCTGAGATCAAGAATGATTTAAGTTTCAAAACTGCTCTCTGACAGACAAACTTTGAACATTAAAATTCGAATTTCAAAAGCAAAAATCTTAAGTCTGTTTAAGTGAAACATTGACATACGAATGATAAGAACTTACAACATTCGAATGATGAAATTAGTCTGGAAAGAGTCTCTCTGACAGACGAATTTCACCCTTTCAAAATTTGAATTTCGAAGAAAGTAAACTACTGTGTCTCTTTAAACATCCAGTGGACAGACGAATTTTGGGAAACCAAAATTCGAATTTCGAGGGCACTGTAGCAAATTGAAAACACTGTTCACACTTAACCGAAAAACTTTCTTCTTGAAAATTCGTATGTCACATTGTGAAAATATTTTGTAAGTTTCAACATTCGAATTTCACCTCATGAACAGACGAACTTCGTGCTGTAACGTTGGAACCTTTAACCTTCGGTCCTTTCAAAATTCGTCTGTTGACCAGCCAAAATTCGAATTTCAGTATGTCAGAAACATTAAATGCGGTTGGTAAACGGATAGTTTTTCAGAGTAACCGTTGGATAACTTCTCCAACGGATAGATTAAAGTCTCTAACGGACATCTGAGACCTAAATCTATAAATACAACAACATTTGAAGTTGTGGAAAACAAATCAAACTTGTGTGTACCTAATTTCTGCTAAATCTTTTCTCAAAAGCTTTTACCCTCTCAACTTCTATACTTGTACTGAAACTTTCATATCTACTCTTTTCAAAAGAGTTATTTCATTGTAATCAATCTACTCTTCATCTGGAAGATAGATTTACTTGTGAGAGGTATTCACAAGGGGATTGAGAAGCACATAGTGAAAGTGCTTGGAGAGTTTGAGAGAGCTCAGAAATAGAGCATACTCGTGTACTGTGGCCTTAGCAAGAAGCCCATTGAAATCCTTGCTGTATAGTGGATAAATCCCAAGAGGTGTCTTGGGGACTGGATGTAGGTCAAGTGGAAAGACCGAACCAGGATAAATTACTGAGTCTTCTTCTCCTTATCTTTATTTTTCAGCCTGCTCTGTTTTACGCATTATTTTCATCATATTGTGATATCTTCACTTACATCACACTTTGTGCAGAAAAATTACAATCTTCCCAATTCACCCCCCTCTTGGGAAGTCAGCCTTGCTAACAGTTTGTGAGTAAGAAGGTAATCAAGCCTCACTATGTCAATATGGAGGAATTTTTAATCTCTAAAAATTTTGATACCGGGCTTTGGATGATAAGACACAAGAATTTGTTTGAGATATTAGAGAGGTACGATGATGAGGTAGTCAAGACGTGGTATGCCTCTTTGAAATACAACAGCAAGAAAAGGAAATGGGAGGTCAATCTGAGATCAAGGACCATCTGGCTAATAGATGAAACCCTTAATGAGGTGTTAGAGATTCCAGGGCAAGAAGGCCTTAAGATTGACATCACTGCCTCTGGGTATATGGATGAGGCAGAGACTACTAATGAAAAAGGTGGACCATTCCTAAACTACAAGGAGAGCACAATCCTAAATACTTTGTTCAGAAGAAAGGAGAATAGGCCACCTATAAGTTTACTCAAGCCCACTGACCTCAGTGCTCAAGTGAGAATCCTACACTACATAGTGTCTAGGATTATTTTCAACAAAGGAGGTAGCTTCAATCTGATCACAAGGGCAGAGGCACATGTAATAGCTGTAGTCATGCGTGGAAAGATTATCAACATGGGACATGTCATTCTCCAATGCATGATCAAGGCTAGGGATCAGAGGAAAGACTTTACACTTCCTTATGCAGCAATCATCTCTAAGATCCTTCAATATGCCAGAATTCAGTATCTTGAGAAAGGGAAAGGAAAGTATACTGAGATCTTCAAAGAAGAAGAGCTGCAAAGGATGGGGATAGAGAAGAAAGATGGATGATGGATTGGAAAGGGAGCTAACAAATATGAAGATCTCTTCTTTAATGAAGATGCCTCCCTACAGCAAGAAGGTATCTCTGAGGCTCCTGCAAGACCTATACCTCAGCCTTCTCAGCCTGTCTCATCTCCATCTCTACCTGCTCACATTCCATCTACTCCCTTATGTTGTGCCAAGCCAACCAAGATCACTGAGTTGTATGATAGTTTGTCTCCACTCATACTAAGCATTAGGGATGAGCAAAATGCCAAGTTTGCTCATCTGCAAGATCAGATCTACCAGTTGGCCAAGAACATGAAAGTGGTTGCTGATGCATATGAAGACATTCGGAATGCCATTCTTGCCACATCAGCTCCATCTCAGCCAGGATTCTCTGAGCCTGTTATGTCTCCAACTCTTGAGCCTCCAAGCCTATTTGAGCTGGCCTCTCCTATTCCTGGTGTTGCTGCACATGACACTGAGATTGCTGGTACACTGAACACACCATAGGCCTCTAGCAATGAGGCAAGTCTTGGTCCTCCCTTAGACTATGGTATGGAAGAAGAGCCCTCAAGAAACAAGCTTTCATGAGCCCATTCTAGTAAATGCTCAGGATTCAATTCTTTTCACTCAAGAATCTGAGCAAGTTGAGAGATTAGTGGCAGCCATCTCTACTTCACCATTCATGCAGGCTGCCCTAAATGAAGAAAGGAGTATTGTGCCTTTTGTTGATTTGGAAGCCATTGCACACAATGCCTTCTTGCCAGCTCAGAGAAGAAGGCTTGAAGAAATATTTCCTCCTCCTGCTCCCTCACCTGTTACATATTATGGTTTCTCAGAGGAAAGAAGGGCACAATTGGCAATTACAAGGCAAGAAATTTCTGAACTTCTTGAAATTTCTGATGATGAAGATGAGGACACAAGTCCTGAAGTTTCTGGATCCTTGCCAAAGCTCAATCCAGAAATGTCATTTGTCCCTATACCTCTTCAAGTTATTCCAGTGTCTCGGATCCCTCCTCCTACTAATTTTGTCTACCTTCCCGATGATGCCAAAAAGGGGGAGAGAAGTGAGCAAACTGGAAAGTCTACTGCAAAGCCTTCTGGAAAAACTTACAACAAGAAGACCAAGTTAAAGAAAAATTGATTAGAACTTATGCTTGGGTCCTCTTGTAGTACTATATTATGTTTCTGTTGTTTGTGTATTGTGTTTCTGTATTCTGTAATGTTTAGCATTGTTGTTTCTTGTAAAGTGACATTTGATGAAATGAAAGAATTCCTTGGTTGCAATGAACTATTCTTGTTGGATTTTGAATAAGTTAATAAATCTCTTTACTTGATCTACTATACATGATATCTTTTGGATTATAATGCATATGTTGAGGGTGAGCTTATTAAAGCAAACCCAAGTACTAATTTAGTTTGTAAGTTGTTTTGTCATCATAAAAAAGGGGGAGAATGTTGAATCAAGTGTTTTGATGATTCCAAACTAACTTTCAAGAGCTTGGAATAAAGATATCAAAGATGCACAAAAGGTTTCAAATGAAGGAATTCTGGAGAAATCAGTGCAAGAATAGATGTAGAATATCTAGTAATATTTTAATTTGAGTAAAAGACTTTGATTTGGTGTAAAGATATTTTAAAACCTTGATTTTATGTTAATTCATGGAATATTTGAAAAACACCCACCAACAGATGAAGTTTGAAAGGTTTATACTGATCTGCTATTTTGAAAATTTGAACTTTGGCTTTGGAAATTTGAATATCGTATTAAAAATGAACAAGTCTAAAAAGAGGCTTCTCTGATAGATGAATTTTGACTTGAGAAATTCAAATTTTGATACGTTCTGAAAAGAGCTTTCTCTGACAGATGATCTTTGGCTTTTAAAATTTTGAATTTAAGATAAAATGTAACTTGTGAAAATCGAAAAATTCGTTTAAAAATATGTCAAAGTTCATCTGAAACCAGGTTTAAATAGGGCTTCAAAATTGCTCATTGACAGACAAACTTTGAACATGAAAATTCGAGTTTCAGAAACAAAGCTTGTGACTCTGTTATAATAATATGTTGACATACGAATGACAGTATTCATAAATTTGAACTTTGAAGTAAGTTTGAAAAGAGGTCTCTCTGACAGATGAACTTTGACCTTTAAAAATTTGAATTTTGAATAAGATAAACTACTATGCCTTATTAACCCAGCTACTGATAGACGAATTTTGGGTTTCAAAATTCAAATTTTGAAGGCATTGTAGCAAAATGGAACTACTGTTCACTCATTTAAGAAGAACTTTTTTCTTGAAAATTCGTATGTTCCAGCATACAAACATTTTCAAAGATCAAAATTCGAACTTTACTTCATGACAGACGAACTTTGAATATTCAACATTGAAGTCTTTAGCCTTCGGTCTCTACAAAATTCGTCTATTGACTAACCAAAATTTGAACTTTGAGTATCAGAAGCATTAAATGCGGTTGATGAATGGATAGTTTTTCAGAGTAACCATTGGGTAACTTCTCCAACAAATAGATTTTGTTTCTAACGTATAGTTGAGACCAAAATCTATAAATATAATATCATTTGAAGTTGTTGGTAACAATTTTAACTTTGTATATACTGAAACTCTACCAAATCATCTACTCAAAGTCTCTTACTCTCATATGCTTCATTCTTTGTACCTTAACTTTCATATACACTCTGATTAAGAGAGTTTATTCATTGTAAACAATCTTATCTTAATCTGGAAGAAAGATTTTCTTGTGAGGGAATACCACAAGGGATTAGGGAAGCACTTAGTGAGAGTGCAAAGAGTGAAAGTGTGAGCTCTAGAAACAGAACATCAATGCTGTACTGTGGCATTTGCAAGAAGCCCACTGAATTGTTGCAAGATAGTGGAAAATCTCAAGTAGTGGCTTAGGGATTAGACATAGGTCAAGATTGAGAGACCAAACCAGGATAAACATCTGTGTCTTCCCTTCTCTATTACTGCTTTCACTAATTATTTATTTATACTCTATTTTACTGTCATCTTTACTTTTCTCACTTTCTTAAAGTTCTACAGAAAATTTTAATCTTTCCAATTCACCCCCCTCTTGGGAAGCCAGCACATCTAACACTTTTCAGTCGACAACCTTTTCCTATCACACCCTTTACCTGGAGATTCCTTAAGCCATAGCTACCTTGTGTAACGATCCAATTATTTGAACTTCTCACAACCACTTCTTCTATGACACGGATTATTGCTTTCTTCACACATTCCTTCTTCAACTAATAGTTCTCTCTCTCTTTCATTACCATTATAGACAAGATTTGTCAAGTAAGATAATCCACTACTTGACAATTCAGACCATCAAACTCAATGTCGACATTTCTCTTGCTACATGATTTACTGTTCAAAATTCTACAGTATCACTTCTTGATCTCCATATCACTATCTCTCTTGGCATTAATTTGCATGTCAATACTGAGCCTTCCTTAACTTAGTAGTATGCACTGGATTAACCATGCTTATCGCATCTCATGGAATCCATTAGCTACACTTTTGGCATAAACCAATTTAAAACCATCACTGAACATTCTGAAAGTCATTCTTATTGCACTGTCCAAGCGCATACCATATAAAAAAACTCTCTATCTTGCACTTCTCAACCAAATGGCACTACTAAAGGTATAAGCAAAACCCTCACATCTTTAAAGTCCACAAAAATTCCCTTGGTCTTATTAGCATCAAAACAACTTCTTCAGTGACCAAACTATATTTCCTTATAGTAAGGCCACTTTCCAAAATGAATCTGTAACCTCATAAAACCTCTGTACCAACCACTAATCATTAACATCTCATATTCTTGATAAAGGTCCTTCCCATTTTCTTTTCTCTTCTATGTCGTTTCTTTCCCACACGCTTCTTATTACATCGTATCTCTCCGACAATCTTGCTTATGGATAAATCTCTCAAATTGTAAGGCTTATAGCCTTTGCCATATCCTATCCACTTACTCCTTATGTTGGCTTTTGCTGTGCACTTTGATTCCTTCACTTTTGTATATAGGGTTGTACAATGCACTTGTATCCCCCATGTATACTTCTATTCTACTGTTCAAGTTTCATTTCCCACTGCAGATCTTATAGTCCTGTTGCTTATAGCAAGAGGCTATGAGCCATCTAATACCCCTTATTGTTATACCATAGTTACAACTTGTTTACCCTTTACCAGTAAACACCATAGTTACAACTTGTTTACCCTTTACCAGTAATGTTTAGGTCTTTACTCACAACTCAACTTTTTTTTTTCAATCCAACTCTACCATTACAATGACACCACCTACTTATATCTCTGTGAATCCTGCTTAGGCTGCTTTTGGGTCTTTAATTCCTTCCTCCTTCTCATTGTCATTGAAAGATTTGGAATTCCTTCCATTAGATGATAAATGGCTTATCTCATGATCAATGAATCACTACCACGTACGGATTGATTGGTTAGTTATACTCAATCAATCTTTCAGGAGATAGACATCTAAGACCATGAATTTAAGCGGAATTGAGTTCCCGTAGATATTATCACCAAGTCTTTCACTCTTAGTCCACTAGTACCTCATACCACGAGTAACTGGTGCGTTAAATGCGTAACCAGCTGGCATTAAGCCTCAACTAGTTAACCGATAGTTCTAGACTCATGATTCCATACCACACGAGATTGTCTCATGCTTCCCAATAACAATGATTTCCCATATTCACTAGAACTGTTACTGGGAAAAACCCAGGGGCAAAAGCATATAGAATTGCATCAGCTCCACGACTTCTACCTTTAAGCATCTTAAGGGTAACCGACACATTAATTTGTAATACGTTGTCTCACAATTCCTTTTATGAGAAGGGGATATACCAAGAAAGAAGCTTCCTTCAGTCCATACCCATGACATTTCAATACTTGAATCACTTTCACAAACCACAGCCATTAATAAGGTCAACTTCTCATCCACAACTAGTTGACAATATATTCCCCTTATCAACCTTACATTAAATCAGAAAGAGAGTTATGAAAACTCTTTCATCAATTTCAGAATCCTTACTTGACCATCACTTCCTAAACTCCTCATAGCTTAGGTATCTCTTGTACTTTGTTCTTACTTGTAAAACTCACCTTCAATCTTTTATAACTTAAAATTCCAACTCGTTCTCCGTATATTGCTCCTTACAAGATATCACCACAGTCCTTATCCAAACCCATACTGGTCATCCTCCAATTTTAAAACTCATCAATACATCCAATTCCAAACAACCTTTTATCTCACGATTTAACTCCGCCTCTTTCTGGACCCTTATCCACCATAAAATAGACAAGAGTCTCTCTCTTCAATTTGGGTTTAGCCCAAAAGACTTTAGTGACCTCTTAACCATATCTCATATCCTTTCAACATTGTTTGACCTTCTGATTCATTTCGAAATTATCCAATCACTTCTTGCACAATTTGTGAACACGACACTCCAGGTGACAATCACCGTCTCTTTATTGTCCTTGTTGATGGCACTAAGATCACCGTCATCATTATTGCTAAGGTCTTTAACATCCGATACTTATCTTGACTCCAAAATGCATATTTTTATTGCAAATACAAACTCCCACTAATTAACTTATTCTCCACCATTGTTGCATCCAACTTGGTATCCAAACCAATAGATTGGATTCTCTCACAGTTCTTTCACCGCTTTAGAATACCTCAACCTTCAAGATTCAATCATCATTTCCATATTCACTCTCTACACTTCCCATCACTTATAATACTTAACAACTTAACTTATCTCTTATAATTAGGATTTCTCCATTTTCTTTGCTAATTTCCTCTTGGGAATCCCCCTTGAGGAAAAGTACAGATAATTGAAATTCTCCTATCCTCATCAGTCTCCCACATTCGTTAAGACAAAGCATATATCTTTACATACTAGTCCTCAAAGGATGTATATGACACCACCGATAACGATTCCTTGATTTCCAGGCAAGCTCTCGAAGCCTCAGCACTCAGTAAGACTTGCCTTCTCGACTCCTTAACCTCTTTTTCCATCTTGAGTATTACAAATTACACCCTTTATTCAAAAAAGCAATCCATAGCACCAAATATAGTTTTTAATTGATCCACCCACTCTTTAGCCATAGCACGTTTCAGCTTACTTTCAAAAGCTGGTGGATTAGCTTTCGAAAGTCTTTTAGTTGAAAGAAGATACCTCTTCTTCTAACTCTTAGGGCCCCTTTGGCTCCATCACATTCACATCGATTCCATCAGTCATATTACCTTATACTCGTTGGCTTGACCTCTCTAGCAGTGAACTTCACATATATACTAGGTTCTTCATTCACATCACCATACCTTTACTAGTTCAACTGCTCTTATATTCTATTCAATGTTCTTCCTTAATTAATAACTCAATCATTCAACTTAACTCCTTTCTCCTGCATCTCACTCTGGAGATCACTATTACATTGCTTACCTCCTGTAGTACATCCTTCCCTTAATACACCAATAGCGACATATTTAGTTAGATGACTCTGGACTACTATAATATTGGGAATATATGAGTTTATGTAATCCATATTGTGCCAAGTATTTCCACAAGTAGAAACAATGGTGTGAACCATTGCTCTGATACCAACATGTAGCACTTACCTCCTGACACCTCCAGAACCGACCAAGAACTTCAAAAACCAACCAAACATAAACCCAATATCTCAAAACAACTTTCCAAAACTTCAAAGCAGTAGAAAAACACCAGAAAAGAACTTGAACAGGACGAGGCCGCAGCCTGCTAAAGTGGCACCGTGGCTCCAACCTTTCACAGATTCACCGACGTCCACTGTCTTGCTAGCATTGCGGCTTGGATTTCTGGCATCACGACCCCAGCATCAGAACTTATATCAGTAAATTGCTGATTTGCCGAGCTAACTTCTGACGCGCATAACTTCTTTTTTCAATCTCCGATTGACCTGATTCCAACTTCTATAGGTCACTATCATCCCGATCTAAATATAGACACCCATTTTACTTGAATCCAACTCCATTTGTAGATTCTGGACACCCAACACCATTTTTGCCACTTTTTGAGCAAAGCTCACAAACTATTACCTCCAATTGACACTAAAGGCACATGGACACCTAGAGACCCTTCACACAGGTCATATATGGCTCAACCAACATATCTAAGGAGGTTTTATCCTTAAGAAACCTTTCCTTTGAGAATTGACCCCCTTTGAACCCCAGAACCACATAATGGGCTATATGCCCAAAACTCACATACATGACCCAAAACCATCTTTGGGCTTGCAGTCAACCATTCTATTATACAAATACCTGTTCATACATTAAAGACCCATACCGGGGTCCACTATCAACATCTTTCCAAAACTTCAAAGCAGTAGAAAAACACCAGAAAAGAACTTGAACAGGACGAGGCCGCAGCCTGCTACAGTGACACCGTGGCTCCAACATTTCACAAATTCACCGACGCCCACTGTCTTGCTAGCATTGCGGCTTGGATTTCTGGCATCACGACCCCAGCATCAGAACTTATATTAGTAAATTGCTGATTTGCCGAGCTAACTTCCGATGCACATAACTTCTTTTTTCAATCTCCGATTGACCTGATTCCAACTTCTATAGGTCACTATCATCCCGATCTAAATATAGACACCCATTTTATTTGAATCTAACTCCATTTGTAGATTCTGGACACCCAACACCATTTTGGCCACTTTTTGAGCAAAGCTCACAAACTATTACCTCCAATTGCCACCAAAGGCACATGGACCCCTAGAGACCCTTCACACAGGTCATATATGGCTCAACCAATATGTCTAAAGAGGTTTTATCCTGAAGAAACCTTTCCTTTGAGAATTGACCCCCCTTGAACCCCAAAACCACATAATGGGCTCTATGCCCAAAACTCACATACATGACCCAAAACCATCTTTGGGCTTGCAGTCAACCATTCTATTATACAAATACCTGTTCATACATTAAAGACCCATACCGGGGTCCACTATCAACATCTTTCCAAAACTTCAAAGCAGTAGAAAAACACCAGAAAAGAACTTGAACAGGATGAGGCCGCAGCCTGCTACAGTGACACCGTGGCTCCAACATTTCACAAATTCACCGACGCCCACTGTCTTGCTAGCATTGCGGCTTGGATTTCTGGCATCACGACCCCAGCATCAGAACTTATATTAGTAAATTGCTGATTTGCCGAGCTAACTTCTGACGCGCATAACTTCTTTTTTCAATCTCCGATTGACCTGATTCCAACTTCTATAGGTCACTATCATCCCGATCTAAATATAGACACCCATTTTACTTGAATCCAACTCCATTTGTAGATTCTGGACACCCAACACCATTTTGGCCACTTTTTGAGCAAAGCTCACAAACTAATACCTCCAATTGCCACTAAAGGCACATGGACACCTAGAGACCCTTCACACAGGTCATATATGGCTCAACCAACATGTCTAAGGAGGTTTTATCCTGAAGAAACCTTTCCTTTGAGAATTGACCCCCCTTGAACCCCAAAACCACATAATGGGCTCTATGCCCAAAACTCACATACATGACCCAAAACCATCTTTGGGCTTGCAGTCAACCATTCTATTATACAAATACATGTTCATACATTAAAGACCCATACCGGGGTCCACTATCAACATCTTTCCAAAACTTCAAAGCAGTAGAAAAACACCAGAAAAGAACTTGAACAGGACGAGGCCGCAGCCTGCTACAGTGGCACCGTGGCTCCAACCTTTCACAGATTCACCGACGTCCACTGTCTTGCTAGCATTGCGGCTTGGATTTCTGGCATCACGACCCCAGCATCAGAACTTATATTAGTAAATTGCTGATTTGCCGAGCTAACTTCCGATGCACATAACTTCTTTTTTCAATCTCCGATTGACCTGATTCCAACTTCGATAGGTCACTATCATCCCGATCTAAATATAGACACCCATTTTAGTTGAATCTAACTCCATTTGTAGATTCTGAACACCCAACACCATTTTTGCCACTTTTTGAGCAAAGCTCACAAACTATTACCTCCAATTGCCACTAAAGGCACATGGACCCCTAGAGACCCTTCACACAGGTCATATATGGCTCAACCAATATGTCTAAAGAGGTTTTATCCTGAAGAAACCTTTCCTTTGAGAATTGACCCCCCTTGAACCCCAAAACCACATAATGGGCTCTATGCCCAAAACTCACATACATGACCCAAAACCATCTTTGGGCTTGCAGTCAACCATTCTATTATACAAATACATGTTCATACATTAAAGACCCATACCGGGGTCCACTATCAACATCTTTCCAAAACTTCAAAGCAGTAGAAAAACACCAGAAAAGAACTTGAACAGGACGAGGCCGCAGCCTGCTACAGTGGCACCGTGGCTCCAACATTTCACAAATTCACCGACGCCCACTGTCTTGCTAGCATTGCGGCTTGGATTTCTGGTATCACGACCCCATCATCAGAACTTATATTAGTAAATTGCTGATTTGCCGAGCTAACTTCCGATGTGCATAACTTCTTTTTTCAATCTCCGATTGACCTGATTCCAACTTCTATAGGTCACTATCATTCCGATCTAAATATAGACACCAATTTTACTTGAATCCAACTCCATTTGTAGATTCTGGACACCCAACACCATTTTGGCCACTTTTTGAGCAAAGCTCACAAACTATTACCTCCAATTGCCACTAAAGGCACATGGACACCTAGAGACCCTTCACACAGGTCATATATGGCTCAACCAACATGTCTAAGGAGGTTTTATCCTGAAGAAACCTTTCCTTTGAGAATTGACCCCCCTTGAACCCCAAAACCACATAATGGGCTATATGCCCAAAACTCACATACATGACCCAAAACCATCTTTGGGCTTGCAGTCAACCATTCTATTATACAAATACCTGTTCATACATTAAAGACCCATACTAGGGTCCACTATCAACATCTTTCCAAAACTTCAAAGCAGTAGAAAAACACCAGAAAAGAACTTGAACAGGACGAGGCCGCAGCCTGCTACAGTGGCACCGTGGCTCCAACATTTCACAAATTCACCGACGCCCACTGTCTTGCTAGCATTGCGGCTTGGATTTCTGGTATCACGACCCCATCATCAGAACTTATATTAGTAAATTGCTGATTTGCCGAGCTAACTTCCGATGCGCATAACTTCTTTTTTCAATCTCCGATTGACCTGATTCCAACTTCGATAGGTCACTATCATCCCGATCTAAATATAGACACCAATTTTACTTGAATCCAACTCCATTTGTAGATTCTGGACACCCAACACCATTTTTGCCACTTTTTGAGCAAAGCTCACAAACTATTACCTCCAATTGCCACTGAAGGCACATGGACACCTAGAGACCCTTCACACAGGTCATATATGGCTCAACCAACATGTCTAAGGATGTTTTATCCTGAAGAAACCTTTCCTTTGAGAATTGACCCCCCTTGAACCCCAAAACCACATAATGGGCTCTATGCCCAAAACTCACATACATGACCCAAAACCATCTTTGGGCTTGCAGTCAACCATTCTATTATACAAATACCTGTTCATACATTAAAGACCCATACCGGGGTCCCTTTCAACATCACACATCATTACATCACATACATCACTATACAAATCTTGCATAACATCCATCGATATCACTATCATCTCATAACATACAGATATTACTCCTAGGACTCTCATCCAGGCAACCAATTACATCCACTTACTTGGCACAAAATTAT
The DNA here is from genome assembly GCA_026686845.1 of Adenanthera pavonina. Taxonomy (NCBI): domain Eukaryota; kingdom Viridiplantae; phylum Streptophyta; class Magnoliopsida; order Fabales; family Fabaceae; genus Adenanthera; species Adenanthera pavonina. The sequence continues at coordinate 15,123,178 of JAIVEN010000012.1, read as the reverse complement.
ATAAACTAAATTATAACCACTAAATATACTTGGAATTCTCAAGAACGGAAAGACCGCTAACTTCTTGATCATTTCTGAACGAGCACTAGAGTCTTCACTTGAAATGTTAGTTCATGGGAGAGGGGTGTGAGACAATGTCTCAGTAACCGGTGATAACCACACACATAAAAGTATACATATATATCATACAACTTATGGATGTAATGTGAAATGAATGGAATGCATATCTCCCTCACATACAACTAGAACCATGGGCAGTCGTTATAACAGGACATTTCATATAGGTAACTCCCTTCCAATAGTCGGTGAAGACTGATTTCAGGACATTACCAAGCTCACCTCCCATTAGTGTACCCTGCCAAAGGTAACACTAATGTTCGAACTGTGGCTCTCCTTCCCCTGGGCCACCTCAAATTAGTGGTGATTTAGGGAAGGTACAATCTACTGCCGGCTGACTCCCCTAGCCATAAGGGAGGATTTAGTGATAGGGATCACATCCTTATCTGCTCTAATCATATATCATATCATATCATATCATCATCACCACCCAATCCACCATATATCACAATCTCATAATGTCATGTGGTAATGCTCATGTATTATCATATAATCATCATCATCATGTCACAATAATATGTATGCATCATGTCATGTCATGCCAATATCATCATCATAATCATTATAACTATCATTTAGTTGTGTGCATACCACGATATATAGAAAATAATACACACAATCACATCAATATCGTGGTATAAAAGAAACATGCATATATATACATACATAAATATACATACTAACATACAATACAATACAATAATCAAACACTTAGTTACCTCAGGTTGTCAGCATCACGCACCCAGGGACTTAGGCAAGCCTCTAGAGCACCCTAATCAGGAACTATATGTCTCTGATTAGCCAATCTACCGGTACAATAATATAATCCCTCAATTAACACAACATACCACTTGATCAAAAACCACAATTCAACCATCTAGGCCTAACTCAAGTTCCAACCCCATATTCATAAATCATTAAGCTCCGAGGAATCATTCAAATATCAATCAATCCCATAAAATTCAGTTTCTCAAGAGCTCTAACAAAAAACAACCTAGGGTTAAACTCAAATCATGCATAATCCCTTCAAAACTCATACCCGAGCAACATACATACCAAATCACACTCCTTCAACCCTATTTCATACATTTCAATCAGTGGGATTCGACAAAAATCAAAGATCCCAATTTATACCCGAAAAATCCCAAGTTTAGATCGAAGAAAATAGATAAGAAGGTGTAGGGATCACTTACCAACCAAGATCCTAGCTCTTGGACACCGGAAAACACTCCTATTTGCCGAAAAAACTTGAACCCTAGCAGAGCTCATCGCGTCTTCTCCATCGCTCCCTCCATTTCTTTCTTTTCTTTTCATCCAAAATGATTCTAATTTAAACAAATTTCTCGACTCTAACTGCGGCTCCAGATAAGTTCACTGCAGCACTACTAGTTTCGGCCAGAACAATGCCACTGGAATTGGCTCTTGCTGCGGCAGCCCTGCTTCTCGCCGCGGCGTGGAGCCCATTTCTTCTCCACTTGAACCTTCCTTTGTCCTATTTTCTTCGGTCCTGCACACAATGGCAAAGATAAGCGTCATGAGGGTTGTTACAAAAAATAAACAATAAGTTGGATTAGGGAGTTAGTTATGTGTGGGAAGATATTAGGTACCCTATGCCATCTATTCAGGACAACATTAACCTAAACTAATTGTGTTATATAGATATGGTCTTAAAAATTATTTCAATTATTCTTGTTAATTACATGTCATTATTTATTCTATGAAAGAAAAAAATAGATGGGAAGAATAATAAATTTATATTATTTTTTATATAGGAAACATGACCTGGGATAAAAGTTTAGGACCTAGGTACACTTAAAAGGGATCAAAGTCTACATAGTTTGTGAGTAGAAATCCTTATCAATTTATTGTTAGGTTTTTTTCAAGATTTGTTGAGCAACTGACAATAATTCTGCTAAATAAAAAAAAAGTTTATTAAAAAATTGACCTAACTCAGATAACCCTGCACAAGCTACAGCGATTGAAGATCGAATACACAGTTCATATGACCATTCATTATTCAAAATCCACTCGACAAGCTATCAATAGAAAATTAAAAAAAAATTTAAGTGGCCACACTGTTCACGAGCAGAAATAATGTGGCTTACTTAGACTATGCAATTACGTGCCCACTCTAGTTGGAAATAACACTATTTAACGTTTAGGTGCAATTTTATTTTTAAAAGAACTTATGTACGATTCCTTAAAACCCTATTAAAGTTGTTAATTGAAAAAGAAAAAATAGACACTTTTCAAAAAGAAATTCTATAAGAGCATAATTTTTCAAATAATTATATAATTTTTCTGTGAAATTACCTATTTGTCATTATATATCTAAAAATTATATATATATATATATGCTTACCATGTTTTAATTAAAAAACTTACATAGAGTTGTATCTAAATTTATCTAAACAAAAATTAATTGCCTCTCTTTTTCTTATCTTAACTTTTTATTTATTATTATTGTTGTTGAATTTTGACCTTTCTGTGGATCGATATTTGCATGACTTAATGAGTGTCAAATTTATCGGCTTTCATCATGTTGCAAACTGAAAGGTGAATATAATAGCTATTTAATTATTCATTTTCTTACAGTTGAATCATATATAATTGTTTCCTTGTCAAATATTTAATCATTTTTTAAAAATGATAAAAAGAAATTAAAAAAGTTTGAGGAAATCATTATTTTTTAGTTATGATAGAGTTACTTTACTTCAACTGGAAGATTTATTAGACTTAGACTAATATAAATTAAGTCATGTAGGATCACAAAGAACTACAAAACTTTACCACCAAATAGTATTTTTCCTCAAAAGGCGATGGAGCAAATTAATTTAATCAAGATACTACTTCAATAAAAAAAATAGAATACTGTAAAACTATTCATTCCTTTAAAAAACATAAAGTAAAAATATGCTTTTAATCCCTATAGTTTTAAGTGATTTTGAAAGTAGTCCTTGGACTTCATTTTTTTTTTTTTAGTGAACTCCAAAGTTTTGGCTGTGTACGTAATACGTTTGTCCCTTTCTTTCTTCCTTTTTTTCTCAATATATTCTAGTGAGGACTTCCATGTGGCTACTGAGAGGACAACACACTTGACTTTTATCTTCTAGCTAGAACAATGGAGGAAGTGCCATTTACCAAGGTCAGGTTTTTACTAGAGACCTGTGCGAATCTTGGAGTGAGAGCTACACGAAGCATTGAGGGAGAGAGATCCGTGCAAATCATTGAGATCTCTCTGCAAGTTTTGTATAGCTGGAAGATTAAGTACAGTGTGTTTTCTATAATTGCTATCTTCTCAGTTGCCACACATTCCTCCCTCAGTCACCTCAGCAAGTTTAACGGAGTTTATACCACATGAAAGTCCTTGCTGAAATATATGGAAATGAAGGGACCAACGTGTTATATGGCCAAAACTTTATGGAATTCATTAAAAAAACATTTAAAGTCCAAGAACTAATTTCAAAATCATCTAAAACTTTACAAACTGATAGCTTATTTCTCCAAAAAAATAAAAGATATCAATTACGTACAAAATATTGTTACGAAGCGATAATTAGGGAACTCCACGGTAAGGACCTCTGCTTAATCATGTACTATTTGATATTCATCATTTATTGAAGCACTCAACCATTTTCTTTTAAAGAAACATCATTTTATATATATATACACGCTGTAGATCAATTATCATCACTGCTTACGTATTAAACTAACAACTATTGCACTGATATTCAAGGTCTTGTTGACACATTATAACAAAGGACAAAAAAAAAAAAAGATCACCACCATGGATATGGCAAAAGTGATCAGATAAGAAAAAAGCTTCGTCCTTCAAGAATGAATATTACATATAAAGTTGAAGGAAATAATTGGATGATTAGAAAGATTCCTCTATCACATGATTCACAACTATATAACATTCAAATACTGTAGACACCACACTTTGGCAGCTAAAACATATTTTTATCTTTCTTATGCATATTGATAACTATATGATTAACCATTATAGCTAGCTAGTTAAAATTAGGTGAATGCGATGGACTAAGAGGTGAAGCATGAAATCCAATTAAAACTAGAAAAATGAACTCAATTATTTTTCTTAGTTACTGGTAAGTTTAATTAGATGATTGTGATGAAAGTCATCACTAGTACATAAAAGCAATTCTAGGATGGGAACTGTCCTCTAAAATAAGACCGGTGGCAATTTTGTAATTAAGTTGTAATTTGCTGAACTTAAGAGGACGATTTCTACATGAATTGTCCTCTTAGTCCTCTTAAGTGCGTATAAGAGGAGATCTTTAATAGCAACCATCCTTTTAAGTATAATGAAATTTTATTATTAAATTTTATTATTACATTATAATATAATAAAATTTTATTATTAAATATTATCATTATATTATAATATATAAGAGGACGGTTTCACTAAAACTATCCTCTTAGTTAATATAACTTTGCCTCAGCTCTTTTCCTTCGGTCAGCTCTAATTTTAGATTCCCTCTTCTTGAAAACCCAGAGCCCACATCACTGTTCACTCATTTGCAAAACCCACAGGTTTCTTCAATTTGTTCCAACAATGTTGCTTAATTTTGGCGAAGATTCATGTGTTTCTGCAAAGTCTTCTTCAATCCAACAAAAACCCATTGTGCTCCTACCTAGATCCACTCAAAAATCCATGCCTTCTTCATTCCAATGTTAAATCGGAACCTTTATCTTCATTTTGGTGCTCCTTATTTCAGCTTCTGTCTCCCTCCTCGTTCGATTTTTAGCTTTCTTGATCTTCACCTTCACTCGGCCATCATCTTTAGAAGAGCTTATTCAGTCATCGTCTTCAGAGGAAGCATTGCAATGCTCTATAATTATCAAAGCAGGTAATGTTACTTGTTCACGACTATCATTCTTAATCTTGTGCTTTGTTTCTTTTTTGTGGTGGTTAGTGAATATTTACCCGTTACCCTATGTTTGTTGCTCTGTTTTTGTAGTGAACATGTTTCTTGTTCACGGCCTTTTCTTTTTTTAAAAAAATTGATTTTGATATAATTTTTATAGAAAGGTTGGGTGAGAGGCTGAATCTTTAGAGAAGAGTTGGCCACTATTGAAGCTAAATGACCAAAGCCTATCTTTCACTTTCCAAGTATTGTTGAATGAGTTTCTCTCATTTCAACCAAAAAGCTTGTTTCTTTATCACCGTGGTTAATTGATACTGCGTTCAATGTGAACTTTTTTTGCTATTATATGGTTCTTTTAATTTGATGGTAAATTAAAATCATATACTTTTCCTTATTGTTTAAAAAAAATTAAAGGGATGAATTGAAAACATTGAATGTTAATGATGTTGGTGAGCGTCAAAGTCATTGGAGTCCATGGGCAATAGACATTAACATAGTGTATGTGTAAGATGGCTGCAATTGAATCAACATAATTTCTGAATTATCTATAATGTATGAGATGGGTTAGTAGGCTTTTTTTTTTTTTATAAGTCATGGTCTCACGAATTAATGACCAAAAAGAAAACGATTTGATATAATTTTTATTTTTATGGTGTGGAACTTTTATGTATGGTTAGTTTGTTAACATTTGTGAAGGTAATTTGGTTTTAGTTTTTATTTGTATTTCAATAAGAGGTGAGCCATGTTTTTTGTTACAAATTCGTATCTTTTAAGTTTCAATGGGTAAGAGGTGGGCCATTTTTTCCATTATCAATCCCTATTTTTGCTTTCTTTGGTTGTTATGTCTTTTTAAGTTTTGATTACTAATTTCATTGATTTTGTTTCCTTTATTGTCAAAATGCCCAACTATAAGTGCAAAAATATAATTATGACTAGAAATCAGTACACTATATTTACTCTTCGTAGTTACAAGCATTTTTTTATTAACAAATGTATTATAAAATACCCAGTAATTTAACCTGCCTCATCAATTTAATATATTAGTTCTGAAGTGGAAAGTCCGTGTGAATTTAATTTGCTACATCATAACCGTGGCTTGAGACTACTCACCATTCTAGTAAAGGCAATAGCAAGGTAACCTCTCTCCATGTTAAACTTGTTCATATACTAATTGCATTTCTACTAATTGGTCATTGTTGAATGCTAAATTGATGCTGTATTATCGTAAAATCAGGGCATGGCTGGAGGATTTCCTTTTAAATATTACTTTGTGAATGAAATTACATGTCTCTCTCAATTGTATGAAAATATAATGATAGGTTTTTGTCACGGCCTTTTAAATTAGTCCATAATTATTCAATTTTCTAATTAGTTGGTAATGTGTCAAGTTGTATATTTTTGCCTAATGAGCTATATTTCTAATATTGGTTGCTATTTAAATTTAATCATGGATCATAGTTGAATGAATGCTAGACGAACAAGTGATAAATATGAGAATGGGGTGGAGAGGTTTTATTGTTCTTGTGTCAAGTGTTTGAATGAGAGGCGACTGAGTGTTGCACAAATAAGAGAGCATGTACTCTGTGACGGGTTCAACAAAAGGTATACATGATGGATATGACATGGTAAATCATTAGAAATGCCGATTGTATCTCAAATGGGAGAAGTTGAAGTGGATCTAGATGATCAACTAGAAGACATGATTCATGATGTTGGAGTAGATGTGTTTGAACGAGCACATATATATGATACCCTGTGCAATGATGCAGAGAAACTTTTGTACCCTGGGTGCATTAAATTTACATGACTGTCAATGGTGTTGAGATTGATCAACTTGAAAGCAAAAAATGAGTGGAGTGATAAGAGTTTTACAAAGTTGCTCAAGTTGTTGAAGATTATGCTTCTAGAAGGTAATGAACCACTAGATCATAACTATGAGGCAAAGAAAGTTTTGTGCTCGTTGGGTATAGAGTATAAAAAGATGCATGCTTGCCCTAATGACTGTATATTATATAGAAATACATATGAATGGTTGCATGTGTGTCCGAAATGTGGGACATCACACTATAAAATGAAAGGCAATGATGATGCTAGTTGTGATGAGATCACTAAGGGTCCTCCTGCGAAGGTATTATTGTATCTTCCAATAATACCAAGGCTCAAGTACCTGTTTGCCAATGCAAGGGATGCAAAGAACTTGAGATGGCATACTGATGAGAGGATATCCAATGGAAAGCTCCAACACCCAGCATATTCTCCTCAATGGAAAAAAGTCGATCAATTGTTTCCTAAGTTTGGAAATGACCCAAGAAACCTTCAACTTGCACTTTATACTGATGGAATGAACCATTATGGAAACCTTAGTAGTAAACATAGTTTATGGTCAGTTCTATTGGTGATTTACAACCTACCTCCTTGGCTCTGCATGAAACGTAAGTACATCATGTTATCTATAATGATTTCGGGCCCAAAACAGCCATGAAATGACATAGATATTTACTTGGGACCTTTGATTAAAGACCTGAAAATGTTGTGGAATGAAGGTGTGGATATATTTGATAAGTATCACAAGGAGTCTATTAGGATACATGCCATGATCTTCTGCATGATAAATGACTTTCCAGCATATGGAAATTTGTCTGGATATAGTGTTAAGGGGCATACATATGCCCTATACGTTAAGAAGGCACATGCTACAAACAACTACCATTTGGAAGGAAGATAGTCTACTTGGCCACCGAAGATTTCTCAGATGAAACCATCCATATCATAGATTGAAAAAAGCTTTCAATGGCTTACAAGAAGATCAAAATGCTCCACAGACATTAATTGCAGAGCAAGTTTATCAACGGTTAAAACATCAATGTTATCTTTGGAAAGACTCAAAAGTTTGCAACTAAAAAAAATTTATGGAGCCTATGTGTGCTTATAGTTATTTGCCCCCCTCAAAATCTCGTCATTTAGTTTTGCTCCATATGGGGTTATCTGACTTTGAAATTAAAGCAATATGTTGACACATAAGTATGTCTATGTAAAATTTTGCTTTGTGATATTTATTAGTCTATAATATAATTCCTTACATGTATTTCATCATAGAGCTTTGAACTCCTACCATGTCATGAGGGGGAAGCACTCAAGTTAGCTACAAAAGGCTAAATAGATCTATTCTAAGGTAAAAGTTGTTAGAACCTGAGACTTTCTGAACTAATTATGTGACTTTTTTTTATTTGAGTCATTCTTTATTCTTTTGTAGTGTTGCAAATAACCGGGAAATATAGAATGTGGATACTATGTCATGAAAAATATGTTTGATATTATCACTTTAAGTGTTATTGATACATTCAAAGAGATAACAAATAAAATTTCATTGAGTCTTCAACTTGGTCATGTTCCTTTATGAGTTATTCATGTTTTCATATGCGTTGAACTTGCAGAAATTCACTTGTACAGTGTCTTTTTCTAATGAGGAAATTAACGACATTTGTAGCTATTGGGCAAATTATTTTCTAGAGAAAACATCACTTTAAAGTTCAAAGGCATTGCACATGTAGGTTAATTTTCAGTTTCTTTTAATGTTAACTTTTGGGACTTGCTATGCTACTAATTGAATTATAGTTTAGTGAACTTTGAAGTTAAGTTTTCTCTCTTTTGGTCCAAATGTCCGTGAACTTTTGTTGGATATCTGTAACTGTTAAAGATAGCTTTTAGGGAGTTAATGGTTATGTAAAGTAGTTTAGGTGTTGGCTGGATGTAAATTAGATATGTATATATTCTGGCATTTTGGATGAATGTGTTTGCAGGATGGGTGTATTTATTCAAATTTGTATATTATAAAAAATATATATAGGATGTTAAGGATGGTTATATACATGACTGTCCTTGAAAGTCAAATAATCAAGGACGGTTATAAATCCATCCTTGAAATATAATTGTCTTTGAAAGTTAATTAAATTTGTAATTAATTTTTATTTTCTTCATTTTTTAAAGGATGGATGCTACTATAACCTATCACACTCGGAGATGCGACGCGGATGATGCGAAGAATAAAGAAAATGGGGGAAATCGGCCCTTATGACGATGGCCGATTTCGGAGGGAGTTACCACCAAAATTTTGAGGGAAATTTTGGAAAACTGAAATAAAAAACAAAAAGGATAAGGATGATATGTGAATCAGAGTTGGGTTCGGGAGTACGATTATGAGTGGGGAAAGAATTATGCACTCCTACCATACCCGTTCCTAAGAACAGTTATCTTAAGTTAATCATGCAATTTTATGGCTTTTAAAAATTATTTTGATTGCCCTTTTACCATTCACATGCAAAAATAAATATAAAAATAAGAAAAATGTAAAAATGAAAATAAAGAATAAAATGAAAATATGAAAATTTGGGAAAAATAAATTAAAAGGAAAATGTTATTTATTTACAAAAGTGGACTTAACCCAGAATAAGAGTCTGGGGCCTACGTACCCTGTGATAGGGATCAAAATCAACGTAGTTCGGGCCTAAAAATACGTGTTACTAGGCTGATATTTTTTATTTTATATATTTTTTGAAAAGAGAGGCTTATAGAAAATAATTTGTCTTTCCACAAAGAAAACAATTTTTAGAATTAATTGGTGTGTTTTAATTTGTAAAAAACAGATTAATTTCCATTATTGCTCTTTTTCATTTCTTATTTTTTTTATAGTTTAATCAATTTCTAAAAGAAAATATATATTTTTCCTCAGTTTAAAAAATTAGGACTAAAATTATGTGTGATTTTGAACATTTTATTTTGATTTGAAAAGGAAATATATGAAAATAATTTTATTTTCACAAAATAAAACCAATTTGCTCATGTGGTGACTTTATCACTCATAATATACTAATTGATACCTAAATGTCTATGGTAGTGTTACTCGAGACAAAAGGCATAAAAAGGTTCAAAGAAAAACAAATAATTTTTTTTTGTACAAATTTATTATTATTATATTTTTTAATCTTTTTTAAAATAAATAAGATCAGACATATTTATTTATAAAAAAAAGAATTAAAAAATGTGATTATTACATATATTTTGAAGAAAAATAATCAGCATATATGGTGACTTCCTCACTCACAAGTTATTGATCTGTATTTAAAATACCCTCGATGTTACTACTTGAGGAAAATAAATAAAAGCATATAAGCTTGAAGGAAATCAATACTTTTTGCTTCAATCATTTATTTGCCTTCTTTTTTAAATGAAAAGGAAATAAAAAAACGTAAATAAAAAATGGATAAAATTGAAGGAAAATTAATAATTTTAGCCTGAATTATTTTTATAAAAATGGGAATCGATAAGATTCTCTTAATGCATATTTATGAAGGAGCGTTAAGAAGAATTTAAAATGTCATTATTATGTATATTTCAAAAAAGGAAATAATCAACATATGTGGCGACTTTATCACTCACAAATTGCTAATTAATACTTAAATGTCCCCGGTGTTACTACTCAGAGTAGAAAATACTAGAAGGAAAATTTTAAGTGAAAATCAAACAGCATATATAGTGACTTGATCACTCATAATTTGCTGATTTACGCTTATATGCTCACGGTGATGCCACTCGTGGTGAAAGGAAAAAAAGACTTAAAGGATAGAATTGAAAAAAAATGAAATCATTTTTATATTAAATTATAAAAATAAATACAATTATGAATGTTTTATGAAAAGAAAAGCGGTAAAAGAAATTTAAAAATATGACTTTTATGTATATATTCTACATTTTCCTTATTTATTTATTATTATTATTTATTTTTTATTTATGTACTTATTTAAAAGAAAATGCATTTAGAACACCCCATTTCATTATTATTCTATATTTATAAAAAAGTACTCAAAAGGGATGTGGATAAAATTGCCACATTCAATATTTATATATATTATTTATTTGTAAAAAAATATTTGTATTTTATTATTCATTATTTATTTATATTTCCTTATTTAAAATTGTGAAAAATAGAAAACAAAACAATTAAAAATCCCTTTATTTATTCATTCTTTTCTATCCCTTTTTTTTACACTTGGAATAGTATTTTATATATATATATATATTTTTAACAAAAGATTAAAGTGAAACTCCTACCTATGTTTTCATTTTTTTCAAAATCAATTTTCAAGCCAAACAGTATATATGGTGATTTGGTCACTCATAATTTACTGATTGGTGTCCAAACACTCAAAATATTATTACTCAAACCATAAAGGTAAAAAAAAATTTGCAAAGGAGATTTAAACTATTTATTATTTATTTTACTTATCTTTTTTTTTGGTCCATGCATTTAAATCAAAGCTAATTCAGTACTCTTACTCAATGAAAATTTCGAAAGGAAAGAACAAGCGAGAATCAAAGAAAACTATACTCAACCAAAAGCACCCTTTACACCAGACTCAAAACTAACATTGTCCTAATGTCATAGCCACTTAAACATGGGAAAGGATGAGAGTGATCCAAAATATTCTAAACCTAAAAGTAAGCAAATAGTAAAAGATACAAGAAAGGAACAACAAACCCTTTAAAATGTGTGCAAATTCATCCGTCCTGTCTGCAACATATGATTGGGATTCCATACAACAACAGAAACCAGCTACAAGATAACTTATACACAAACAAAACAAAACAAGAATATAAGATGAGCAAAGGGGGTGTGTGTGTGTGTAAGAGGAGCATCAAAATATGTCTCAATATGTTAGCCAACTTACTCCCACAACAATTGCCATTCAGTTTCAATCTAACTCTAAAATCAACGAAGTGAACAAAGAAATTAGACCACTTGACAAAGATGGGGATTTCTCTTCAACACCAACATCCTTTCATTCCCCAACCTAACACTACTAGCAGATCACTCATCTAAACTGAAGTATTGACAGCTAAATCACCAAAGCATTCAACTATGATATCATCTTGAAACTGAAGGAAACTCAAAAAATTTTCACAGCGTAGAGCAGCAGTTATTCACCTTTGCCCACTTCTATGCTAACCAAGAGGAAAATTGCATTGACTTCATAAGAAATAGTATACTCAGATGAAGAGGGAAAAAAGAAAAAAAAGTGGATTCAGAGGGAACTACAGATTCATCCAAAGCATCCACAACAAATTACTTATATAGCTTATTAATACAACTTGACACATTAATGATTTCAACTAATCAATGACAAAGCATATAATGGAGCCCCAGTGATAACCAGTAACTTAGATTCAATCTAGCATCAACTTAGAATTCCTCTACATGATTTGCCAAATACGATCTAATACCAAACACAAGTTAAAACACTAGATCCAGTTATACGAAATAAACTTCTCTTTACTTCTTTCTTTTACAAAGCGTCATTAGAGTTTGAGCAACTGGAAAGGTAATACAGCAATTATAACATCCTAAATTACCGATGATGATCCCTTTTGGACTCCTATACTCAGAATCTGAAGTTCCGGCCTCTAGCATTTTTCCACCGCAAATCCTTCCTTTGTTTCCTTTCCAGGTTCTCTTCAGATTTTCTTCATCTCCCTCTCTCTTCCTCTCCCTCTGTTTTTCAGATTCTCAGCTTTCGGACTACAAAAATCTCAGGAAAGCCCCTTCCCCCCTTGCTCCAATCCATTCTGCCTTTTATATAGATCTCACGGGTGGCTTGAAAACTGAGCAATCAGGCGCGTGACTGCTTCTGCCTCCAACCCAAAAAAACTTAACCTCCACTACCCTGCTGTACTAGGTACGGAGTAGTGGAGGGATTGTGTTGTGTGTCTCTCCCGCACTCTCTGCCTCTGAAATTTCATACTTGAGCCCCTCAGTCCCTTCGACATCGTGTCCTCTACTCCAAACTCTCATGAACCTGAGCCTCTGGTCAGAGGCTTCCCCCTGTGCCCTGCACCCGAGCCCAGAGGGCTCCCTCTGGTTGCCTTCGCCACCGAGCCCAAAGGGTCTCCCTTTGTTTTCTTCTTGGCCGAGGCTCTCTCTCCCTCCTCGTGTCTCTCTCCAACTCTGCCCCCTCCCTCTACGTCTCTCATCTTCTTTCCTCAGCCGCGATTCCCTCTCTGAGATTTCCTTTGGCCACTCTCTTCTTGCTTTTCTTGCGCTCTCTCAGCCTTCTCTGTGCAGCTTCCTTGGTCTCTCCTCTCACGCGGTCCTCCTCTTCATGATTTCCTTCGCCCGCTCTCTCCTCTACCTCTGGTCTGAGCTCCCTTCGGATCTCACTCCCACGGCCTCCCCCTCGCGGCTCCCTACTCTCTCCTAGTCTCACGTGCTCCCTCTCTCTGTAGCTTCTCGGTCTCTCCTCTCTACCCCTCAGAGTCCCCCACTGAGCCCTAAAGGGCTCACTCTGATTTCGGGGCAACGCCCCTTGGACCAGTTCACGAGCCCACCATTGGGCTCGTGACCTTTTGGGCTGAAATCATTTCAACCCAATATGGTCCCTCTTTTGTTTTTTTTTAAAGGTTTTGGGTTCTAAAGTTTTTTTTTAATTTTTGGATTTCGGGCCAAATTTTGGCCCAAAGCCTCTTTTTCTTTTTTTTTTGTTTAGGGCTTTGGTTTAAAATTTTTTTATTTTTATTATTTTTTGTTTGTTTATTTATTTTATTTTTTATTATTATTTTTTTTAAAAGAAAGAATTTACTTAATTTAATTAATTAAAATTTTTTTTGTTTTTTTAATTTTGGATATTGAATTCTAGAAAGAAGAAGACGGACCTCTGATTATTAATTCCCCTACTTAGAAGAGCATTTTTGTTTTATAATTCTTTTTCCTCATTTTTTGTTATTTATTATTATTATTATTATTATTATTATTATTACTACTTTATAAAATACCCGGACAAAATGGGGTGTTCACAATAATCGTCCTTGAATATTAATGTCTAGGATAGTTAAAAATGTCCTAGAAAGTTTTACTTTTTTACCACTGTCAAATCTACTACTGAGTAAGAATCGTCCTCGAAAGTCCTTTTTAACCGTCATTAAAAATCTTTTGTGCATCGTTTAACGACCTTAATTAACGTAATGATTTATGATTATTGACTGTCATTATACGTACCTGTGAACAAAGTCAACATGAGAATTTAAATTAGTCCCTCCATATATAGGACAACCCCAATCTCTTAGATTTGTCTTAGTTGACTTGGTTCATTACTCTACTTGCTTTATATATTTACGTTAAATCAAATATGAAATCATCATTCTGGATAATTGTTGTACTGAATGAAATTAATTAAATTATCACTGGATTTATAATTTGGTCTATTCTGATCTGACTTGGTATGACTGTTAGGCTTGGCTGGGTGAATATAGGTTCAAGCAAGTTCGATGAAAAAAATTCCACTAAAGAATTAAAATTGTTTTTCAATTCAATATTTTGGACCACAAAGATAAGCAATATGATTTCATTGCAAAAAATGCAATATACTGTAGAAATTTAGGTAAAATTTTTCTAAAAAAGGTAATAAAGAAAGCCAACAAATTAGTGTATCTTTAAAATATTTAATATATATATATAGATAAAAGATAGGAAAAACAAGATAAATATATTCCTGAAAAAATAAAAAAAATCAAGCACTTCGTTGTCAATAAAGAGGCTTGATCCAAATTAACTAGAGTTTAATGCAATTCTAGATATCAAATGGCCTGCTACCAAAAATAGATAAATAAATAAGAAAAAAAAACTTTGTCAATGATATATTATAATAAGATAATCATGTCTGGCAAAAAAAATCATGGATATTGGATATTACTGTCAACTATAAAATTGAATCCATGCGACTAACCAGAATATTCTAGTAAATTCTGTAAAAAAGAGTTTTAATATTTATAAATATCAAACGGTTGCCGCAAATAATAAATTAACATAAGAATAAATTAATAAATATGAGACTAGCTAAGAGAAAACAATCAAAACACACTTAAAAATTTGTGTTTGTTCATAAACTATTAGCAATTAAACAGCATTTTCATAGAGCACATCTATCGTCATTACTCAAAAATCAAGTTGTGAGCAGCACGTGGACTAAAATTATTTTACAAATCCTTATTAAAATTCAGGATACTACAAATTTTCTTATGAAGTCATCTATATACATACACTCTACAATCTAAAACTTAGTCTAGTAGGGGAAAAAAAACTAGGGAAAATGATGATTGAGGACCAAAAGTTTGAATTAAATACAGTAAAAGATTTTACCCTTTTTTTCAGTTATAAATACAGAATAAAGCAATAATAAATTCCCGATGTTCAGTAGTAAAAAAAACTGCAAGATCCTTTACTGTATTTAATTTAAACTTTTAGTCCTTAATCATTATTCTCCAAAAAAACTAGACCCAATATTCTTTCTCTCCTTCTCATTTGCCCCACCGTCAGTTCTCAATTAGACCATCATCAATTGCTTTGGTGTGACAGCTTGGTTTTTTAATGATGATATCTACATTTTTAACTAGAAATCCGCCCGCGCAATGCACGGAGCATTAATTTTTTTTTTTTCAAAAAAAAATCTCATTATGATTTGATTTTAAGCATCAATAACAAACCTTATTCTATGTTAAGCAATATGAATTAGTGTGGTGATAAGTATATGTCACAATCGTAATTTAAATATCCGTAATATTAAATCATAATATATAATTAAAGATATTAAAAACAAGCTAATCGCTTGAACAAATAAAATAATACAGTGTAATTTCAATAAAAAAGATTACGATACATTCAAATTAAGTGAATTTATATTCAACATAACCTAACAATGAATAAGTAATATAATCATTCTTAATGCATGATTTGGAAACTACACGAATTCAACCCATGGATGGAATGAAAATTACAGTAATTAAATATTAAATTCAAATTTCTTCATGGATCAAAGCTAATAATATCTATAATCTCGTATGACTCGATAGATCGATGACATTACTTAAAATTTAAACGAGTTAAATAAAAATTAATGCTAACCAAAGTTCCAATATTGTAATGCTAAATTAAAATATTCTACAATATAATGTACCAAAAAAAAGTTATGTTTATCAATTATCAAGTAACGCCATTATATAAGTCCACTACACCAAAAATGGACTTTTTTGATGAATATTTTGAGTCTTTGTTGGTGGTTTGAACCACCAACTATTTGAGTGCTGAGAAAAAAAAGTAACTTTTGTTGGTTGTTATTAACCGCCAAGAAAAATAGACATTTGTTGGTGGTTCTACAAAAGAACGACCAACAAAGAATATATATATTTAAAAAAAAAATTATACATTTTATTGGCGGTTGTTTCGAATAATGGCCAACAATTGTTTTATTTTTTTTACAAATTTTTTTAAAGCAATATATCCATCCCAGCCATAATTATTTCTAACAAGTAATCCAAAATCATCAAAAGCAAAAAAATGTACAATAGAAATCATAGTTACATCTCATTAAAATTTGATAGAACCATAGCACTAAAAAAAATAATTATGAAAGAGCCATAAAAAGAAGAAATTTTGCTTATTGAAGTGAACAAATGAGGTTCAAGAAATATTAGTTACAATTCTATTTTGGGAAGAAGAATTAGGGGAAGTAAACAGAATATTATTCACAGATTTAGATTGCGGAGCACTAGCTAGGCAGGATTCATGTACCCGGGAGGGGATTTCACTTATGGAAATAGAATCAATGGAGAATCGATCTATGAAGCGAAATTCAAAGATGAGAATTTCATAATACACTAAACTTGGAATTTTGTTGATGGCCAATGCAA
Source organism: Adenanthera pavonina (assembly GCA_026686845.1). Lineage (NCBI taxonomy): Eukaryota > Viridiplantae > Streptophyta > Magnoliopsida > Fabales > Fabaceae > Adenanthera > Adenanthera pavonina. The sequence continues at coordinate 15,106,439 of JAIVEN010000012.1, read as the reverse complement.
GTTTTGGTATGAACAGACCTTAGTTCTTCATTTGCAAGGAGAAGATGAAGTAGTTGGACAAAAAGCACGTGATATTTGGACTAGTGGTAGAGGGGATGCATAAGGTGAAGGCCATTGAAGGTTGGATCCTCCATCGACAGAACCTCCAAGCCCATCATCATTGCCGATTGTGGCCAACTTTCTATAGCCAAGGTGGGGTAGCTGAAGGCTATAGAGAATGTAGTGCTCACAAGAGAAGGGAGAAAAAGAGATAAGTGGAGGAAATGTCGATGGAGAGAGAGAAAAGAAGGAAAAAGCTAAAAAGATAAGTTAGATGAGGGTTTGTACTTTTGAGTTGAAAGTGAGGATTAATTTGGACCGTTGAATTTGTTTTAATTAATGACTATATTGATTGATATGTGCCTTGTGCTTTTTCTAAGGTAAAGTTGGCTAAACTTTAATTGGCAGTTCTAGTAATAATCACCAAGAAAAGTCTTCACTTTTCTTGGTGGTTACAGAAACAACTGTAAAAAAAAAGTAAAGACTTTTCTTGGTGGTTATTACTAGAACTGCCAAGAAAAGTGTCCACCTCATTTTTGTTATCATTTTTCTCTATAACCACCAACTATTAAGCATCATGTAAAGTCATTTTTGGTGTAGTGGTCTCACTACTACTAAAACTTATTAACCATACTTAGGACAAATTTACGAAAACTTCTTTATACACAATATTTGAAGTTTTGTCAATTGATATCATTTGAGTTAGGAATCAGTATTTTCAAACCCTCTTACTTTGCACCCTAGAAATCACAACATGAAGTTGACCATGGGTAAATACCAGTCTAGGCAAAAGTGGACCAACACTACATAAACTTTGACTTTGACTCTTGTTTATGGTCATTGCAAATGACAACATTAAAGGAAACTGCCTTCTATTCATAGTGAATGGGAGCCTTAAGTTAGATGGTGTAAGAACAATCCCTGGAATGAACACCTTCAATTTAACTTATGTATCTGATATCATCCTTACTTCAATAACATGCTTCAAAAGCTGTGTAACAATAAGATACATTCCATTACACAATCCTAATGTCTTATCAATATTTCACATTACAATAAATGGAGCGCCCACCTTGACTCATAACTCATGATTTGGTAAGCCTGACATGGAAAGTAAGTTCAAGAACTCAACATAATGAAGATTATCCATGTAGTCAATGTTTCCATCTTATTTACAAACACTGTCAGAACTTAGATACACCATGCTAACCATACCAAATTACATCTTTTCAACATATTTTTCTTAAGTTATCCATACAATGAATACATATTTGTACATATTAGACAATCAATATAGGAAACTGTGCAATCTAATCTTAATTATGCATGGTAGTATGTTTTTGCCCTATTATGCATTATTGTGCTCGTAATTGGATTCCATGGGAAATCATGAAGTCTCAGCTTTGTTGCAAGCTTCCTGGAGAGAACAGTGGAGCTACTTAAGCCACTTGTCTAAAGCGGAGAGACCAAGAAAAGAAGGAGACCTTAGACCTTGAGAAAAATCTTAGAAGAAGGAAGCAAGAAATGAAGTAAGCTTCAGAAGCAGCTCAAGCCGCGTCTTGAGCATGTGAAGCTGCAGTCTTATCCAGACAGAGACTGATGAAGTCGCGACATGAGAAGTTGAGGCCGCGGCTGGAATCACATAGAAACGCATGAAGTCACGGCTTGGGTCATATTGCCACGGCACCAAACCTTCATTATCAAAGCGCAGAGCTTCATTTTAACAGAAAAACTTGAGGGTGTTGGGATATATTCAAGCTCCTACAGCTAGGGCATTATTCTGGACGACCAAGGAGCACTTTAAGAAGCTTGGTTCTGTTTGCTTTGAGGTGGAAGATTCAAGCTTTGGTTGAGAGGTTTTCAAGAGATTGAGCATCTCCATCAGTTTTATCCTCTCCCCTTTCATAATTTTCTATGTAATATGGGTCCAAATATTTTGTATATTTATGACTTTTTGGTAGATATTAGTAGCTAAACAAGTGTTTTTAGGGGTGTTTCAATCTCTTATATGGATTAGATACTATATTTCTCCTTTAGATATGTAATTAATGAAATAATTATGTTGGTCTAACTCCATGCTTAATGCTTCTTGTTGTTTGGCCACCAATGAATTTGTTGGACTAACTTAATTGATGCTTGAGGAAGCTAGATTAAGTGTAGAACTCGAGTTAAACCGTGTGAGAACTTGTAATTCACTTTGTTGAGTGAAGGTTTGTGTTGGTAAGATAGAGATGCACTTGCCATTCTCACATAGTCACATTAGGATTTGCATTGTAATTAAGGGTTCAATTGACACATTAAGAGATTAATTGGTTAATTAAGCTATACACCTAATTGGAGTCTCGAGATAGCACTTTTAGGTATAATGGAGTGTAATATCCTAAAATTTCTCTTAAATGTTTAAGGCCCAATATTTTAAAATCTATAAAGAATTTGTAAAAATGAATATACATTATTTTGCATGAAATAGGGTAAAGAGGTTATTTTTTCTAATTGGATAGAAAAATGAAAAATTATATTTTTACCCCTAAAAATTATAGAAATGATGATTTTATCCCTAAGAAAAAAAAGAGAGGAAGAAGGTCGAAGCGTGGACGCATAAAGGATTGAGGAAAAGTTTATAAATTTTGGGGCGAATTACACCTAATGACTCGAAAGTTTTAAAAATTATAAATTTATCCCAAGTCAAGGATAATTTTTTTAATATGCAATATTACCATCAAAACGAAGCTGTCGACGAGAGAAGTCCAATGGTATATGACACTGAGTGTTAATATTCAAGGATGAAGAAATAATCAGTGCCAAAGTTTCAAAAGTAACTTTATACCGATAAAGCTATTTTTCGATCTGCAAAAGTCAAAAAGACAAAAAGAAATGATATTGGACATCATAAAATGAGCTTTTTAAAGATATTATATTAAAATAATACCATATACAAATTCACTTTAACTTTGTATCAATAAAGTGAATTTACACTGCAAAAAAGTAACTTTACCGGTCTAAGTATAAAGTAACCAACACAGGGTATTACTGGACTGGAAAAAATATGCAGTATTTTGGACAAGTGTACCCCTTATTAGGATGCCACATGTCAGCCCATGTGTCCAAATTGGAAGTCTTGATGGCCAAGAAAAGGTAAGACTTAATGAGTAAGCTTTCTTAATTAATCATGATTAACCAAAAAGCAAATGTGATTAGTGGCATATTATATATACTCCCTTGTAGACTTGGCCGAGCAAACACATTTAGAAAAGAGGGGAAGAGTGGTCTGAGCATGGAGGAAAAGAAGGCTACGTTGGAGGAAAGAAAAAGAGAAGAAAAAATAAGGAAGAAATGCAAGGAAAATTGGTAAGCAAACCTCTTGTGTTCTTTAAGTGTTCTAGCATAGTTCCTAAGCTCTATGAGTTAGTTCCCTTGAAATTTTCTCTCCTTCATCCACTGTTCTAATCTGCCCAAGCATGATTAATGGGAAGAAAAGTTGTTTTTAAACCATAAAATCAAGAGAAAGCATGATATTTTACTAAAGGAAACAAATATGGTATGTTTTAAGCAAGTTTATGAAAGAACCATTCTTTTTCCTTTGAAGCAGATTTTTGGTTAGATCATTTGAGTGTCTTAAGGTTGGAATTTCATTAATTTGATGGCAAAAATGAGTTCCCCATGATGAAAAACCTTAAAGACAAGCATTGGCTCAAAGATAGAGCTTAAGATAAAGAGTTTGGGAATTTAAGGGTTTCAAGAGTTTTATGAAAGCTTTTTGTGATTAGCCATGAAATCAGTGGCTTGAGCATGTGTTGAATGATGTTTAGGGACTTGAGGAAGCTTGGTAAGACTAGAGGAAGCTTTGGTTCAAAGAGGAAAGCCAAGTGCAAGCACCAAAGGTAGCTAAGTTTCATATTCTTGCTTTATGCTCTTTCATTGTCTTTCTATGATTAAATTGTGTTGCCATATTGAAATTGTGATTTCTTTGATTGGTCTTGGCTATAAAATGAGGGGTTTTATTCACCGGGATGTCCATTTTCTAAGCCGTTATGCTGCCGAATTTTTTATAACCAATGTGGAAATTTATTGTTTAAATATGATTGATGTGATTAGATGTGATCAAATATGAGTTATTTGACATGATTGACATAATTACATGAAATGTAACTTGCTACTGAGATTGTCCCCAATCTCACCCCCTCAAGTATCCCAAATAATAGGCACAAGCAATGTCAAGGAGATCAAGGAGCCAAAGAGAATGAATGAGAGAATGATGCTTGATGATAATTTCAAGCTATGATTCCATATTTTGAAATAATGTATAAAAATTATGTACATGCATATGGATCTGTATCCTTGTGCTATTATGTTCTTGTGAGCATTATGAAATGTTTGGTAAGGATTTGAAATGTGGAATGATCATGTGGGCTTGTTATGAAGTCTACTTTATGTTATATTGCTAGAAGTTCATTTGGTAGTAATGAAAGTAAAGTCAATACTGTTTGACTGAGACAGGAAAAGTAAGTCAAGTGTTATATTATATCTGAAACTAGAGAGAAGAAGCTTTCCAATGAGATAAAGAACACTCAATTTGGATATGTGTACAATTTATAGTATATTTTTGAAATTAAGGGTCAAAACTGGACAGTAAAGTAAAAGCTGCGAATTTCACTGTAAGTATCACTTACTTTGAAAGGAAGTATAAAATCATACAGAGCTCCAAAAATTTAGTGATTTATATGTTTGAAACAATCTGTGTTTTGAGTTCAATAGGCCACTGATTTGAGTTCAATTGGAGCTGTCAATGAGAGATATACAAGTTTTCCCAAGACTGTTCCAGTAAAAGTGATGTTTTGATCGCTAGTGATTCAAATTGATATTGTGCCCTTTCTAGACTAAATAAATGTATAAGAAAAATATGAAGGTAAGTAGACATATATATCTTTGCAATGGCATATAGAATGCATGATTTGGCTCAATATAGAGTTAGATATGAATTTTGAAGTTATGGCCAAAATCCTGGAAAAGAGAGAAATGATCATTTGTACAGTGTAAGTTTGAGCTATAAACTGTACTAATTGGTCAGGTTAAAAGAAGTTTTCATATTTTTATATTGTATATCATGTTTCTAGGTTCATTTAGAGACTTGAACCACATTGATACGATTTTTTTGGATTAAGTTATGATTTTTCAAAGTTCATCTAGAAAACTTGAGAACCAAATGAATAGTACCACGTTTTTTTTATTTAAATATTTTGGTTCTATTAATGGTTCAAACTCTTAATATGAGCTAATTGGACATTGTACATACTATGATATATGGAGTCCTTGGCTATCATGGTTAATCATTGAGAACATATATAAAAGGAGTTAATTGGGTATTTAAGAAATACAAGTGAGAGAAATAACCCTAGGTCTTAAGTGCATCTTAGTTATCCCTAATCAATTCCTTAATTAAGTAGTTTTCTTTAGTGTTGATAATTGTTACGAGTAGTGATCAATTTGTTGTTTACTCAATTAAATAGAATATACAATGTTTAATACTTGACACCTTTTGATCCAAGTCCTTATGGGAAGATACCTTGCTCATCACTTTGCTATTACCTCATCCTGTATGCTTGCGGTATATACTAGGTGGTGAACATACCACCTCCTCTCTAGGAATCATTGAAAGAATATAATTATTAACTTCTTCAACAGCCAAAGTAGAAGCCAATATAGTCCAGTCTCTAAAATATTGAATATCATTAAAATGTTAAAAAATATTCGGATATGTAGAATCCATAAAAGTTTTTTAGGATCCTCAAGTGCATACAATAGAAATTATATTATTCACCCTGATTTTACCTACATAAAATTAGATATTTATAATTTAATACAAATTAACAAAAGAAACAACATAATATCACATACATATAATAAAACAAAAAATAAAGCAAACTTAAGACATAGTATAAAAATTCCCATGAAAAATATTGATATTGAGAACTATTCAATAATTACACCAAGAAAGAGGATAAAACAATAAACATATAGTAATAAAATGAAATAAGTCAAACCAAACTCTCATGATTCAAATCACAAATTATAAGAAAAATTACAAGCTTCGTTGTGATTATAATTATAATTTTTCTTAAAACAATAAACATATAGTAATATTTTAAGAAAAATTACAGCTAGTGACTCAAAAGATCTAAAAATTATAATTTGGCCCTATGTTAGGGGTAATTTTGTAAATATATAAAATTACTATCAAAACGAAGCTTGCAATGAGCTGAGTCCAATGATATATAGTATGGAGGTTAATTGATTGAAAGTAAAGAAATAATCAGTACCGAGTATCCAAAAATAACTTAATACTAATAAAATAAATTGTGTGGCCCACAGACAATCAAAAGGTGACCAAAACAGGATATGAGCCTCACATAGATACCATTTGGGATATGATAATAAATAAAAGATAAATATAAATTTGGAATATTCTAATATCCCTAAAATACTAATTTACTATAAAAATGACTTTATCGGTATCGGTAAAAAGTATCTAACATTGGGTATATCTTGACTGAGAAAAATATACAGTATTTTGGCAAGATGTCCCTCTCTTAGTCATGCAAATCAGCATCCATGTGGGGAAAAATCAAATTATTTTATTATTTTATGCAAATACTTCTTAAAGAAGTATATAAAAAGTAACCAAAGTTGGATGAAGTTTAAGTAACATTGATTAAGCTATTCTCAAGTGGATTAATTCTCTTCCTTCCTTATTTTGCTCGACACAACCAGCAGCTACAACAAGAGAGAGAGACCTCCAAAACCTTAAGAGAAAAGAGAAAAAGGAAGAGCAACCTTGGGAGATCAAAGGTTTAAGTTGTTTGTAAGTGATTCCTACTACCCTAGCTTGTGATTTCAAGTAGTTGGTGATAGCTGCATGGAGTGTTTTCTTTCCTCTTCCTCCATATGGAATTCTACCAAACCCTAATTCATGCAACATATGAGTTTTTATGCACCAAAATTAAGGGGAAGCATAAACTAGTAGCTTAAAGCATGATTTTGGTAGTTGTGGGTTGTATTTAAAACATTTTCTTCTTTTTTCTTACTAATTTTAGTCATAACGGAGCATAATTTAGAGTTGGAATTTCATATTTTTTATGCCAAAAAAGAGTTCCTTATGGTGGAAAACCTTAGGAATAAGTATTGATTTCATGAAGAAGTCAAAGGAGAAGAAAATGAAATCTTTGGGTTTAATTGGGACTTTATGAAAGTACCCATTGAATCAGTAGCTTAAGTAGTTATTTGATGATATATTTAGGTTTGAGGAAACCTAAGAAAGCTTGTGGAAGTGTTAGAAAGAGGTGGATCCAAAGGAAAAAGTAAGAGGATTCATAAAGTAGGAACTTTCCTTTTATTGCAGTATGTTATCTTGTAATGTTTTCATGAACTTTATGACTTGCCATATTTGTATTGTGATATTTTGTTAATGTGTTGTCTAAGTATATGAAGGGGCTTTAATGTAACACCTCATACTTAGACTCATTTTTCATGTATTAAACTATATTTAAGTCCATTAATACTTGATTAGAGACTTGATTAAATAAAACAACTTAAACCAATTTATTTCATTTTGGGTACCATTCCCTTGGTTAACTTCTTTTTACCCGGTGAACTTTGAAAATTCATAGCTAAATCAAAAGAAATCATATTGACATGGTTCAAGTCTCTAAATATAGCTTAAAAGATTCTATACATGGAAAAAATGTTGAATAGGAAATTTACTTGGCCAACTTATACAGTAAATTCGTATTATATGCACTATAGCAATGGTCCTTTTTGAAAATTTCTGATTCTGATCATAAATTTGAAAAATCACCATAAATCATAAACAACTCAAATTGAGTGATCTTTGTGTCTATGGAAAGCTACACATGTCTAGTTTTCATACATATAAAACACTCATACATTGAACATATAGAGTTATGTACAGTACTTCAAATTCCCAACAGTGTTCAGAAAGGTCTCTTGCATTCTTCTAGCTTTCCAAAATACACACTAATATATACATAAATAGCCATAACTTGCCTTTATCTTACATGAAACTCCATAAGAACCTAGAGGAACATATTAACATGGAAACATAGTATGATTATGTCCTATAAGATTTTACATAATCTCTCGTATAATAGTATCAACTTAAGCATCATTATCTTAAACATTAACTTGCTTCTCCTGGCCTTTCCTTTCTTGGGTAATCTTGCCATAACTTGAACCTAAAATTTGTTAGACATTCAAAAAGGGGTGAGATTTAAATAATATCAGCAGCAACTACCATCATGCACACATATTATCATATATATTGCAAGTATTCATCTAAAAGCTCATCAAGCATGCAATCAAATCATTTTGGTATAACGATTTTATAAAAATTTTGGGCAGCACTTCCCCTTGTATTTGGATATATCCAGGGTCACATTACTCTTCAAACAATCCAATCAACAATGTAAAATCATCACAAGATCATATTCCAAACATTAAACACATCATTCAAACCAAGCAACATTAATGACAATATATAAGAATAGATAGGTGAGTTAACTACCTTTGAGCTTTCCAATAATCTCCAAACTTTGCAAACCCTTTCCTTAATTTTCTCACACTCCTTTGGATCCTATAGCATCATAAAATAATGCCATTAACCACTAATTATCCAATTTCATTTACAAAGTGCTCACTTGAACTAAAATTTGCACTTTGTTATCCATCATACATTTCTTGTATAACATACTTGTTTTTACCTATTTTGGACCCAAGCAATTCATTTTTAGGGTCAAAAACTTGAAATTCCATTCCTATATTGAACCCTAATTAGGCATAAAATTATCATAAATCATAGAAAAATAACTAACTGATTAATTTGAAATCCAATGACATATTCTTGCACCTTATAGCCTATATGATACTTTCTATGGTTTAGTTTCTCCATGCCTTCATTTTCTCTCTCTACTCTCTGTCATGGATGAAAATTTCAGAGGAAAAAGAGGAAGAAAAACTCCATGAAACTACCAAAAACCTCAAGAAAACACAAGCTAGGAACCTTGGAAACTTACCCTTGAGATTTGGCTTTGATTCTTGACTTGTAGCTCTTGTTTTCCCTCTTGAGATTTTTTTTGCTCTTTCTCTCTCCTTTACTTCTGGTTTCAGACATGAAATAGCTGGGAAGATGATGAGTTATGAGTTTAATCAAAGTGATTAAGGGGTAATAAGTCATAAAGTAACCATAGTTAATTTAATTTTCAACTTTAGTTACTTAATATAATAAAAGCTTTTCCAACAATTCCCTTCATGTCCCATTTAGAAATCATACATTTTTCATCCCCTTTCTGGCCAAAAATTGCTTAAATAATATTTATGGATCAAAATACCCTTTACCGATTAAACTGATTCATACCGATTAGGTATTTTTACCAAAATTGTTATTAAATTGGTAAAGAATTATCCAACAATTACCTTTAGTCCAAAATCATTATTTTGAACCAAAATATATTTTAACAAGGTCCGCTAATTTTTCTTGAATTAATGCTACCTCTTCCTGCAGTCCAACCTGACTTTTATTGGGTAAAATACCAATATTAAATCTAGATTACCCAATAAATATTACGCTGACCTTAATAAATTCCATACTATACTTCATTAAACTTAACTCATTGAGAGCTTAATTTTGACTATAATTTTTCATATTTATAAAAATACCCTTAACTTGGGACCAATTTATAGTTTTTAAAACTTTTAAATCATTAGGGGTAATTTTTTCCAAAATTTATAAACTTTCCGTAACCTTCCCCTACGCATCCACCGCCTTCTTTTTTTTCTTTTATTATTATTTTTTTATTTTTTTTTTCAAGAGCAAAATTGTCATTTTCTCCTTGTTCCTTTCAACTGAGATAATTGACCTCTATATCCTATTTCATATCAAACGGTATATATCCATTTTTTGTAAATTCTTTATAGATTTTAAAATATGAAGTCTTGAATATCCAAAAAATTTCAGGATATTACATTTAACCCTAGAATGTCCATTTTAGAAGAGGAAACTCTGTCAAAATTTTTATAAATTAATATGGCATATATGTTTTTATGAGAATGATTGATGTTTTCATGAATTTTGTGATAGTATGTATGCGTAAATGGGTGTTGCTACTACGATTCTTTGAATCTCACTCTTCTAAAATGACTAACATGATAGGCACAAGCTTTGGCAAAGTTACAAAGAAGGAGCAAGGCAAGAAAGAAGGAAGTTATGAAAGAAACGAAAATCTTATCTTTAATCCTTATTTTTGAAACATTATGTACATTTATTGTTGGGAATCTTGGTACACACGCAGTGGAAAACACAACTAAAACCCCTCCTGTGGATCCATCAATATTGTTTAAATTGAGATGTAGAAGAGAATATTACCTTCCGTGTGTGACTTTTCAGTTCTTTTCATTTCAGACCCTAGGAACTGACATGTCTGATCAACTCTCTCTACCAATATCCACATGAATAATAAGTCCAACTTGAATGGCATGCTAGCACCACTATTTGTGAATGTCCGTACATTCTCTCTGTGCGTCCATACATTCTCTATATTCATTCGTACACTTTCTTTTTCTAAGTGTGTGGCCGTTCTCTCTAGAGTGGCAGGAAACTCTCTTAATTCTGTATATATTAACCCTAGTCTCTATCAATATATAGATAGTGTTTATTATTTAATTAATTTAAATCAATTATCTAAATTAAATCAAATATTGATTAAATAGATTAGTTTAAATTTAAGTTTATCTAATAGATTAAATTTAAACTAACTATATAATGTATATCTAGAATTAAATCTAAATTAAATTTATCATATAAATCAAATTTAGATTATTAGTTTAAATTTAACTCTATCATATATAATTAAATTTAAAACTAATTCATTTAAATTAATTTCAATGATATATATATTTATATTTTGACATATTTAATATATAAAATATATATAATATATCAAACATATATATATTTCGAATTGGTGAAAGTATACATTTGATCCTTTAATTTTGAAGCAGATTTCATTTTAGTCTTTTAACTTTTAAAGTTTTATTATAATCCATTAACTTTAAAAATGTGGTCAAAAACTTCCTGAATTTAACACCATTAAACAAGTTTATAGAAAATTTACTTAAATTCATCTAATCACTATTATTATACATTAATTAATATAATAATTATAATTATCAATTTTTAAGCTCAAAATAAATAATTAGTATCTTAGAAAACTAAAAAAGTTAAAAAATATATTAATTTAAGGCATTAAAAATTATAACCTTAGAATAAATTATTTTTAAAATATTGTGCCAAAATCTTTAAAATTATTATATTAAAATGAATAATTTTCATTTATTTTGGACAAGTTGACAAGTTAAAAAATTTAGCTTGAGAATGTAAAGTATAAAAAAATAAATATTTATTTTTAATAATAAAATTATTTTAATGTCTTAAAATAAATATTTAAAACCTAAAAATAAAACTTTTGATTTTAAGGATGTAATCTTTAACTTTTTCCGTTAACATATTTTTAAAGTAGTAAATACTTAAGGCTTAAAATTAATTTTCTTTTAATTTTTATATTAATTAATATATAACAATATTAATGCTGTGACTTTTAAATAGGCAGATTATCATTTTCTGTCAATTTATTTAACGGTGTTAAGAATTAAGAAGTCTTTAGTTACATTTTAATAGTTAAAGGATTAATATAAAATATAATAAAATTAAAGGATTAAAATGAAACTTACCTCAAAATTAAAGGACAAAAAGTATACTTTAACCTTTCAAATTTTATAAAAATATATATATATATATCAAATATATATATATATTTATTTATAAAGTTCATACACCCTAAAATTGAACGTTAAATTCATTGAATCTAAATACATTTTGTATTCAATGAATCTGTACATTATAGCTCAAGTTAGTCTGTTCTTATGTGCAACCCTGTAGGCCTATATGATGTTTGTAGTGAGCCAATGACACTATTAGATTTACAAGTCACAAGTGGCCTTTAATAAGACATTATGACTACCCAAATCATATGAGATTGGTGATTCGATGCAACTTATTATATAAATCGGTTATATGCCTTTTATCTCATAATATATAGGTCAAACATGAGGCATGAAAACGTCATCCTCATCTTACTTGACCATCACTTTCTCAATCTCTTTGTGGACTGATAAAACAAATGGAAACCCTTCCATTCGAGCATGCATTTCTTAGTCTTACTCATTGAGGAGACCATATATATCTCTCCATTAATTTGAGGGATAAACTCTATCTTGACTATTCATCTTCCTCCACATGAATTCCACTATGCCCGATCACAATCTTTATGATTTTCTGATTAAATGTGACTTTTGACTACGCCAAAGTACAGTGTTTTCCATATAGGAAGCCATGGTGATCTCAGGTCTAAGGGCTCACTGACACAGTTATATATATAAGATATGCTTATGACTTGATCCATATAACTATCTCATGATGGGTCGATTCATCACCTGTTTCCTAAGATGAGCTTTTGATTTTTTATTTGTATTTTCATATATAATTTACACATAATTATCAATCAAAATTATATTAGCTTTAGTTTATTATTGTTTCCACAAAGATAATTGACTAGGAATGTTTGAGATAAAATAATTTATCTAAGGATATTATTATGAAGAGAAACATGCAAACAATATAATAATGAAAAAAAAAACTCCATTTTCATAATAAAATACAATGTCCATAATACAATGATTGGCTTAAGGCACAATCTCTAACATTTATGTATATTATTGTGATGCTATACCTTGAGACCATTATGTCACTTTAGGTCTCCAATGATGCATGGTACCGTTTTGGTGCAAAATATGGCCATGTATATATGTTAAAGAAACGATTTTACAAAGTTAAGGGATAGAAATGGTCATTCTGACCTATGTGAGGTGATACTACTATTGTTTAGGTGTTTTGTAGTTGAACATATGAATGTTATATATCCTCTTAAAGTACACAAATAGAGCTTTGAAATGGTCTAAATTACAGTTATGTACATATTATAGTGATTTTTCAAAATTAGGGTTCAGAATAGGGTAAGATTGAGAAAACTAGAAACTAAAAGTTTGGTACTAAAAAATTCAAAAGATAATATAAGATTGTATAGAGCTCTAAAAATTTACTGTATATGTATAGAAATTTCCATGTTTTAAGTTTCATATGCCATTGATTTGGAGGTAAATGGAGCTATATAATAGAAGATATGGAATTTTTCCCAAAACTGCTCCAGTAAAAGTTGAATTCTATCTCTTCATGATTTAAGTTACCACCATACCCTATGCAAATAAAATAAATGTATAAGAAAAATATGTCTAAAAAGTAGACATATATATCTTTCAAATGACATGGAGTACGCATGAGTCTAGATGATAGCAAAACAATTTATTGGAGTTAATTAGACTTGCATAATTAAAAGATGCTGAAGGAAAGTTGAAAATTTGAACTTTCAAGCCTTATCTGTAAGATCAGAAATATGAAATTCTCTCTTTATGTGTTATTAGACAAATTTCCACATCAAATTGTGTTTGTGAATGAATTGGTATGCTTAACATTCGAACTTGGATACTAATTAGACAAATTTCAGTAGTTTCCATGCTATTACAGTACCTTCATATCCCTTGAAATTTGTCTGTTGACAGTTTGAAATTCGTATTTCTGAATTACATTGTGAATCTTGGCTTTGCTCAAAATGTTCTATGTGCAAATTTCAATAGCTCAAAATGTGTATTTTAGAGACTCTTTACAAAACTTTGAAATTCAAAATTTTGAATCATTAAATTCATCTGTTGAAGCATGCTTTTATGTCAAGTCTCTGTAAGACAAACTTTCAGAAATGAAATTTGTCTATTGCTTTTCTCATTCGTGTTTGCTTAATGCCTGATTCCTCGAAAGTCAAACTTTGATGATTCAAAGTTCATCTATTGATATTCGTTCTTTTAACTTAGCTTCTTCCAGATGAACTTCATGAAAAAAATTCGTTTATCAGAAAGCCTCTCTTAGTTGGGTAACTCATAGCTGCTCGAAATTCAAATTTTGTCCCCTCAAAATTCGTCTGTTGAATAGTTACAAAAGTTAAAATAAAGGGTCTCGTTATCATACCTTACTTTCTTACATCATTTTCCATCTATAATAGCATATATGATGCTAAATGAGTTGAGCTAGAAGCTTGAATCATTAAGAGATCAAATGAGAAAAATTCAAATTTCCAAAATGCTATTCATTTGGTAATTTGATTTTCCCTGCTAAACTTTGAAAAATCATAACTAATTTTAGAAAAATTATATGAAAATAATCCAAGTCTCTAAAAATATATAACCATATTTACTACATGGAAAAAATATACAACTGGAATTTAATTGAGCTAATTTATTCAGAAAATTTGTCCAATTCTACTATTTATTTGGTCAAAACTACTTTTCTAGATTTGTTGAGCCATTTTCAAAAACTCATAACAATTTGTACATTTATCCAAATCTAATGATCTTTAGCTCTTTGGAAAGATCTCTATGTCTATGTTCTAGAAATGTATAATACTCGTATAGAAAATGGAATTTCCAATGAACAGTAATCATATACAAAATCAGTACTCAAAACTATACAGTTTTGCATACAACTTCCAAAATTAAATATATATCATTCTTACATGAATCAAACTCTTCCAAAATATGTTTATAACATCACAAGAATTCTAAAGAAACATTATAGCATCAAAGCACAGCTTCATAAAAATACATATGATTTCATATATAATTACAAGAAAAAAAACAATCAAGGTAGCTATAAATCTAATCATCATTGATCTTCTCCTTGCCTCTTGTCTTCTTGGGGGTCTCGCGATCATTTGAACCTATCATATTAGTGCTTGAGGTGAGATTTTGGAATATCTCAGTAGCTATTTATCTCACGCAAATATATTATTCAAATTTCACAAACATTTCACATATAATCACATAAATCATTAAAATACCATATTGTCAAGTAAAAATTTTAGCAGAGTTTTTCCCTTAGAAAATAGACATCCCGGGGAACAAGACCCCTCATTTTTTAACCAAAATCAGTCACAAAACAACACAAGTACAATATTGCAATAAGATATAATCATGGAAATAACAAAGAATAACATATTGCAATAAAACAAACCAAGCTACCTTTTGTGTATTCTTTTGCTTATCCTCTTTGAACCAAAGCTTCCACAAGTTTTCTTGAACTCCCACTAGTCCTAAAACATCATTCAATATTCACTAAATTATTTGAATCAAAGGGTTTCCTCATCAAGACTCACTTGAACTCTAGAATTTCATATAGTTTATCTTAAGCTTTTTCTTGAGTCCAATACTTGGTTTTAGCTAATCTGGACCCAAGGAATCCATGTTTTACATCAAAACAATGAAAATCCAACTCCTTCCTATCATATTTAACTAACTGAAATTTGACTTATAGGAAGAGAAATTTGTTTTTCTCAAAACTTGCTTAAATCGTACTATACTTGCTTTCTTTTGCTTCATTTTTACTATAATTTTTCATTTTTTACAAAAATGCCCTTGATCCAAGGTAAATTTATAATTTTTAGAACTTTCAGGTCATTATGTGTAATTTTTTTCAAAATTTATAAATTTTTCTTCACTCCTGCATGACATCCATCGCCTTCTTCTTCCTCTCCCTTTTTTTATTATTTTTTTCTTTTTCTAGGGGCAAAATGGTTATTTTCTCCTTTTTCCTTCTGATCGAGATAATTGACTTCTTTGCCCTATTTCATGCAAAATAATGTATATATGTTTTTGTAAATTCCTTATAGAGTTCAAAATATTAAGCCTTAAATATTAAGGGAAAAATTTCAGGATATTACACTTATTCTGAACAAACGTAACCTTATTCATCTCTCTCGCAAGTCTATTCACCTCCTCTCTTAATTTCTCATCAATTCCGTTCACAAATCTTCTTTTCCCACTGTTTAAATTTACTTTCGCATCTTATAAACCCATTCCTTGCATCTTTCCATAACTATCTCTCACAAGAATCGTAAGGGTTAAAAATCCTGAAGTGGGTCAAGGAGAGTCCAGACCAAAGAGAGCTGTCAAGTCTTAATATGCCTCCAAGGGAGGTGAGACTCAGAAAAGGAAAGGCAAATCCAGCAATGGAACTCCATCTAAAAAGCAGAAAACTACTCCCAAGGCTGATTCAAAGAAACCTGTCCCTACCACTGTTGTTGCCTCTGCTACTTTCTCCTCTTCCAGCACTAAGTCAGATGAATTCCAATTAACCATGAGACCATTATAGAGCAATGCTCACATCCTAAAAGAGTATATCACCAAGTTTGTCAACAAGAAGGTAATCAAATCTCACTGTACTAATTTGGAAGAATTTCTTGTTTCCAACAACTTTGATGTGGGGTTATGGTTGTTAAACTGTAAGAACTTGTTGGAAATTAAGGAGAAATATGATTATGAGGTTATCAAAACGTGGTATGCTACTATGATGTTCAACCGCAAAAAGGGGAAATGGGAGGTAAATTTGAGGTCTAGAACTATCTGGCTGTCTGATGAGACCTTTAATGAAGTACTGGAAATTCTTTGGCTAAATGGCCTAAAAATTGACATCACCACCTTAAGGTACATGGATGAGAATGAAACTGCAGATGAGGAAGGTGGTCATTTCTTGAATTACAAAGAAAGTACAGTACTGAATACCCTGTTTAGAAGGCATGAGAATAGACCTCCTCTGAGTTTGCTAAAGCCTTCTGATTTGAGTGCTCAAGTTAGTATTCTATACTACATTATGTCTAGGATCATATTCAACAAAGAAGAAAGTTTTAATTCAATCACAAGGGCTGAAGAACATGTAATTACTACACTCATGCATGGCAAGCTATTAAACATGTGCCACATCCTTCAGCGCATGATCAAAGCAAGAGATTAGAGGAGAGACTCCACCTTGCCCTTTGCCTCTATCATCTCCAAACTATTTCAGTATACTAGGAAATAACACTTGGAGAAAGGTGAAGGAAAGCCCACTGAAGTCTTCAAAGAGGAAGAATTGCAAAGGATTGGCATTGAGAGAAAAGATGGTAAGTGGATTGGAAAAGGAGTTGAGAAGTCAAAAGACCTGTTCTTTGAAGAAGGTCACTCACAACAACAAGTCTCTATTACCCTATTACCCGATGAATTTTAAAAATTCATAACTAAATCTAGAAAATTTATCTTGAGGTAATTCAAGTCTTTAAAATTTTCTCAAGTTCAGATCTACATGGAAAAAATATAAAACAGTAACTTCATTGGGCCAATTTGTATAGTAAATTTCATGGACTTTACTGTTCATTTAGTCATTTTTCTACCTTCCAGTTTTCTGATGTCAACTTCAAAAAAAACATATTTCATTCTATCCATGACCAAATTATGTATACTCAATGTCATTTGAAAGCTATATATGTATAATTATAGATATATTTTTCTTATACATTTATTTCACTTACATAAGACATAGCATTAACTTAAATTGTGAAAGTTCAGAATCCAACTAGAACAGTTTTGGGAAAAACTCGATATCTTCTATTATATAGCTCCATGTACCTCCAAATCAGTGGCATATGAAACTAAAAACATATACCTTTATATACATTTAAACCACTGGATTTTTGGATCTATGTACGATTTGATATTATCCTTTGAATTTTCTAGTGCCTACTTTCAGTTTTCAGTTTTCCCATTCTTACCCTGTTCTGAACCTTAACTTTGAAAAATCACCATTAATTGTATACAACTCCAAGTGGTGTGAATTAGGTGTCATTTTAAATCTTGACATGTCCTCTATCTAGTTTAAAAATTCTAGAAACCTAAGCTCATAGTAAATATAGAAAAAGGATGAGCTAAATAGACCCATCTAGAAAATACCCTGTTTCAATCTATATTGTAAGTTACTTACGAAAACCCATGCAAATGAACTTATTCTGGCATGTAACTTGGTAGAATATAACTTCATATTCCAACATCCAGAACTGAAAATTTTCATACATTTTCTACAACATTAGCATAATATTTACTATTTCACAACTTCATATAAAACAAGGCACAAATAATAATTCATATTATAACATGATAACTTGCACATCAACAACTCATCATTTTCTTCTTCATGCCTTTTGCTCCTTCCTTAGCTTTTTTGCATTGGTTCTCCCCAGTATGGTTAGTCATTAAAGGGGGGTGAGATTCAAAGAATCTCAGTAGCAATCACCATTCATGTAACCATATTGTCACATTAAGCATATAATCATCATAAAACATCAAATGAATACTTTTAAATATTTATGCCATAATATTTTACAAAAATTTTGGTAGAGTTTCATTTTATATTTTGGACATCCTAGGGTCTCAAAACCCTTCAATTAACTCAACCAACATTCTCAAAGCATCATAAATGATCATATTAAACAATAGGCAAGTCATCAAATTTATTGAAAATCACATGACAATATTAGGCAAGAATAGGTAAATTGCTTCCTTCACCCTTTCTCTTACTTCTCCACTTGATACCAATGCTCCCACTAGCTTCCTTGGGCTTCTTCAAGTCCTAATGAATCATCAAACAATTACTCAAGCTAATAGTTCCATGACTTTCTTCAAAAAGTGTTCATGATAATTCTTCAAAAATTCACCAAAAATTCATTTCTAACTCAAAAATGATGAATTATGCCTCTAGTCCATATAACTTTTGATGAGGAATTCAAATATGGCCTCAAAATTACCAAATTCCATCTCTAACTCAGTTACTGTTCATTCCAAATTAAACCCCAAATTTTTACTTTCTAAATCTTAAGTTTTTATTTGAAATCAATACTTGTTCCTAAGGTTTTGGACCATGAGGAACTCATTTTTTGCATTAACTCAATGAAATTCCAACTCTAAACATGACGAGTAACTCATAAAAAATCAGAAAAATTCAAGAAAAATTGCTATGCTTCTTAGTTCATCAAACTACTTCCATATTCATGCTTTAAATGTGTAGTCTAGCGTTTCCCCTAAGTTTGGTTGTTTGTAAACTCATTTTCTTGCTCAATCATGCCATGGCTGAAAACCTAAGGGAGTGGAGAGGGAAATCTAAGCCATGGTTCAAGCTCTAAAGACCATAAATAGCAAGCTTGAAGATGGAAGAGCAACTTACCACAAGTGAAGCTTTCAATTTTGCCTTGAGTTCCCTCTTCCTCTTCCTTTCTTTTCTCTCTTTCTTTCTTGTGTGTTCTTGCTTTGTTTTAGTTGCTAGTTCACGCGTGAAATGGTGTAAAAGTTAGTGGTCAATGGACTTAATTAGGTGGCTTAAACATGATTACTTTATTACATACTTCTTCAAGAAGTGTTTCCAAGAAATAATAAAATATTCTTTGGCCTCATATGCTACAAAAAAGTCACACATGGGAGAGAGAAATGTGTCTAAAATTACCAAAATTTTCTTGATGCAGATGTACCTAAATCCGGGTACTTTTTAACCGTACCGATAAAATTGTTTTCATAGTAATTTAACATTTTTGGGATACAAGAATATTTTACTTTTATTTTTATATTTCCATAATTATTTTGTCCCAAATGGTATCTGTGTATGACCCATATCCTAACCTAGTTTCTTTTTAACCATCAGTAGGGTTCACAGTTTACTTTATTGGTTTACTGTTACTTTTGGACACTCGGTACTGATTATTTCTTTATTCTTTAACATTAACCCTGACTGCCATATACCATTGGACTTCTCTCATCAAGGGTTTCGTTTTGATAGTAATTTTACATATTTAGAAAACTACCCCTGATTCAGGGTCAAATTATAATTCCTGAAACTTTCGAGTCATTTGGTGTAATTTTTTCCAAGGGCTTTTCTCTTTCTTCCCCCACTTAATTTTTATGAATTTAGGGATATGGATATCATTTTTGAACTTCTTTAGGGGCAAAAATATAATTTTCTCATTTTTTCGTTCAATTAGGAAAATAACCTCTTTGCCTTATTTCACGCAAAACAGCGTCTGTCTGTTTTTGGAAAATCCCTATACATTTCTAGATATTTTAGCTTTCTTGGGATGTTACACAACCTACAGTACAACCTTCCTAGCCTGTTTCTCCTCCACCACAGCCCACTCAGACACCTCAGCCATCCACTCCCTTCACCTCGGCAAAGCCAGCTAAGATCACTAAGTTGTATGACAGCCTGTCTGCACTCATGCTTAGCATAAGAGATGAGCAAAATGCCAAATTTGCTCACCTATAGGATCAAATCATTTAGTATGCTAAGAATATAAAAGTGGTTGCTGATATGTATGAGAACATCAGAAGTGTTATCCCCTCTACATTAGCTTTACCTTAGCAAGGACCCTCTGAACCTACCAAGTCTCCTACTCTTGAATCTCTAAGCCCATTTAAGCTAGCCTCTCCTAAGCTTGATGTTGAAAATATTGCTGTTGAATCTACTGGAACTATGGCTACCCCATAAGCCTCCAGCAATAAGACCAGTCCTGGTCCACCCTTGGACTATGGCATGGAGGAGGAGGCTCGTTAGTAAGCAAGATGCCATGAGCCTATTATAGAAGATGCTCAGGAGTCAATCCTGTCACTTCAAGAATCTGAGCAAATGAAGAAGCTTGTAGTAGCTATCACCTCTGCTTCTATCATTTAAGCTGTACTAAATGAGGAAAGAAGCATTGTGCCCTACATGGATATGGTAGTTATAGCACATGATGCCATTGTGCAAGCTTAAAAACAAAGGCTTAATGAAATGTTTCCTCCTCCTTTTCCTCAACCTTCATCCTTTTCTGCATATGGTCTCACAAAGGAGCGAAGTGCTCAATTAGCTCTTTCTAGGTGGGAAATGCAAGAGTCCTTTGTTGTGTCTGAAGATGAAGAGGGAAGCCCTAAAGCATCTGTACCTCTTCCTCAGATACCTACTGATTTGCCATTCATTCCTCTTCCTTTTCATGCAATTCCAATGTCACAGGTTCCTCCTCTTGCTATGCGTACTCAAGTCCCTGATGATGCTAAAAAAGGGGAGAAGAAATCTGGGCAAACTAGGAAGATTAGAGCAGAACATTCTAGCAAGACCTATAGCAAGAAATCGAAGCCCAAGAAGAAATGATTAGATCTTAGGGTTGCTCGGATCTACTTGTAGTACTTGTTTATGTTTGTTGTATCTCTTGTAATGTAATAACTATCTTGTTTTGAAATTTTGTGTTTGCAATATCATGTCTTTGTACTGAAGCTTTAATGAATTAATACAATGAGATTTCTTATCTTCCTTCTAATTTGTTGTATATGCTGCACTTATCTTTGAACTTTAATGCATATGTTAAGGGGGAGCTCTTAGAAGAAAACTCAAGTACTAATCTAGTTTGCAAGTTGTTTTCTCATCATCAAAAAGGGGAAAAAAGTTGAATTAAGTGTTTTAATGATTCCAAACAACTAGAGTTTGAAAGGAAGATATCAAAGGAGTTCAGGAGAACTCAAATGAAGAAATCTAGGAAAAAATAAGTACAAGAATAGTTTGTAAGATTTCTCATAGTGATCACATAGAAAAAGGCTTTGATCTTGCACTACTTGTTTTAATAAATGTTTTTCAACTATCCTATGCTAACTTATGATAATTTGATAAATACTAACTGACAGACAAATTTTGAGCTATTAAACTACATACAATTCTTTGAAAATTTGAACTTTGATAATTGAAATTCGAAGTTACCGAGATGTTGCCTCTGATAGACGAATTTCAGCTTGTTGAAATTTGAATTTCGAGTCTAGCATAATTTGTGAAAAATGAAAAATTCATTTGAAATTATGTCAAAGTTCATATGAAATTAGAGTGCAAAAAGAGTTCAAAGTCAGTCTTTTTGATAGATAAACTTTGGTTTTGAAAATTCAAACTTTGGAATGAAAACATATAAGTCTGATAAGAGGTCTCTCTGACAGATGAATTTTGGGAGCTCAAAATTTGAATTTTGAAAGATCAAAATTTAAATTTTGAAAAGTAGAACTCTTTGTGCTATATTGAAATACTCACTGACAGACTAATTTTGGGCCTCCAAAATTCGAACTTTGAGTTTATTGTTGCAATATGAGATAACTGTTCATACTTAATAGATGCACTTCAAACTTGAAAATTCGTATGTTTTAACATGGGAAATATTTATCAAAATCAAAATTTGAATTTCACTTTTGAATAGACGAACTTTGGAAGTTCAACGTTAAATTCTTTAGTTTATAGTCTCTATGAAATTTGTCTATTGACACCCCAAAATTTGAACTTTGGATGTCAGATGCATTAAATACGGTTAGTGAATGACTAGTTTGCCAAAGTAACCACTAGGTAACATCTCTAATGGCTAGATCTTATCTCTAGTGTATAGTGAAGACATAAATTTATAAATAGAACTTCATTTGAAGTTGTAGGTAACAATTTCCACTCTGTAAATACTGAAACTCTGTCAAAATCTTTAGTCAAAGCCTTCTACTCTCTCATACTTCACATATTGCATTTCAATTGTCATACATACTCTAAATTAGAGAGTTTATCTTGTTCTAAACAATCTTATCTTTATCTGGAAGAAATATTTTTCTTGTGAGGAGATTTCACAAGGGATTTGGATAGCATTTTGCTAGAGTACAGAGTGAGAATCTGTAAGCTCTTAGAACAGAACACAAGGTTGTACTGTGGCATTGCAAGGAGCCCATTGAATTCTTGCAAGATTGTAGAAAATCTCAAGTAATTATTTAAGGACTAGATATAGGTCAAGATGAAGGGATCGGACCAAGATAAACCTTTGTATCTTCCTTTTCTTTACCTTACTTACTGCTCTATTATATTTTGCACTTTATTTTTCTACATCTTTTGCATTCACTGCTCTTTTATAATTTTATAGAAAATTTCAAACTTCCCAATTCACTCCTCTCTTAGGAAGCCAGCAGACCTAATAAACACAAGGTTCCAACAACATAACTACACACTAATAAGCTCAAAGTAACCATCCATATCATAATCATCCTCATATTTTTCAGATTTCATATACCCTCAACCAAAATCAACCTGGGGTTCCACTCAAACTCATCATAATCCAACTAAAACTCATACCCAAAGCTTTCTAACATTACATAACACTTCTACAACAACAAAAAAAGCATTTTAATTAGTGGAAATTACAACCAAAATACTTCCATGGATTTTTACCTAAAATTAAAGAGAAAAGAGAGGATAAGAAGTTAGGGAACACTTACCAACTTGCAATCAGGCTCGTAGAGGCTAGAAATCACTCCCAATGGTCTAAAGTCTTGAACCCTAGTGATACTCCTCCATTTCTCTCTTGTTCCCTTCTATCTTCACTGACTGAAATGTTTCAAATTCATTAGAGTTTAGAGTCTGGCACTGTGGTGGCAGGTAAGTACACCACAGGAGACCCAAGGGTGTAACACCTTACCAAAACAACCTCTATGCTTGACCAATTTCATTAACTACTAACCAAATGCATCCCAAATTCACTTCCCAAATACATCAGAGCAGTGGAAAAACACCTGAAAGACACCAAAACAGGATGAAGCCGTGGCCTGCTACAATACCACTGTGACCTTAACTGGGCAGTATGACTTGGCACTACGACCCTAACATCATAATCCATATTAACAAATTGCTGATTTTCTAGGCCAAATTTTGACGCACATAACTTCTTACTCCGTCATCGGATTGACCTGATTCCAATGCTTACAGGTCACTCTCATCATTATCTAACCATCGGAACCAATTTCACTCAAATCCAACCTCATTTGGAGATTCTGAATGCTCAACAACTTTTTGGCCACTTTTTGACCAAAACTCACAATCTATCACCTCCAATATCCAATACAGGCAAATGGATACTCAAAGACCTTTCATATAGGTCATATTCAACTCAACCAACATGTCCAAGGAGGTTTTACCCCGAAAAAACCTCTCCTTCGAGAATTGACCCCCCATGTACCACAAAACCACATAATGGGCTTTGTGCCCAAAACTCACATGCATGATCCAAAACTACTTTTAGGCTCTGACATATGGCCATTCTAATGTACAGACACCTACTCCTACATTAAAGACCCATACCGGGGTCCACTATCTTCACTCACATCTAACATATTCATGACACCTATCCACATCATGCATAACATCCATCGACTAGCATCTCATAGTCATTCTATCATCACATACATCTCTATACTCCCAGGACACTCGTCCAGGTAAATAGGCTATAACAACCTACTTGGCATAGAATTACATAAACTAAATTACAACTACTAATTATACTTGGAATTCCCTAAGACGGAGAGGCTTATAGTACCTTAGTCTTTTTCGAACTAGCACTAGAGTCTTCACCTGAAAGGTTAGTCATAGAGGAGGGTGCAAGACAATGTCTTAATGATCGAGGACAACCACACACATATATAATATCATCAATACATCACACATATGCAAATGATGTAGTGTAATGCCATGTCATGAGATGCATGCCTTAATGCATGTCTTAGTGCATGTCTTCCTCATCATGACTAGAACCACGAGCTAGCGACATCATACGACATTTCAATAGGTAATTCCCTTCCAATAGTCGGTGAAGACTGATTCGGAGACATCACTAAGCTCACCTGACACTAGTGTACTTGGCCAAAGGTCATACTAATGATTAGACCATGGCTCTCCTCCCCTAGGCCATTGTGAATTGGTGATGATTTTGGGAAGATGCAATTCACTGCCGCCTGGCTCTCCTATTGCCATAGGAGAGGATTTAGCGACAAGGATCCTATCCTATTACCAAATCATATCATCATATCATATTATAGTCCACTGTCACATGGCTCTCCCAAGGAGAGGATTTAGTGGCAGAGATCTTTCCATATCATCATATCGTATATCATCATATCTTATCTCATCACCACCTCTAATCAATCATATCTCACTATGTTCATGGGTGGTGATGTATATGTCATGCTAACATGCCTTGAAATACACATATCTAATCATCATCATAGTCATGCTACCATGCAATGATATGAGGGTACCACAGTCATGTTTGTACATATACAAAATCACACTCATCATCATCATACATTCATATTGGCATATATATCATCATCATATACTATCTTGTCTAGCCGTGTGCATACCACAATATATAAAAAATCATACACATATACATAATGATATCATGGTATGAACGGAGACATCCATATATATATACCAACATCTAACACAAATATACAAACACATGGTTACCTCGGATTATCAACACCACGCTCAGGGGCTTAAGCAAGCCTCCAGAGCACCCAATCACGAACTATATGCCTTCGATTAGCCAATCAATCACTACAACAACATAATACCTTTAATTAACATAACTTTCGTAACACTAAAATCCACACTCTAGCCATCCAAGCTTAATCCGAAGTTTTAACAACATACACACATACCAATAAATCTTAAACAACCATTGAAATACAAACTAACACGTACCACTTCAGATTTCTACTTCTTTTCCCAAATTCCAACCTAGGGTTTAACTCAAACCTATCATAATCCAACTAAAACTCATACCCAATGTTTCCTAACACTACATAATACTTCTACAACACCAAATCAAGCATTTTAATCAGTGGATTCTTGCTCAACTCGAAAACCGACATACTCTCACCTATTTCCAAACCAAAATCGAAGAGAAAAAGGAGGAAAGGAAGGAAGATCAACTTACCAACTGTTAATCAAGCTTCCTAGGTCTAGAAAACATCCCTTCAGGTTGGGTTTTGCGTGCCCTAGTAGAGCTTCTCACTACTTCCTTGTTTCTCACTCCATTTCTTTCTTTTTTAATCGTCCAAAATGATTCAGAGTTAAACAAAATTCTCGATTCTCACCGTGGCTCTTAATAAGCTCACCGTGGCACTACCACATTAGCCGGAAAAATATCTCTTTGGAGCTCACTCTCGCAGCAGCAGCAGCCCTGCTTCTAGCCGTGACGTGGAGCTCTTTTTCCTCCACGTTGGATCATCCTCCATCCTGTTTCCTCCAATTCTACACACAATGCCTATGACACAATATTCCTCCTTAACCTTCAATTTGCTCCCTTATTTGTCCACACAATCACTTGTGTACTTTAAGGGTTAATCGCTTCTAATCATTTATCTTAGGACTTGAACAGTATTAATTGCCACATTTACACTGGTGAGGCTCCATTTATCAAACATCATCAATTTTTATAGCCTGCTTTGACCACTTCATCACTTCTAAAATTCCCTCCTCATTACCATGATAAAAGGAAAACCCTGTTTCCTTAAAGCTCCTTCACTATACCAACTTTCTGTCTCTATCTCACTATAAGATATAATCTTTCCATATGCAGCTCCTTACTTATCCATCCTCTTTGGGGTTATCCATGTTAACCAAAATATTCACTGCTATATTCATTTGTCTAGTTTTTAGTTGACAACATTCTTCTTTTTCTACTATTAATCCTTGAGATTTCCTCATGGAACAACCACCATGAGTAGCAATTCAATCGATCTGACTTCTTATTACCAAATCATCTATCATATAAATTACTGCTTCATTTACACGTCCTTCTTCAAATGGTAGCTCTCTCTCTTTCTCCCCACTATAGCTAAGATTTGTCAAGCAAAGGGATTATCTGCTTAACAACTCAATCAATCAAACCCATTATTACTATTCCTCTCACTTTACGAGTTATCATTCAAAACTTTACTTCATCATCTCCCAAAGACAATATGATACTTGAAGGAAAATTAATATCATTCACTAGACAGCTTAAAATGATTGCCACCACAAAACATATTAGCTCTTTGAAGTAATTTAGACAATAGAGTTTACTCAGGGGGAAAAATCATGTGCATGAAACACTTCCCTTCATACTTACGAAAGCTGTGAAACCGTTAAACACTCTCATTTGCCTCTACCATAAATATACATAACTCCTCACCCTCAAAACAACTTCTTCAGTGACCAAACCATGTTTCTTTATAGTAAGGCCACTTTCTTAATAATTCCGTAACCTGAGAAAACCTCCATACCAACAACTAATCATTAACTTCTTATATACTTTAGAAAAGTCCTTATATTTTTCTTTCCACTTCCATTGCCATATTCTTATTCGCTTCTTACTCATCCTTTTGTGTTATGCCATTCTTTTCCACATGCTTCTTATCATACTATGTCTCTTCGATAACCTTGCTTATGGATAGATCTCTCCAGTTGTAGGGGTCAAAGCCTTTCTAATATCCTATCTGTGTACTCCTTAGGTCTGTTTTTGATATGCACTCTGATCTCTTTACCTTTGTACATAGGGTTATATAATACATTCACAACACTCATGCATACCGCCATCCTACTTTCATCCCACCATTATAACTTTATTTCCACCAACGGACCTTGCAGTTCTCATGCTTATAGCAAGAGGCTATAAGCCATCCTGTATCACTTACTATTTCACCCTAATTATAACTTGCTTACCTCTTGCCAACAATGTTTAAGGGGGGTCCTTACTCACGATTCAAGTTTCTTCTTTTTAATCCAACTCTACTATTACAATACACCACCTATGTCAATCTTTATGAATTCTACACAAGCTCTACTTTTAGGTCTTCAATCCCTTTCTCCTTCTCATTATTATTGAAAGATTTGGAATTCCTTTCATTAAATGATAAACCGCTCATCTCATGATCAATGAATCGCTACAATGTACAGATTGATTGGTCAGCTGTACCCAATCAATCTTTCAGAAGATATGCATCCAAGACCATGAATTTAAGCGAAATTGAGTTCCCGTAGATATCATCACCAAGTCTCTCACTCTTAGTCCACTAGTTCCTCACACCTTGAGTAACTTGTACGTCAAACACGCAACTAGCTAACATTAAGCCTCAACTAGTTAACCACTAGTTCTAGACTCGTGATTCAATACCATATGGGGTTGTCTCACGCCTTCCAAGAACAATGACTTCCCATATTCTCCAAAGTTGTTACTGGGCAATTCCAAAGGCAACAAAATATGGAAATAGGTTAGCTCAACAACTTCTACCCTTACGTATCTTAGAGGGAATCAACACATTACATTTGTAATATATCGTCCTATAATTCATTTCATGACAAGGGAATGTACCAAAAAGGAACTTCCTTTAGTCCATAACTATGACATTTCAACACTTGAATCATTTCCACAAACCACTGTCATCAATGAGGTCAACTTCTCATACATAACTAGTTAACCACACATTCCCCTTACCGACCTTACTTTAAATCAGAGAGAGAGTTATGAAAACTCTTTCATCAACTTTAGAATTCTTACTTGACTGTTACTTTCTAAACTCCTCATAAATTAAACATTTCTTGTGATTTGTTCTTACTTGTAAAACTCACCTTCAATCTCTTACAACTTAAGATTTCAACTCATTCGCCACATACAACTCCTCACGGGTATCACAATAGCCCTTGTCCAAACCCATACTGGCCATCCTCCAGTTTACAAAACTTATCGGTACATCCAATTCTAAATAGGCTGTCTACCTCACAATTTTGACTCCACCTCTTTTTGGACCCTCATCTCCCATAAATGGACATGAGTCTCTTTCTCAACTTGGGTTCAGCCCAAAGGACTCTGATGACCTCTTAACCATAGCTTATATTATTTCAGCACTGCTTGACCATCTTATTTATTCCAAAATTATCCAACCACTTTCTGCATAATCCATAAACATGATACTCCAGATGATTGTCACCATCTTTTTCCTGTCTTTCTTGATAACTCTAAAATCACCATCATCATCATTGCCAAGGCCTTCATCATCCTACACCATCTTAGTTCCAAGACATATATTCTTTACTCCAAATACAAACTCTCACTAACTAACTCATTCTCCACCATGGCTGTCTTCAACTTGGTATCCATAACAATGGATTGGATTCTCTCACAATTCTTCCACTGCTTCAAATACCTCAACATTCAACCTTCCAGATTCAATCATCATTTCCATATTCACTCTCTACAATTTTCACCACTTATGTTACTCAACAACTTATCTCTTATGATTAGGATTACTTCACTTCCTTTGCTAATTTCCTTTTGGGAATAACCCAGAGGAAAAAGCAATGATCATTGAAATTCTCTTATCCTCATTAGTCTCCCACATTCATTGAGACAAAACATATATCTTCACATGCCAGTCCACAAAGGATGTATATATTCACCACCGATAACTATTCCTTGATTTCCAGGTGAGCTCCTGAAGCCTCAGCACTCAGTAAGACTCACCTCCTCCATTGTTCAACCTCATTTTCTATCTTGAGTACTACAAATTACACGTTTTATTTAGAGGTGCAATCCATAGCACCAAATATAGTTTCTAATTGATCGACCCATTCTTTACCCACCACATGTTTCAGCTTACTTTCAAAAGCTGGTGGATTAAATTTTCAGAAGACTTTTAGTTGAAAGAAGATACCTCTTCTTCTAACCCTTAGGGCCTCTCTTGCTCCATGACATCCACATCAATCTTGTCATTCATATTACCTTATACTTGTCAACTTGACCTCTCTAGCATCCAACTTCATATACATATTGGGTTCTTCATTCACATCACCATACCTTTGCCAGTTAACTACTTCTGCATTCTATTTAACGTTCTTCCTTAATCAATAACTCGATCATTCAAAACAACCTACTTCCCATGCATCTCTCTAAGGAGATCACTATTACTATGCTAACATCCTGCAATACATCCTTCCCTCTATACACTAATGGCAACATATTTAGTTATATGACTCTGGCCTAGTATTACATTGGGAATATACAAGAGTATGTAATTCATATTATGCCAAGCATTACCCTAAGCGGAAACAATGGCCTGAACTATTGCTCTTATACCAAAATGTAACACATTACCAAAATATTGAACAATTTCTTTAACTACTAACTGAACGTATCCCAAATTCACTTCCCAAAACATCAGAGTAGCAGAAAAACACCTAAAAGGTACCAGAACAAGAAGAAGCTGCAACTTGCTATAGTATCACCGCAGCCTCAGCAAGGCAGTAAGGCTTGGAGCCATGGCCAAGTTCCTGGCGCAGTGGCCTTATCATTTGAATCCATATCAACAAATTGCTAATTTTCCGAGCCAACTTTCGATGCACATAACTTCTTACTCCATCCTTCGATTGACCTGATTCCAACTCCTACAGGTCACTTTCAACATTATCTAACCATTGATACTAATTTTACTCAAATCTAACCTTATTTGGAGATTTTAAACTGCCAACAAATTTTTTGGCCACTTTTTGACTAAAACTCATAACCTATCACCTTCAATTGCCACCACAGACAAATAGACACTCGAAGAACTTTCATACAGGTCATATTCAACTCAACCAACATGTCCAATAAGGTTTTACCCCTAAGAAACCTCTCCTTTGAGAATTGACCCCTCATGAATCACAAAAACACATAATGCCTAAAACTCACATACGTGACCCAAAACTACTTTTGGGCTCTGACATATGACCATTCTAATGTACAGACACCTGCTCCTATATTAAAGACCCATATCAGGGTCCACTATTATCATCACTAACATCTAACACATTCATGACACTTATCCATATCATGCATAACATCTATTGACCTCACTATCATCTCATAGTCATTCTATCATTACATACATCTTTATACTCCCAGGACACTCATCCAAGTAACTAAGCTATAACAACCTACTTGGCACAGAATTACATAAACTAAATTACAACCTACTTGGAATTCCCTAAGGTGAAGAGGCTTGTAGCACCTTGGTCTTCTTCGAACTAGTACCAGAGTCTTTACTTGAAAGGATAGTTATGGAGGGTGTGAGACAATATCTCAATAACTAGGGATAACCACACACATATATCATATCATAAATACAGTACACATATGCAAATGATGTAGTGTAATGCCAATGTCATGAGATACATGCCTTAATGTATGTCTCAATGCATGTCTTCCTCAATACGGCCAGAACCACGAGCTAGCGTCATCATACAACATTTTAATAAGTAATTCCCTTCCAACAATCAGTGAAGATTGGTTTCGTGACATCACCAAGCTCACCTAACACTAGTGTACCTGGCCAAAGGTCACACTGATGATTAGTAGTAGTTTAGGAAAGATGTAATCCGTTGCCCCCTAGCTCTCCTATTGCCATAGGAGAGGATCTAGCGACAAGGATCCTATCCTATCACCAAATCATATCATCATATCATATCATAGTCAACTACCATGTGGCTCTCCCAAGGAGAGGATTTAGTAGCAGCGATATTTCCACATCATCATATCGTATCTCATCACTATCTCTAATCAACCATATCTTACTATGTTCATGGGTGGTGATGTATATGCCATGCTAACATGCCTCGAAATGCACATATCTAATCATCATCATGGTCATGCTACCATGTAATGATATGAGGGTACCACAGTCATATATGTATATATACGAAATCAACTCATCATCGTCATTCATTCACAATAACATATATATTATCGTTATATACTATCTCATCTCGCCTTGTGCATACCACGATATATAGAAATTCATACACATACACATAACGATATCGTGGTATGAACAGAGATATGCATATATATACTATCATATAACACAAATATACAAACACCAAGTTACCTCAGATTACCAACACCATGCACAAGGCTTAAGCAAGCCTTCAGAGCACCCAATCACAAACTATATGCCTCCGATTAGCCAATCACCCACTACAATAACATAATACCTTTAATTAACATAACTTCCATAACACTAAAATCCATACTTTAGCTGTCCAAGCTTAATCTAGAGTTCTAACAACATACACACATACTAATAAACCTTAAACAACCATTCAAACACAAACCAACAAGTACCACTTCGGATTTCTACTTCTTTTCCCAAATTCCAACCTAGGGTTTAACTCAAACCTACTATAATCCAACCAAAACTCATACCTAATGTTTTATTACACTAAGTAACACTTCTACAACACCAAATCAAGCATTTTAATTGGTGGATTCTTGCTCAACTCGAAAACCCACATACTTTCACCGATTTCCAAACCAAAATCAAAGAGAAAAGAGAGGAAAGGAAGCAAGATCAGCTCACCAATCATTAATCAAGCTCCTTTGGTCCATAAAACATTCCTTTAGGTTAGATTTCATGTGCCCTAGTAGAACTTTTCACTGCTTCTCTGTTGCTCCCTCTGTTTCTTTCTTTTCTGATTGTCCAAAATGATTCAAATTTAAACAAAATTCCCTATTCTCACTATGGTACTAGATAAGCTTGCCACAGTACTGCCATGTTAGCCAAACAAATATTTCTCTGGAGCTCACCATGGCATGGAACTCTTTTTCCTCTACGTTGAATCTTCCTTCATCCTATTTCTTCTAGTTCTGCACACAATGCCAATGATACTTTATTAGCTTGGGACCATATTTAGGGTAGTGCAATGAGGGTTGTTACATTGGGCATTGTCACTAATTATACATTATTGAGGCATGTTATTTTTGGGTAATGATGCTCTAAGTATCACATGGTATGCCAAACTGCTAAATAGTTCACAAGACCTTATATTCAAGTATTGAGACTTATGATATCCTTGTCACTAACTAGTTGTTCTTTGGCCATAAGACTCAGGTGACTATGGATTAGGGGTACAACTTTGCTAAATGGCCACCAATTCAGCTAGTTCAAGGGAAGGGAAATCATGATCTAACTTTTAATGTAGTGGCCTTTGGCCAGGTTATGACTATTGGGAGGAGAGCTTGATAGTGACCCTAGAATCAGCTGTCATGGGTTGTTAGATAGGGGCTACCTATTAGTATTACCTTGTGATGGTAATTAGTACATGGTTCTAGCTGTGTATCGATGGAAATTGCATTTGCATATGATGTACATTGCATTCATTAGGACTATTTGCATATGATTATAGCTTTAAAATCTTGAATCATCATTATTGCATTACCCTTAGTTACTGGGATGTATATCTCACCCCGTGTCTAACAATCTCAAGTAAAGGATCCAGATCTAGCAAGGAGAAGGCTAAGGAGGTTTAGCTCTCTTGGAGATTGAGAGTATAGTTCTTATTTGAGTTATAATTAATTAAGGACTTTTGTTGGTGGTTATTAATAACAAAAAAAAACAAACCTATGTTGGTGGTTGTTTGAATAACCGCTAACTAAGGTCATATTTAAAAAAAAAATCCTTTGATTGCAGTTTGGTAAAACTACAAATGAAGGGTATATATATATATTTAAAAAAAAAACCAATCATAGCCATATTCATCTCTAACAACAGGGATGGTTCATTTTGTCCAAAAGATGCAAACACCCCACCAATAATCAATAATGAAATGAACAACATCTTTTTATAGATCTCATCAAAATTTTACAAATTCATAGCAAAAGACATTGAACGGTGTCTTTTCCTTTTTTTCCACATATCTCATCAAAATTTACAAATCTTATCAAAATTTTACAAATCTATGGTATAAAAAAAAACTGAACCAGAATTTTCTAAACATAAACAATAAAGAAGAAGGAGGAGGAAGAGTAGATGGAAGTATCAATAACATAAAGATCTAGATTCAAAGATCTAATAGATCTGGTTGCAGCTGGAGAAAAAGTGACATTGAGGTAGGCAAGGGAGGTGGTGCCTCTACTATAATCATCATATAGTTTGGTGAGGGTTAGATCGTTGTTGTCGTCAACCATCCTCAGCACCTTGTACCCCTCTCGTTGTTGATCCAGACTTGACCTCTTTGGTTCCTTCCTCCTATTGTTGTTGTCATCCACCTCGATGCCTTGTACCATGTGGAGATGAAGACAAAAAGAGATAGAAGTGTGAGAGAGCGAGAGAGTGGCTCATGATCATGGGGATGAAGATACAAAGAGAAAGAAGCATGTGAGAGACAACGAGAGAAAGCTTTTCAACTTCAAGGAAGGGAAGATACTAAGAGAGGAAAAAATGTGTGTGTAAGAGAGAGAGAGTAACTTTTTGAAAGTGGAAAGAGTGAGAGAGTGAGAGTGAGAGAGGAGAGAGAGTTTCAAAGTGAGAGAGGCAAGAGAGTTTGAGTTTGAGTTTGCTGTGAAGAAAAAAAGTGGAAAGAAATAAAGGGGACGGGGAAAGAGGTGGAGTAATATGGGCCATTAGATTTCTTTAATCAATGGTTAAAAATGGTAATCCGTGGCATGTGTTTTCTAAAATAAAAGCACAAGCCTAACTTTTGTTAGTGGTTCTGAAAATGCACGCTAAGATAAATGAAACTTTTTATTTGCAGTTCTTAAAATAACTGCAAAGAAAAATGAGGCGGAAACTTTTGTTAGTTGTTATTTCTAAAACCGCCAATAAAAGTCTAATCTTTATTGGTAGTTATTTCTGGAACCACTAACAAAAGCTTCTTCTCATTGTTCTTGGTATTTTTTTTTCTATAACTGCCAACAATTAAGTGTTAAGAAAAACTATTTTTAGGTTAGTGTAAGTTTGAAAAAATGGATTGAAAATAAAAACAGTTATTATAACCGCCAACAATTAAGCATTAAGGAAACACTCTGTTTTGGGAATTAATGAA
The DNA here is from genome assembly GCA_026686845.1 of Adenanthera pavonina. NCBI lineage: Eukaryota > Viridiplantae > Streptophyta > Magnoliopsida > Fabales > Fabaceae > Adenanthera > Adenanthera pavonina. The sequence goes on along the minus strand of JAIVEN010000012.1, from coordinate 15,071,662 downwards.
TAATACATATCAATTAAAGAAAAAAAAGAATATAGAAAAAGATTACAAGAAATTACCTCCTCCTCTCATCATCCACCACCTTGAGAAAATAAGGTGAGGTGGGTACAAAAAATGCTAGATATATTCTTTGCAAAACTAACTAAACTATGAGCATATTGGTTAGCCTCCCTATACATAAAGTTGGCAGTAACCATCCAATTGCCATTAATTAACACGCCCTTCTTTTTATACAATTAACGTGCCCTTGTAACACGCCCATTTGTTAGATATGCAGTACACAATACCAAAACATAGGATCTCTAGATGTTTAGTCGGCGGTTGTTTTTTTTTTTGGATGAAATTAGTGTACGGTTTTTGACACATCATGATTATACGATCTAAATATTGGGTGGTTTTCTTCTTTGTTGGTTCGTCCACCAGTGGGTCCTCACCATACTCATTCAAGAAGTACCTTGGCAGCCGTATGATCTTCTCCCTGTAGAACTCATCACCCACCGTTGGATTACAGTATTCGTGGTCTCGATCGGCGTCAGTGGTATGTGCAATACGAATCATTTTAATGAAGAAGCTGCTTGTGTCTATGTGTATATATACACACACACACACACACATTATTAAACAGTTTCGTGTCGTCACTTGTCATGGGACTCTTAATATGCGGTAGGTACATGTATAATGTACATATTTGGTAAAAAAAAAAATATATATATATATATAATGTGAATATATATCCATATTAAACAATCTGTGGTCATTAAAGCAGGCATGGTCTGGTGTGAAAAAAAGAAACAGGGAGGGACGAACTGGACACCTAATGACAGTTATTGAAGAAGCTTTGTGCATTTGGTCAAAAAAAAAAAAAGGAAGAAGCTTTGTGTCTCTCATCTGGACGCTGAGGTGAAATTTAGATGGTCGAGATTTATTATTTTGTATTTTACTTAATTTAAAATCAAAATATCACTAAAATCTCATTAAAAAAAATCAAAATTTAGGATAATCCAAATCTCATTTAGATAGTCTAAATCTCATCTTTAGATATATATACAAGATCCCTTTCCCTCTCTCTCTATATAAAATAATCTCCATTGCGGAATATGAATCCTATAACATTAGTTTGCTTCAAATTATTAAAATCTAATAATAAATTTTTTATATATCTTCTATTCACTACAAAAAAATAGATCTTAAGTGACGACTTTTGGCGGCGACAAAAAAAGGTCGCCGCTGAAAACACACTTTCCGCGGCGACTAAAAGAGTCGCCGCTGAAAACACACTTTCCGCGGCGACCAAAAAGAGTCGCCGCCGAAAGTCAGTGTTTTCGCGGCGATCAAATAAGTCGCCGCTGAAAGTTAGCCTTTCAGCGGCGACCATTTTCAGTTGCCGCTGAAAGATGGACTTTCAGCGGTGACTGAAAAAGGTCACCGCTGAAAGTCTAACTTTCAGCGGCGATTAAACAAGTCGCCGCTGAAAGTCACTCTTTCAGCGGCGATTAACCAAGTCGCCGCTGAAAGCACTCTTTCAGCGGCGACTTTTTAATGTCGCCGCCAAAGGTAATTTTGTAAATTTTTGCTATTTTCGTTTTAAAAATTAATAAATAACATATTAAAATAATAATTGTGTTTTATTTATACATTTTTATTATAAGTAATTAGATATTTAATATATATTTTATATTATCTAGTATCTTTATTTAAAGGTAAAGTAGTTTACTATTTTTTCATGTAAAATATTCTGGACATTTTGAAAGTACTTTATCTCCACCGGAGATTAAAGATTTGAAATGTTGAATATTGAATTCTATCTATATTTATTTTTACTTTTCCTAATCCTAATTAATGAAATATGTTATTCTTATTAGGATAATTTTTTTTAATTCATAAAGGGATTGATAACTCCAAAAAAAAAAATAGGAAGATAAACTAATCCCTAATTATTTAATGTGATCAACCCTATATTTGGAGGAATTCTTATTAGGTTAATTTAATTTCTAATATTTTTAACATATAAATTAATATTAATATTATTTATTACCAATAATAATATTGATCAAGTAATAATATATTGAATTTATTGCATTTTTTAAAATCATATGACAATCAAAATTATAATATTTATTTTAATGATTTTTTAACAATTTTCTATTACATTATATTATATATATATATATTAAGCATATATATAATATAACTTATCAAATAATATAATATATGATATATATGATATGTCATAACATAAAATAAAAAATATAATATAAATATATATGTATATAAATAAAATATTTAACGATATTAATAATTAAAAATAAAATATATGTGTGTTTTTTAATAATAATATTGATTTATAAATATATATGTGTGTATTAGTGAGTAGATAAACAATATATATTAAATATCTTAAATAAAAACTGCAGGTGCATTTCAGCTCAACTGGCAAAAAAGTAAACACAAAGGCATTGCAAGCAACAGGTCAGGGGTTCGAACCAAGGTGAACGCACATTTGAAACAAATATATGACATGGCGTCCGTTTGGGGGTGGTGACGTGGCAGCAGTCCGATGACGTGGCGGTGGTCCGGTGGGGGCCGGCCGGCGGCGGTGGTCCGATGACACGGCGGTGGTCCGACGGCGGCCGACCGGTCGGCGACGGTGGTCCAATGACGTCGCGGTGGTCCGACGGCGGCCGACCGATGGTGGTGACTTGGCGTCCGTTTGGCGGTCCGATGACGTGGCGGCGGTCCGGTGGGGGCCGGCCGGCGGCGGCGGTCCGATGACGTCGCGGCCGACCGGCGGTGGTGACGTGGCGGCCGGCCAGTGGTGGTTACGTGGTGGGGTCCAGTGGCTGACATGGTGATGACATGGCGAAACGACTTTCAGCGGCGACTAAATGTTGTCGCCAAATAATAAATTTTCAGCGGCGACTAAATGTTGTCGCCAAATGAGAAATATTTGGCGGCGACAATTTATATTTTTAGCGACAACTCTTTTCACCACTAAATGTCAACTTTTGGCGGCGACATTTTTATCGTCGCCAAACTTTTGGTAACGGGATTTGTGGCGGCGACATGGTGGTGACAAAAATGTCGCCGCTAAAAACTTTTGGCGGCGAAATTCCTTCTTTCAGCGGCGACTTTTGTCGCCGCCAAAAATCAAATTTTTTGTAGTGATTTTATATATCTTGTTTTGGCCACCCATCTATTTTATTTTATATATCTATAGGTTTTGCCAGTGTATTTTATATTTTCTTAGTATCAAAGATATTTTCAACCCACAGTAAAAAATCAATCATTTTGAGGTATAGAAATTACTAAAATGAGTTTTGTTTCTCATAATAAGATTTTTTCTATACATACGGAAAGTAATTGAACCCTAAATAGTATACTTAAAAGACCTAACTATATATGTGTGTGTTAACTATATAGAACCTTGTTTGGTAAAAAAATTTAAATTTTATTGAGTGAATAAAAAAATTTTCAATTTTATTGTCCATAAAAAGTAATACTCTACTTAAGTTGCTTAAAATTGTGTACTCATAAAAAAAAATCTTTGTCGAAATACGCAAGAAGATAATTAGAGATAATTCAAATATGGCATGATTGTAACAGATAACAAATAATTGTGTTAAAAGAAGCTTTTATGTCTTTTAAATATTTTGAATTTTATATTTTTTATAAATTGTATAAAATTAGAGCCATTGGATTTGTTTAATCAAAATAAGAACTTATTTGTCTGATCCAAACAAGAAATAAAAAAGAAAATAGATTCTTCGGACAAATTATCCATATTCAAATAAGATTGTATACAATATTTAGCAATTTACGCGCTAAATGATTCTTTCATATCATTCATAATTAGATATGTTTCATGTATTATATGAAATTAAAAAAAATAATTTTGTAAACAATAAATTTAGGAAATGAGTTGTGCTATTCACATTTTGTACTAATAATTTTATAATTATATTGATATTGATATTATTGGATTATAAATATGCTCAGAAAATTTTATAGTACTATTCACTTGCCCCTGATATCTTGCATATGCATTTGAATTTGATTATCCTCCCAAATCCTCAATGACTACCTGCATTCCACATAACCCAACCAATATTCTCATCACATACTAGTTACATTACTGTCTTGTTATGCGCTATTCTAGATGGGGTGTTTTACATTAGGGAACTAAAAGGGAAAGTTCAACTTTTCAGAAAATAGAGTACACTAGTACAAAAAACACTTTTCTAGATGGTTGAAATAGACTTTTTAGGATAGTTTTTATGTAGTAGTAGAAGTGAAAGTCATAAAAAGTTAAACTTTCTAGGATTGTTGATGAGTGACTTTCTAGCTAGGACTGTTTAGCCCACAACAGACTAAGAAAATGGACTTACTAGGACATTTCTCGGCTACAACAGTCCTAGGAAAAAGACTTTCAAGGATTGTTGTAATGCACAACTATCCTAGAAAGTGGGATTGTTTTCTTTTTTTAAAAAATCTACAATTGCATATATACAACCATACTGAAGCTGTTGATAAAAAATATAAAAAAGTACATCAATTTTATTAATATAAAAAATCATAACTAACCCAAATACAACAAACTAAAAATTAAATGAAATACAGAGCTTGTTTGAGACCAAAAAAAAAAAGTAACCAATATCAGCAAACTAAACTAAAATCAAGAGAACAAAACTAAGCAAAACATAACAACTACAAGTATAACCCAATCCTCACGGGGGTCTCCTCTTCATTTTCATCATTCTCACCTTCTTCATCTTTATGTAAGAGTGAAGATTGAAAAGACCATTTAACAACAAACTAATGCTCTAAATTTAAATGGAAAATACTTATAAAAGAAAGCAATATAAGAAACTCACCAGCTGAATTATTGGGGTGTCTAAAGCATATTTGATCAGGCCATGGAAAATAGCTCCAACACATTTAACTACTGACTTATCACATGACAACCTGCAATGCAAAGAAACCTAACAACAATAATGCATGTTGAATTTGATAGTAAAACACCATAAAAGGGAAAAAAAACCAGGTGCCAAAGAATAAAACTAACATGCCATATCCAGAAGGTGGAAGAGTAAAACTAATAGGTCATGGGTTTTTTTGCCTATATGTTTGTCTCATATGTATGCCTTTTCATGAATCAGACCAAGTTTCAAATTTGAACCATTTGATTCCACTAATATATATATATATATAATAAAAAATTTACATGTTAAAACTTACTATAAAGGAATAGCATTTCCAGCAAATATCTCTTGGAAACCAAGTCTTACTAAACCATCAACTTGGTAGCCATAAATGTAAGGTCAGGCTCTTTAATTGCTTCGATTAAGGTATAATGAAAAGTCCTTGTAAAGTTTCAAAAAGTCCACTAGCCCAAATTATTAAAATCAAATAAACAAATGTCATGTGCCAAGCCAAATTACAACTATGTTAGAAAACAAAGAGCTTAAAATTGAACTAGAGTCAGAGATTCACAGTATTTTAGGAACTAAAGGCAAAACATTTCACCAGTATGTTCTTGATTGGTTAGACCTATACTAGGCATGGAGGTACCATGAAATCTGCACCCAAATGCAAAACACCATGAATGAATTATCCAATGGAGATATTCAATGGAGATTTGAAAAGTAAAATAAAGTGTTCTTATCAATTGAGATTTGAGAGAATATTCAATGGTAACTTACATGTTTATACAAAGAAAAGTAATTTACATGGACTTAAATAACATGTTCTATAATAAGAGTGGATTGAGTTCTAAAAGCACACTAACCTATAAGATGCATCAGCAATAGCAAATAAATTTTCACTGAGTTCACCAAATAGAGCTCTTTTATTTTTGTTATGGGGAAAAACTCCATTGCCATATTAAAACTTATTGAAAACATTTAAATTGACTAGAATGAGATGTCATTATTAGCATAATTGCAAATAACCTCAGTTACCAATTAATATATGTACATGTTTAAGAACAAAGTTTATATTCCTACCCCTCTCCATAATATCACATATAATTCTATGAGCAAGCCTCACATCAACATGTATAGGCATTTAATGACACCAGATATAACATTAGAAAGATATAGGAGTGAGAGAGAATGAGGGTTCCATCACTTAAAGAAAATAATGAAAACACTAGTATTCTTTTGCATAGTGCTCTTCAATCAGTTCAATCCTAGCAGAAGAAGAATGCAGTTACTTGACTTCCTACCATCATAGTACACTTTCAAATCCCCACTAGCAAAAAAAGCTCGATGACATCGTTAAAAAAATTTTATAAAGCAATTTAGTGAAAGCAAATAAGTAAAGGAATACAAGCAAGAATGAGAGAATGATAATTTGTTTGAATCTTATGAGTACTTATGATTGGTTAATCAATAGTAACATTACATAGTAAAAAAATTTATAGCAGAAAAAATTTCTAGCAGCCATGCCAATCAGAAAAACCTCAAAGATAAAAAGCTCTATTTTATCATCTTTCTCCCAAATCTTCTTTGTAGAGACATACTTTAGTTCAATGATTTTGCCTTGAATAGGAATAGATTTACCATATCAATGTTTATAATTCAATGTAATTAAAAAACTATAAATACAAGCTCATAATATGCTTAAAGGATATAAATTGAACGTCCAGAGAACACACATAATCAAAATAAAGCATCTCTTGATAGACTTCTTTTATCTCACACAGTGAGAGAGACAGAGAATGAAAAAGAAAATACTATGATATCTATACATGTTGGACGGTTAGATATGTTAGCAAAAACTGCACAAGGGATTCTTGAGTTTGAGAGGGCTCCTCTAATGATCCCACATGGGAAATAAAGATGCATGCTCATTGCTTGTGCTGCCCTTCTTTCAGTTTTAATTGCAAAATTATCTTCAATTGAATTTTCATCAATTGAAATATGTGTCCACATCATAAGAGATTCAAATTTATATAGCTAATTATCCATCATAAGGTGAGCAACACCTCACAAATAAAAAAGCTCATAACAAATTTACAGTATCAAATTAAATGAAACTTTCATGGGAAGGTGTTGAAATCTCATCAATTGAGGGCACGTTCACTCTAATCCTTCAATTACCAATTGATTTCTTTCATAAAAAATGTTCATCATGATTTCATTCCACAAAAAAAAAAGCTAAACAAACAATATATATCACTACTATCCATATGCTTCTTTAGTAGACTCACTGTCACATGACCGCTTTCAAGATGCTAATGAAGTATACCTCTTTTTTTTTATCAAGAAACTAAAAATGAAACTCCCAACATTTTCTATCTAATTTATTAAAAAGAAAATCGATATGCCATTTTTCACTTGCAACTAATTTAAGCAATAATTTGAGAGTATGGGTTGGTTTGAAGTTTGAACGAGAAATAATATCAAACCAGATATTGTTTCCCATCAATTATGTCTTATCATTCATGGATGCATAGATTACATTTGAATATATTTTTAACTAAGGCAGAACTAAACACTTGAAGTACATTAGAAAAGAGTATACGCGCATATGACTACAACTCTTTGTTTCCTTGCAATTATCCCATTCATCAACCCCACCTAGGACAAGTGAAAGGTTAAAAAATTTAAAAAATAAAAGTAACAAATGTATAATTGAGTACTTCTATAGTAATGAAATTACTACCATGAATGCATAATACTATGCCTACCTAGAATAAAGAGTGATATTGATACAACAACCAATAACCAGAAATAAAAGGAATAGAGTAAATTAAACTAAAATTACATCAATACTTTTCCATGATTTTATGATTATTTACTTTAAAAGAACATACATTTAAATGCAAATGACTAAAAGGAGGAGGAGGGGTTTAGATCAGTAAGCTCCAAAACCCAAGCCCACAATAAAAACCTCTTAAGCACTAGCCATGACTTCTAGTAACTCATTTGGCAACATGCTTAGAGATAACTCAATAAGCAGAGTGCAAGAAAAAACTATAGAAATTGAAAATAACTATATGTTGCAGATTTGATGATCTTATATGGCAATCTAAATCGACCCTCGAGGATTATTTCTTAGTCATATCAGAACATAGTTTCATATATCCTCTCTAATCTACAAAATTACAAAGATTGGGAGCACTAGAAAGAATTACTCCATTGAATTCACAAATAACCTTTCCAAATTTCAGAGCAAAACTATGGAAAGAAGAAAAGATGTGAGTAATCAAATAGCATACAAAAACCCCACATACCTTGTTTTCAGCCAAACCAAGCTAATATCTTCATTAGGGTCCAAAATATGAAATAAGTTTCATTGAAGAAACCCCACAAGTAACCTGATGTTTAGGTTTTGCTAGCACTAAACAACAAATAATGATGGCATGTAGTTGGCTATGGTGCAATGGTGAGTAAGGGTTCGGTGACTGTGAGAGGAGAAAGTGCCATTAGGGTTTCGATGATGTGTGTTTGACACTAATGGGTTTGGCTTCGATGGCAACGATAAGTGTTAATAAGAGACAGTGATGACAATGAGAGGGGAAAGGGTTTACCATGAGGGAGCTAATGAAAATTTCGCCCCAAGGGAGCTGATCGATGAATATTTTGCCCCGAAATAGGTTATAATTAGCTCTAAAAATTATAGGAGGGTGGGGTTATCCCACAGTCCTTGAAATTAAATAATCAAAGAGGTTCCCTAATTCCATTGTCCTTAAAAGTGAATTTTAGTTCATCATATTTACAAAATTGCCACTGAACAAATTTTTTAGGACTACTTTTTTTTGGATGTCTTAAAGCACAATCTTAGAATAGCTTTTTTCTACTAGTGGTAATTGCTCTTAGTTTAAAGAAACAAAAAAAAACTTATAATTTCAGGATGATAGGCTTAACTCGAAAGTAGAACTTTTTGAGTAAAACTCAAAGAAGTTCTCATTCTTGAGTGTGCTACAATGTTTTTCCAAAATAATCCTTAATTCCTCAATTAGTTTTTTTAACACCTTCTAACTTGACCAAAAACTTCAAAATCCAACCAAACTACAACTCACAAATACCTCCCAAATAACAAGCAGTGGAAGAAAAGCCAAACAGACACCAGAACCTGGATTGGGGCTATGGCCATTATAGTACCGTCGTGGCTTTGGCCTTCCCCTGTTTAACACACGCGACTGGAGCTCTTTGTGCCGTGACCTAACTTCCTAGCACCACGTTGCCCCTTGCTGGTTTTCATACTAGCAAATTCCAATCTCCATGGCGAACTTCTAACTCTTATAACTTTATACTCCAACCTCTAATTGACTTGATTCTAACTCCTACAAGTCAATCTTGTCCTAATCTATCAATAGACACTAGTTTCACTTCAATCCATCTCTTTATGGAGATTTTAGACACCTTTAACCTTTTTGGCCACTTTTTATCCAAAACTGACCACTAACTTCCTCCAAATGCTACCGAAGGCAAGTGGGCACTCAATGACCATTCACACAGGTCTAAAACCACCGAACCAACTTGTCCAAAGAGGTTTCGTCTCAAAGGAACCGCTTCTCTGAGATTTGAGCACCTTGAACCCCAATTTGACAAAATGGGCTACTTGCCCCGAAACCCACCAACCAGGCCCAATTCTACCTTTGAGCTTACCAATACCACCATATTGACTCAACAATGCTCCGTACCAAACATGCATCACAAAATAATACCAAACCACATCCATGTCATACCAACAACATCAATATCATTATAACATCCAGAAACCTCATATCCATTACAAACATACTATTCTACTTAGCACAATATGTAGACAACACAAATATACTACATAGATGATATTCCGATGTCCGATGAGCTACTCCCTTGACTTCTCTGAACTAGTGCCAAAACCTTCACCTAAAATAGTTTATGGGAAAGGGGCGTGAGACAGTGTCTTAGTAATCGGCAACAATCACGCACATATACATATATACTCATACAATTTTCATGAATACAATATGAAATGGAATAGAATGCATGTCTTCCTTGCACACAGCTAGAACCACGAGTTGTCGTCATAATAGGACATTCCATATAGGTAATTCCCTTCCAACAGTCAGTAAAGACTGATTCCGAGATATCACCAAGCTCACATCCCACTAGTGTAACCAGCCAAAGGTAACACTAGCATTTAGATTAGCATCAATTTAAGGAAGGTGCTATCCACTGGATGCCTTTCCTTCTTGGCCATAGGAGGTGATTTAGCTGTAGGAATCTCATCCTTATCCTTCCTAATCATATATCATATTATATCATCATATATCATATTATGATCACCACCCAATTTATCATATATCACTATCTCACAATGCCATGTGGCGATGCTCATGTATCATCATATAATCATCATCATAATCTCAATGTCATGCTATGCATTATCCCATATCACATTATCATCACAAATGTAACCATCATCATAATCAACATCTAGTTGTGTGCATACCACGATATATAGAAAACTGTACACACAAACACATTTATATCGTGGTATGAAAGAAACATGCATATATACAAATATATGTAATATCATACAATACATACAATATAATACCAACACCTGGTTACCTCAATTGTCAATACCACATACACACATGATTCCACGAGCTTTCTTGAATGCCAATCCCACAACTTGATTTCTCCGAGCAGCCAGATAACCTCCACAATGTCATAAGACTTCAATTAACATACAATCCAAATATCCAAATTCTACAATTTAACCAATTAAGCCTAACCCAAGGTTCCAACACTGCTTTACCACATAAATAAGCTCTTAGGGACCTTTCAAATGCTACTCAACCACATGCACTTCGAATTCCCAAGAGCTTCAACTGAAAACAACCTAGAGTTAAGCTCAAATCATACCTAAACCCTTCAAAACTCACACCCAAGCATTATAAATACCAAATCACACTTCTCTAACTCCATTTCATCCATTTTAATCGGTGGATTTACTAACTTATAACTGAGAAACCCAAACTCAAAATTGAAGAAAATAGAGAAGGAGGAGTAGAGATCACTTACCAACCAAGATCCAAGCTTTAAGAGGTTGAAAATGACTCCTAATGGCTGAAAAACTTGAACCGTATTAGAGCTACCTTGGTTCTCCTCCATTTTTTTGAGTCTATTTGTCCAAAATAATTCTAATTTAATAAAAAATCTAGTTGTAGCTCTATATAAGCTCACAGCGGTACCACTAGTTTTAGCTAGAAAATACCATTGGAACTCACTCTCACCGCGACATGGAGTTCTTTTAGACTCTACATTGAACCTTTCTCCATCTTGTTTTCCTCCAATCTTGCACATAATACCAATGAGTGTTGTTACATCACTGCATGAATAGTTGGCATTTCTGAAATAAGAAAAGCCAAAGAAAAATGCCAATAGAAAGCCAATTTTGATGTACTCAAACTAGTTTCACCATAAATGTTTGTTTTCTTATGAGTTTCTTGACCTAATAGTCAATTAACCACTTTCTTCGAGGCAACCACAAAAGTTATATTATCTTGTCAATGCTTCGATTCAAACACAATGACATGACAAGGATATAGACTGTACTTTTTACATGGAAAACATTATGAATTTGGAAAAATTTTGTGACAAAGCAACACTAGACAAGGGGTTCAACTCATTCAAAGATTTGGAGTAGACTTGTATATTTATGGAGGCTTAAGCTTTTTGGATTTCAAAGATCAGCGCACATGTCACTAGAGATACTTAAAGAAAAATACAATCATCAACAGTAAATTTTTTTTTGGAGGGGGTGCTCCTCCTATTAGCATAACTTTTCTTCCAATTTTAAGCAATATGCAACATTTTCTTACTGAACTTTATCTACTGAGATGTTTGATCTGCAATATCTAAGCCCAGTACACGTCTCACAACCAAACTCAACAAAGAAGTGACCTAAATGCATCACAAAACTAAGCTTGAGGAATGTTTTTTTATCAAATTTGCACTTTTATGGTTTTATCCCTTAATTACATAACCGTTTTAACTTATTTTGGATAATATGCATCTTTTTATAATGAGATCAATCCGTCTTGTGATTTTGTCAAGAATTTCTTCCAAGCTCATAGGCTTCTTTTATGAGGTTCATCCCAATGAAAAGGCAATCAACACTTGCAATATAGGACCTTTTAAGTTGCAATTAGCTTACTTGTAACATCATAGACTGTTGAATCAAGAGTTTTGATGATTCCAAACCAACATTCAAGAGCTTGGATTGTAGATATCAAAGGAGATTAAAGTTGTCTCAAGAGAAGATTTTCTGAGTTCTTGCTGTTAGATCTTTTGTAGGATCCTTAGTTTTTGTTATGACTGGGTAAAAGATTTTGATTTGAAGAAAAGATATTTTCAAACTTTGATTTTATGTTAAATCTTTAAATATTTGAAAAACACCCACAAACAGACGAAGGTTGAAAGTTTAAGCTAAACTGTCAAGTTGGAAATTCGAACTTTGCCTTTTGAAATTCGAATTTCGAGCTAAAACTGAATAAGTCTGAAGAGATGGCTCTCTGTCAGACAAATTTTGGTTGTTCAAAATTCGACTTTTCATCTAGTCTGAAAGAGGCCTTTTGGTAACAGACGAACTTCACACTTTCAAAATTCGAATTTCAAGTAAAATGAAGTTTGTAAAAACCAAAGAAATTCGTCTGAAACTATGGTAAAGTGCATCTGAAATCAAAATGAAATTGAGTTTGATAAATGCTCTCTGACAGACGAATTTTGAACTTCCAACATTCGAATTTTCATAAAAGTCTGAGAGATACTTCTTTGCAACAGACGAACTTTGAGTCTTCAAAATTCGAATTTCAAACAAAACAAAACTTGAGAAAATAGAAGAAATTCGTCCGAAACTATGTTAAAGTTCATCTGAGATCAAGAGTGATTTAAGTTTCGAAACTGCTCTCTGACAGACGATCTTTGAACATTAAAATTCGAATTTCAGAAGCTGAGTTCTTGAGTCTGTTGAAGTAAAACATTGACATATGAATGACAAGAACGTGCAACATTCAAATGATGAAATCAGCCTGAAAAGAGTCTCTCTTGTTGAATCAAGAGTTTTGATGATTGTAAACCAACACTCAAGAGCTTGAATTGAAGATATCAAAGGAGATCAAAGCTGTTTCAAGTGAAGATTTTCTGAGTATTTGCTGTTAGATCTCTTGTAGGATCTTTAGTTTTTGTTATGATTGGGTAAAAGTTTTTGATTTGAGAAAAAGATGTTTTCAAACCTTGATTTTGTGTTAAATCTTTACCTATTTGAAAAACACCCACAAACAGACGAAGGTTGAAAGATTAAGCTGAACTGTCAAGTTGGAAATTCGAACTTTGCCTTTGGAAATTCGAATTTCGAGCTGAAACTGAATAAGTCTGAAGAGATGGCTCTCTATCAGATGAATTTTGATTGTTCAAAATTCGAATTTTCATCTAGTCTGAAAAAATCCTTTATGGTAACAGACGAACTTCACACTTTCAAAATTTGAATTTCAAGAAAAATGAAGTTTATGAAAACCAAAGAAATTCGTCTGAGACTATGATAAAATGCATCTGAAATCAAAATGAAATTGAGTTTGATAAATGCTCTCTGACAGACGAATTTTGAACTTCCAACATTCGAATTTTCATAAAAGTCTGAGAGAAGCTTCTTTGCAACAGACAAACTTTAAGTCTTCAAAATTTGAATTTTAGACAAAACAAAATTTGAGAAAATGGAAGAAATACATCTAAGACTATGTTAAAGTTCATCTGAGATCAAGAATGATTTGAGTCTCAAAACTGCTCTCTGACAGACGAACTTTGAACATTAAAATTCAAATTTCAGAAGCTGAGTTCTTGAGTCTGTTGAAGTGAAAAATTGACATACGAATGATAAGAACTTGCAACATTCGAATGATGAAATTAGTCTGAAAAGAGTCTCTCTGACAGACGAATTTCACCCTTTCAAAATTCGAATTTCGAAGAAAGTAATCTGCTCTGCCTCTTTAAACAATCAATAGACAGACGAATTTTGGGTTCCAAAATTCGAATTTCGAGGGCACTGTAGCAAATTGAAAACACTGTTCACACTTAACCGAAAAACTTTCTTCTTGAAAATTCGTATGTCACATTGTGAAAATATTTTGTAAGTTTCAACATTCGAATTTCACCTCATGAACAGACGAACTTCATGCTGTAATGTTGGAACCTTTAACCTTCGGTCCTTTCGAAATTCGTCTGTTGACCAGCCAAAATTCGAATTTCAGTATGTCAGAAACATTAAATGCGGTTGGTAAACGGATAGTTTTTCAGAGTAACCGTTGGATAACTTCTCCAACGGATAGATTAAAGTCTCTAACGGACATTTGAGACCTAAATCTATAAATACAACAACATTTGAAGTTGTGGGTAACAAATCAAACGGGTGTATAACGAATTTCTGCTGAATCTTCTTCTCAAAAGCTTTTACTCTCTCAACTTCTATACTTGTACTGAAACTTTCATATCTACTCTTTTCAAGAGAGTTATTTCATTGTAATCAATCTACTCTTCATCTGGAAGATAGATTTACTTGTGAGGGGTATTCACAAGGGGATTGAGAAGCACATAGTGAAAGTGCTTGGAGAGTTTGAGAGAGCTCAGAAACAGAGCATACTCGTGTACTGTGGCCTTAGCAAGAAGCCCATTGAAATTCTTGCTGTATAGTGGATAAATCCCAAGAGGTGTCTTGGGGACTGGATGTAGGTCAAGTGGAAAGACCGAACCAGGATAAATTACTGAGTCTTCTTCTCCCAATCTTTATTTTTCAGATTGCTCTGTTTTACGCATTATTTTCATTATATTGTGATATCTTCACTTACTTCACTTTGTGCAGAAAAATTTCAAACTTCCCAATTCACCCCTCCTCTTGGGAAGTCAGCCTTTCTAACAAGTGGTATCAGAGCCCGGATTCCCATTCAAAGGATCTTACAGTCTGGGAATAAAGATGGCTGGCTTTGGAGAAAGCATACTTCCTGAGGGAAATAACACTAACAGACCACCAGGCTTCAGTGGAGAGCATTATGGGTACTGGAAGATGAGGATGCAGATCTACCTCCAATCAATTGATCTTGACATCTGGTCAGTCATTGAAAAAGGAGATTTCGTTCCAATGGCTCTAACTGAAGATGGAGGACACAAAGAGAAGCTGGAAGCAGAATGGAATGATGAGGACAGAAGGAGAGTCCTACTGAATTTCAAAGCAAAGCATTGTTTAGTCAGTGCCCTGAACCAGGATGAATTCTACAGAGTCTCACAATACACCACTGCAAAAGGAA
Source organism: Adenanthera pavonina (assembly GCA_026686845.1). Classification (NCBI taxonomy): domain Eukaryota; kingdom Viridiplantae; phylum Streptophyta; class Magnoliopsida; order Fabales; family Fabaceae; genus Adenanthera; species Adenanthera pavonina. Next base: position 15,056,367 of record JAIVEN010000012.1, on the reverse strand, counting down.
TGTGGGATACTCTGCAGATTGCACATGAAGGAACATTTGGAGCCAGGGAGAACAGGCTGAACACGTGCATTGGGGAGTATGAAAGCTTCAGAATAGGTGAAGGGGAAACTATAAAGGAGCTACAAAAGAGATTCACCCTCATTGTGAATCAACTGAAAAGCCTGGGAAAGGAATACACTCAGTCTGAGAAAGTAAGAAAAATACTCAGAGCTCTCCCTCTGGAATGGCAGCCCAAGGTGACAGCAATAGAAGAAGCCAGAGGAGAATCAATGGCCTCTATCACAGCTCTCTTTGGCAGCCTTGAGGAGTATGAAGGAAAAATCAAAGCACTCAAGGAAGCTGGACTGGACAGAAAGAAGAAAGGCCTTGCCCTCAAAGCTGCTGATGAAAAGGAAGAAGAATCTGATGAAGGAGATGAGCTGGATGAGGAAACTCTGGCTATGATGGTCAGGAAATTTGGAAGATTGTACAGCAAGAAGAAGAACAAGAGGTTCTTCAAAAGGGGAGTTGCTGGAGAAAGCAAGAAAGAGGCAAAAGAACCTGTGACTTGCTATAAGTGCAAAAAGCAGGGTCACATTAAGTGGGACTGCCCCCAATTCATCAAGAAGCAAGAAAAAGAAAAGAAAGCTGCAGACAAAGGGAAGAAGAATAAAGCCTATATCTCATCCATATGGGGCAACAGCTCAGATGGGGAAGAAGAAGATGAAGATGAGATTGCCAACATTTATCTGATGGCACTTGCCTCTAAAGAAGCCACACCCTCATGTAGCAGTGATCAGGAAGAAGAGGTATATGAATCTGAACCTTCCTATTCTGAATTACAAGGTGCATTTCATGAGCTTCATGATGAATTCATCAAAGTTGCTAAAGAACTGAAATTGGCAAAGAAAAAGATAAATAAGCTGGAATCTCAAAACATAGTTTCTGAAATTGCCTCTCTACCTACTACTGAATCTGTTTGTTGCACTTCATGCACTGAACTTAATCAAACTAACGACTATTTAGTTAAAAGCATGTCTAGGCTCACTAGAGGTAAAGATATGTTGTTTGCATTGATGGGGAGCCAAAGAATATCACAAGGAAAAGCTGGTCTTGGCTATGATCCGTGTGCTGTCAAGGAAAAGATTAGGAAGAAAAATCAGAATGCCTATATAAGATAATTTGTGCATGCTGAGAACAGAAAAAAGAAAACCAATGCATCACATCACATTGAAACATATGATCAACCAAGGCATGCTAGACAAAAGTATTATCTGCACTGTTTTCTTCCTGCATCTCAATCTAGTAGTCCATTCACTACCTGTCATTTCTGTAATAAAAAGGGACATATTTCCAGTTCCTGTGTTTTGAAGAAGAATGGGTTTGTTAGGAAAGTTGAATGGGTTCCCAAAGTTGCATCTACATCTAGGGAAAAATATACTGACCTGAAAGGACCCAAACAAATTTGGGTACCTAAAAGGAGAACATAAACATTGTTTTGCAGGTCTGTCTCACAGCTAAGAAAAGCAATAAATGGTATATGGACAGTGCCTGCTCAAGTCACATGACTGGTGATAAGGAGAAGTTCATCACCCTTAGAGACAATAAAGGAGGAAAGGTGACCTTTGGAGGTGACCAACATGGCAAAATCGTTGGTATTGGAATTGTAGGCAAAAATCCAGAAACATCCATTGAAGAGGTGCTGTTTGTGATTGGCCTCAACCACAACTTGCTAAGCGTGAGTCAGACTTGTGACAAAGGAAACTGGGTGCTGTTTGACTCAAAGTTTTGCCTGGTCATCAGAAAAAGTGATCAAAAAGTAATCCTCAAAGCTCAAAGGGATGGTAACTGCTATACTATTGATCTTGATGAACTTCCTCCCTTAGATTCTGTATGCTTAATCAATCAGAATAATGATCATTGGCTATGGCATAGAAGATTAGCTCATGTGAACATGAATCAACTGTCTAAACTGATTAAAAATGAGCTAGTAACTGGTCTACCAAAAATATCTTTTGAAAAGGATAAAGAATGTGATGCATGCCTAAGAGGAAAACAAACTAAATCATCATTTAAATCTAAAAATGTAGTTACCACAACTAGACCACTTGAACTGCTGCATATGGATTTAATTGGACCTTCTAGGGTAAAAAGTCTTGGTGGTAATATGTATGTGCTTGTAATTGTTGATGACTATTCTAGATTTACTTGGACATTATTTCTTTCTTCTAAAAGTGATACCTTTGATGCATTTGTAACCTTAGCTAAGAAAGTGCAAAATGAGAAAGGTATTTATATTGTGTCTATCAGGTCAGACCATGGAGGAGAATTTGAAAATGCATACTTCCTGGAGTTCTGCAATGAGCATGGGATTGACCACAACTTCTCAGCACCAAGAACTCCTCAACAAAATGGAGTGGTAGAAAGGAAGAACAGAACCATTGGAGAGATGGCTAGAGCTATGCTGAATGAGAAGGAACTCTCTCAAGTGTTCTGGGCTGATGCAGTGAATACAATAAGTTACATCATAAACAGAGCCTACATCAGACCAATCCTTGGGAAGACTCCATATGAGCTGTACAAGAGAAGAAAGCCAAATCTGTCACACCTCCATGTGTTCGGGTGCAAATGCTTCATTCACAACAATGGTAAAGAAAATCTAGGTAAATTTGATGCCAAATCCGATGAAGGTATATTTCTGGGCTATTCTAGTAGGAGTAAGGCTTATAGGATTTATAATAAAAGATCAAATATAGTAGAAGAATCAGTGCATGTGGTTTTCATTGAAAATGAAACTGTTTCAAAACATGTCACCAATAAGGATGATCTTACTTTCAATTTTGAAAAACTGCGAATTTCTGACAAAAGCAAAACTGAACCTCCAAAGATATCTGAATCTGTTGACACAGAGGAAGATATCCAGGAGCAAGAGTTTGATGAAGAAAATAATGAAGAAACAACTCAAGAACTCTCTAGAGCTTGGAGATATCAAAGGAATCACCCTGTTGATCAAGTAATAGGGAATGTTCAAGAGAAAGTCAAAACCAGAAAATAGCTAAGGGATCAAATGCTCAACTGTGCCTTTATTTCTGAAATTGAACCCAAATGTGCTGAAGAAGCCTTAACTGATGAATACTGGATTATGGCTATACAAGATGAATTAAATCAATTTGAAAGAAATCAAGTTTGGGATTTAGTACCTAGACCCAAAAATCATCTTGTTATTGGTACCAAATGGGTTTTCAGAAATAAACTTGATGAATCCGGAACAATAATCAGAAATAAAGCTAGATTGGTTGCTAAAGGGTATAATCAGGAAGAAGTATTGATTTTGAAGAAACCTTTGCACCAGTAGCTAGATTAGAAGCTATAAGAATACTGCTGGCATATGCATGCATGAAAAATATTTTATTATATCAAATGGATGTAAAAAGTGCCTTTCTGAATGGATATATCATGGAAGAAGTTTATGTAGATCAACCTCCAGGTTTTGAGGACTCTACAAAACCAAACCATGTTTATAAACTGAAGAAAGCTCTCTATGGTTTAAAACAGGCCCCTAGAGCATGGTATAAGAGACTAAGCAATTTTCTAACTGATAAGGGGTTTAACATAGGCAAAGTTGACACAACCTTATTTACTAAGAAAGAAAATAAAGATTTACTAATTGTTCAAATCTATGTTGATGATATTATTTTTGGTGCTACTAATGAAACTCTTTGCAAGAAATTCTCTGAGTTAATGCAGGGAGAATTCGAGATGTCTATGATGGGTGAACTCAACTTCTTCCTTGGACTGCAAATAAGACAGCGAGATGATGGTATCTTTCTCAGTCAATCCAAGTATCTAAAGGAACTGCTAAAGAAGTTTGGTTTGGAGAATGCCAAACCAATGGGAACACCTATGGCCACTGCAACCAAACTGGACATGGATGAAAACGGGAAGATATTTGACATTACTCAGTATAGAAGAATGATTGGATCCCTGCTGTACCTAACTGCCAGCAGACCTGACATTATGTTCAGTGTTTACATGTGTGCAAGGTTCCAATCATGCCCCAAAGAATCCCATGCAACAGCTGTGAAAAGAATTTTTAGATATCTTATTGGAACATCACAGATGGGTCTTTGGTATCCAAAAGGCAATGGAGAAGATCTCAAAGGATACACTGATGCTGATTTTGCAGGATCCAAAACTGACAGAAAAAGCACAAGTGGAACTTGTCAGTTTCTTGGAGGATCCCTGGTTTCATGGTTAAGCAAAAAGCAAAACAGTGTGGCCTTATCCACTGCAGAAGCTGAGTATGTTGCAGCTGGAAGCTGTTGTGCCCAAGTCATCTGGATGAAACAACAGCTTGAAGATCTTGAGGTTAAAATGAAAGAGATACCAATCATGTGTGACAACCAAAGTGCTATAAATATCACCAAGAATCCTGTCATGCATTCAAGAACGAAACATATTGAAGTTAGGCACCACTTCATAAGAGATCACATTCTGAAAGGAGAAATTAGACTGGAGTACATCCCAACAGATGATCAAGTTGCTGATATACTCACAAAACCTCTATCAGAAGACAGACATTGCAAAATAAGGAGAGAATTGGGAATGGTAAATCCCAATGAACTGTAAGTTATTTCTATGCAATTTTGTCTTTAGAATTTTCAATATTAGAATCAATTCTAACTTGAGCATCGGAGTATGTTTAATTTTAGTTGCAGGTGCTCCTTGTGAAAAATCAATGGCTAGAAGTTTGAAAGATTGGAGCACTCCAGATTGGAACAACCAGAAAGTGAAGTGAATGACAATTATTCTAAGGTCTGGATTCATTCCGTAAGTTGTTTAAGGTTGAAATTTGTATGTTGATTGATTACTAGACGAATTTCATTGATAATCTGTGTTTTTGAACTGGTCAACAAGGTCAACATTCGAATTTTGGTTGACCAACAGACGAACTTTGGCCTGTTATGCCTTTGAACAGTTCTCTGTAATGCCTCGAAATTCGTCTGTTGGAGCTTGAAAATTTGAATTTTAAAAATCAGAAATTTCAAAGTTATGATTGTTCATCACTGCTATGCAAATCATTACTTCTGAACATACGAATGTTGGACAATCTTTACAAAAGTTGAAAAATTTGAATTTTCAGTTCAAAATTCGTCTGTTGAATCATATCATTCATGTTGAATTCTTGAAAGATGCAGTTTTGCATGTTTAATTCGTCTGTTGATTGATAGTTTGATTGATGCCTGCCTTTTTCTTTTCAACATTCGAATTTTGGTGGAATAAAATTCGTCTGTTGTGCTTATTTTGCTCATTTCTAGCCACTGTCAAACGAACTTTCAGGATGAAAATTCATCTGTCAGTAAGCTGTGCTGAATGGTTTAACTTGTAACTGCCCGAAGTTCAAATTTTGACCCCTCAAAATTCGTCTGTCAGACGGTTACACACGTTAAATGCGACGGTTTTCCACAGAACAGACGCAACCCTATTTGTAACCTCTCTAAGTCTGTTCTGATTCTCTCTTTAATCCTCTTAACTCCTGTCCAAAAACCGTCATTCTTCACCAATTAAACTTCCATTCGCATCCTATAAACCTATTCTAAGCCACATTCTGCATCATTCCACTGAAAAATGGCGAGAGTAAAGATCCCTGGAGCAGGACAAGCTGGAACTCGGCCAAAAAGAACGGTCAAATCTCAATATGCTACAAAGGAAGGAGAGAAATCCAAGAGAAAGGCCGAACCCCGTAAAGCTACCCCTTTTAAATGCCGGAAATCATCATCCAAGGCAGATTCTCAGAAAACTGGGCCTTCCTCATCAAAAGCTGCAGTTCCTTCGGCTGATACTGCTGCTGTGGCTTCCTCCTCTTCTACTCAATCTGGAGAATTTGAGCTTACTACACTGCCACTTTGGAGCACTCCTGAGATTCAAGAAGAGTATTCTGCAAAGTTTTCCAACAAAAAGGTAATCAAGCCTCACTGTGTAAATGTGGAACAATTTCTGATATCCAACAATTTTGATGCTGCAATATGGTTGTTAAGATATAAAAATCTGTTGGAAATTGCTGAAAAATATGATGATGAGGTAGTGAAGACTTGGTATGCCTCTCTTCAATATAACAGCAAGAAAAAGAAATGGGAGGTCACTTTGAGATCAAGGACCATCTGGCTTGCTGATGAAACAATCAATGAAGTGCTGGAAATCCCAGGTCAAGATGGGCTAAAAGTTGACATAACAGCCTCTAGGTATATGGATGAGGCAAGCACTGCTGATGAAGAAGGTGGATCCTTTCTGAACTACAAAGAAAGCACCATCTTGGACACCTTATTCAGGAGAAGAGAGAACAGGCCAACAATAAATCTATTGAAGCCCACAGACCTTAGTGTACAAGTCAGAATCCTGCACTACATAGTGTCCAGGATCATTTTCAACAAGGGTGGAAGTTTCAATTTGATAACAAGGGCAGAGGCTCATGTGATGACTGCTATCATTCATGGGAAGCTGATTAACATGGGTCATATCATCCTCCAGAGAATGATAAAGGTAAGGGATCAGAGGAAGGACTCCACACTCCCCTATGCAGCAATTATTTCAAGAATCTTGCAACATGCTAGGATTCAACACATTGAAAAGGGGAAAGAGAAACTCACTGAGGCATTCAAAGAGGAGGAACTGCAAAGGATGGGCATTGAAAGAGATGAAGGACGATGGGTTGGAAAAGGAGCAGGGAAATCTGAAGATTTGTTCTTTGTTGCTGATGCATCCCTCCAACAAGAAGGAACTTCTGAGGCCCCTGGCAAATCTGTACCTCAGCCTTCTCAGCCATTCCCATCTCCCTCCAGGCCTACTCACCCTCCTTCCACTCCCTCCTCACGAGCCAAGCCAACAAAGATCACTGAGTTGTTTGACAGTCTGTCAACACTCATTCTTAGCATTAGAGATGAGCAAAATGCCAAATTTGCTCATCTACAAGATCAGATCTATCAGTTGGCTGTAAATATGAAGGTGGTGGCTGATGCCTATGAAGAGATAAGAAATGCAATTCCTACCACTTCAGCTCCACCTCAGACTGGTGTCCCTGAGCTTACTCTGTCTCCAACCCCTGTGCCTCCATGTCCCTTCGAGATTGCCTCCTCTGACCATGATGATGATATAGATGGTGCTGGTGCTATGAGAACACCAAGTCCTGGTCCACCCTTGGACTATGGATTGGAAGAAGAAGGTCTCCAAGACACAGGCCCTCATGAAACCCATGCAAGAAGATGCTCCGGATTCAATTCTGTCCATTCAAGAATCTGAGCAAGTTGAAAGACTGGTTGCAGCCATTTCAACCTCTTCTGTGTCAGAAGGAGCTAGCAATGAGGAAAGGAGCATTGTACCTGTTATCGATTATCTTGCCATTGCTCACAATGCTCTGCTGCTAGATCAGAGGAGAAGGCTAGAAAAAATGTTTCCTCCTGCTAAGCCAGCTTCTTCTTCTCTTGCTGCTTATGGGCTTTCAGAGGAACAGAGAGCTCAACTAGCTCTTTCTAGGCAGGAAATGCAAGTGCTGCTTGAGGTCTCTGATGATGATGAAGAGCCTGTTGAGCCCCCAGCTGAACCTGAAATCCCTTTTGCTCCTGTGCCACTCCGTGCTATTCCTATCTCTCAGATCCCTCCTCCGGCTGATTTTGTTGGACTTCCTGATGATGTCAAAAATGGGGAGAAGTCTGGGCAAACTGGAAAGCCTGCTGCTGAGCAATCTGGGAAAGGGAAAGGGAAAACCTACAGCAAGAAGACCAAGTCCAAGAAGAAATGATTGGAGATGATTGAAGATTAGGCTTAAGTCCTCTTGTTGTACTTTGTACTCTGTGTATTTGTGTTTTGGTCTTGTTTTAAACTTTGATTAATTTGCTTCTGTTCAAGCAACTTTTGATTAAATGAATGGATCTCTTTATTGCAATGTTTTGTGCCTTAAATACTCTTCACTTAATCTGTTGTTTTGATATCTTATGCATATGTTGAGGGGGAGCTTGTGAAAGCAAACCCAAGTACTAATCCAGTTTGTGAGTTGTTTTGTCATCATCAAAAAGGGGGAGAATGTTGAATCAAGAGTTTTGATGATTGTAAACCAACACTCAAGAGCTTGAATTGAAGATATCAAAGGAGATCAAAGCTGTTTCAAGTGAAGATTTTCTGAGTATTTGCTGTTAGATCTCTTGTAGGATCTTTAGTTTTTGTTATGATTGGGTAAAAGTTTTTGATTTGAGAAAAAGATGTTTTCAAACCTTGATTTTGTGTTAAATCTTTACCTATTTGAAAAACACCCACAAACAGATGAAGGTTGAAAGATTAAGTTGAACTGTCAAGTTGGAAATTCGAACTTTGCCTTTGGAAATTCGAATTTCGAGTTGAAACTGAATAAGTCTGAAGAGATGGCTCTCTATCAGACGAATTTTGATTGTTCAAAATTCGAATTTTCATCTGGTCTGAAAGAAGCCTTTCTGGTAACAGACGAACTTCACACTTTCAAAATTTGAATTTCAAGAAAAATGAAGTTTGTGAAAACCAAAGAAATTCGTCTGAGACTATGATAAAATGCATCTGAAATCAAAATGAAATTGAGTTTGATAAATGCTCTCTGACAGACGAATTTTGAACTTCCAACATTCGAATTTTCATAAAAGGCTGAGAGAAGCTTCTTTGCAACAGACGAATTTTAAGTCTTCAAAATTTGAATTTCAGACAAAACAAAATTTGAGAAAATGGAAGAAATACATCTAAGACTGTTAAAGTTCATCTGAGATCAAGAATGATTTGAGTCTCAAAACTGCTCTCTGACAGACGAACTTTGAACATTAAAATTCGAATTTCAGAAGCTGAGTTCTTGAGTCTGTTGAAGTGAAAAATTGACATACGAATGATAAGAACTTGCAACATTCGGATGATGAAATTAGTCTGAAAAGAGTCTCTCTGACAGCGGAATTTCACCCCTTCAAAATTCGAATTTCGAAGAAAGTAATCTGCTGTGCCTCTTTAAACAATCAATAGACAGACGAATTTTGGGGTTCCAAAATTCGAATTTCGAGGGCACTGTAGCAAATTGAAAATACTGTTCACACTTAACCGAAAAACTTTCTTCTTGAAAATTCGTATGTCACATTGTGAAAATATTTTGTAAGTTTCAACATTCGAATTTCACCTCATGAGCAGACGAACTTCGTGCTGTAACGTTGGAACCTTTAACCTTCGGTCCTTTCAAAATTCGTCTGTTGACCAGCCAAAATTCAAATTTCAGTATGTCAGAAACATTAAATGCGGTTGGTAAACGGATAGTTTTTCAGAGTAACCGTTGGATAACTTCTCCAACGGATAGATTAAAGTCTCTAACGGACATTTGAGACCTAAATCTATAAATACAACAACATTTGAAGTTGTGGGTAACAAATCAAACGGGTGTATAACGAATTTCTGCTGAATCTTCTTCTCAAAAGCTTTTACCCTCTCAACTTCTATACTTGTACTGAAACTTTCATATCTACTCTTTTCAAGAGAGTTATTTCATTGTAATCAATCTACTCTTCATCTGGAAGATAGATTTACTTGTGAGGGGTATTCACAAGGGGATTGAGAAGCACATAGTGAAAGTGCTTGGAGAGTTTGAGAGAGCTCAGAAACAGAGCATATTCGTGTACTGTGGCCTTAGCAAGAAGCCCATTGAAATTCTTGCTGTATAGTGGATAAATCCTAAGAGGTGTCTTGGGGACTGGATGTAGGTCAAGTGGAAAGACCGAACCAGAATAAATTACTGAGTCTTCTTCTCCCTATCTTTATTTTTCAGCTTGCTCTGTTTTACGCATTATTTTCATTATATTGTGATATCTTCACTTACTTCACTTTGTGCAGAAAAATTTCAAACTTCCCAATTCACCCCCCCTCTTGGGAAGTCAGCCTTGCTAACAAGTGGTATCAGAGCCCGGATTCCCATTCAAAGGATCTTACAGTCCGGGAATAAAGATGGCTGGCTTTGGAGAAAGCATACTTCCTGAGGGAAATAACACTAATAGACCACCAGGCTTCAGTGGAGAGCATTATGGGTACTGGAAGATGAGGATGCAGATCTACCTCCAATCAATTGATCTTGACATCTGGTCAGTCATTGAAAAAGGAGATTTCATTCCAATGGCTCTAACTGAAGATGGAGGACACAAAGAGAAGCTGGAAGCAGAATGGAATGATGAGGATAGAAGGAGAGTCCTACTGAATTTAAAAGCAAAGCATTGTTTAGTCAGTGCCCTGAACCAGGACGAATTCTACAGAGTCTCACAATGCACCACTGCAAAAGGAATGTGGGATACTCTGCAGATTGCACACGAAGGAACATCTGGAGTCAGGGAGAACAGGCTAAACACGTGCATTGGGGAGTATGAAAGCTTCAGAATAGGTGAAGGGGAAACTATAAAGGAGCTACAAAAGAGATTCACCCTCATTGTGAATCAACTGAAAAGCCTGGGAAAGGAATACACTCAGTCTGAGAAAGTAAGAAAAATACTCAGAGCTCTCCCTCTGGAATGGCAGCCCAAGGTGACAGTAATAGAAGAAGCTAGAGGAGAATCAATGGCCTCTGTCACAGCTCTCTTTGGCAGCCTTGAGGAGTATGAAGGAAAAATCAAAGCACTCAAGGAAGCTGGACTGGACAGAAAGAAGAAAGGCCTTGCCCTCAAAGCTGCTGATGAAAAGGAAGAAGAATCTGATGAAGGAGATGAGCTGGATGAGGAAACTCTGGCTATGATGGTCAGGAAATTTGGAAGATTGTACAGCAAGAAGAAGAACAAGAGGTTCTTCAAAAGGGGAGTTGCTGGAGAAAGCAAGAAAGAGGCAAAAGAACCTGTGACTTACTATAAGTGCAAAAAGCAGGGTCACATTAAGTGGGACTGCCCCCAATTCATCAAGAAGTAAGAAAAAGAAAAGAAAGCTGCAGACAAAGGGAAGAAGAAGAAAGCCTATATCGCATCCATATGGGGCAACAGCTCAGATGGGGAAGAAGAAGATGAAGATGAGATTGCCAACATTTGTCTGATGGCACTTGCCTCTAAAGAAGCCACACCCTCATGTAGCAGTGATCAGGAAGAAGAGGTATATGAATCTGAACCTTCCTATTCTGAATTACAAGGTGCATTTCATGAGCTTCATGATAAATTCATCAAAGTAGCTAAAGAACTGAAATTGGCAAAGAAAAAGATAAATAAGCTGGAATCTCAACACATAGTTTCTGAAATTGCCTCTCTACCTACTACTGAATCTGTTTGTTGCACTTCATGCACTGAACTTAAGCAAACTAATGACTATTTAGTTAAAAGCATGTCTAGGCTCACTAGAGGTAAAGATATGTTGTTTGCATTGATGGGGAACCAAATAATATCACAAGGAAAAGCTGGTCTTGGCTATGATTCGTGTGCTGTCAAGGAAAAGATTAGGAAGAAAAATCAGAATGCCTATATAAGACAATTTGTGCATGCTGAGAACAATAAAAAGAAAACCAATGCATCACATCACATTGAAACATATGATCAACCAAGGCATGCTCGACAAAAGTACTATCTGTACTGTTTTCTTCCTACATCTCAATCTAGCAGTCCATTCACTAACTGTCATTTCTGTAATAAAAAGGGACATATTTCCAGTTCCTGTGTTTTGAAGAAAAATGGGTTTGTTAGGAAAGTTGAATGGGTTCCCAAAGTTGCATCTACATCTAGGAAAAAATATACTGACCTGAAAGGACCCAAACAAATTTGGGTACCTAAAAGGAGAACATAAACATTGTTTTGCAGGTCTGTCTCACAGCTAAGAAAAGCAATAAATGGTATATGGACAGTGCCTGCTCAAGTCACATGACTGGTGATAAGGAGAAGTTCATCACCCTTAGAGACAAGAAAGGAGGAAAGGTGACCTTTGGAGGTGACCAACATGGCAAAATCGTTGGTATTGGAATTGTAGGCAAAAATCCAAAAACATCCATTGAAGAGGTGCTGTTTGTGATTGGCCTCCACCACAACTTGTTAAGCGTGAGTCAGACTTGTGACAAAGGAAACTGGGTGCTGTTTGACTCAAAGTTTTGCCTGGTCATCAGAAAAAGTGATCAAAAAGTAATCCTCAAAGCTCAAAGGGATGGTAACTGCTATACTATTGATCCTTATGAACTTCCTCCCTTAGATTCTGTATGCTTAATCAGTCAGAATAATGATAGTTGGCTATGGCATAGAAGATTAGCTCATGTGAACATGAATCAACTGTCTAAACTGATTAAAAATGAGCTAGTAACTGGTCTACCAAAAATATCTTTTGAAAAGGATAAAGAATGTGATGCATGCCTAAGAGGAAAACAAACTAAATCATCATTTAAATCTAAAAATGTAGTTACCACAACTAGACCACTTGAACTGCTGCATATGGATTTAATTGGACCTTCTAGGGTAAAAAGTCTTGGTGGTAATATGTATGTGCTTGTAATTGTTGATGACTATTCTAGATTTACTTGGACATTATTTCTTTCTTCTAAAAGTGATACCTTTGATGCATTTGTAACCTTAGCTAAGAAAGTGCAAAATGAGAAAGGTATTTATATTGTGTCTATCAGGTCAGACCATGGAGGAGAATTTGAAAATGCATACTTCCTGGAGTTCTGCAATGAGCATGGGATTGACCACAACTTCTCAGCACCAAGAACTCCTCAACAAAATGGAGTGGTAGAAAGGAAGAACAGAACCATTGGAGAGATGGCTAGAGCTGTGCTGAATGAGAAGGAACTCTCTCAAGTGTTCTGGGATGATGCAGTGAATACAACAAGTTACATCATAAACAGAGCCTACATCAGACCAATCCTTGGGAAGACTCCATATGAGCTGTACAAGGGAAGAAAGCCAAATCTGTCACACCTCCATGTGTTCGGGTGCAAATGCTTCATTCACAACAATGGTAAAGAAAATCTAGGTAAATTTGATGCCAAATCCGATGAAGGTATATTTCTAGGCTATTCTAGTAGGAGTAAGGCTTATAGGATTTATAATAAAAGATCAAATATAGTAGAAGAATCAGTGCATGTGGTTTTCATTGAAAATGAAACTGTTTCAAAACATGTCACCAATAAGGATGATCTTACTTTCAATTTTGAAAAACTGGGAATTTCTGACAAAAGCAAAACTGAACCTCCAAAGATATCTAAATCTGTTGACACAGAGGAAGATATCAAGGAGCAAGAGTTTGATGAAGAAAATAATGAAGAAACAACTCAAGAACTCCCTAGAGCTTGGAGATATCAAAGGAATCACCTTGTTGATCAAGTAATAGGGAATGTTCAAGAGAAAGTCAAAACCAGAAAACAGTTAAGGGATCAAATGCTCAACTGTGCCTTTATTTCTGAAATTGAACCCAAATGTGCTAAAGAAGCCTTAACTGATGAATAGTAGATTATGGCTATGCAAGATGAATTAAATCAATTTGAAAGAAATCAAGTTTGGGATTTAGTACCTAGACCAAAAAATCATCCTGTTATTGGTACCAAATGGGTTTTCAGAAATAAACTTGATGAATCCGGAACAATAATCAGAAATAAAGCTAGATTGGTTGCTAAGGGGTATAATCAGGAAGAATGTATTGATTTTGAAGAAACCTTTGCACCAGTAGCTAGATTAGAAGCTATAAGAATACTGCTGGCATATGCATGCATGAAAAATATTTTATTATATCAAATGGATGTAAAAAGTGCCTTTCTGAATGGATATATCATGGAAGAAGTTTATGTAGATCAACCTCCAGGTTTTGAGGACTCTACAAAACCAAACCATGTTTATAAACTGAAGAAAGCTCTCTATGGTTTAAAACAGGCCCCTAGAGCATGGTATAAGAGACTAAGCAATTTTCTAACTGATAAGGGGTTTAACAGAGGCAAAGTTGACACAACCTTATTTACTAAGAAAGAAAATAAAGATTTACTAATTGTTCAAATCTATGTTGATGATATTATTTTTGATGCTACTAATGAAACTCTTTGCAAGAAATTCTCTGAGTTAATGCAGGGAGAATTCGAGATGTCTATGATGGGTGAACTCAACTTCTTCCTTGGACTGCAAATAAGACAGCAAGATGATGGTATCTTTCTCAGTCAATCCAAGTATCTAAAGGAACTGCTAAAGAAGTTTGGTTTGGAGAATGCCAAACCAATGGGAACACCTATGGCCACTGCAACCAAACTGGACATGGATGAAAACGGGAAGATATTTGACATTACTCAGTACAGAAGAATGATTGGATCCCTGCTGTACCTAACTGCCAGCAGACCTGACATTATGTTCAGTGTTTGCATGTGTGCAAGGTTCCAATCATGCCCCAAAGAATCCCATGCAACAGCTGTGAAAAGAATTTTTAGATATCTTATTGGAACATCACAGATGGGTCTTTGCTATCCAAAAGGCAATGGAGAAGATCTCAAAGGATACACTGATGCTGATTTTGCAGGATCCAAAACTGACAGAAAAAGCACAAGTGGAACTTGTCAGTTTCTTGGAGGATCCCTGGTTTCATGGTTAAGCAAAAAGCAAAACAGTGTGGCCTTATCCACTGCAGAAGCTGAGTATGTTGCAGCTGGAAGCTGTTGTGCCCAAGTCATCTGGATGAAACAACAGCTTGAAGATCTTGAGGTTAAAATGAAAGAGATACCAATCATGTGTGATAACCAAAGTGCTATAAATATCACCAAGAATCCTGTCATGCATTCAAGAACGAAACATATTGAAGTTAGGCACCACTTCATAAGAGATCACGTTCTGAAAGGAGAAATTAGACTGGAGTACATCCCAACAGATGATCAAGTTGCTGATATACTCACAAAACCTCTATCAGAAGACAGACATTGCAAAATAAGGAGAGAATTGGGAATGGTAAATCCCAATAAACTGTAAGTTATTTCTATGCAATTCTTTCTTTAGAATTTTCAATATTAGAATCAATTCTAACTTGAGCATCGGAGTATGTTTAATTTTAGTTGCAGGTGCTCCTTGTGAAAAATCAATGGCTAGAAGTTTGAAAGATTGGAGCACTCCAGATTGGAACAACCAGAAAGTGAAGTGAATGACAATTATTCTAAGGTCTGGATTCATTCCGTAAGTTGTTTAAGGTTGAAATTTGTATGTTGATTGATTACTAGACGAATTTCATTGATAATCTGTGTTTTTGAACTGGTCAACAAGGTCAACATTCAAATTTTGGTTGACCAACAGACGAACTTTGGCCTGTTATGCCTTGGAACAGTTCTCAGTAATGCCTCAAAATTCGTCTGTTGGAGCTTGAAAATTCGAATTTTAAAAATCAGAAATTTCAAAGTTATGATTGTTCATCACTGCTATGCAAATCATTACTTCTGAACATACGAATGTTGGACAATCTTTACAAAAGTTGAAAAATTTGAATTTTCAGTTCAAAATTCGTCTGTTGAATCATATCATTCATGTTGAATTCTTGAAAGATGCAGTTCTGCATGTTTAATTCGTCTGTTGATTGATAGTTTGATTGATGCCTGCCTTTTTCTTTTCAACATTCGAATTTTGGTGGAATAAAATTCGTCTGTTGTGCTTATTTTGCTCATTTCTAGCCACTGTCAAACGAACTTTCAGGATGAAAATTCATCTGTCAGTAAGCTGTGCTGAACGGTTTAACTTGTAACTGCCCGAAGTTCAAATTTTGACCCCTCAAAATTCGTCTGTCAGACGGTTACACACGTTAAATGCGACGGTTTTCCACAGAACAGACGCAACCCTATTTGTAACCTCTCTAAGTCTGTTCTGATTCTCTCTTTAATCCTCTTAACTCCTGTCCAAAAACCGTCATTCTTCACCAATTAAACTTCCATTCGCATCCTATAAACCTATTCTAAGCCACATTCTGCATCATTCCACTGAAAAATGGCGAGAGTAAAGATCCCTGGAGCAGGACAAGCTGGAACTCGGCCAAAAAGAACGGTCAAATCTCAATATGCTACAAAGGAAGGAGAGAAATCCAAGAGAAAGGCTGATCCCAGTAAAGCTACCCCTTCTAAACGCCAGAAATCATCATCCAAGGCAGATTCTCAGAAAACTGGGCTTTCCTCATCAAAAGCTGCAGTTCCTTCGGCTGATACTGCTGCTGTGGCTTCCTCCTCTTCTACTCAATCTGGAGAATTTGAGTTTACTACACTGCCACTTTAGAGCACTCCTGAGATTCAAGAAGAGTATTCTACAAAGTTTTCCAACAAAAAGGTAATCAAGCCTCACTGTGTAAATGTGGAACAATTTCTGATATCCAACAATTTTGATGCTGCAATATGGTTGTTAAGATATAAAAATCTGTTGGAAATTGCTGAAAAATATGATGATGAGGTAGTGAAGACTTGGTATGCCTCTCTTCAATATAACAGCAAGAAAAAGAAATGGGAGGTCACTTTGAGATCAAGGACCATCTGGCTTGCTGATGAAACAATCAATGAAGTGCTGGAAATCCCAGGTCAAGATGGGCTAAAAGTTGACATAACAGCCTCTGGGTATATGGATGAGGCAAGCACAACTGATGAAGAAGGTGGATCCTTTCTGAACTACAAAGAAAGCACCATCTTGGACACCTTATTCAGGAGAAGAGAGAACAGGCCAACAATAAATCTATTGAAGCCCACAGACCTTAGTGTACAAGTCAGAATCCTGCACTACATAGTGTCCAGGATCATTTTCAACAAGGGTGGCAGTTTCAATTTGATAACAAGGGCAGAGGCTCATGTGATGACTGCTATCATTCATGGGAAGCTGATTAACATGGGTCATATCATCCTCCACAGAATGATAAAGGCAAGGGATCAGAGGAAGGACTCCACACTCCCCTATGCAGCAATTATTTCAAGAATCTTGCAGCATGCTAGGATTCAACACATTGAAAAGGGGAAAGGGAAACTCACTGAGGCATTCAAAGAGGAGGAACTGCAAAGGATGGGCATTGAAAGAGATGAAGGACGATGGGTTGGAAAAGGAGCAGGGAAATCTGAAGATTTGTTCTTTGTTGCTAATGCATCCCTCCAACAAGAAGGAACTTTTGAGGCCCCTGGCAAATCTGTACCTCAGCCTTCTCAGCCATTCCCATCTCCTTCCAGGCCTACTCACCCTCCTTCCACTCCCTCCTCATGAGCCAAGCCAACAAAGATCACTGAGTTGTTTGACAGTCTGTCAACACTCATTCTTAGCATTAGAGATGAGCAAAATGCCAAATTTGCTCATCTACAAGATCAGATCCATCAGTTGGCTGTAAATATGAAGGTGGTGGCTGATGCCTATGAAGAGATAAGAAATGCAATTCCTACCACTTCATCTCCACCTCAGACTGGTGTCCCTGAGCCTACTCTGTCTCCAACCCCTGTGCCTCCAAGTCCCTTCGAGATTGCCTCCTCTGACCATGATGATGATATAGATGGTGCTGGTGCTATGAGAACACCAAGTCCTGGTCCACCCTTGGACTATGGATTGGAAGAAGAAGGTCTCCAAGACACAGGCCCTCATGAGCCCATGCAAGAAGATGCTCCGGATTCAATTCTGTCCATTGAAGAATCTGAGCAAGTTGAAAGAATGGTTGCAGCTATTTCAACCTCTTCTGTGTCAGAAGGAGCTAGCAATGAGGAAAGGAGCATTGTACCTGTTATCGATTATCTTGCCATTGCTCACAATGCTCTGCTGCTAGATCAGAGGAGAAGGCTAGAAAAAATGTTTCCTCCTGCTAAGCCAGCTTCTTCTTCTCTTGCTGCTTATGGGCTTTCAGAGGAACAGAGAGCTCAACTAGCTCTTTCTAGGCAGGAAATGCAAGTGCTGCTTGAGGTCTCTGATGATGATGAAGAGCCTGCTGAGCCCCCAGCTGAACCTGAAATCCCTTTTGCTCCTGTGCCACTCCGTGCTATTCCTATCTCTCAGATCCTTCCTCCGGCTGATTTTGTTGGACTTCCTGATGATGTCAAAAAGGGGGAGAAGTCTGGGCAAACTGGAAAGTCTGCTGGTGAGCAATCTTGGAAAGGGAAAGGGAAAACCTACAGCAAGAAGACCAAGTCCAAGAAGAAATGATTGGAGATGATTGAAGATTAGGCTTAAGTCCTCTTGTTGTACTTTGTACTCTGTGTATTTGTGTTTTGGTCTTGTTTTAAACTTTGGTTAATTTGCTTCTGTTCAAGCAACTTTTGATTAAATGAATGGATCTCTTTGTTGCAATGTTTTGTGCCTTAAATACTCTTCACTTAATCTGTTGTTTTGATATCTTATGCATATGTTGAGGGGGAGCTTGTGAAAGCAAACCCAAGTACTAATCCAGTTTGTGAGTTGTTTTGTCATCATCAAAAAGGGGGAGAATGTTGAATCAAGAGTTTTGATGATTGTAAACCAACACTCAAGAGCTTGAATTGAAGATATCAAAGGAGATCAAAGCTGTTTCAAGTGAAGATTTTCTGAGTATTTGCTGTTAGATCTTTTGTAGGATCTTTAGTTTTTGTTATGATTGGGTAAAAGTTTTTGATTTGAGAAAAAGATGTTTTCAAACCTTGATTTTGTGTTAAATCTTTACCTATTTGAAAAACACCCACAAACAGACGAAGGTTGAAAGATTAAGCTGAACTGTCAAGTTGGAAATTCGAACTTTGCCTTTGGAAATTCGAATTTCGAGCTGAAACTGAATAAGTCTGAAGAGATGGCTCTCTATCAGACGAATTTTGATTGTTCAAAATTCAAATTTTCATCTATTCTGAAAGAAGCCTTTCTGTTAACAGACGAACTTCACACTTTCAAAATTCGAATTTCAAGAAAAATGAAGTTTGTGAAAACCAAAGAAATTCGTCTGAGACTATGATAAAATGCATCTGAAATCAAAATGAAATTGTGTTTGATAAATGCTCTCTAACAGACGAATTTTGAACTTCTAACATTCGAATTTTCATAAAAGTCTGAGAGAAGCTTCTTTGCAACAGATGAACTTTAAGTCTTCAAAAGTCGAATTTCAGACAAAACAAAATTTGAGAAAATGGAAGAAATACATCTAAGACTATGTTAAAGTTCATCTGAGATCAAGAATGATTTGAGTCTCAAAACTGCTCTCTGACAGACGAACTTTGAACATTAAAATTTGAATTTCAGAAGCTGAGTTCTTGAGTCTGTTGAAGTGAAAAATTGACATACGAATGATAAGAACTTGCAACATTCGGATGATGAAATTAGTCTGAAAAGAGTCTCTCTGACAGCGGAATTTCACCCCTTCAAAATTCGAATTTCGAAGAAAGTAATCTGATGTGCCTCTTTAAACAATCAATAGACAGACGAATTTTGGGGTTCCAAAATTCGAATTTCGAGGGCACTGTAGCAAATTGAAAACACTGTTCACACTTAACCGAAAAACTTTCTTCTTGAAAATTCGTATGTCACATTGTGAAAATATTTTGTAAGTTTCAACATTCAAATTTCACCTCATGAGCAGACGAACTTCGTGCTGTAACGTTGGAACCTTTAACCTTCGGTCCTTTCGAAATTCGTCTGTTGACCAGCCAAAATTCGAATTTCAGTATGTCAAAAACATTAAATGCGGTTGGTAAACGGATAGTTTTTTAGAGTAACCGTTGGATAACTTCTCCAACGGATAGATTAAAGTCTCTAACGGACATTTGAGACCTAAATCTATAAATACAACAACATTTGAAGTTGTGGGTAACAAATCAAACGGGTGTATAACGAATTTCTGCTGAATCTTCTTCTCAAAAGCTTTTACCCTCTCAACTTCTATACTTGTACTGAAACTTTCATATCTACTCTTTTCAAGAGAGTTATTTCATTGTAATCAATCTACTCTTCATCTGGAAGATAGATTTACTTGTGAGGGGTATTCACAAGGGGATTGAGAAGCACATAGTGAAAGTGCTTGGAGAGTTTGAGAGAGCTCAGAAACAGAGCATACTCGTGTACTGTGGCCTTAGCAAGAAGCCCATTGAAATTCTTGCTGTATAGTGGATAAATCCCAAGAGGTGTCTTGGGGACTGGATGTAGGTCAAGTGGAAAGACCGAACCAGGATAAATTACTGAGTCTTCTTCTCCCTATCTTTATTTTTCAGCTTGCTCTGTTTTACGCATTATTTTCATTATATTGTGATATCTTCACTTACTTCACTTTGTGCAGAAAAATTTCAAACTTCCCAATTCACCCCCCTCTTGGGAAGTCAGCCTTGCTAACAAGTGGTATCAAAGCCCGGATTCCCATTCAAAGGATCTTACAGTCCGGGAATAAAGATGGCTGGCTTTGGAGAAAGCATACTGAAAATAAAGATGTTAGCAAGAGATGTTAGCAAGGCTGACTTCCCAAGAGGGGGGGTGAATTGGGAAGTTTGAAATTTTTCTGCACAAAGTGAAGTAAGTGAAGATATCACAATATAATGAAAATAATGCGTAAAACAGAGCAAGCTGAAAAATAAAGATAGGGAGAAGAAGACTCAGTAATTTATCCTGGTTCGGTCTTTCCACTTGACCTACATCCAGTCCCCAAGACACCTCTTGGGATTTATCCACTATACAGCAAGAATTTCAATGGGCTTCTTGCTAAGGCCACAGTACATGAGTATGCTCTGTTTCTGAGCTCTCTCAAACTCTCCAAGCACTTTCACTATGTGCTTCTCAATCCCCTTGTGAATACCCCTCACAAGTAAATCTATCTTCCAGATGAAGAGTAGATTGATTACAATGAAATAACTCTCTTGAAAAGAGTAGATATGAAAGTTTCAGTACAAGTATAGAAGTTGAGAGGGTAAAAGCTTTTGAGAAGAAGATTCAGCAGAAATTCGTTATACACCCGTTTGATTTGTTACCCACAACTTCAAATGTTGTTGTATTTATAGATTTAGGTCTCAAATGTCCGTTAGAGACTTTAATCTATCCGTTGGAGAAGTTATCCAACGGTTACTCTGAAAAACTATCCATTTACCAACCGCATTTAATGTTTCTGACATACTGAAATTTGAATTTTGGCTGGTCAACAGACGAATTTCGAAAGGACCGAAGGTTAAAGGTTCCAACGTTACAGCACGAAGTTCGTCTGCTCATGAGGTGAAATTCGAATGTTGAAACTTACAAAATATTTTCACAATGTGACATACGAATTTTCAAGAAGAAAGTTTTTCGGTTAAGTGTGAACAGTGTTTTCAATTTGCTACAGTGCCCTCGAAATTTGAATTTTGGAACCCCATAATTCGTCTGTCTATTGATTGTTTAAAGAGGCACAGCAGATTACTTTCTTCAAAATTCAAATTTTGAAGGGGTGAAATTCGTCTGTCAGAGAGACTCTTTTCAGACTAATTTCATCATTCGAATGTTCCAAGTTCTTATCATTCGTATGTCAATTTTTCACTTCAACAGACTCAAGAACTCAGCTTCTGAAATTCGAATTTTAATGTTCAAAGTTCGTCTGTCAGAGAACAGTTTTGAGACTCAAATCATTCTTGATCTCAGATGAACTTTAACATAGTCTTAGATGTATTTCTTCCATTTTCTCAAATTTTGTTTTGTCTGAAATTCGAATTTTGAAGACTTAAAGTTCGTCTGTTGCAAAGAAGCTTCTCTCAGACTTTTATGAAAATTCGAATGTTGGAAGTTCAAAATTTGTCTGTCAGAGAGCATTTATCAAACTCAATTTCATTTTGATTTCAGATGCATTTTATCATAGTCTCAGACGAATTTCTTTGGTTTTCACAAACTTCATTTTTCTTGAAATTCGAATTTTGAAAGTGTGAAGTTCGTCTATTACCAGAAAGGCTTCTTTCAGACTAGATGAAAATTTGAATTTTGAACAATCAAAATCCGTCTGACAGAGAGCCATCTCTTCAGACTTATTCAGTTTCAGCTCGAAATTCGAATTTCCAAAGGCAAAGTTCGAATTTCCAACTTGACAGTTTTGCTTAATCTTTCAACCTTCGTCTGTTTGTGGATGTTTTTCAAATAGGTAAAGATTTAACACAAAATCAAGGTTTGAAAACATCTTTTTCTCAAATCAAAAACTTTTACCCAATAATAACAAAAACTAAAGATCCTACAAGAGATCTAACAACAAATACTCAGAAAATCTTCACTTGAAACAGCTTTGATCTCCTTTGATATCTTCAATTCAAGCTCTTGAGTGTTGGTTTACAATCATCAAAACTCTTGATTCAACATTTTTAAGGCATACAAGTTACTCTACTCTTACTCTAACCATAGATACAAGTCATGGCAAAATATCTCCTTATGGAGATTTTGGATACCCAACACCAAAACATTACTTATTGATCAAAACAATGAACCAAACTTCTCCAATTGCAACTAATAAGCATCTGGCAGACAAGGACCATACCAACAAGTCACATAAGACTCTAGAACCAAATCTAAGGAGGTTTCATCCCAAAGAAACTACTTCTCCAAATTTTGAGCCCCTTTGACCCAACTTCACACTAATGGATTATATACCTACTTTACACGTATAGGACCAAATATCGAAACCAAACTTTCAATCTAAATATACATAACCAAAGGGACATAGAACTACCAATCTCATACCCAACACAAGACATTAGGATTGAAGCATCTCAAATCACATATAGAACATACATGGACACAATTTACCATATTGTTGGCCATAAACCCAAAACCACATAATAATCCAACATAGAAGGTAAAAGAGTTTAGTAGGGGCATACAATAGTCTACCCCACAACCATGTGAATACACACTCAAAATATTTGGTATAACGCAGACCTTACATGTGGCACTTTACTGAAGAAAAACCAACAACAACAACATAAAGGGCACAACCTTAGTACCTACAAGTGCACTCTCAATTCTCCTTTCCCAAGCCCTCCTTTGTTCTCTCCTTGCCAATGCTAAATGCTTTACCTAGGAAATTTTAGCCAGGAGGTGAGATATAGGTCCTAGTAATCGGGGGTACACATGGACATACATATATACATATATACATAATGTATCATGCTTCCAAAATAATGTTTGAAAGCCATACTCAATATAATTGCAATATGTGTGTTATCTAGACACAAATCCCATTAATACATAGTTACAACCATGAGTCAATTACCATGACAAGGTAATAGTTGATTCCGGGATCACCACCCAACTTTCCTCCTAATAATCATGACTGAGCCAAAGGACATTACACTAAAGGTTGGACCATAGCTCTCCTCCCCTTGAATCACCTAAATTGGTAGCTATTTAGAGAAGGTACACTCCAATTAATAGCCACTTGAGTTTCTTGGCCATAGGATGACTATTTAGTGATTGGAATAACATAAGTCACACTGCTTGAATACAAAGCCTCATGTGCTATTTAGTGTATTAGCATACCACATGGTATTTATAGCATCATCACCCAAACTATATGTCTCAATAATGTACAACATTTGATAATGCCCAATGCATGCTAACAAAACCACATATATCATTTTCTATTGTGCTAGCATACCATATGAACATACATAGTAAATCATAGGGTGCATCACAATCATTAACATTTCAACATTCATCATACTTGTGTATATCACGTTTACTACCATTTTCATCATAAATCAAGATAAGGATAGAGAACTCACTAGCTGTATAATTGTACATATCATAATATAAAAAAGAACTACAATATCCATACTATTAAGCATATCATGTGTGAAAGAGCAAAACATATACATAAATATATAACATGTGCATATCATGATATGAAAATGATTAGCCATATATATATAATCAATCGAAAGACTTACGAAAGGACACCCGATTACCTCAACCATCCAAACCTGTTCAACACCTCGTGTAGGCCAAGGAAGATAATAACTGTTAGATTAGCTGGCTTCCTAAGAGGGGGTGAATTGGGAAGATTAAAAATTTTCTGCGAAATATCAAGAAGGTGAAGAAAGCAATATATGATGGTAAAATAGAGTATAAACAAATAACTGTAAAGGTGGCAGTAAAGAGAAGAAGGCTCAGTAATTTATCCTAGTTTGGTCTCTCCACTTGACCTACGTCCAGTCCTCAAGTCACCACTTGAGTTTTTCCACTATTCTGGAAGAATTCCGTGGACTTCTTGCAAATGTCACAGTACAAGGTTTGTGCTATGTTCTCTAGAGCTCGCTCATTCACTCTCTGCACTTTCATAAAGTACTTCCCAATTCCTTGTGATATCCCCTCACAAGAAAATCTATCTTCCAGATGAAGATTAGATTGTTTATAAAGATTAAACTCTCTTAATTAGAGTGAATATGAAAGTTAAAGTATAAATATTGAAGCGTGAGAGTATGAAGCTTTGAGTAAATGATTTGGCAGAGTTTCAGTATATACAATGTTAAAATCGTTACCCACAACTTTAAATGATATTATATTTATAGATTTAGGTCTCAAATATCCATTAGAGATAAAATATATCCCTTGGAGAAGTTGTCCAACAGTTATTGTGAAAAACTATCTGTTAACCAACCATATTTAATGCTTCTGACATACTGAAATTTGAATTTCAGTTGGTCAACAGACAAATTTCACAGATACCCAAGGTTAACAGCTTCAACATTGAAAGTCCGATGTTCGTCTGTCATGAAGTGAAATTCAAATTTTGGTATTTTGAAAATGTTTCTATGTTGTGACATACGAATTTTCAGGTGGAAAGTTTTTCTATTAAGTGTGAACAGTATTTTCAATTTCCTACAGTGCCCTCGAAATTCAAATTTTGGAACCCCAAAATTCGTTTGTCCGTAGCTGGTTTACAAGGCTCAGTAGTTTATGTAGTTCAAAATTCGAATGTTCAAAGGGCAAACTTCTTCTGTCAGAGAGACCTCTTTTTAGACTAACTTCAAAATTTGAATTTATAAATACTGTCATTCGTATGTCAACATGTCATTCCAACATGCTCACAAGCTTAGTTTCTGAAATTCAAATTTTCATGTTCAAAGTTCGTCTGTTAGTGAGCAATTTTAAAATCCAATCTAAACTTGGTTTTAGATGAACTTTGACATAATTTCAGACGAATTTCTTTAGTTTTCATAAGTTTAATTTTGTCTGAAATTCGAATGTTCAAAACCCAAAGTTCGTCAGTTGCTTAAAGCTCCTTTCAGACACTTATCAAAATTTGAATTTCATCAATTCAAAATTCGTCTGTCAGAGAGGCATCTCTTCAGACTTGTTCAGTTTCAGTATGAAATTCAAATTTCCAAAGGCTAAAGTTCAAACTTTCACTATGACAGATTGGTATTAACCTCTTAAACTTTGTCTGTTGGTGGGTGTTTTTCAAATATTCCATGATTTAACACAGAATCAAGGTTTTAAAACTTCTTTCCACCAAATCAAAGTCTTTTACTCAAATTAAAACAAAACTAAACATCTTACCTCAAACTTTGCATAGATTTCTCCAGGATTTCTTCACTTGAACCCTTTGTGCACCTTTGATATCTTTATTCCAAGCTCTTGAAGGTTAGTTTGGAATCATCAAAACTTCTTGATTCAACAATAACTACATTTACTTCCATGCTTTCCAAACACTATTCAGAGTCAAGAGATCCTAAGTGATCAATATTACAACCTACACAATGTCAAAATCTCATTAACAACACAATTTCTCATCTCTTAGTATACATAATTGTTGATCCAAAGCATAAACCAATTGGAAAAGACAAAGTTCCTAAAACAAATCATAGAACCATAATTATACCTAAATAACTTCAGATTGACAAAAAATATTATGAGTTAAGGGTTAGGGTTTGAGAAATATACCACATAAACACTCAAAATCCTTAATCTAGAGCTTATACACAACCAATAACACATCAATGAAACATTTAAACTCATTTTAATTGGTAGAAAAGCAACCAAAGTTGGAACTCTAACTCTCACTATAAAAAACCACCATATAACTTAAAGAAAAATGAAGAGGAGAATAAAAAGATTGACTTACCCACAAGGATTAAGCTCCTCAAGGTCAGAAATATATTCCCTAGCGTAAAAAACTTGAAACCCTAGCATAGCATGGCATTCTCCTTTTGTTTCTTTCTGTTCCGTCTAGCTTGAAATGTTCTAATTTAAACCAAATCCAACTCTGCACCATGGCGCCACTTAAGCTTGTCGCGGCGTAAGACTTCATTGTCTCGGCCTAAAGCTCATCCTTTAATGTGTCTCATCGCAGTGCCTTTGCATCACGTTGCAACGCTATTGCTCTCTTCCTTCTTATTCTTTTTCTTCAATTTTTAACTCATTCCTCTGATCTTGTACCGATTACACTACTACACAAAACCCCAATTTACATCGGTTATTTTAACCTTTTTAAATCGGTTTTAAAAGTGATGTAAAAGCAGGCGATGTAGAAAAAACTGTTTTTATATCGGTTTTTTAACCGATGTAAAAAAATTGCTTTTACATCGGTTTTTAATAGAAAAACCGATGTAGAAAAACTATTTTTACATCGGTTTTTAATACAAAACCGATATAGAAAAATATACTTTTTATATCGGTTATATTAAAAAACAGATGTAACTTTGAACTTTTTTTTTTACGCCGTAATTAGTGTAATTTATATCCAGACCTGAATTTACAACTAAATTTCTAAAATAGTTGAGCAAATTTTATAGCCATAATAGCTATAATGCCAAAAATGATTATTGAGTATATATCTAAAGTGAACTTTTACTAGAGTTATATCCCAAAAAATGGTTTAATAGAATTAATGGAAATTGTAAAATTCATATAAGTCTCATAATAAAATATCATATTTCCAATATCACACTAAAATATCCTTAACTATTCCCAAAATACTAAACTAAAATAAATTAGCTCTAGTAGTAAAACATATAAGTCTCCATATCTTATTTATATATCCAAAATACTGAACTAGAATAAAGCAATTATACAGGTCTAGTAGTAAAACATTACATCTTTGTCATTATCGTTGATTGTAGGAAGGGTAACCACCACGTTAGTACTCATACTTCCACTTCCTGTATCCCCATCTGATAGGACAAAAAGTTGAGAGACTCTTCTTTAAATATCAAAGGCATTATATATAACCATATATTCAACATAAATAATTCAAGGAATAGGACAATAAGAAATATATGGATTACAGTAATATAATTTCCATACTTACAAAATTCTCACAAACAGCAGATGAAAAAATGTATAACTTGCAACTAAAAATAAGAAATATCAAGCTTTATACATAGGAGATACAAGTATAAATCATAAAGTGCTTCAAGTAATCAAATCAAGTTTACACACTTCAGCCAGATAACATTACCAAAGGTGGATTATTCATCATAAAGATATTTTAAAAAAAAAACTTACTCATTTTGCTTGCAAGATACAAATCCAATTTTGGTAGAGTCATCACTAAATACTGGACCTCCCCATAGTTCTACAATAGCTAAAATTGAAATACAAAATTCAAGAAACAATCCATAATTACTTAAAGGAGATTGGCGTCCACAAAGTATCTTTAATTATAAAGAGCTATATTATAATTTCCATATTCAAGAGAAGTCAAGCCCCAAAATTTAATTACTAGAAATAAATCATTTGCATTAGTTCCATAATTTTCATAAAATACATTAATATTCTGAGTTATGTATAAATTTTAGTTAAATCTCCTCTAAATAATAGATCTCCCAAAAATTCTCCAACAACCAAAATTGAAATACCAATACAAAATAAACTCCCTTGAGCACATAAGCACCCTTGAGCTAATAGATTTGGCTAAAATCCCCAATAGAAAATAAGCTCATTTTTAGAACAAGGAAACTAAAAGGATGAGTGTTTGCATGAATATAGAAATAAATTAAATTAATTTAAAAAATAAATTCAACTAAAAATTAAGAAAAAATAATATAAAAAAAAACTCACACAAATGATAAAAACAGAGATCGATGGAGGGAGTAGAGGCGGAGCATAATGGTGACCCATGGAGGGAGTAGAGTATGTGACGGAGACTGATGGAGGGAGCAAAGTGGATGACGGCGGCAATCGCGTAGGAGGAAGCTTCAATCTGTTCGTGGGTTTCAATCGAGAAAGTGAGGTCGAGTGCGAGAGGGAAGGAGCATGGATAGCGATGGCGTTCAAGAGAGAGGTGACCACCGTGTGTGATAAGGAAGTAGTGTGGTGGCAATGGAGATCTAGAGGAAATGGACGAGTGTGGGAGTGGCAAGCCAAGAGCAGTTCTGGAAGAAGAAGACCGCGTTTAGAGGGAGCTGAAATTTGAAACTTAATTTCGAGCGCTGATAAGGGAGGGAAATTGATAAAAACAAAAAGTTTTACATCGGTTTTTTATATAAAACCGATGTAAATTTTTTTTGAAAAATTTATATTAAAAACAAAAAAAAAACTAAAAGTTTTACATCGGTTTTTTATATAAAACCGATGTAAATTTTCTTAAAAAAATTTGTATAAAAAACGGAAAGAAACTAAAAGTTTTACATCGGTTTTTTATATAAAACCGATGTAAATTTTTTAAAAAAATTTATATAAAAAAAGGAAAGAAATGATTCATAAGAGAGAAAATTTACATCGGTTTATTATAAAAAACCGATGTATAAATTTTTACATTGGTTTTTTATATAAAACTGATATAAATATTACGAATATAATAAATAATCATTTTCCATTGATAAAATGATAAATCATACTTATATATAAATATGTTAATATAAAAATCTAATCATAATCCTATATTTTTATATTACTTGCATATTTTTGTTTAGTTTTATTAATTAAAGAATCAATATATTGTAATATAAAAATCTAATATAGTCATATAGTTCTTATATGTAGGACGAAAATAATTTAAGCGGAAATTCAAATTTATATTGATTTTTTAAAAAAAAAACTGATGTAAATATCATATATAGATATATGAAAATATATTAATTTATACTTCTTTACAAATATTATAATATAAAAATCTAATTATAATCATATAGTATTACATATTTTTATTTATTTAACTTTAATATATCATTTTAATTCTTAAGAAAATTATATTTCTATATAATTGAAAATTTAAGTTGATCATCTACTAAAAATATAAAGATAGAAAAAAATATGAAGACATGATGGTATCAGTTTCTCTTAAAAATCGAAATAAAAATTAAATAATAAAAAAATATGTTAAAATATATTGTAATAGATTACGTAATGTAATTATATTTTTATTTACTCCCATTAATATAAATTTTATTACGATAAACATATTTATATCGGTTTTATTAAAAAACCGATGTAAAAAGACATAAAACTATAAATTTATTTACAAAATTGCCACCGGTCATTATTTAATATCGGTTTTTTTTAACCGATATAAATAACCGATATAAAAATCACTTTTTGTAGTAGTGTTAGTAATATCCTTCTTGAAGTAAGTAACTAGGGTCATTACATTACTAAAATGGTAACCAGTATTATTAGCATTTGGAAACCCTACTAACAGTAGATACTCATTTAGTCCGTCTTAGTGAGAGTATGTTGACGAAAAGGTAGAAAATAGAGGTTATAGAGTTAGATTAATCGCCTATTTCATAAAATATTATGAAAAATATATAACGATATGGACTAAAATTTGGAAGAATTATAATAAAGGACCTTTAAGGGAATATTTATTGTGAAGGTTCATAAAAATTATAATTAAGTTGAAAGAACCCAGAAACTAAAGTATATGTAATTTGACTATTATATCAATTAATATTAAATTTTTTTATTTTATTCTTATATTTGAAAAAGATAATAAAGAAAAATGAAAAAATATATTATATATATTTATGTAGGATCCAAAGTGGCTTATGAATAGTATTTGGCTAGACTAATTGCTAAATGGCTTCATGGGGCTAGTTATTTTGTGGGAAGAAAAAAATATTAGTTGCTAATAAGATTTGAACTATGTACATTTTTATATTTATTGGAAAACATGCACATCACCACTAAAACATCTATGTTATTTTGGTATTAAAGCTGCAACAATTTTATTTATTTTTGTTAGATTTTTTAATGGTGAAAATATATATTTGATCCCTAACTTTGAAGTAGATTTCATTTTAGTCATTTAACTTTTAAAAGTTTCAATACAATCCTTTAACTTTAAAGATGCGGTAAAAGATTCTTGAATTTAATACAGTTAAATAAGTTAACAGAAAATTTGCTTAAATTCATCTAATTACTATTATTGTACATTAATTAATATAATAAATATAATTATCATTTTTAGTCTCAAAATAAATAATTAGTACTTTAGAAAAATAAAAAACTTAAAAAATATGTTAATTCAAGGCATTAAAAATTATAACGTTAGAAAAAATTATTTTTAAAATATTGTGGTAAAATGTTTAAAATTATTATATTAAAATGAATAATTTTTATTTATTTTGGACAAGTTGATAAGTTGAAAAATTTAACTTGAGCATGTAAAGTATAAAAAATAAATATTTATTTTTTATAATAAAAATATTTTAATGTCTTAAAATAAATATTTAAAACTTAAAAATAAAAAGATTTATTTTGTTAACATATTTTTAAAGTAGTAAATATTTAAGCCTTAAAATTATTTTTGTTAGAATTTTTATATTAATTAATACATAATAATATTAATGATGCCACTTTTAAATAGGTAAATTATCATTTTCCATTAGTTTATCTAACGGTGTTAAGAATTAGGAAGTCTTTAGTTACATGTTAATTGTTAAAGGATTAATATAAAACATAATAAAATTAAAGAACTAAAATGAAACTTATCTCAAAATTAAAGACAAAAAGTATATTTTAGCCTTTTTTAATTGATTTGGATGTTATTATTTTTTATTTCATTTTTATTTCATTTATTCTTAAATTATTTTTTTGAGTATTTATTTAAAAATAGTTTCATTTGAAAATTTTTAAAATTATCTTGTTATCTTTTATTATCTTAATCTTAATCTTTTATTATCTTCTTGCCTATCATACACTTACAACCCTAAAAGCCTTAAGATCTATTTATTTAAGCAACCAGCCTCACATTTTTTATATCACAACCACAACAACTCCCTTCCTTCACTCTCCATTTGTTTCTCATTCCTTCCTCCATTTCCTCTCCTTCTAATCTCCTATTACTTCCATTCTTGGTCTTTTTTCTTGCTTCTACCACCAAAATCTTCAAACCCACCACCATTCTTTCACATTTCTACCTTTCATATGACCATCCTTCCACTCTTTTATCCTCCCTCCACCTTGGCCGAATCCATACTCCCTTCTTGAAACAAGAGTTTCATCCACCACTAGCAAGGAAGAGTAAGGCCATGGCTTCATCATTTCCTCGCACCAAGTTGAATTTTCTTTGTCCATCTCCATTTTTCATTGAACCTATGGCATATATCAAGACTTTGGGTGGAGAGTTTGTTGCTTTCATGGAGGGGTAAGCTCATGGTGGTGACCTAGCAAACTTGGAGGGACAATAATGGGCAATGGACTTCAATTTGAGCTTTGGATAACTATTATCTTCTCTTTCACTTTTCCATTTCAGTTTTTAAGCTAATTTAGGTTAGGGTTCTTGAATTTATTAGCTTGGAATTGATATATAATTGGTAAATCATTGATGGAATTTGATAGATTGTATTGTGACCAATTGGAATTATGGATTGGAAGCTTGTATGGATTGTTTGATTTTATAATATAAGACTTATGAATTTTTCAGCCACTGCTTCTTGTTCTTCCTTGTATTATTTATTTTGAATTTGACTACTTGATTTAGCATTGTAGGTGTTCATTAAGTGGGTCAATTCTTGATTATTGTATTGGAATTGTTGAATTGAAGTTGTTGACTTGATAATTTTTGGCCAAGACAAGGAATTGTTATACAATTCATATATAATGGGTAAATTACCACATTATTCATGCATGATAGGTGTTTGATGAATTTCCTAAGTGTGTTGTTATTTTGGGTACTTTGCTCAGCATTCCAAATTTAAGGAGTTTATGGTTTTAATTGTACGTGGCAATTTGATTTTTGTTAGTTGTCTAAGGCAAAGTAATCATTAGAGCCCAAATTTAACTCTCTCCAAGTTGTGCTGGTTTGTTACCTCCCATATCATTACATTTTTCATCTCATTTTGTGTTAATCAACTCTCTTTAATTGTTAATTTTCAACGTTAGTCAAATTAGTTTTAGAGTTTAATTTTTTCATAGAAACTGTACATCATTTGACTATTCTAATTATGGATATGTGTTTTTGGGAGAAATTAACTAGGTTTAGAGATTTTTTGTTTTTGATTTCACTAATTGGGATTTGCATCCAAGTTGGCCAGCCAAAATTAGGGATTTATTTCTTTTTTTTTTGTTGTTTCCTATTTCTTAGTATGTTTTGTGCTAATACTAAGGTCATCTTCCTTGTCATATTCTCATTTGATCTTCGATGATGGATTGAAATGCATACGAATATGGATTAAGCTATCATTTTATGTCTTATCATGATACTTCAAAGGATCAAATTGATAGGCTAAATTCCATTCTTGAGGTAATGATACATAGACATGAACAATCACAATAATTACCCATTCCATATCATCATGCACCTTAGTTTCACATGACATATCATCATTATTGTGATCTTTACACTACTCATTGTCCTTATATCTATGTAGGGCCTAACTTTCATCCACCTTTGCATATAATACATTCCTGTCCAATTGAAGAGAAGCCTAAAGAAGATAAATTGGAGATGATGTCGAAGCAATACTCAAATAAGATGAGAAGAAAACAAGGGATAGCAAATGTACAAGCTCAACTCAGCCAACTAGCTACAGAGTTGATAAGCTACATTAAAAGTAATTGGTTAGGTGTGATTCTACAAGTGGTAACACATTTTCACCTTCAATTGTTTTTTCTTCTTTAGATGGTTGCATGACTAGTGCACTTATTGAGGATGCATGCACTGATACATGTACTGGATTGACTAATATTGCTATGTTGAATCATGTTGAGTCTTTGGATGCATGTATTATTGAGTCTTCCCATTCCCCTAAACCTCCTTATCTTATTGCTTTTACTTAGTTAATTGAGCAACTTAAGAATATTCATAATTCTAAGGATGCTAATGATATACTGCATGATGATTTTGATGATGATAATGATAGTTTTAAGGAAATTATGTGAGTCTAGAGATGGCATGTCTTGCATTGATTATAGTAATCATTTGAAAGAACAAATTGCATGCCTTGATATTGATGCCTTTGTGCATAAAGATGTACCTAACTTGTCAACTTATACTAGTGATTCCATTATTTCTAAGCATATTGATGGTAATGCTTCATTGAATGATTCTGGTGAGAGTGATATGATATGTGAATCACTTAGGGTAGTGGATAAGTGTAGGGGAGATCTGTCATGTGATACTATGATTGTTGGATAAGGAATGATACTTGTGATGAGAGTAAAAAGAATAGCATGCATTATAATGAGCTTGTGGATTATACTGAGCATGTTGATTCTATTGATCCTATTGATGTTATTGTGTGTACTAAGTATTTTAAGCATGAAAGAGATTTCATGGCCCTCTAGTACAATTGTGATAGGTAAGTCGGCATTAGAAAAACACATGTTGCACCAATAGGGTTTAAAGTAGAAGGGGAGTCGAGGAACATTCTGACCTTACTAAGAAGAGTAGTAATAAGAGAGGCAGAGATGAAGTGAGATAACTTTGAGATTAGCATGATAGTTAGATTACTTATACCTTTACCAAGAAAATCAAAATGCTAGCCAAGTTTTGTAAGGAGATGTGCTTTAGCAAGAGGCAAGGAATTGCTAAGAAAGGAGAATTTTAACTTTCAAAAGCAGAGAGGAAAATGGGTGACATTGATGCTATATTGAAGGATGTGCAAAGAAAGGTAAAACATCTTTTCTTTCCTTTGTATATATACATATATCTTTGATGTTGCTTAGGTGACTAGGGTGACTCGGGACATTCATGTCAATGAGTTTAAATGCATATTCATTACACTTTTGTCTCTTGTGTTTCCTTATATTGTTAATGATTCCATCCCCTTGTATACCTGCACGATTGATGCATTGATTTAGTGTAATATTCTTATATTGTTGGATATCATAAAATATAGAAAAAGGGCAATAAAGTCATTTTTTTAGGTTAGAAGAAAAATGAGAAAATTATATTTTTGGCCATAGAAAAATTCAATACATGTATTAGTGCATGCATCCTCTTGGTCTGCAAATAGCAAGAATTCTATGCATTATAGTCCTTGAAAGAAATTATAAGAAAAGACTTGAAAGAATTAAAACTTATAATTTTACCCTGGATCAAGGGCATTTATGTAATTATGAAAATCTTTGTCAAAACGGAGCTCGTGGTCTAGTCCTTGCTATATCCACTATACAATCTCTCGCAAAGTGTCCAGGTTTTCCATATGCCTTGTTTGATTCAGGTGCTAGTCATTCTTTCATTTCCTATAAATGTGCTAAAGGGTTAGGTCTAATAATCATCCAGTTGCCATATGATTTACATGTGTCCACACCTATTGGTAACCAAGCAACCACATCTCATATCTACCTAAGTTGTATTGTACAATATGAATGTTGCTGCACCACACTAGATCTTATATGCATGCTATTCCCAAATATAGATGTCATAATAGGCATAAATTGGCTCTTTGCCAATAATATTCTCCCTGACTGCAAAAACAAAGTCCTAATCTTGCCTGTTCCGGAAAATATTTGAATTATTAAGACTAAGCTAAAATTTAAATCGATCGCTCAAGCTGAGAGATGCTTGGGAAAGTAATGTTTGGCCTATTTAGTTTTCATTTCAGTCAATGTGGAAGTTGATGAAGACATTGAAAAGATACCAGTGATAAAGGAATTTCCAGAAGTATTTCCAAAGGATTTTAAAAATTAACCACAAGAAAGAGAGGTTGAATTTGCTTAACACCAAGAACGGGCCCGATATCCAAAGCACCATATAGAGTGGCCCCACCTGAGTTGGTAGAATTAAAGAAGCAAACTGGGGAGTTATTGGAAAAAGGATTCATTACACCTAGCGTTTCTCCATGGGGTGCTCCAGTATTATTCGTAAAGAAGAAAGATGGGAGCCTCCATTTATGTATTGACTATAGGGAACTGAACAAAGTAACAATAAAGAATAAATAACTCTTACCTAGAATTGATGACCTATTAGATCAGTTGGTTGGTGCCACTATGTTTTCAAAAATTGATTTATGATCAGGGTATTAGCAATTATAGGTAAAGGTAGAAGATGTT
This sequence comes from Adenanthera pavonina, assembly GCA_026686845.1. Lineage (NCBI taxonomy): Eukaryota > Viridiplantae > Streptophyta > Magnoliopsida > Fabales > Fabaceae > Adenanthera > Adenanthera pavonina. The sequence continues at coordinate 15,021,097 of JAIVEN010000012.1, read as the reverse complement.
CTCAAAACTACTTTTAGAACTCGTTATGGGCACTATGAATTTTTCGTGATGCCATTAACTCCAGCAATTTTTATGGATTACATGAGTAGGATTTTCTGGCCGCACTTAGATAAATTTATTGTGGCATTTATCAATGATATATAAGTGTACTCTAAGTTTTTAGAGGAGCACAAAATGCATTTGAGAATAGTCTTGACAGTTTTCAAAGAATGAATGTTGTTTGCTAAACTAAGAAAGTGTAAGTTTTAGCTCACAAAGGTTCGGTTCTTAGGGCACGTCATCTCCAAGGACAGGGTTACAGTAGACCTGAGTAAAGTAGATGCTATCTTAAAGTTGGAGTGACCCAAGACTGTAACGGAGATAAGAAGTTTTCTTGGTTTAGCTGGCTATTACAGACATTTTATACAAGAGTTTTCTCGAAATGTGTTATTGCTTATAAAACTTACTCGAAAAGACAAATCTTTTGTTTGGGATAAGAATTGCGAAAATAGTTTTCACTAACCAAAGCACAGGTTAACTACTCACCTGTATTAACTATACCTAATCCCAAAGAACCTTTTGTGCTTTATACAGATGCAAGTAAGCATGGATTAGGTTGTGTACTAATGCAGGAAGGCAGAGTGGTAGCTTATACTTCTAGACAATTAAAACCACATGAACAAAACTATCATACTCATGATTTAGAACTTGCGGCTATAGTGCATGCTCTCAAGATCTGGAGACACCATCGTTATGGTGGAATAGTAAAGGTGTTTTGTGACCACAAAAGCCTAAAATATTTAGAAGATTAGAAAGCATTAAATGCAAGGTAAAGACGATGGATGGAGTTATTAAAAAATTATGATTATTCTATTAAATACCATTCAGGAAAAGCTAATGTAGTAGCTGATGCATTGAGTAGAAGAACTATTCACGTAGCCTACATGATGATTTGTGAAATGAAAATGTTAGAGGATTACAGAGACATGCATTTTATATTTACAGTTGCATGAGACCAGAATTGATAATAAATTTTTAAATGATCTATTGCAAGCCTAGCAAGAGGATGAGTTCGTAAAGTTAGTTAAAGAAAAGCAAAGGCATGGAGAGATGTAGGGATTTAATGTATTAGAAAATGATTTATTGAGATTTCAAAAGAGAGTATATGTACCACCAGTAGCAAAGATTAGAGAATAGGTTTTGGCAGAGGCACAATAGAGTAAATATATTATTCATCTACGTATTACGAAAATGTATCATAATTTAAAGAAATTATTTTGGTGGCCTGGTATGAAAAGGGATATTACTCAGTATGTGTCTAGATGCCTGGTGTGTCATAAAGTAAAGATAGGGCACTAGAAACCTGCTGGATTATTGCATCCACTAGAGATTCCAGAATGGAAATGAGATAGTATTTCAATGGATTTCACAGTGGGATTACCTAGAACTTGATCTGGATATGATGCAATTTGGATAATTGTGGACATGCTAATGAAGTCAGAACACTTCTTAGAGTCAGCATATACACTGGATAGATTGGCACAACTATATATAAAAGAGATCATAAGATTACATGGAGTGCCAAGCAATATTATATCAAACTAAGATCCAAGATTCACTTCAAATTTCTAGAAATCATTACAACAGGCCCTAGGTACTAGACTGAGATTTAGTACAGTATATCATCCTTAGACTGATGGATAGACTAAAACAACAATTCAAACATTAAAGGATATGCTAAGGGCTTGTGTGTTAGAGATGAAAGGAAATTAGGATGTATACTTGCCTTTGGCAGAATTCGCCTATAACAATAACTATTATTCTAGTATACAGATAGCACCTTATGAAGCATTGTATGGTAGGAAGTGTAGGTCCCCACTTTGTTGGACGGAATTGAGTGAAAGGCAATTGATAGGTCCGAAGATCGTAGACCAAACTTCCATACAGATTGAAATGATAAAGAAAAACTTATTAATGGCTTAAAGTAGATAAAAGAATTATGTAGATCAAAGAAGGAAGCCATTGGAATTTGAAGTAGGAGACCATGTATTTCTCAAAGTATCTCCTACAACTGGAGTTAGTCGATCTCTTAAAACGAAAAAGCTCAGTCCCAAGTATATTGGACCTTTCAAACTCCTTTCAAAAGATGGACCTGTAGCTTACTAGTTCGCCATACCACCAAATTTAAGCCAAATTCACAATGTCTTTCTTATCTCCTAATTAAAGAAATATCAGCCAGACCCTTCACATATTATAGAATATGAAAGTATTGACTTACAAGATTATCTTTACTTTAATGTATTATTTGAAAGAATAATAGATTATTGAGTTAAACAACTGAAGAACAAAGACATTACTCTAGTGAAGGTAGCCTAGAAAGGCTTATCTACAGAAGAAGCAACTTGGGAGATGGAGTCACACATGTGACAGAAGTATCCAGTACTATTTACATAAGGCATTTTTAAATTTCAACGACGAAATTTATTTTAAGGGAGTAGAAATGTAATATTTCAAAATTTTGTTGGATACCAAATAATGAAATAGGACATAGTTGATGATAATGTAAAATGTACAAGAAATTTGTGAAAACGGACAAACACTGTTTTGTGTGAAATAGGGCAAGAAGATCATTTTTCTCGGTTGGACGGAAAAATGTAAAAATTATATTTTTACCGCTAAAGAAATATAAAAATGACATATATATCCCAAAGAAATAGAAAAGTCGTGGCAAAAATTACACCTAATAACCCAAAAGTTTTAGAAATTATAATTTAGCCTCTAGTCAAGGGCAATTTTGTAAATATGTAAAATTACTGTCAAAATGAAGCCCTCGATGAGAGAAGTCCAATCGTATATGGCAATTAGTGTTAATGTTCAAGAATAAAGAAATAATCAGTGCCGAGTGTCTCAAAGTAATAGTAAACTGATAAAATAAACTGTGGGTCCTACCGATAGTTAAAAAAAAACCGGGTCAATATATGGGCCATACACAGATACCATTTGAGACAGGATAATTATAAAAATATAAAAACAAAATTAGAATAGTCATGTAGCCCTAAAATGCTAAATTACTATAAAGACGGTTTTATCCATATGGTTAAAAAGTACCCAGATTAAGATATATCTGGATAAAAAAAGTTGAGCAATTTTTTAACACACTTCCCTCTCTCATGCGTGATTTGCTGCAGCCCAAAAGTATCAAATATTTAATGAATTTTGGAGGAAAACTTCTTAAAGAAGTATGTAATAAAGTAATCAAGGATTAGCAAAAAGTAACTACGATTAGTTACTTACTTAAGCATATAATTAACCACTTAAACCTTTCTCTTTGCTCACCATTCACGCGTGAACCAGTAGCCTAAAATAGACAGAAAAAATGTAAGAAAAGGGAGGAAGAAGGAAGAGAAACCAAAGGAAAATCGAAGCACAAATCGGTAAGCTTCTACGTTACCACCTTAAGCTTACTATCTATGACTTTCAAAGCATGTTTTATGGTTTAGTTTGGCTTCCTTTTCACCTTAGGGTTTCGGCCAAATTGGGTTTTTAGCATAGGAATGAGTTTTGAACCATTAAACTTAAGGGAAAGCTTAGACTAGATACTAGAAGCATGAATCCATGGATGATTTGAAGTGATTTGAAGAAAATCTTTTTCAATCACTTAGGTCAGATTTTGGTCAGAACAGGGGGAATATTTAGAGTTGGAATTTCATGATTTTGACCTGAAGTAGTTTGATGTATTTTGAAGTAAATCTTTTTCTTCCAATTTCTCCTAATTTTTAGGCAGAATAAAGTCTTGTTTAGAGTTGAAATTTCATAATTTTAAGGTAAAAAATGAATTCCTTAGGGCTAAATTAGCTAAAAACAAGTATTGGTTTAAGGAAAAATCAAAAGAATTGCAAAATGAAAATTTACGGGTTTTAGTGAGCACTTTTTGTAGCAACACCATGAACTAGTAGATTATGTTCTCAAATGGTATTTTGTATAGGTTCAAGAAAGTTGTAGAAAGCTAAGGAAAGGGTGTACAGAGAGTGGGAAGCAAAGGAATCCTCAAAGGTAGCAATTTTACCTTTTCTTGGATTGTGTATCCTATATGATTTCTATTTTCTTAATGACTTGCCATATGACTATTTTGTTGATTTGTAAAGATTGGCTGAGTTGAATAAAGAGATTATAACCTTTGGATGTTCATTTTGTAAAATGAAACTTTGCCAAATTTTTATGAAAATATATGGCATGTTGTGTTTAAGTGTTTATTGATTGCTCCCATGAAGTCGTTATCATAAATGTATTAGTATATATATATGCTTTGTTTTATGTAACATCTCTAAAAGTTAAATAACTAAAAATATATAAGAAATTCATGAAAATAGATAAACACCATTTTGTATAAAATAAGGCAAAAAGGTTATTTTTCTCGGTCAGATAGAAAATTAGAAATTATATTTTTGCCCCTAGAAATTAAGTTAATTATATTTTTGCCTCCAAAGAATTAAAAATCATGAGGAGAAGAGTTTTGCAAAGACCTTGGGAAAAATTATAATTTTGCATCGGATCAGGGATAATTTTGTAAATATTCAAAATTACTATCAAAATGAAGCTCTCGATGAGAGGAATCCAATAATATATGTAGCTTAGGGTTAATGTTTGAGGATAAAGAAATAATCAATACCGAAGGTTAAAAAGTATCTTTATACTGGAAAAGTTGCTTTTAGATCTACAAAAAGTAAAAAGGCAGATAGTAAAGCAATTAGGCAACACAAAAAGAGCTTTTAGGAGACAAGATTATAAAATAATCCAAGACATAAATTTATTTTCATCCTATACTTATAAAGTGATTTTATACTGCAAAAGGTAACTTTACTGGTCTATGTATAAGGTAACCAATACAGGATATTATTGGAATGGGAAAAATATACAGTATTTTAGAGATAGTCTCCCATTAAAATGGTGCCAAATCAGCTGCCATGTGACCAAATTTAGAGTCCTAATGGCTAAGCAAACAATTAACCCAAGTTAATTAACTTAAACTGGTAAAAGGCAACTAAAGCCAAGGATTAACCATTGTTAGCATGCTTTATATATACTACCTCACATTTGGACGTACCATTTATTTAGAGAAGAGAGTGAATAGCTATTGCATAGTGAGAAAAGAGAGAGAGCACATGAAGAGAAAGGAGAGAAAAAGGAAGAAGGAAATTTAACAAAATTGGTTAGTTGTTAACTTGTGATCCTCAAGTGTTCTAGCATAATTCTTTGGTAGTATAAGTTGGTTTCCTTAAATTTTCTCCTCCTCCACTTGCTAGTTGATTTTGGCCTAAGCTTGATAATGTGAGGGAAGTCATTTTTAGACCATAAAATTGTAGGAAAGAATGAGTTTTTGTAAGACAAAGCATGTTAGGTATGTTTTGAAGCGAGTTTGTGGAAAATTCATTTTTCTTCCTAGGACCAAAATTTTGGCAAGGTATTAGGCCATCTTAGAGTTAGAATTTTATTCTTTTGATGCCAAAAATGGATTCCCCATAGCTAAAAATCTTAAAGACAAGTATGTGCTTCAAGATTGAACTTGAGATAGGCAAGTTGAATTTTACAAGGGTTTCATGGATGTATAATGAGTTATACCATGAAACTAGTGGCTTGATTGAATATTTAATGATGCCTAGGGACTTGAGGAAGTCTAAGGAGGCTAGTGGAAGCATTAGATTCAAGAGGAAAAGCCAAAGGAATGCTTCAAGATAGTCAAGTGTACATATTATTGCTTACGTTATTTCATTGTTTTGTAATGATGCCTATTGGTTGCCATATTGTAAATTGTGTTTTCTTGACTGGCCTTAGCTATATTATGAGGCGCTTTATTCCCCGGAACATTCATTTTCTAAGCCATCATTAACGTGGCAATTTGTTGTTTAAATGTGATATAATGTGATTATTATGTGAAATGATTAACATGATGCAAATAATGTGACTTGCTACTAAGATTATCCCAATGTCATCCCCTCAAGTATCCCAAATAATTAGATATAAACTATGGCAATGGAGTCTAAAGAGCCAAGGAGAATGAAGAAAAGAATGATACTTGATGATGTCTTCAAGTTATGATTATATATTTCAAAATTATGTATAAAATCATGTACATGTTTTTAAATCTATGCTACTATGCTATTATATCCTTATGAGCACTATGAAATGTTTGGTATGGATTTTGAAAATGGGATGAGCATTTGAACATGATATGAAGTTTATTCTCCATGCTATCTTGCTAGAAGTTCATTTTGTAATAATGAAAGTAAAGTCAACACTATTTTGACCAAAACAGGGTAAGTAGGTTAAGTGCTATATGTGCTCTAAAAATAGAGAGAACAAGCCTTCCAATAAGCAAAAGAACACTTGATTTGGATATATGTATGATTTATAGATTTATAGTGTAATTTTAAATTTGACGGTCAAAACTAGATAGTGAAGTGAAAGCTGCGAATTTCATTGTAAGTATTACTTTTATTTTAAAAGTGATATAAAATCGTGCAAAGTTCCAAAAATTCAGTGGTTTACATTTATAAAAAGATCTATATTTTAAGTTTAATATCCACTAGTTTGAGTTCAATTGGACCTGTACAATGAAAGATATGTAAGTTTTCCTGAGACTATTTTAGTAAAAGTAATGTTCTAATCCCTTAGTGATTTAAGATGATGCTATGCTTTGTTTTAGTTAAATAAATTAGAAGCAAAATATGGATGTAAAATAGACATAAACTTTCCAATGGCATATAGAATGCATGAGTTGGAGAAGTAAAAAGTGACCATTTGACTAGTAAATTTCGTGCTATGAACTATACTAATTGAGATGACTAAAATGTTGTTTCTATTTATTTTCATGTAGATGAGATTTCAAAGTATTTTTAAGACTTGAAACACCTTGATACAATTTTTCTATAATTAGTTATGAATTTTCAAAATTTGCTCAGGAAAAAGGGTTTAGAAAATGAATAGTAACTCAGAGAAAGAAAATTTTCTTTCTTAATCTATCATGTGATTTAAGCTTTTAAATATTTTCCACGGAGCATGACAAAGTCCAATACATGAGTCAAGTGGTCTATAGTTAAGGTGTTATATTTTGCATTTTTCCCATGCAGACAATGATTTAAGCTATTTTCAAAGACTTGAAACACTTGCATATAATTTTTGTAGAATTAGTTATGAATTTTTGAAATTCGGTTGGTAAAGTGAATTTTGACCATATGAATAGAATCAAAAATTTGAAAATTTTATTTTTACATTTTGCATGATTCAAGCTTCTACCTATACATAAATGGAATCTATTAAGGTTTAATATATTGGAAATGAGGCTAAATATTACATCTAGGATATGTGTACTAATGCATATATTGCTTGTACTAGCATTGCTTTTGATTTCGATGTTAATGGTGCTTAGCTCTAGGCTTGCATGTGCTATTTAGGATGTTGGATCCATTGATTTTGTAGAGAATGCTAAGTCCTCCGATTATAGAAATAGCGGAGGCACTCTTGATGTTGTTGATGATGACATTGCTATTGATGGTGATGTTCTTGCTGAGTTCACTATATGTTTGAATTCTTTTGAGTCCACAGATTCATCTAATTATGAGATTACACATGTAGTTGATCCTATTGATCATATTGAATACTATGTGCTTGAGGATGTTGTTGATCATATTATTGATAATACTAGTTCAAATGAAGCTTGATGATAGTAAGATATGAAAGGAATTATGTGTTGAGTTTCCTGAAATTATTAATGTTGGTTTTTACCATGATTGTTGTGATAGAACTACTATTTGTTTAGAGATTGATACACTTCTTAGTTATAGTTATAATAGTGATGTTAGCTACATGTTTGACCCTGGTGGTTATGCTATGCATGATGATGAGAAAGCTAATATTACATTTTATTTTTTTGATGAAATTATTGATTAGGACACTAATTCTATTGCAATTCTCACATCCTACTTATCTACTTTTACAAATGATTTCTTTGTTGATAATTTGTGTCTTGATTATTTTAAGGATAGTAAAATAGATAAGTGTGAGGGAATCCATGAGTGGGATTTGCATGAAGAGGAAAGATATGTTGATTTTGTTGGTTGTGTTAGGTATTTAGAGATTCCTATGCATTGCTTGCATAAATTCATTTTGGAATTCTCTTTGCTTCTCTTGTTGTCCTTTGAGTTCATTGATTATATATTTCTTGGACAAGATTCTACTTGGTTTTGTGATTTTATGCAGGCAGATGGATTGTTGCCTCCAATCCAATGACCTAACATACTTAAGCTGAAGCTTTTTTTGAGGACTTTAAAGAAGGAGGTGTCTATTGAGTGAGATAAGATGCCCCCAGTTGTAGTATTATGTGATCTTGAGCTAGACAAGAGAGGACAATTGGATGCTATGATTTTGCTTGATGTCAATAATAACATTATGTTGTATTCTTTCCTTTACCTTTTACCTTGTTTTCATTGTTCTACTAGATTAGTGTTGAACTTGCATTGGGGGCAATGCAAAGGATAAGTGTGAAGGAATTGATAACTCCTATATTTTCACTATTTATATCCCCCGTACTTGGTGGTTTTGACAATTAATTTTGGCTAATTTTGGATTTTTAGACTATTTTCATGATTTCATTTGAATTTTAGATTTGATGGATTTTGGAGCTAATTTTTTATTGTAAATATATTTATTTCGTGTTTATTAAGTACTCTTATAAATTTCAATACTTAATTCTTTCCATTTTGTTTGATACATACATTTTAAAGTGATTTTGTGCTTAATTGGTTCTTACTAGGTGCTTAACTAGATTATTTTAGGGTTAATCATAGTGAATTTCTTCTAGGGAGTATCCATTCCTTCATTTGTTTATCCATTTCTATTACCCTATGTCATTAGTTTTTAATTCATGTTGAACCCATTTTTATGTACTAATTCTACCATTTCTCCACTTTTCCAAAATACCCTCGCATAGAGATCCATTTGGTTTTCACTTATAATTTTGGATTAGGTCACCTTATATGATTATTAGGAACTTAGGGCTCGTTTGTTTAAGCCTTTTAAAGAATTAATTTTTAGATTGTTTAAAAATGTGATTAATTGTTTAGAGATTTTATGAAAAGCAAAAAAAATTTTGTGTTTGATTAATATAAAAGAAGCAATTTTTAAATTGAAAAAGAAAATAGGGGATTTGTTTTGTGATATTCTTTTGGGGTAAATCTTATTATTGCATTTTTGTTGAGCTGAATTTTGATATCTCAACCACAACATCTTTTTTAGAAGGTACTCAGAGTAGTTTCTCAAAATAATTAGAAAACAATTTTTTTCATGTTCTAATCATTTTTAGCTTAAACAAACAACCTAAAAATTTTTAAAACTACCTTTTTATATAAGAAACTAATTTTTCATAAAATAAAGCTAAAACAAATGGGTCTTTAATCAATGTAATTAAGATCTTTGAGCAGACCTCCCTAAATGGGCCCTCAAGTTGGTTGAAATTGATTAAGGATTTAATTAGAAAAATGGTTAAGTTAAAACACATAAGGGCAAAAGTGTTATTTGCATATAGGATTTTCTTAGGATTTTTAATTATTTCTTTTCTAATAATTTAGCCCAACTATTCTCTCCATTCATGCTTAATTTTCATGCCTCTATTAATCTTAATTAGAGCTTAATTGATTTATTTCCCTCAATTAAGATTAATGTAGCCTAATTATATTGTTAATTAATTTTGTTGCATAATCTTCTTGGATTTCATATTTTTATAGGTTTGGAGACTATTGGAGGGCATTTTGATCATTACAAAGAAGTGGGAAAATTTAACTTTTCATGGGATATGATGTGGCATGATGACATGGCCCTTATTTGTCCATGTCATCATTTCTCTCTGCTTCTATTGGTCAATATAAGCCCTAGTTTTTTCACCTAAGATCTACCCTATTGAATCTTTGCTGCATATGCTTCCTTCTCATGTAATATCTCCAAATTTCACTGAACATTAAATAATGAAAGAGGACATAATCAATAATAACAGAAAATATACAAGGAATTCATGAAAATGAACAAACATCGTTTTTGCATGAAATAAGGCAAAAAGGTCATTTTTTCTAGTTGGATAGAAAAATAAGAAAATTATATTTTTTTCCTAAAAATTATAAAAATGACATCCATGTCCTAAAATCATTAAATTCACAAGGAGAAAGAAGTTAAAAAGTTCTTGAGGAAAATTACACCTATAACCTGAAACTTTTAGAAATTATAATTTAACCTTGAGTCAGGGGTAATTTTGTAAATATGTAAAACTACAGTTAAAACGAAGCCCTCGACAAGAGAAGTCCAATGGTATATGGCACTGAGGGTTAATATTTAAGGATAAAGAAATATTTAGTACTGAGTGTCCAAAAGTAATATTAAAACCGATAAAGTAAATTGTGGGTTCTAGTGATAGTAAAAAGGTAACTGGGACAATATATGGGTCATATATAGATTGTTGAATTAAGTATTTTGATGATTCCAAACCAACCTTCAAGAGCTTGGAATAAAGATATCAAAAGTGCACAAAAGGTTCAAGTAAAGGAATCTTGGAGAAATCAGTGCAAAGATTCATGTACGATTTTTATAAATGTTTTGATTTGAGTAAAAGATTTTGATTTGGTGAAAAGATGTTTTAAAACCTTGATTCTATGTTAAAACATGGAATATTTGAAAAACACCCACCAACAGACGAAGTTTGAAAAGTATATACTGACCTGTCATCTTGGAAATTCGAATTTTGGCTTTGGAAATTCGAATTTCGTATTGAAACTAAACAAGTCTGAAGAGATACTTCTGTGACAGACAAATTTTGACTTGATAAAATTCAACTTTTGATAAGTGTCTGAAAGGAGCTTTCAGTAACAGACGAACTTTGGGTTTTGAAAATTCGAATTTCAGACAAAAAGTAACTTATGAAAACTAAAGAAATTCATCTGAAATTATGTCAAAGTTCATCTTAAATCAAGTTTAGATTGGATTTCAAAATTGCTCACTGACAGATGAACTTTGAACATGAAAATTCAAATTTTAGAAACTAAGCGTGTGAGTCTGTTACAATAATATGTTGACATACGAATGACAGCATTTATAAATTCAAATTTTGAAGTAAGTCTAAAAAGAGGTCTCTCTGACAGACAAACTTTGCCCTTTGAAAATTCGAATTTTGAATTATATGAACTACTGTGCCTTATAAACCAGCTACGGATAGACAAATTTTTGGGTTTCTAAATTCGAATTTTGAAAGTACTGTAGCAAATTGAAAACACTGTTCACACTTAATAGAAAAACTTTCTACTTGAAAATTCATATGTCATAACATAGAAACATTTTCTAAATATCAAAATTTAAACTTCACTTCATAACAAACAAACTTCAGGCATTCAACATTGAAGTCTTTAGCCTTTGGTTTCTACAAAATTCGTTTGTTGACCAACTGAAATTCAAATTTCAGAATGTTAGAAGCATTCAATGCGGTTGGTTAACAAATAGTTTTTCAGAGTAACCATTGGATAACTTCTCCAACAGATAAATTTTGTCTCCAATGTATAGTTGAGACTTAAATCTATAAATATAACATTATTTGAAGTTGTGGGTAACGATTTTAACTTTGTATATACTGAAACTCTATCAAATCATCTACTCAATGTCTCTTACTCTCACACTTCAATACTTGTACTTCAACTTTCATATACACTCTATTTAAGAGACTTTATTTATTGTAAACAATCTTATCTTCATATGGAAAAAAGATTTTCTTGTGAGGGGATATCACAAGGGATTGGGGAAGCACTTAGTAAGAATGAGCTCTAGAAATAGAGCATCATCTTTGTATTGAGACATTTGCAAGAAACCCACTGAATTCTTGCAGAATAGTGGAAAATCTCAAGTGGTGACTTGGGGACTGGACATAGGTCAAGTGGAGAGACCGAACCAGGATAAATATTTGAGTTTTCTTCTCTTTACTGCTACTTTTACAGTTTATTCATTCATACTCTGTTTTACCATCATACTTTGCTTCTTCACCTTCTTGACACTTTTACAAAAAAATTTTAATCTTCACAATTCACACCCCTCTTGGGAAACCAGCTTATCTAATATTTTCTACTCTTCCTTCTCCATTTTCTTCGGTTGAAATTTGGGATTTTCAGTGTTGAGGTTGGATTTTTGGTTTCGGAAAAAATCCACCAATTGAAATTGATGAAATAGGATTAAAAAAGTGTGTTTTGGTATTCTTGTTGCTTGGATGTCAGTTTTGAAGGGATTATATGTGTTTAGAGCTTAACCCTAGGTTGTTATTAGTTAGGGCTCTTAGGAATCTGAAGTGTATATAGTTGTGCAGTGTTTGAATGGTCCCTAAGAGCTTATTAATGCATGATAGGGGTATTGGAACCTTGGGTTAGACTAATGTTGTTGAATTGTGATGTTTGGTTTATTGGTACATTGTGTTAATGGAAGAATTGTGATAATATGAAGGTTGTTGGTTAATCGAGAGGGGTTCAAGTGTATTGGACAATTCAAGAAAATTCGTGGAACTCACGTGTGTGGTATTGACAACCTAAGGTAATTGAGTGTTTGTTTATTTGTATTGTATTGTATGGTAGTATGTATATTTATGTATATATCTGCGTGTTTCTTTCATACCATGATATTGATGTGTTGTGTGTACGGTTTTCTATATATTGTGGTATGCACATGGTTAGATGATTGTTATAATGATTATGATGATGATGATATTTGCATGACTAGACATGATGCATACATATTATTGTGACATAATGATGATGAGTATAAGATGATACATGAGCATCACCACATGACATTGTGAGATTGTGATATATGGTAGATTGGGTGGTGATCATGATATGATATATGATGATACGATATATGATTAGGGAGGATAAGGATGAGATCCCTATACCTAAATCCTCTCCTATGACCAGGGGAGCTAGGTGGCAGTGGACTGGACCTTCTCTAAATCACCACCAATTCAAGGTAGTCCAAGGGAAGGAGAGCCATGAACATTAGTGTTACCTTTGGCTGGGTGCACTAATGGGAGGTAAGCTTGGTAATGTCTCAAAATCAATCTTCACCGACTGTTGGAATGAAGTTACCTATACAAAATGTCCTATTATGACGACAGCTCATGGTTCTAGCTGTGTGCGAGGGAGACATGCATTCCATTCATTTCATATTACATTCATGAGTTGTATGAGATATATATGTGTGTGGTTGTCCCCGGTTACTGAGACATTATCCCACACCCCTCTCTTATGAACTAACCTTTCAGGTGACAGTTCTGGCAATAGTCTGAAGAAGCCGTGGGAATAGCTATATACGTGGGAATAGTCTATATAGTGTGTGTATTTTTGGATAATGTATCTTATGCCAAGTAGGATAGAATGGTTTGTAATGAACTTATGGTTATTGATATGGATTATTATGGATAGATTTTATGATTACATTTGATGTATGTATGGTTGCATGGTTTTGGAGTTTGAGAAGTCTGCATGTTGATGTTTGTCGGCACAGAATTGGAATTGGGTCTGATTGGTATGTTTTAAGGCATGTAGCCTAGATTGTCGAGTTAGGTTCCAAGGGGTCAAAATCTCAGAGGAGTGGTTCTATTGAGGTGAAACCTCTTTGAACAAGTTGGTTTCAGGGTTTTAGACCTGTATAAATGGTCTCTGAATGACCAATTGCCTTTTGTGGCAATTGATGGTGGTTAGTGGTGAGTTTTGGTTAATAAACGGCCAAAAAATTGTCAAGGGCTTAGAATCTCCATACAGAGTTGGATTGAGGTAAATGTGATGTCTTTGGATAGATGGAGACTAGATTGACTTGTTGGAGTTGAAATCAAGTCAATAGGAGGTTGGAGCATAAAGTTATGCTCGTTGGAAGTTCACCCCATAGTATGATTGTTGCTGATATGGTAGATCAGCATAAGGCACCGTAGCTCCACAGTCCAAGCCACAACGTCAATGAAGCCAGAAGCAATATAGAAATAGGGGAGGCTGGAGCCATGGCAGTATTGTAGTAGCCATGCCCCAGCCCTATTTTTGGTTTTTTTGGGAGTCATTTTCATTGTTTGAAGTTTTGGAGAGTTGTTTTGAGATATTAGGGTTGCGTTTTGTTGTATTTTGAATTTTTTTGTCAAGTCTGGAGGTGTCAGGAGGTAGGATGTTACATTTTGGTATCAGAGTAATAGTTTTGGGCCATTGGTTCTACTTGAAGTATGTTCTACTTGAGGTGCAATGCTAATCTAGAACCATATAATTGGATGTGTTGTTGCTTGTATGTAGGAAGAATGTCTCGAAGAGGAAGATAGAGTAACAGTAATCTCATGAGACAGATACATGAGATGCTGGTTGGCCTCAGTAATCAAGTAAATATTTAGGGAGAAATGTTGAACAGGCTATAGGAATGAATATATAGGCAAGAACAGGGGGATATGAATGAAGAGGCCGTTATGTTTGTGGATCTGAATGTAGGAGAGGATGAAATTGTGGTGGAGCCTAAAAGAGCCCTAACGGTTAGAAGAAGGGGTATCTCTTCATAGTTGAAGGACTTTTGGAAGTTTAATCCTCCGATTTTGAAGGGACCATGGATGTTTCACAAGTTGAGGAGTGGATAGAACAAACGGAGAACATCTTCAATGTGATGGATTGCACCTCAAAGCAAAGGGTGCAACTGGCGGTCTTCAAGCTTGAAAAAAAGGCTAAGCATTGGTGGAGGAGTATTCTCCCGAGTGTTGAAGTGATGAATCCTCCTATGAATTGGGGACAGTTTAAGGAACGGTACTTTGCACACTATGTCCCTCTAGCCTTCATGATGCAGAAAGAGGTCGAGTTCCTAACTTTTCAACAAGGGAATTTGTTAGCAGATGATTACATTGATCAGTTTCTGGATTTGGCAAAATATTCCAGTTATCTGAGTAGTTATCTTGACGATAGGTGGATAGCTTAGAGGTTGTTTGAGGGTGCCCACCCAGAGATTAAGGAGTGACTATCTGTGGTGGAGTTTGTGTCATTTGAGGACTTATGTGTGAAGATTTATGCCCTGTATAGATGTGTGAAGGAGGTTGAGGAGCACAAGAAGAATTCCATGATTTGGGCATTTTCTCACCTAGGCCCTAGAGGAGGAATTAGTAAAGGAAGTAGGTCAGGAAGTGGTGGCAGTAGTGGTGGTACAGGTTCTAGTAGTGGAAGAGGTCGACATAATAGAGGACATCATGGTAGAGGAAGAGGCAGGTTTGGCAGGGATCAGTTCAATAGAGGTCGATTTGGCAGAGGACCTTTTTACCGAGGAGGCTTTGAACAAGGGAGTTTCAGTTAGAGTAAGTATGTAGGAAGGGACTCTACTCTATCTTAGTATAGTTCTGGTAGTGCATCAAATCCATGCACAAAGTGCAGGTTTAGCCATGGTGATTGTCCATGTTTGTTTTGTTTTAATTGTAGGAGACCGGGTCATATATCGCTAAATTGTTATAAGCCAAGGTGTGAGGATGAGATAAGGAGACCCACAATGCCCGGTCGAGTTATCGTCATCACCTGGCAGGAAGCGGATGCAGCGCCTAATTTGATTAGAGGTGAACTTAAACTCAATGGTTACTTTATTCATGCTTTGTTTGATTCAGGTGCATCGCATTCCTTCATTTCTTTTGATTGTGCTCGGAGATTGGGTATTATGGCAATGGAGTTACCTTTCGAGTTGTCAGTGCACACACCCACGGTAGTTTCATTAAGAACTGCTCAAGTTTGTTTGAACTATGTGGTTCATTTTGAACATCGAAGAACTACCTTGGATATGATTTGTTTGCAGTCACAAGAGATTGACATGATAATTGGGGTGAACTAGATAGAGGCAAACAATGCTATTCTTGACTTTGCTCGAAAGACTGTGTCCTTGCTGATGAACATCCTTAGTGTTGAAGGGGATGGGAATATCTGTTTGTCCTTTGTCCAAGCTGACAGGTATATGAAGAAAGGATGTCAAGGGTTTCTGGTTTTTTTCTCTATGAACATGGGTATGGAAGGAGGTGTCGAAAGATACCCAGTTGTAAATGAATTCCCTACTGTGTTTCCAAAGGAGATTACCGGTTTGCCACCAGCATGAGAACTAGAGTTTTCCATTGAGTTGGTACCCGGGACAAGTCCTATTTCAAAGGCTCTATATCGAATGGTATTATCTGAATTGAAAGGGTTAAAGAAGCATATTGAGGATTTGTTGAAGAGATGTTTTATCAGACCTAGTGTCTCGCCTTGGGGAGCTCCAGTATTATTTGTCAAGAAAAAGGATAGTAGCCTCAGATTATGCATTGATTACAGGCAACTGAACCGGGTGACAATCAAGAATAAATATCCTTTGCCGAGGATTGAGGACTTGATTGATCAGTTGGCAGGTGCCTCCATATTCTCTAAAATCGATTTGAGGTCGAGATACCATCAATTGTGAGTGCGTACTAAAGACGTGCCTAAAACATCATTTCAAACTCGATATGGTCATTATGAGTTTCTTATGATGCCATTCCGGTTGACAAATGCCCGGGCAATCTTCATAGATTATATGAACAAGGTGTTTCGGCCATATTTGGATAAATTTGTGGTGGTTTTTATTGACGATATTCTGATTTACTCCAAGAATAAGGAAGAGCATGCGTTCCATCTCCAGATTGTGTTGTAAGTATTGTGGGATTACCAACTATATGCTAAGCTCAGGAAGTGTGAGTTTTGGCTACAAGAGGTGAAATTTTTGGGTTATGTGATTTTTGCAAAAAGAGTGGTAGTAGACCCGAGTAAAGTCAAAGCAGTGTTAAATTGGGAGAGACCGTGATCGGTGACGAAAATTCAGAATTTTCTAGGATTGACTGGATATTACAGAAGGTTCATTAAGGGATTCTCTCAGCTTGTTATGCCATTGACTAGACTCACCTATAAGGATCAATCTTTCATTTGGGAAGACAAGTGTGAGAGAGCATTCCAAGAGTTGAAGGTTTGTTTGACATCCACCCCAATGCTCATTATCCCTAACCCATCAGAGCCATTCACTATTTATATGGATGCCTCTAAGAAGGGTCTAGGGTGTGTTTTGATGCAGCAAGGTAGAGTTATGGCATATGCTTCAAGGCAGTTGAGGACTCATGAGGAAAACTATCATACTCACGACCTTGAGCTAGCGGTTGTAGTGTTTGCCTTGAAATTGTGGAGGCATTATCTCTATGGCGTTTAGTTTGTGATGTTCAGTGATCACAGGAGTTTGAAGTATTTGTTTGATCAAAAGGAGCTAAACATGAGGCAAAGGTGTTGGGTTGAGTTCTAAGTGGGCTATGATTTTGCTCTAAAGTATCATCCTGGGAAAGCCAATGTTGTGACAGATGCATTGAGTAGAAAATTGATCCATATGGCCATAATGATGATGAGGGACCAACAGTTGTTAGAAAGCCTGAGAGATATGAAGTCGTCCATCAATGTCTATCCTGGAGTACTAGTAATGAGTTCCATCAGTATATCAAGTAATTTATTAAGGAACATTTGTTATGCTCAGATGGAGGATGACTATGGTTTAGGTATTCGAGAACAGATTGAAATAGCAGAAACCCAGGACTTTGACATTTTAGAGGATGGTATTATCCGGTACCGTGGTCGAATTTGTGTGCTAAATGTTACGGGATTGCGAGAGATTATTTTGGAGGAAGTTCATAAGAGTAGGTATACTATTCACTCAGGTACCACAAAGATGTACTAGGATTTGAAGTGAGGTTGTTGGTGGCCAAGCATAAAGAAGGACATCGCAGAGTATTTGGCAAGAGGTCTGATTTGTCAGAAGGTAAAGATTGAGCACCAATTACCTGCTAGTATGTTGCAACCTTTGGAAATCCCAGAGTGGAAATGGGATAGCATTTCCATGGATTTTGTGATGGGATTACCGAGGACCTCTTGAAGACATAATGCAATATGGGTCATTATGGATAGGTTGATGAAACTGGCCCATTTTCTTCCAATTCGAGAGACTATTTCAATTGAGAAGTTAGCTTAGTTGTGTGTCAATGAGATTGTAAGGTTGCATGGAGTCCCAATAAATATTGTGTCGAACAGAGATCCTAGGTTTACATCTAAATTTTGGAAACCCCTTTAAAAGGCCATGGGTACAAAATTGAGTTTCAGTACTGCTTATCACCCTCAATCTGATGGGCAGACTGAAAGGACAATTTAGACTTCGGAGGGCATGCCATGGGTATATGTTCTGGAGAATAAAGGCAATTAGGATCAGTTTTTGCCATTAGTAATTTACCTACAACAGTAGTTTCCACTCGAGTTTTGCAAATGGCTCTACATGAAGCGTTGTATGGCAAGAAGTGTAGGTCGCTATTGTGTTGGGTTGAACTTGGTGAAAGGAGTCTTTTGGGCCCTGATATTGTGGATCAAACCTCTTGGCAAATAGAGAGTATTCGTCAAAAGCTTCTTACCACTCAGATTTGGCAAAAGAGTTATGCAGACAGGAGGAGGAGACCATTAGAGTTTGATATTGGAGATCATGTGTCTTTGAAGGTCACTCCTACTACTGTTGTTGGAAGAT